>OX336389.2:92475955-93703409 GCA_946902985.2 Meconema thalassinum
CAGGCAGGTTTTTCTCCAGGTACTCCGGTTTTCCCTGCCACAATTTCATTCCAGCCACACTCTCCACTATCATTTCATTTCATCTGTCATTCATTTAATCATTGCCCCAGGCTTCGGCAGCTGGCACAGTTCATATCCTCGCCGCTAGATGGGGGCTTCATTCATTCCATTCCCTGACCCAGTCTGTCGACTGGAAGCAGGCTGTGGATTTTCATTTCATATGCTAGCTAGAAAAAGCATTCACCTGGATTGTTACCATATACAGTAAAACTTACTCAAAGTGGAACGTCTTGTCCAAGGTGAACGAAAGTTATGGTCCCAGCGCACTTTGCATGTTATTTATGTTGTATAAAGCGGAATCTGTTCAATGCGGAAACGGAAACAAATTACGAATATAATGTATAATGTGGGGTCCCAGAAATAAACCTGGGAGGACTCATTGCGACTATGGCAAATGGGAGTGAAATGCATCGTTGCTAACATCTGCAACATGAACTTATTGGACTCGGCAAGAGACTCCAACTTAGCGTCTTTCACACCAACTCCAGCACGTAACCTACAAGAGGTGCCCCTGTTAAGTCGAGCAACACAGTGGAAGGTTGGGTAACCAATCCCAGCGGGAAGCTGGGTCGACGAACCGATCAGTGCTGGGGGACTCCCAGGCTTGAAGCCTTGGTAGTATAGAGAAGCCAGAAAACACCTTGAGGCAACCTCTAGGGCAACAACCTTAGTTGCAACATGGATGCGTATGCGTCCAAAACAAACTCAAGTCAAGTAACCATGATGGCACAACATTTCAACATTTACTTTTCCCCAGTGGGTAAGTCTTTGGATAAATCCCTCGTCTTGAAACCTGCGACGCACGAGTCTCATTCTGATTCTGGGGGAGACTCGACATCATGCGAGAGACGAGTCGGAGCGTCTCGGTGTATCCCAACCAGTCAGAAACTCAGAACCAAATCAAAAACTTTTCTAGCAACATTCAACATTAACACCCTTCCACAATTGGCAAACTGAAAACTCTCACCGACGCACTACATGAAAATCAGATATGTATCATTGCCCTACAAGAAACACGTTACCAAGACGAAGAGACTTTCGAATCTGAAGGTTACCGCTTTTTCATGAGCAGAGCTCAAAAGAGGGTCCTCAATGGATCTGTGATGCTTGGAACAGAGTTTGCTGTGAGAACCAGAATCCTTAAGTCGGTCGCAAATTTTGAGCCAGTAAATGACAGATCATCCATATTAACAATCAAATGTGCCAACAAAACCTACAGCCTAGTTAATACACATGCCCCCACAAATGACAAGAACAGATCTAACCCGGACAAAGTGGATATCTTTTAGGACCTACTGGATAAAAAGCTCGCCAAAATTCGTAAACACCATGTTAAACTTCTCATGGGGGACTTCAATGCTCAACTTGGTCGAGAACACAAATATAGGAAAATCATTGGAAACTATCCTGCCCACAAAAGAACCAATCAAAATGGTGAGAGATTGGTCTCCATTTGCGAAAACCATAACTTGCAGATTATGTCGACACACTTTCGCCATCTTCCCAGAAAGCAGACAACATGGCGATCTCCTGACGACGCCATTGGAGAGTTCCAAATAGATCACGCAGTGGCGCCGAATCTTTTTTTTTCAGGTCTAGCAGACACCCACCCCTCTCGTTCTGTGGGACCCCCCCCCTGTTAAACCGGACCCCTACCCCAATAATTACGTTTTTACAGCTTATTTCGCACAGTTCTCCCCTTCCCTTCTCTCTCCCTTCTTTCCTTTCCTCTTTTCCTTCTATTTCCCTTTCCTCCTCTATCCGTAACCTCCCAACGGAACCCAGGACCGGGAGACCCACCCCCTCGTCAGGTCTAGCAGTCGCTAGACCTCGACCATGGATTCGGCGCCCCTGAGATCACGTAGTGATTTCTCGGAAAACAGTCCTGAGATTATGAATGTTAAGGTTAAAAAAGGCATAAACGTGGCCTTAGACCACTACATGTCCATAATTAAATTCAAACCGGTCCCTGCAAATACCAACAAGACACCCAAACAAATTATTCGCTTTGACACTGATAAACTCAAAAAGAAGGTAACTGAGTTCCAGGAAAAGTCTCGACCAATCGACTGTGACTTTAACAACACAAAAAAACGCCTGATCGAGGCTGCCAAGGAAATTGCTGAAATTAAAAGAAGTAAGAAACATGCCTGGTGGAATGATACCTGTGTTTCAGTTCTCAAGAAAAGGCTCGATGCATGGAAACAATATTACTCAACAAAATCGCAAACTGATTGGGAAACCTACAAAGCCCAATGAGCCCAGACAGCTAAAGTGATCCGAGCTGAGAAACGTAAATCTGAAAAGTCACTTATTGAGAAGATCTACCAAGACTTTAAAAGAAACAACACCAGAGAGTATTACGGAACGTTCAAAAGGAAACTCACGGGTTATAAACCTCCGTCGTTATGCTTTCAGCGAAAGGACGGTACACTGGTGACCTCAAATGAAGAAACTTGTACCATCCTAGCTGATTCCTTTAAGAATTTACTAAATTGCGATCAACCCAAAAATCCCATCAAGACCGAGGAACCCATTCGCAGATGTCCAGAATGGAGACCACCCAACAAAGACGAAATCAAGCGTCACATTGCTCGACTAAAAAACAACAAAGCGCCCGTAGAAGACTCTGTAGTTGTAGAATTTTGGAAATATGCTCCTGAAGAAGCAGTTGAAATCTTGCAGAAGCAAATAGTACAACTTTGGAAAAAAGAAATTCTACCAGAAGATTGGAAAACGGCCTGGATCCATCCCTTACACAAGAAAGGCAGCATGAAAAACGTCAACAACTACAGAGGAATATCCCTTCTACCGGTAACATACAAAATTCTCTCAATTGCTATCCTGGAGAGATAAGAAGCCGAAGTCGAGCATCAAATAGGAGAATACCAAGGGGGATTCAGAAAGGGTCGTTCATCTGCCGAACAGATCCACAGCCTCAAAACGATCATTAGATATTGCAATCTCAGGTCCAAATCGTACGTATCAGTCTTTGTGGACTTTAAGAAGACTTACGATTCGATAGACCGCGAAGTTCTGTTGAACATCCTCAACGAATTCGGGGTTGACCTGAAACTGCTGGCATTAATCAGAGCCACCCTAACTGAAACAAAATCCAAAGTAAAGTTCCTGGGATGTCTGTCGGATTCCTTTGAGGTCAAAACAGGAGTCAGACAGGGAGACAGGCTCTCTCCAATGATTTTCAACTGCGTTCTCGAAAAAGTCATTCGGACATGGCGAACAAAATTATTAGAAACAGAGTATAGCCCTCTGAGAATGGGAACAAAATCCAAGGGGATCATAGTCGACCGTCTAGCATTCTCTGATGACATCGCCATTCTGTCGGACGACGTAGAAACTACTAGGATGCAAATCGACCTTTTAAAAGAAATCGCTGAACAAATTGGCTTGCAGATATCATTCGAAAAAACAGAAGTAATGACTAACATCAAAGACGCCCCAGAAAAACTGCAGACAAAATACGGGAATATCAACAGAGTGGAAAAATGTAAGTACTTGGGAGAGATCATCATGAAAAGTGGACTGGACAAAGAAGCACTCAGGAACGAGTACGCAAACTCGAAATAGCCTATCAAATATCGCGCTTAATATACAACAAAAAATGCCTGTCCAAAAATACTAAAGTACGTCATTATGAAACTGTTCTGAAACCAGTAGTTATGTATGCAGCCGAAACCCTATCCCTAAATGCTAATAAAGGACTCCTTGAAGAACTGGAGAAAAAAGAGTGCAAAATCGTCAGAGGTATAATGGGATCAAATTACAAGAATGGCATCCTAGATAAAAAAAAATCCAACAAAGAAGTCTACAGTGAAATAGAGAAAATTTCAGAAACGATCCGTAAGAGGCGGGCACGGTACTACGGTCATCTCAAACGAATGGATGGAAATAGGCTGACTAAACAGATTTTTCATTTCTTTGACTCCAAACCCAAAACAACAATGCCCTGGTTTATGAATACCAAAGACGACCTCAAGATGCTGCATCTAAAACCCGACGACGCTTTCAATAGAGATCTCTTCCACAAAAAGATACTGACTAATGGACTAACCCGAGACGAGACACCGAACCCGAAAAGAAGACAAGGTACCACCTGGACAGAGGTGCGCAAGATGGCCCACTAACAGAGAATGAGGGAATTCTGGGCTCAGAGGAAAGCGAAGCAAATTGCAAAGTGTAGCACGACTTAACGTGGTCCTAGATCGCCTCAACGAATTATATGTGTAATGTGGAATTTATGCTTTAGCTGTATAATTTATGCAGGCAGTAAAATTGCTACATAATATTTCGTCAGGGGGAGAGCCAGGTTGCTTATAGCTTATAGCGCTGCTCTAATGAGGCCCAGGATTCCCAAATTCCTCGAAGAATCGCCTGACTCTTGCCATGGTTCGTAGAGATCCTTATCTCGATGTAAACCTTGAGCCCAATTCTAATGTAAACAGTTTTGTGACTTAGTGTCCTTTCAGTAAATTTCTGTCAGTTGTGAAGACAGCACGATGGCGTGAGAAAAAAGAAAAAAATACATCAAGGTATTGTGTTACTGAAATAGCGGAAAAGAGGAGAATTGAAGCATTTGAAATGTGGTGTTACAGGAGAATGATGAAGATCAGATGGGTAGATAGGGTTACAAACGAAGAGGTATTAAGACGAGTGGGAGAGGAGAGATGTTTCTGGCGACTGCTAATGAAGAGAAGAGATAGGTTAGTAGGACACATACTAAGACACCCAGGAATAGGAAGCTTAGTTATGGAAGGAAGGGTTGAGGACAAGAACTGTAGGGGTAGACCAAGGTTAGAATATGTTAAACAGATTGCCTCGGATATAGGGTGTGGTAGCTATGTAGAGATGAAACAATTAGCGCAGGACAGGGAGGCATGGAGGGCTGCATCAAACCAGTCAAAAGACTGAAGACTCAAACAACAACAATAGTGTATCACCAAAACTAGGCTAATGAATCAGGGGTAAGTAATTTGTGTATCTTTTTGCATAATTTTGTTCAAACCCGTAACTTGTCTAATTCTAAAAATAATATAAAAAAGGAATCGGTCCCTTGAGATACCCTTTAGAGTAAGTTTTACTGTAGCCTGTAGCTCATCCCTTGGCGTAAGGTTTGGTCATATCAAAAAATCTTTTAGACAAAAGTTTTAGGTTAATGTTTAGCGGACTATTGGCCATTTTGAAAGGGGTTTTGATATTGTGCCTATTAAGGAAGGTGAAATATTTTCTCCCAAAAAACTCACTTTTTTCCACCCCTTGGTCAATGGTGGTGGTTGTTGTTGTTTGAGTCTTCAGTCTCTTGACTGGTTTGATGCAGTTGTCCAGGCCTCCCTGTCCAGAGCTGTTCGTTTCATCTCTACATAGCTACCACACCCTACATCCGAGGCAATCTGTTTAACACATTTTAACCTTGGTCTACCCCTACAGTTCTTGTCAATGGTTGGTGCTATCAAAAAACTTAACGGAGATAATATTTTGGCCCTTATCCGAAGAATGGTCTGGACTTGAAATGGATACAATTTTTCAAATATTATGACAGTAATAGCGATTTTTCACTTTTTCAAAAAAGGCCCTCCATTCCCTTGGTCCGATTTTGCCCATTAACGAACTTGACCGAGATTTCATAGGCTACATTAGAAACTGATTGGTGGAAAATGGCGTTAGTTATAGTGTCCACAAAAAAGTTAGATATATATACATATATACTGTATATATATATGAATTATTTATAACCTCTTGAACTGATAGTGGTTTTGGGATCTGGGGGACTCTTATAATAAGCAGTCATATCTACTAAAGCATACATCTCACATACAAACTTGGATGAAATCCTTTTGTAGTTATGGATGTAGCTCATCCCTTGGCGTAAGGTTTGGTCATATCAAGGATGTTACATGCAGTTAAATATTGAACCTATTAGCACGTGTAGAATTATTTTGGCAACACTGCCATGTACGGGTTGTTAAATATTAATCTGAAACATTATGAGCTACAAATGTGCCAATTTTGGAAGAAATCCATTTCTTTTAATATGGATGTAACATGCAGTTAACATTGAACCAATCAGGACGCATAGAATTTTGTTGGCAGCACTATGATATATGGGCTCCCGAAAATAATTCTGAACTATGGTCTATATGTGTGCCAATTTTGGAACAGTTCCCATGAATAATTTCCGAGATATCCAACTATGAGTTCGAATTTCAGTAGTTGGTGGCTTTGAGATGTTCTGGTAGAGATCTTCACTCACACCAAATTTGGTTTCGCCAGCGGCAGTCGTTTAGGATTTGATAGGGTGGTACACACACACAGAGAGAAGGACAGGCAGACACACATTTGATCTCTTAAGTCTACAATTTCATAATTCTTCCAAAATATTAAAGGTAGGCTACAAATGAAAGGTAACGGTACCGTAACTGTCTGTTCAGGTCACAAGTATGAAGACATGCGAACAGCAAAAATCATATAGAAAGAAATGCTGTAGGATTGTTGAAATGAAATTAATGCTGTGGAGCACCACCGGTTCTTCTAGTTAAAGACTGTTAATCCGGTGCCTCTACGTCCAACCGTTCTCAAGTTATGTGCGAAAGTAGTAACTGCTCGTGACGTCACTGCGCTGTCGAGTGTACATAGTAGCCTTGTTGCTGTGCATAAGCTCGGGCAGTCTTTTCCCGCACTCCATCTACTGCTGCCGTGTTCTTCTGTTGCCATTGTTAGTGGGCTTATTTTGACTTATAATGGATGTAAATAACATTTGTTCATATCAGTTTGAGTCAAAACGAACGACATTTGCTGATGTCCATTCAGTTAGCGATCATGACATGGATATAGTAAACACTACAGGCTGAGCCGGCATGCAAAATTGGTGTAAGTGTAATGAGTATACCATCATGGATATGAATGGAGAATGCGTATGCTGTTGTGAATTAGACAATATAAAAGCAGTGAAATCTGAAGAATTTATGTGTATAACATGAAATCCCTCATTTACAAGGCTTAATTGCGACCGTAAAGTGTTGACAATGGCAAAGCATAACATGAGCTTAAAATCAATGAACAGGGCAAAGAAATGTTTACTGACAGCTTTAAATTCATCAAATAGAACTTGGCGATATATTTGTTACAAACAGTTCACTTCCTGGGTAAATTCATGGACTGCGATTGGTAAAAATAACAGTTGTCGTACCATCATGTCGTCGCTCCGGAGGAACAATGACGCAACAGCAAAATTTGGTCTAATGGAGTTACGTGGTCGTCTGGTTTCAGAAATACCTAGAGCATACGTGTGAATATCGTTCGAACTGTAGTTATGCTCAAGGCCGCTAGAGGGTAATTGCGTCGTTGTAGAAATGTTAGCTGTTTGTGACCACGCTTCAGAGCAATATCGCCGCATGTCTCAGTCCTGACTTTTGACTCCGTGAGTGATCCTAGTGTCCGTTGGAACAATGACGTAAGTATGCTTGGTGTCATTGTTCATCTAACAAATAGAAAACTTTGCGTCTTAAGTGTTCTTTTCACCGTTGTTGAACTCCACAGTCCGTTCAATTGTACGTCATAACTGTTCTTGATGCCAATGTTAACAAGAACGAGATGGCTTAACCTTCCTAATACCGGGTGTTTATTGTTACACTGAGTACCACTAAGGGTCATATTGACCCCAATCAGTGAATAAACCTTTATGTGTTGAAAATAGAAAACGTAATGAAACAGCTGAAGAAAGTGGAGAGTTTCAAGTATCTGGGAAGCCTGATACAAGATAATGGAAGAAACGATAGAGAAATAAATGAGCGGGGGAGGCAGGCAGAAGCATTCCGGAGGAGTGTGAGAAGCATGTTATGGAGCAAGGATGTCCCTCAGAACAGCAAAAAGATCATATATCGGACGTACTATGTCCCTATCCTGACGTATGCCTCAGAGACCTGGGTTATGAAAGGAAGGGAGAAGAGCAAAATACAGGCCAGTGAGATGAGGTTCTTGAGAAGCAGTATTGGAGCTACAAAGAGGGACAGGATAAGAAATGAGAGGACCAGAGAATTAATGAAGGAGGAACCATTACAGGATGGTATAGAGAAATCTAGACTTAGATGGTATGGACATGTAAAACGAATGGAGGAGAAGAGGATACCCAGGAGGATACACGAGATGAAGTGGGAAGGAAAGAGACGGAGAGACAGGTGGCTGAAGGGGGTGGCAGAAAGCGTGAAGAAGAGAGGAGAAGACTGGACAAGGGTGGAGGCTGAGAGATGGTGGGAAGAGGCTTGTGTTCCAAACAGACCCGGCCAGTGGCTGGAAACTGTGCAAGATGATGATGATGATGAATGAAACATCTTTGAAAACAGTTGATATAATAATAATAATAATAATATCGTATGGCCTCAGTGGCCGGGTGCAAGCTTTGTTATTTGGCACCCTGAGGACAGCTTGCATGTCGAATTTAGTAATTCCTTGGAACGCTATGAATGTCAAGGAGGCTAGATATCTAAGCTCCTTGACAATATAGCGCTTTCTAGTAGAGAAAGGAGGAACTTTCGTGTTAGCAGAAAATACCGAGAATAATTTTGCCATTATGAACACGGCCTAATGATTTCAAATGGGTTCTTTAACATGCCAACAACGTATGACATGCATACCGTGTTTTTTGTGAGCGAACCTGCTAGCTTGGGGTTAGAAGTCCGACACGATAACCAGTCACCCACCGTGGCAAGCAATACAGTTGATGATGACGATAATTGTTGTTTTAAGGGGCCTAACATCTAGGTTATCGGCCCCTGATGGTTTGGGTATTAATAAAAATGTAAATGATACTACACCTTAAACTAACCACATACTTACGTACTAGAAGAGGAAATGGAAAACAAACATTCGAATAAGAGAAACAAAAGACAGGAGGAAAGGAAATGCCCTCAAGCCTCGAAGAATGAGAATTAAGGGACTTGGAAGGAAGGAGAGCCACGAAAGGCAGATAGGAAAGGGAAAGAGGAGAGGGCCCGCCCCAAAGTCAGAGGATAAAGGGGACAAAACGGACCCAGCTCAGGAATCCCTCGGGGTCGCCAACTCCCGAACTCACCAGCCGTGAGTCCATGAGGGTGTAGCACTATCCTATCCACGGTGCACCAGAAGTGGTGGGGCTACACACACCCTCCCTCCTTGAGGGCCTTGAGCAGAAGGCAGGAGATAACATGAAAAGAAAAAGACGGCTGACTCCTCGAAGAATGAGGGTATCAGGAAAGACGAGACAAGGGCCAATTAAGGCGGGAAAGTGAAAGACTCCTTAGGCCTCGGTTACCCTAATACCGTCGGGGTCGGAGAGAACAAGAGTTGACCAAGAGAGGTCGACAGGAAAAAAGACTGAGAGGAGGTTGCACCAGTAAGTGGAAGCAATGTCAGACTCTGCTGGGGTCTGGTGGTCGCCAGTCCATGTTCCACTAGATGTGAGCCCCTGGGGGTGTAATTTTTGAAACTTGGAGATTTTTTGTTTCAGATACTACTGACAAACTTCATTACATATTGATCACAGTTTCAGAAGAACAATGACGCATTTACAGGAAAGGGGTCAAATTTGAGCGAAAATAAAGAGATTACTTTGAAAAAATTTTTGTACCTTATAGTGGGCTTGTATATGTTACAGTTTTCCCTGGTTAAAATTTCCTACAAAACTAATCTGTTGCGTAATTGAATCTTAACAAAAGATCAATCGGTTTTTCGAGTCTCCTGTACAATTGCAGTTTTGACAGTTATGTCATTGTTCTTCCGGAACAACAATGTGTTGTCAACATCATAAGGAACACATTTCCGAAACCCAGTGGCCCCTATGTGGGCTTCAAGCTGTAAATTAAAACAAAGAAAGGAAGATTGTAGATTTACGTGACCGTGAATCTTGTGATTATGAGCACGGGACCTACTTTTTACGTGGAATCCGAACCACAGGACAAGACATTTAACTTCGAAAATCTCACATGCATTGACCGGGGATGAAACCCAGTTCACCTTGTTGAGAGGCCAACAGCTGCGCCACCACGCCCCCCGTAAATTAGAACAGTAGAATTATGTAAGAGTTTTCTATGATTGTTTAATGTACGATAAATATAGACATATTATTTTGATATGCAGTACGGTGCCTCATTTATTGTTTCATGTGAAAACGTGAGAAGTACTTCTTCATCACTTCGTCCTTGGAAGGTTGAGATATTGGAGTGATATTCTTAGGCAGTGACAGATCCATTGCTTCAGCTTCAGGTGAAGCTCTACTATAGTCAAAACTCAGCAATTCTTCTAGGTTTGTGCCGTGTCTTGTGTGGGGTTTCGCCTAGGACACCAAGCTAGGCTCATCGGCGGGCTCTTGGTGTCCCCGCCCGGACCCCCACAGGAGTGACGAACTGCGCGCCACCTCCCTTTATATAAGGTGCAACTGCACCACTTGACTACGAGAACTAAAAGTTCAAGTAGCCTTAACCTCCCTATGAAGGCTTCCAAAAAGATGAGCCTAGCTTGGTGTCCTAGGCGAAACCCCACACAAGACACGGCACAAACCTAGAAGAATTGCTGAGTTTTAATTCACCGGCCGTGAAAGCCAATATACCATCTTTTTGGAAGCCTTCATAGGGAGGTTAAGGCTACTTGAACTTTTAGTTCTCGTAGTCAAGTGGTGCAGTTGCACCTTATATAAAGGGAGGTGGCGCGCAGTTCGTCACTCCTGTGGGGGTCCGGGCGGGGACACCAAGAGCCCGCCGATGAGCCTAGCTTGGTGTCCTAGGCGAAACCCCACACAAGACACGGCACAAACCTAGAAGATTTGCTGAGTTTTAATTCACCGGCCGTGAAAGCCAATATACCATCTACTATAGTCAGTTTGTAAGAGGTTAAATTTGTTCATTATTGGTTTATTGCCTTCTTCCATCCATCGTTTGACGCTTCGTATTTCTGTTTTATCACCCGGGCTGCTGTTGATTTTGAGTACCGAGTTTTGGTACCGACTTTCAATTTATTGATGTTTCAATTATTATAGTCCAGTGCAGCAATCATTGACCTGAGCTTTAAGCCGCTGTACGAGAAATGAACGAAGATTGTGATAACTTTCTAGGCTTCCGGTGTAAATGTAATGTTTTAATATGTTCCACTTCTTTTAAGAAAGATTTATCTGTAATTATTTTCTTCAAGGCTTCATATGCAGTTGAATTTCCTATAATCCACATTTTCTTTCTCTCTTCTTCCTCTGTTAATGTATCGTGCTCACAGGATTTCCATTCACCATTTTCTAATAATTTATGCTCATTTCTTTACGTGGTGCAAAATTGACGTAAATTTAGCAATTAACATAGATCTGTGTTTACCTTACATGCTTGTGCTGCCAACCATAAATGATTATTTATCCACGCCTGAACTTCTGGATGTTTTTGATGTGTAACATCTTTCCGCTCGGTTGCTGGATAGTTTTGTGGGAGTGATTTTGAAAATTGGGGACGGAAGTGAATCGGGCGGAAGTGGATCAAACGGAAGTGGATCGGATGGAAGTGAAGACTCACTGCCAGAAAAATGGGACGTAAGTGAATCGGGCGGAAGTGGATCGGACAGAAGTGAAGACGCACTGCCAGCTGGATGTATAATTGAAAATGTGTGTATTGGAAACAAGGCAGTGTGTGCTCTGTAGCACATGAATGTTATGGCAATACATTAGGCAGTGCATTTAGCAGGCACTGGTTTGACGAGCACAGTGGCAAATGTTTCACCGACTTTCATTTGTCATTGAGCATTTTATGAAGCTTCACGTTGAAGGTTGAATATCACATGGGGTAGGACAAAGACGACAAATGACATTTAAGTAAGCAGCATTATTGTCAAGCTGTGGGTGAGAAGTCAAATATTAAATGCATAACAGAATGTTGTTATATGAGTGGAATAAAAGCTGTATTTTCATCATATGTGAGACTAGGTCATTTCATGATTGTAGGAAGCCATGTTTTAATTGTTTACGACAAACTGTATGAGAGCCTTGAGAATAATGAATAATATAGTTACTGAGGAATGTGCTCACAGTATTTGAGAGTACTGTCGACGTTGTGTGTCACCGACAGTAGTGGCTACGCTGGCTAAAGCGCAGCATTAGGTCATGGGACCAAGCTCTCTGCTGACTCGGTAGACGCGTGGGTTCGAGCCCCACCGTCGGCCGTCCTTGAAATGGTTTTCCGTGGTTTCCCATTTTCAACTCCAGGCAAATGCTGGGACGGTACCTTCTGACAGGCCACGGCAGCTTCCTTCCACTTCCTTTCCATCATTCATTTCATCTCTCATTAACTCCTCTCATGAGGTTGGCGTCAGGAAGGGCATCCGGCCGTAAAAACCATCGCCACAAAGTCTTCCATCGCATCTCATGCCCGACCCCATTGGAAAACGGGAATAATAAGGGGTAGACATACATGTCGACGTTGTGTGTCACTTTGTTATTATGAATTATTAATGTAAAAGGAAGGAAGGAAGCTTGTAGTTTTGCGTGTCCGTTAATCTCACGATCATGATCCACGGTACCTCCCTTTTACGTGGAATGCGAACCACAGGACATGGCATTTCAATTCGAAAATCTCACATGTATTGACCGGGAATCAAACCCGGTCTACCTTGGTGAGAACGAACTGCTTGACCGCTGCGCCACAAATGTGACAGTAGTATATCTCCAATTCAATCTATACATTCATCATAGTACCAGTATGAAAATGGAGTGTAAATTAACATTTTAAAAATGTCCAAGCTGTGTAGTATACGAGTAGGATAACATGTCAGATGTTACACATCATATGCAACTACTGTAAGGACGTGTCTTTTTTTTATCGAGTGCTCTCCTATTTTTCATTAAACTTTTTGATATGTGCCAAATGTCACATTCGTGTTCAATATCGGGATACTGCGTACTCAGTAAATACCTTACTCCTTTGTGTCTATCGGAAAGAAAGAGCTATACCATTTTCTTCCTGTACAATCTATTTCAACGCGGTTTCACACGCAGCCCTTTCAAGATCACCTTTCACCATCACTTTCTGAACAAGTTACAAATGAGCTATACGACCTGTATTTATATCCATGAGTGAATACACTAAATATTTGGCTGAAAATTCGGGAGAATCGTACTGGCCATCTCCGGCTAACCAAATGGGTTTGGCACTGCTTTCAATAACCTTAGTTCTTTCTTGATTCCAAGTATCCTCCACTATAGGACCAGTTCCTTTATGAATAATTGTATCACATACAGTTCGTGACATCATAAGTAAATTGATGGACTTGCAGAATGACCGAAAGGATTCAAACAGAATGTCTGACAACACTAATGCTGATGCTATTAGGACATTTATTTCTGGTTTCTTTCCTTCCATTGGTTGAGAATACCAACCTAATTTATTACCACAATCGCAAAGTGTTTTTACGCGCAGCATAACCCCTTAATGTCATCATCATCTTGTACAGTTTCCAGCCCCAGGCTGGGTCTGTTTGGAACATAAGCCTCGCCACTTAGTCCTTTCTTCCCACCACCTCTCCGCTGTCACTCTGGTCCAGTCCTCGCCTCTCTTATTGACACATTCCTCCACTCCTTTCAGCCATCTATCTCTTGGTCTTCCCCTTGGTCGTTTCTTCTGCATCTGCATCTCATGTATCCTCTTGGGAATCCTCTTCTCATCCATTCTCTTTAAGTGTCCATACCACCTCAGTCTTGACGTCTCAATCTTACCTTGCAAGGGCTCCTCTTTCACCATTTCCCTGACCTTTTCATTCCTCAACCTGTCTCTTCTTGTTACTCCGATCCTACTTCGCAGGAACTTCATTTCACCTGCCTGTATTCTGCTTATGTCTCTTTTCTTCATTGTCCACGTTTCTGAAGCATAGGTCAGTATCGGGATATAGTAGCTTCTGTATAACACTTCCTTGCTTTTATGTGGGACATCTTTATTCCACACTAACCTCCTAATGCTTCTCAGAAATGCTTCTGCCTGTCTGCCACGTTCCGTAATCTCTTTGTCATTTCTCCCATTTTCCTCCACTATACTTCCCAAGTACTTGAGACTTTCCACCTTCTTCAGCTGTCCACCTCCAAGTGTTATCCCACTCATTGGTCTGTCCTTTTTCCTGGTCGTTAACAGGATCTCACATTTACTGATGTTGAACTTCCATCCGTACTCTCCCACTGTTTCTTCCCAAGCCTTCAGTTGCTCCTGAATTTCCTCCTCCTTGTTTCCCCAGACCATGAGATCATCTGCAAACACCATTGCTTTCATCTTATCTTCTCCTATCTTTCCTGCTATCCGTGTCATTACCTCGTCCATAACCACAATAAAGAGAAGGGGTGACAGCTCACTACCCTGTTTCAGGCCACTCATTTGTCTGAACCAGTCTGTTCTTTCCCCTCCAACTTTCACACAACTCACACTTCCACAATACATCTCCTTCACTCTGCCTACAGTCCCTTTTTCCACTCCCATGTTTTCCATTGCTTCCCAAACCTTCTCCCTACACACACTATCATAGGCCTTTTCGATGTCCAGGAAGGCCATCAACAGATCCTCGCCAAATTCGTAGTGGTGTTCCTGGAGCTGTCTCACTGAAAATATGAGATCCACTGTTGATCTCCCAGGTCTGAATCCATACTGCTCCTCTCTCAATTTTCTCTCCACTTTGGCTCGTATTCTACTTTCTAATATCTTTTCATATATCTTGGCTCAGTGAGATATGACCCCTTAAGGGGTTGATTGTTGCAATACGCGCGCTGCCACTCTTCCATTTATAGGTGCTGTTTATTATAATCGAGTGTGATAGCTAGTAATGTGAATGTAATGTGAAATATTTTTCACTTTACTTTTACAACTGTAGCAAATTTCAAAGAGTATTTTCCTAATTCGCACTGTATTTCTAAACTACATACGTGACTATCTGGTAACATATTTTCAATCACATCATTCTGTACGTTGTGTATATCTTTATCGTTATTACTTTTGCTTAATACTGTGTCAAAAAACTCCCTTCGTCTTTTAGTCTCACACCTTTCCATCCTGCTCTGTTCAGTTCCTGACGAGTACTTCCACAGTGTACTTTGTGGAGCGGCTTGCGGATGCATTAGCATTCCTGAACGAGAAGTATATCCATCTGTCAGCGTCGGACATCTTATTGAAGAAACAGCCCCTGGCTTCAATTTAGAACCTTGTAGCTTTTCCGTAGGCATCAACTTCATTTTCAAAGGTGGCGTTTCATCATAGTCTGTATTTTCAAAATGCAATAAACACACAGGGAGAAAAAATGTTTCTTCTTGCAAAATTGTACCCAACTACTAAATCTAAGTGGCGACCTACTTCAGTTTGGAAAACAATGGAAATGTGCAGAATTTCTTTCTGTCTACAGTTTCGGTTTCTACTCGTTGTGTTGTTACAACCGTACACACTACAGGTAGGCATTTTAAAAACTAGCTATCACACTCGATTATAATAAACAGCACCTATAAATGGAAGAGTGGCAGCGCGCGTATTGCAACAATCAACTGAATGGAGCGGATAGCTCACTCACCGCTTACGGCGCAGTGACGTCACAGCTACTCGTGTTTCCTTCGTTTACCAGCCTGCGGAGGGGCACGCAGCAAAAGCAAATATATAGTTGAACACTGCCTGATACATACAGTACTTCAATTTTGAGGCAAGTTGTCTTTGGTGTTTTGGTCTCCTTTAAATATTAAATTAGCCTGATGTGCTTTCAGGTAGATTCCATTAGAAGGCTACTGATTGCAATGGGTACCATGCTGCATTTCACATCCCCCAGACCCCAAAACAACCGTCAGTACAAAGGTTTGTATATAATTTATATATATCACTTTCTCGTGGACACGATAACTACCGCCATTTTCAACAATCACTTTAAAATTTATACATGAAATATAACCAATCAAATCTCAGTCGAGTTCGATAATTGACAAAATCGGACCAAGGGGGTGGATATGGGGAGGGGGGCTTTTTCGATAAAGTGAAATTTCACTATAACTTTCTTAATATGTGAAAAGTCGAATCCATTCAAAGTTCATACTATTCTTCGGATAAGGGCCAAGAACTTATCTCAATAAGGTTTTTTGATAGCAGCAACCATTGACCTAAGGGGTGGGAAAAATTGGGTTTTTGGAGAAGAAGAAAATCATACCACCCTTAATAGGCACAATATCAAAACAGTTTAAAATGGGCAATAGCCCTCTAAAAATTACCTAAAACTTTTGCCTGAGAGAATTTTTGAAATGACGCACCCTTATGCCAAGGGATGAGCAAAATATTATAGGATGGAGCTCCTCATATGCTCAACATGTGGAACTTTGGTATGTGTACAACAATTGGCAAATTTAGTGAATAATGGAATTACTGTTTCCCGAAGGATACAGAACATTTATTTTTCTGAATAAGCGTGATAACACATTGTCAAATTTCAAAAAGATTTGAAAAATTGATCCAGTTAGATCAATTCAGTTGCCAGTGTTTGGCCCCGGTGTACCATTGGGCTCGTCAATTGGTATGGTGCACCTCACCAAGACACCAAGGGAGCTTGTCTCTCATAGTACCTTGGCCTTCACAGTATGTACTAGCCAAGTGTCTTGGTGAGGTGCACCATACCTACTGGCGAGCCCAATGGTACACAGGGGCCAAACACTGACAATTGAATTGAGCTAAGCGGATCAATGTTTCAAATCTTTTTGAAACTTGAAAAATTTAGTGAACTCGAAATATTTTTCTTTGCCTGGTGAAATCTACCTCCACCTTCCGGCATGCCGAGAGGGATTTTTACTTTTAGAATGCACACTAGGCCTACCTCTGTTAGTGTGTGGCATTGCACTTACCATTTTCACACGAAGATCTGATACAAGGTGAAGCACTGATACAAGGCGTGATCTGTAAAGAAGAAAGACAAGGTCAGTAAAGACATTTGTTTCCTTAAAATTTGAGGACAAAAATGCTGGGAAGCCAATTCTCAGTTTGAATAACTTTGAAAATACTCAGATGTTTAAAGAAATCATCCAGATGTGTCTGTGAAATGGCACAATTGTTAAACAACTGGAAAATTATATGTTATGTTTGAAAAAGGGTTTAACCCTCAACTGCTGATTGCTCGCCTCCTACCGTGGTACCCCTTGGTTGCATCAGAGGCCTTGAAACCCTGAGTCTTTGTCTAGCTTCCTAACTTTCAGCCCAGTGAGTGTTGCCGATGTGTTCAGAGCTGCCAGTGTTGTCTGGAGTTGCTTATTGTTGAAGCCCAGTCCCCGGGACCTCTCACCTGTAAATGTGTGACTAAATGTGATAGTGTTACTATTCGTGTATGAAGAGCAGATGTTCCTATTGAACTAAAATATGAGTGATAATCCAGAACCATTAAAAATTACATGGTCTGACCCGTGTTCTGAGGAGGAAGTGGTTCGCATGTTATGAAATATCTCCGTAGATGTGAATTATCATCCTCAAAAAATGAAGACGAAGAAGACATTTCCAGTGATCCAATATATCGGACTCTAGTAGTGATGAAATGAAGGAAAATAACTGACCTGTGTTATGTGTGCTTAGAATGGACCAAGAAAGTTTGTCTCAACTGCATCACAAGAGGATAGGTTGAAAGAAAGGGCAGCAGGTTTCTGTTAGTTTGTAACGATTAGTTTTTTAAGCACTTTTTAATGCTATCCACTATGTGAACAATACTTCCATCATTCAGTATTACCGTACATGTACGGTATGTGTTATGGACTGCAAAGTCTCTCAACATTTTGAAAATATCTTGTTTTGTTCGGTCAATAGTGCCAGTTCAAGAGGAGTATTATATTTGTTCATAGATATTGATTTTATTCACTTATGGTCTGTGTGGTTCAATTAAATGATGACACTTATTAGAATAAAATATTAGTAGAATAAACATTAGGTCTGCAGCATTACAGTAGCAGTCCGTGGACCTCATGTCATTAGCTACGCACAAAAATATTACTTCAGGAATTAAGGGGTAGGCTAAGCAACCATTTTCTTGAAGTGTATGCAAGACATAAGAGAGCCCTGAGCCACCTTTCCGCCGTAACTGCTTTTGAAAAGTTTTTGTTTTACTAGCTCTAAGCTGAATAGTGTTGCTAAAACATAGTTAGGCCTTTTCATTTCAAAAATGTCCGGCCCAATGGTGAATTGGTTAGCGGCCTAGGCTTTGATCCGAAGTGTCCCGGGTTCGATACCTGGCCGGGTCATCAGGGATTTTAATCTCCTGGGGTTAATTCCCGTGGCTTGGGGACTGGGTGTATGTGGCATCTTCATAATCACTTCATCCTCATTACAGCGTGCAGGTTGCCACGGGCGTCAACTAGAAAGACCTATCATCGGCCTCTCAGGAGGCCATATGATCATTATTTCGAAAACCAGGGTGATCTGCTTTACAGACTTAAGGTGGATCAAGAGATAAGATAAAAGGATGATTACACAGAATAATAGTCTGTTGATTGACCAAATAGATTGAAAGGCTGCAAATAATTTGATCACAAAAGAGCAGAGGGTATGAATGCCTTATGTAGTGTCTTCCAAGTGGAGGTTTAACCAACCCACCACTCGGCATTTAGTATTGAGACTCAGAGGACATCGACTTGTTCGCAAACAGAGGCTTGCAAACTAGACTGGACATTAAGAGGGAAATTGTTCTCAAATGAAAATGTTTGTAGGCCTATATACCGTACCGTATGTCTATAATTTGCCACCAGGGCCCCTATTTGCAAGAACATTTCTATTTACAGTTATTATTAGCTTATATGAAGTTATATGAACATGGATAGGCTATACTAAGTAAATATTAGTTATGGTACCGTACCGGTACCTTCAGTGACTGTAGAAGGAGCTGCATTGCATTCATTGAATAATGAAGTGAATCTCTTAGCGTTTGCTGGTAAAACTTCACAAGAGGGTTTCACAATGGTTTTGCCTGGACCAATATTTTCGTCCAGACCAATGGTGGATTGATAGCGCGGCCCGCACGCCGCGTTAGCTAATAGATAACACCCCTGGTTTTTGTCACGTACAGTGGGGGAAGTCACGCATCAATAATCTTTATCCAGGCCAATAGTTTTGGCCTTTATTTCATGTCGTGTGGTGAAAAGAAAACCTCTCGTAAAGAATTAATAAAAATTGTACAACCAAATGTGGATTTCAGTTAACACACTTCATTAACTGAATTTCAAATCATCCGATAAAAACACTGATGATTATCGTTTTAAGGGGCGGAACATCGATGATATATTTTCAATAAGCTATCTTGTTATAAGTTACGAAAAGGGAGGATCTTCTATTGTAAACTTTTAATCGAGCGTGTACCGGTAGGCTATGCCCACAGTTCAGTTGTAATACCGTACAGAACTTAGTACGATACAATTAAACGAAATATTGCTTACTTATGGACACCCAGGTTGAGAAAGTAAAGTGATTAAAAATCAGTGTACAACATTTTAATTATAACCCTCATGGAAGTTTGTCAGAAAGTTTCGAATTCCTTCACATTCCAAGACGAACCATACCGTACGACTTTTCTTTCTCAGACCCTTATATATATATATATATATATATATATATATATATATGAATGTTTTTTTTCTTCTGTTTTTCGTGCGGTAATGATAGAATGTCATACACAAATAATTTATCAATAAATCTTACCTCAAATTTCAAACCCGACCACATGCGTCAATTGTTGAACCAACTGATAGCCGAAATGTCGACACAGCTTGAATGTCTTTCTCTCTTGGTCGTTTTTGGACTTTGCAATCATTTCGTCCAGTCACTAAACTTTCGAAAACTAGTTACTTCACTAAAAAAAAAAAAAAAAAAAAAAAAAAAAACCGAGTGTGGTAGAGTAATGATTTTTTTTTTCATGGTCGTCGAGAGGGTGCCTCTGTAGGAGGTTTTTCTTGCTTGCCAGTAAAGAAGGAAACAGGACCAAGAAGCCAGAGGGAAATCCAAAAGTTCATTTTAATTAGGGGAGATTGAGGTGTCCCTGTGTATCAGCTATTACGCAGTTAGCAATTTGTCACGTGGCCACGGCAGTAGGTCTGTTTCTGGGAAGCACCTTCTGATAGGGACGGGCGCGACTGCAGTCTGGAATCGAGAGTGTCGACTGCTTCGACCTAATGCAACCCTCTGTTCGCATGAAGCCTTGTGACTCCACGTTAACCTAGTACATATTGCGAGGCCGCATGCGGACGGACTTGGACTTGAACGAGTGAGGTCACGCTACTGCAGGAGAGAGCCGACTGAGTACTTCAGGACTTCGCCGCGGGGAGCGCTTCGGCGAGCCCCGCCAGACCAGTCTTCGCCCAGCCGGCACGAGCTCACCAGCCAAGGACGCCAGGAGTCCGAAGCAACTGCTGCCAGCCAGGACCGCCAAGGCCCGTCAGCCCGCACTCATCTCATCATATCATTCCCCAACCAGTCGTGGGCTATCTACACTCAGGGTTAGGTTAGGGCACGCCGCGAGTCAGGGACCCGTTCGTGTCGGATCATCCCGCGCTCACTAGTTCGATTTTAGATTTATCCCCTCATCTCATATATAGGCTAGCACCAGGCCAAATCCAAAAGAGCTTTTTTGTCTGACTCTGAAAGAGCAATTTGTCTGGCAACCTCTCTTGGCCCTGGTGCGAACCCTATTAGTATTTAAGCTATTTACTTCCAGTATTGTGCCCGTTTAGACCGGAGTCCGCACGACCACATATGCATTTTACCAATAATCAGTCAGCACGAGAATCAAAATATCCCGGAGCGCCAGATGGGTTAAAGCAAATCGCAAAAACGACATCAAATTTATAAAAATGCTTTGCTGATTTTTGGCTCAATGCAACAATAAGGATAGAAGGAGATTTAATTGGGTGAAACACATCTGGTAAAATTATCTCAGTTTATTTAAAGTTAAAATCTGACTGCAAGAATGCTCAAAGCAGCATCATCCCACGTGTGGCGATCCACACTCTTATATACACACAATATACAGAAATCTTCCAAACACATTTGACAATCTTTTTGAAAACACAAGTCCGATTGTTAGTCCTGTGGACTGTGTTCCAAAATTATTAACATTTTATTCCAGTGCAAAATGAATTGTCCATACTGGAAATAACGTAGATCACTGTTTGACTATTTACATGATATTAACACTCGTAGAATAAATGTTTATAGAATTTCTTAAACTTTCACTTGTTTTCCAGTTTTCAAAAATATATCGTTGAAACTATTATTATCATCGAAGCAACACAAATTATTAACACATATTAACAATATCTGAAAAGTATTTGACCATTGAGCATAGCATCGAAGAACTGTGCGAAGCACAACAACAATTAATTGTTCTTCTGACATTAAACATTCGAGAAGTGACTCGATTATGAACTTCAAGTTCCAAACAAAATATATGATTTCTGAATCATTAACTTGATCAATAAATGGTTGAACCATTCAACTATTAGATTTTCCACTTGGGAACAATATTATAAAAATATTTATATTTATGGCCATTTTTAGCAACTTTTACAACTTGCAATTCTTCGACAGAATGCGGAAATTAGAATTGTAGTCTTATAATGAATTCATTTAGTTCATGGCACTAGGATTGAAAATATCCTTCAAATTATTCGTGGTTAAAGAATTATTTTAAATTGGCAGTGGCCCATTCTACTATTTGTGTAAGAACACAATATTACAATAACAACAACGGCAAAGGTCTTCCTCTGAAGAAGAATAAACTACTATCATGACAAATCCGGGTTCTAGCAAAATCAAAGTCTAAATGGAATTCGTAAACAAGGTTGAAATAAGAACTGATGGTTTCAAAGAAATAACCTTCGGGTTATTCATACGACGAAATGTGTGGCTCCAATACTCCTACTATAAACCTGAGCCATCGAACCTGCTATTTGATTGATGCTCGAAAAAAACCTTCATTCCTGCGACTTAACATGCGCACCTGGGAATGGCATTACAACTATTCCACACACATAAATTTTCTTCCCCAAAATTTATACAATAAATCAAGCCTCTGCTTGTTATCAACACTGGAAGATTAATAAACTAACAAGTTTATTTTATTTTACCATTCAGTTCAACCCGTGAATTTACCATACTCATGAAAAGCTTCATTTCACTTTCGAAGTGTATTTACGTCATGATTTTATATAAATACAACAATATCCTATTTGATACAAATATCATTTGCTTCCCGTTTCATGCCTCTCCGTGTTATATGAAACATATACTTTGCTCATAGCAAATATCAACTGTTCAACCAGAACTGACATGTTGGTTGAATGCGGGCTTGCGCTAACCACTCTCCTTCGTAAAATCTCCTGTTCCATACTAGAAATGTTTCAACTACTTCATAGGCTCTTTCTCAATACATATGATTATTATAAAATATAATATCCAAGAATTATTTAGAAAAATTATGAAAATTATTATTATTATTATTAGTGGATTTTTATTATTATTATTATTATTATTATTATTTCAAATATGTTTAATTGTCATCTCATTATGTGAGAATCCACATGTTCGAACCTTCGAATATGGAAAAAAAATATCCATTCCTCAACAAAAATAAATTTAACTTTTACAGTTACATCGGCTGATTACCGTGATTTCCCAAAAATATGAAAAATTCAAATAAATGCTCAAAATGCTCGGTCATCGATCCTAAACTGTTCTGAGTGCTGAAAATGCTCAGAATAAATCTAACAAGTCTTGCGTAAATCATTACAAGCTTTAAATACGACGAAAAAAATGTGTTGGTCATCTGCAGAAAAAATAGTTTGTTCCAATTAGCTAAGCATAATATAATTCAAATGTGGCTTACATTTCTTGATGTTCTTGAAGTGTAGTAAACCTGGTCTATACCAGATTTATCCGTAGACATGCCCTAGCGGACAAGCACGTATAATCCTTGTATCGGCCGCCATTGTAGACCCACAAATCGTCTAGTCAGACATAGTGGTAGTATTCTTCGACGTTTGAATAAACTGTGGTTCCATTTTAATATGGGCTTCTAACAAAGCCATAACAGTTTGTTTGAAAAGGGTCAGATCTAAGCGATCTCTTCTTAAATGTGTCAGTTGTAACATAACTCACTGTAATCTCATCAGTACAAGAAAAACGTTGACAGTCTAAGCAGTTAACGGCTGTTCTGAAGATCGTTCCCTGGGCATGGTTTATTAAAATCACCATCTGCCATGCGCTAGACAACCTGCAGTTTCCCTTGCGTAGACTAATGAACACCACCGTTATAGACTAGTCTTCACTGTACTGACGGATCGAAGTGGTTAAATAGTTACAAAATATGAAAACTGACTTCAAATGGATTTAAACATCCAAGTATTAATTTACTATTGGACTGTGACAAATACTATTTTCTAGACCAAGTCTAGCATATGTCCTTTAGGAAATATAAATATTTCCACCAATGTCTGTCGAAAAACAATCACCTCAGTGATTCTCCTCACCAGAAAATTACTAAGTTCCAACTCGTTTGCGCAGCACTTCTCGTGACTATCACGATTTGAAAAGTACTTCTTCGTAGAGGCGGCAACCATGTGCCTTGGCTCAGCGTAGACGCAACTTGTTCGCCAAGTTCTTGTGATGAAGTGAGCTCCCTAAGCCTGCTCCAGCTTGCTTTTATACAAAAACGGTCAGGGTCACGCGTCATCGCCTGATATCTAGAAATCCTCATATCTCTTGAATCCCTGGTCCGATTTACTTGATATTAATTGCATTCTCTTTCATTTGGCCGTGCCAGTAATCTGATCCCAGTCTCAAGTCTCTGCTCCATAGTTAACTATTTAATCAATAAATAGTCTCCACCTCTGCTATGACTCGCTACGTCATTTACCATCCAACTATCGGCAAAATCCTTCGAAAAGCTTCGAGAAGCAATGTAGCGCGATATTCAAATATCTGAACTTTCAAAAGCTGCTACAGCCTTTCCCTTGATATCTAGGTGTCTGAAACTTGGAATACCCATTCCTAGATTTGGGCACATCCACCCCACACCTAGCAAAAAATAAAAATTGAAAAATTTTTATTTTTCCTATCTACACATTAAATTATCTGGTTCTTGAATAATAGATCTTCAAATTGGATGCATTATAAGTTCCCACGATGTTACCAGTTCGTGTATTAGCTACTTCATAGCTTCCATTATTGTTTACTTCCACAATATTCAAAATCCTTAATTTTACCATTCCCCCGGGATTGTTGTGTTCCCGATGGACCTGGATCATTGGGCCTCTGCTCCACAAATTGCAAGTTATCTTGGTGTCTTGCTTCCAAGTTTTTCCTCGTTTCCTTGTTAAATTCTTCGTTGGACTGACGAGTATCTACATTCCCTCTGTTATTATAGTTATTACCATAGGATCTTCTTTCCTGGTACCTTCCTTGAGTATCACGTGGTCTTCTCCATCGAGTGTTGTATCGATTACCACCATCCGGTCTTGCATATGGTTTGTAACTGTATCTGTTACGGTATTGGTTCCATCCTCTCGTATTGGAATCTTCCCTCGGCGATTTCTCTTCTCGCTCCTCTCGAATCTCTCGAGGTGTCTGAGAATAACTGTCAGCCATAACAGCATACACAGCGTTATTACTCTTTACTCCCTTCTGATGAAAGAATTGAGCGTTTGTATGATCCAGCTTTTGCAATACTTCATCAAACTGTTCCATATTGTAGATATCAGCAGCGATCAAAGTCCTCTGGACGTCTGCTGGAAATTGACGTATCAATGCAGTAATCAACTCGTTATCTGGCATTGGCGGATCTAAATGTTGGAGTTTAGACAGCTGTCCAGAAAAGTACGTAGAGTATCGAGTAGGTTGTGACGTCGAGAATCTCTTCGAATACAACTCTGCTCTAACTTGCTGTTGGGTTTCAGGGGACCAAAACTTCTTCAATAACCCACGAGAAAACTCCTCAAAAGTATTTAGAGTGGATCTAAATGCTCTAAACCACAAAAGTGCGGGACCTTCCAAGAACTTCCCTATTACCCTGATCTGTCTTTCTTTAGGGATCTTAGAATCTTTCAGATAATCACCTGCTTCTCTCAGAAATTCCACGGGTGTTACAGAATCTCGCCCTGAAAATTTAGAAGGCTTGTCTTCTATATTCTTAAATACAGTTATGGGGTTGGATTGAAATACTGTCCTGACCTCATCCTGTCTTTCAGTCTCTCTAGCTCCTCCTAGATTTATCTGTATCTGTTCCTTTCCTTTTACATTCGGCATTTTCAACAGATGATCAGACTGTTTCTCATCCTTTACTTGAGTTTTCATAGCCTCAAGTTCCTTCTGGTTTTCTTCTGCCATCTTCTTGATTGCTTCAGTCTCTTTACAATTGTCTTTAACATCAATGGATATCTGGTTCATAACAGCCTCATGACTTTTCAATGACCCTGTCATATCTGATATGTCCTTCTGAGTTGCTTGAATATCCTTGGCAATTACTTCAATGTGGGATGACAAAGATTCCCTAATCTCCTTGATTCCCTCTTGATTCTCCAACTTAAGTGTGTCTTTAATTTCATTGACAACTGTGGTTTTAATCTCAGTTTGCAATTCATGAATCACTCCTTCTCTTATTTCTCCCATGACAAGTTCCTTGAATTGTTCCGTTAAACGCTGAACAACCAGAATTCCCATCTCGTTACTCTCCTTCTTCACTCTGACTTCCAGGTTGACCATGTCTTCACCAACTTTCCTAAGACCATGTTCTATCCTATCAGCTAAGCTTTGGGATCGAAGATCGGCATCGCGAAATTTATCGTCCATTAAACTAGCGTTAGTAGCTAATGAAGTTTCGAGCTCATGTGTTTTATCGCATAATTTATTCATTTTGCTTTCAAGTGTCATTTTCAAAATTTCAGAATTCTCTTTAAATTTACTTTCCATTGAATTAAATTTACTGTTTAAATTTTCCTTCAAGTTATCTTTTAACCTGCTTTCTAACAAATCGGAATTTTCTTTGAGTTTATCAGAACTTTCTTTAAGTTTATTTTCCAAAGACTCAGAATTTTCTTTAAGTTTATTTTCCAAACTTTCTTTAAGTTTATTTTCTAAAGACTCAGAATTTTCTTTAAGTTTATCATTCAAATTTTCTTTAAGTTTATTTTCTAAAGAATCAGAATTTTCTTTAAGTTTCTTTTCTAAAGCCTCTGTATTTTCTTTCATAATGGCTGCTACACGCAGTCCAGCCTGTTTTCAACTCTCCTCCAAACTCCTCATCATTCTCATCATTTCTTCCATAATTTCAATTATTCAAAACTTAGGGGTATACAACAGTGGCAAACACAAGCTTATAACTAGAACAAGAAATATGAATAGCTAATTGGAACACTATAATAAAATGAGATTTGTCCTAATATCGACGTGATGGAAAAACAAAAGTCTCTACTTTTACGAATTACATTTACCATAATATCACAAGAAAAATATGCTAGTTCTCAAATATCCTCCACCTGGATTCTAATAATGTGTATCTCCAGTCATCGAACGTTTACTACTGAATTTACTTGACGCCCTAATGGTTAAGCCATTATCAAAAATAATCAAACCCATTCTAATTATTAACCAAGTTAAATTTTTAATTTTCCCCACTAATTGGGTTTCCTACTAATTTATTAATCCAAACCAGACATCTCTCAACTCCCAAAATATTTCTATAAAAATTATCACAATTTCAAATCGGCATGCGATTGACCATGTCTAAATCGGGACCCACGTTCGAAGCCATTTCTCTCTCTATCTTATTTTATGTGCCCGTTTAGACCGGAGTCCGCACGACCACATATGCATTTTACCAATAATCAGTCAGCACGAGAATCAAAATATCCCGGAGCGCCAGATGGGTTAAAGCAAATCGCAAAAACGACATCAAATTTATAAAAATGCTTTGCTGATTTTTGGCTCAATGCAACAATAAGGATAGAAGGAGATTTAATTGGGTGAAACACATCTGGTAAAATTATCTCAGTTTATTTAAAGTTAAAATCTGACTGCAAGAATGCTCAAAGCAGCATCATCCCACGTGTGGCGATCCACACTCTTATATACACACAATATACAGAAATCTTCCAAACACATTTGACAATCTTTTTGAAAACACAAGTCCGATTGTTAGTCCTGTGGACTGTGTTCCAAAATTATTAACATTTTATTCCAGTGCAAAATGAATTGTCCATACTGGAAATAACGTAGATCACTGTTTGACTATTTACATGATATTAACACTCGTAGAATAAATGTTTATAGAATTTCTTAAACTTTCACTTGTTTTCCAGTTTTCAAAAATATATCGTTGAAACTATTATTATCATCGAAGCAACACAAATTATTAACACATATTAACAATATCTGAAAAGTATTTGACCATTGAGCATAGCATCGAAGAACTGTGCGAAGCACAACAACAATTAATTGTTCTTCTGACATTAAACATTCGAGAAGTGACTCGATTATGAACTTCAAGTTCCAAACAAAATATATGATTTCTGAATCATTAACTTGATCAATAAATGGTTGAACCATTCAACTATTAGATTTTCCACTTGGGAACAATATTATAAAAATATTTATATTTATGGCCATTTTTAGCAACTTTTACAACTTGCAATTCTTCGACAGAATGCGGAAATTAGAATTGTAGTCTTATAATGAATTCATTTAGTTCATGGCACTAGGATTGAAAATATCCTTCAAATTATTCGTGGTTAAAGAATTATTTTAAATTGGCAGTGGCCCATTCTACTATTTGTGTAAGAACACAATATTACAATAACAACAACGGCAAAGGTCTTCCTCTGAAGAAGAATAAACTA
The DNA here is from genome assembly GCA_946902985.2 of Meconema thalassinum. Lineage (NCBI taxonomy): Eukaryota > Metazoa > Arthropoda > Insecta > Orthoptera > Tettigoniidae > Meconema > Meconema thalassinum. The sequence goes on from OX336389.2 coordinate 92,503,890, forward strand.
CTATCATGACAAATCCGGGTTCTAGCAAAATCAAAGTCTAAATGGAATTCGTAAACAAGGTTGAAATAAGAACTGATGGTTTCAAAGAAATAACCTTCGGGTTATTCATACGACGAAATGTGTGGCTCCAATACTCCTACTATAAACCTGAGCCATCGAACCTGCTATTTGATTGATGCTCGAAAAAAACCTTCATTCCTGCGACTTAACATGCGCACCTGGGAATGGCATTACAACTATTCCACACACATAAATTTTCTTCCCCAAAATTTATACAATAAATCAAGCCTCTGCTTGTTATCAACACCGGAAGATTAATAAACTAACAAGTTTATTTTATTTTACCATTCAGTTCAACCCGTGAATTTACCATACTCATGAAAAGCTTCATTTCACTTTCGAAGTGTATTTACGTCATGATTTTATATAAATACAACAATATCCTATTTGATACAAATATCATTTGCTTCCCGTTTCATGCCTCTCCGTGTTATATGAAACATATACTTTGCTCATAGCAAATATCAACTGTTCAACCAGAACTGACATGTTGGTTGAATGCGGGCTTGCGCTAACCACTCTCCTTCGTAAAATCTCCTGTTCCATACTAGAAATGTTTCAACTACTTCATAGGCTCTTTCTCAATACATATGATTATTATAAAATATAATATCCAAGAATTATTTAGAAAAATTATGAAAATTATTATTATTATTATTAGTGGATTTTTATTATTATTATTATTATTATTTCAAATATGTTTAATTGTCATCTCATTATGTGAGAATCCACATGTTCGAACCTTCGAATATGGAAAAAAAATATCCATTCCTCAACAAAAATAAATTTAACTTTTACAGTTACATCGGCTGATTACCGTGATTTCCCAAAAATATGAAAAATTCAAATAAATGCTCAAAATGCTCGGTCATCGATCCTAAACTGTTCTGAGTGCTGAAAATGCTCAGAATAAATCTAACAAGTCTTGCGTAAATCATTACAAGCTTTAAATACGACGAAAAAAATGTGTTGGTCATCTGCAGAAAAAATAGTTTGTTCCAATTAGCTAAGCATAATATAATTCAAATGTGGCTTACATTTCTTGATGTTCTTGAAGTGTAGTAAACCTGGTCTATACCAGATTTATCCGTAGACATGCCCTAGCGGACAAGCACGTATAATCCTTGTATCGGCCGCCATTGTAGACCCACAAATCGTCTAGTCAGACATAGTGGTAGTATTCTTCGACGTTTGAATAAACTGTGGTTCCATTTTAATATGGGCTTCTAACAAAGCCATAACAGTTTGTTTGAAAAGGGTCAGATCTAAGCGATCTCTTCTTAAATGTGTCAGTTGTAACATAACTCACTGTAATCTCATCAGTACAAGAAAAACGTTGACAGTCTAAGCAGTTAACGGCTGTTCTGAAGATCGTTCCCTGGGCATGGTTTATTAAAATCACCATCTGCCATGCGCTAGACAACCTGCAGTTTCCCTTGCGTAGACTAATGAACACCACCGTTATAGACTAGTCTTCACTGTACTGACGGATCGAAGTGGTTAAATAGTTACAAAATATGAAAACTGACTTCAAATGGATTTAAACATCCAAGTATTAATTTACTATTGGACTGTGACAAATACTATTTTCTAGACCAAGTCTAGCATATGTCCTTTAGGAAATATAAATATTTCCACCAATGTCTGTCGAAAAACAATCACCTCAGTGATTCTCCTCACCAGAAAATTACTAAGTTCCAACTCGTTTGCGCAGCACTTCTCGTGACTATCACGATTTGAAAAGTACTTCTTCGTAGAGGCGGCAACCATGTGCCTTGGCTCAGCGTAGACGCAACTTGTTCGCCAAGTGCTTGTGATGAAGTGAGCTCCCTAAGCCTGCTCCAGCTTGCTTTTATACAAAAACGGTCAGGGTCACGCGTCATCGCCTGATATCTAGAAATCCTCATATCTCTTGAATCCCTGGTCCGATTTACTTGATATTAATTGCATTCTCTTTCATTTGGCCGTGTCAGTAATCTGATCCCAGTCTCAAGTCTCTGCTCCATAGTTAACTATTTAATCAATAAATAGTCTCCACCTCTGCTATGACTCGCTACGTCATTTACCATCCAACTATCGGCAAAATCCTTCGAAAAGCTTCGAGAAGCAATGTAGCGCGATATTCAAATATCTGAACTTTCAAAAGCTGCTACAGCCTTTCCCTTGATATCTAGGTGTCTGAAACTTGGAATACCCATTCCTAGATTTGGGCACAGTATCCCTCATGTTCTCATTCACCACCCCGCGCCGCGCACTCCCCAGCACTCCGTGCGTCCCCATTCTCCCCTCATTTGCCTCCCCCCGAACCCGTCAGGACTCCACGTTAACATGATGCGTATTGCGAGGCCCCATGGTCGCTCCGCATGAAACCGCGCGACTCCACGTTACATGATGCGTATTTCGAGGTCACATGGTCGCTCCGTATGAAGCCGCGCGACTCCACGTTAATCTGATGCGTATTGCGAGGACAGATGGTCGCTCCGCATGAAGCTGCGCGACTCCACGTTAACTGGATGCGTTTTGCGAGGCCGCATGGTCGCTTCGCATGAAGCCTCGCGACTCCACGTTAACCTGATGCGTATTGCGAGGCCGCATGTTCGCTTCGTATGAAGCCTTGTGACTCCACGTTAACCTGATGCGTATTACGAGGCCGTATGGTCGCTTCGCATGAAGCCGCGCGACTCCACGTTAACCTGATGCGTATTGCGAGGCCGCATGTTCGCTTCGTATGAAGCCTTGTGACTCCACGTTAACCTGATGCGTATTACGAGGCCGTATGGTCGCTTCGCATGAAGCCGCGCGACTCCACGTTAACCTGATGCGTATTTCGAGGCCACATGGTCGCTCTGCATGAAGCCGCGCGACTCCACGTTAACCTGATGCGTATTGCGAGGCCGCATGGTCGCTTCGCATGAAGCCGCGCGACTCCACGTTAACCTGATGCGTATTTCGAGGCCACATGGTCGCTCTGCATGAAGCCGCGCGACTCCACGTTAACCTGATGCGTATTGCGAGGCCGCATGGTCGCTTCGCATGAAGCCTCGCGTCTCGAAGCTAACGTGATTCACGTTGCGGGGCCGCTAGCATGTCGAAGCGCGGACAATACAATGTAAGATCATGCACGGCCACGGCTTCCTTCCCCCATCCTTTCTCCGTCCTTCCCTTAACAGCGAGACCCAAGCTTGTCACCATCTCCAGTTGTAGCCGACAATATGACTTCAGCTCCCAGACACCGTCCTTGCGATGGAAGAGGTGGGATCCCCCGCACGGCCCGGGTGTGAAGCCGAGTTGGGAGAATAAGCGATAAAATAGAAGCATGTTTTAACTGGGATAGTAAGGTACGTCCAGTCTATGAACGATACCACCAGCTTCATCTACCATTTTTTCTCAAATCCTGGTAGGGTCATGGGTGCCGACTGTGTCGCACAATGGACTTGGCCATGTTTTACGGTCGGATGTTCTTCCTGACACCAACTCTATGTGGTGGAATGTATTCACTGTTGCAGAGTATTCTGTCATAATCTATTCAGTCATAATATAGGGTATTATTTACTATTACCAATTAATTGGTTGTAATCTTATACTCTCTGCCGGTGGTTTCTTTTATTTAATTTTATGTAATTGAAGTCCAAATTATTGACTATTTGAGAGTATTGTCGTCATATTATATTATTATTGCTATTAACAATAATGAGCAATAAAGGTTGCGATATTATTGCCTACTATATGTACTCATTTTTTTTAAGTAAGCCTAATCGCAGTTCATATTAGTAATTTTAACAGTTTTTTCTCCAAATCTCTCATTATTATTATTATTATTATTATTATTATTATTATTATTATTTACAATAACTGTACCAAATTGTTTGAATATTGCACTTTCGGCAGGATGTACGCTATTATTATTAATAATATATATATATATATATATTTCTTTAGTCGGTTGGCTTTTCCCTAGGACTCAGCGAGGGATCCCACCTTTACCACATCCAGGTCAGTGTCCTGGAGCTTGAAATTTCGGGTGGGGGATACAACTGGGGAGATGGGACGAGCACCTCGCCCAGTCGGCCTCACCTGCAAAGCGAACAGAGGCCTTATCAGGGACGGGAAGATTGGGTGGGATAGGCAAGGAAGCGGGAAGGAGACGGCCGTGGCCTTACGTTACCCGAATAAAACATGAAGATGCACTTGTCGAATCCGAAGATCAGCAGGATTGTAGAATCTTCCAAGTCCCCGGTTAAAAAGCCTGTAAATCCTACCGACAAGTACCGTACTACACGAGGATACATCAGTCATTCGATTGTGTTATGGCCTATTCTACTGGGCAGAATAACGCAAACTACTGTGGAGAGTGAGAAACTTACGGTCCTCGGGGCAAGTGGGATATGGAAACGGGGTTCCTTATACCTGAATCCATTTCCACAACACAATCTCTCTACATAACTTATATAAAACACGAAAGTCGATTTATAAAAATATGAACAATTAAATGTATTAAATTAAAACAATACAATTAAAATATAAATAAAAATCTCCCACAATAACCTTAACGAATGACACGCTTGTTATTTAAAAGGAACAAATCCTAAATGAATGTATATCTCGACATTTATATCAACAACTACACTGAAATAAAATAATAACAGCTGTTTCCGAGTTTCGAAAATAAATAAATTCAATAATATTCTTCCAGTATAATTCTCATTTGAATAAACTCATTTTACTCTATACATATAAACTCCATTCATTTTTTTATTTAGTCAATTTACCCTCTAGGATGGTGGTTCCCACGGACTCAGCAAGGGAACTCACCACTACCGCCTCTATGGGCAGTGTCCTGGAGCCTGGGACATCTGGTCGGGAGGGATACAACTGGGCAGGTGTGATCAGCACTTCGCCCAGGTGGCCTCACCTGCAAAGCAAACAGTGGCCTCATGAGGGATGGGAAGGGATGGAAGATTGGGATGGATAGGCGAGGAAGAGGGAAGGAGGCGGCCATGGCCTTACAGTAGGTACTGTACCCGTAAATCCGGAAAGTAGCCTGTTGGAATATCCATTGCCCCAGCTGGATTGCCTATTTCTAACAGCACCGGCCAATTACTACATTAGAACTCGCTCCCAACATGGCCTTTAGGGATTTACATACAGCAGTTACAAGAATATTGTGGATCAACAACAAACTACACGGGGCACACCTACCTTTACTTACGTTCTCGGGGACTGAGAATTCAGCTTCGCCTACAATACATCCACAATACTCTACTCCTTATATTTAAAATGAATCACACGCCAACACCGACAGATTATGAACTGAATAAATTTATTAACAATGGTAAACTAACCTAAATAAACAAAATAACAATAAACTAATCTAATAACAAAAGAAAAATAAAACCACACAATCATACACTCTTCCTTTCTACTACACATCTTATTACAATGCCGTGTAAAAATATCAGCGTGAAAGCCTTGGTAGGTATAAACCTATACTACGTAATAAAAACGTTTAAGGAAGGCTCTTACATTCATGGCATTCCTAAGAACGGGTTACCTTCACTAGCCCACGTCTGGAAAACGCACGTGCACTGGCCTGTTTCATCAATGAAACGCCAGCACCACGCTGCATTCAGAACGAAATACAATTTTTACAAGGTTGCGAGTCTTCACCTGTTCATATTATGTCACACCGCTCTCCAATTCTAACGGTGAATCATTCTGGCTAGCCTACATTGAGACTGCTTTTGAGTGCGTTTAAAATACACGTAAAATTAACATTAAGATCTTACAAAAATGCTCATAACTTCTATGTTCCTTTAACAAGCATTCTGAAAATTTTTATACACTCTTTCATTCGCACCCCGAAATTGTTCTAGACCAATCCGGTTCAACAATTACTCTTAACAGTGGACACCCATTCATACCAAAAACATCCGCTCATAAAACACACGCTATTCCAAAACAATCGATTAGTAAATCCTACTAAATTATTTAACTAATTAAATCATTTCCAAAAAGAAAACATATTTACATGTAATATGTTCATAATAATATACATTATTTAGTGTTGTTAACACGTTACTTACGAGATTCTGGATTCTCGGTTACAATATAACTCTCAATTAATTATATACACTGTTTTTCCACATAATCATTTTCTATCACTCCGTAGTTTACATATACTGCTTACACATCGTCTTATATAGGTTTCATTACATTGTCGGTCTAATACAATCGACTGATTAAGGTTAACTGTACGTAATTACATAACTTCGGGTTTAATAAAATATAATAATTGTATCATTGACGTGAGTAGACAATCTTTCTCTAGTTGTATTTTCGCTAAAACCCTTCTGTCAACACAGCTAAAACGTTATTTCACATGAACTGGACTACTTGTATACAACGACTCTTATCATGATCCATGCCTTTCTTATCAAAGAACCACAATACTTTGACTTCCCTTAAAATGCGGAACTTCCTTAGCACGAGCACTTCATAGCTCTACAAATCCTCATATAACAATATATATGGCTTAAACAATTATTATTCACTATGTTAAACAATAACCAAAAAGGATTAATTGTTATTAACATTTCTTCTGTAGGAACTTTTCTCAAATAAGGCGTGACCCTCAGTATCATTTCACATGACTACTGATCTAAAATTATACATACTTTTGTTCTTAAAACGAAACTTCCAATTGTAAAGAACGTTATTAGACTGTCGTGATTGACCTCCTAAAGTTCACTCCACAAAAAGATAATTAACTGTTAACTCGTCTGTCGCAAATACATGTAATAAAAATAATACTCCTGGCTCATCTCACTGATCAAGCTTTAAATTGTTTATCGTTGTAATATCAGGTCAATATAATGACGTGATGTTACACAAATAGTGTAAACTGTAAAGTAACACACATGTTATTTATAGTGTCAAATATAATTCAATCTTGACCGGGATAAACTAGCTTTGCATTCCTAGCCAAAGATTTGAATAATCTTCTATCAAAAGGTATTTCCTCTAACATATTAAATGAACAAAGCTCTCAGCTTTACAAATAATAAAAAGGTTTATCAACGTCGTAATGTTTTTCCACTCTACACAAAGAGTGTTTATAGGGGTTAAGACTTCGGTCTTATCAAACGACTAGTATTTCCCAGATCGTCGACAGTTTATGTACAATAATGATATAACAATATCATTCGATGTTTCTTCTGTTCTTCAAGTTAGATGTTGTTACATTAAAGTGCTCAAATTAAATTAAAAAAGAATTTAATTTGAAGCTATGACACAATGTCAGAATACTTGGTTTAATTCAAATTATTAAAATTCGAGAGTCGAAACGACTAGTCTTCTATGAGGCAATATGATTCCTCAAACAAAAATTAATGTCAGTTCCACAACTGATCCGTAGAATAAAATTGAAAAATAGATAAATAATCTTGAAGCATAAAAATCTTAGCACACATCTTAAGTGTAAAATACATGAGAACACTGAAATTCATGAGATGTGAAAATATGGAGTAAGATCGTTGGCTCAGGATGTCACTAATCAAGCTCTATACTAAAAATAAGAGACACTGCCTCCTTATTTGGACGAAAGCTTGAAGATCTATGTAAGTATTTACACAATACTTTAGATGTTTCCTCAGTTCAAGATACTGAGATGGATCTGCATTCGAACCTCGGATCTGCGACCTCAGAGATAGGAAACGTCCCTCTCTGGAATTCACCAACATTCGCCTGGACTCGAACGACATCCTTCTGGCAAATTCTTCTGTGGTTGCTGGGCTACCCCTAGCATCTTGACAAATCTTGAAGACGGTTTATAAACCCACCGCCAAAATCCGGGACTTGCTGCGATCCGCTAAAGACAAGCGCCACCCACACTCCACTGCAGGTGTCTACAGAATCCCGTGTTCCTGTGGGAAGGTGTACATAGGAACGACGAAGAGGAGCGTGACCACCAGACTCAAGGAACATAACAGACACAGCCGCCTGGGTCAAACTGAGAAATCGTCAGTCGCTGAGCATTCTCTCTTGCCCGGTCACGATGTACAGTACGGGGACACGGATATACTCTCCACGACCACACACTACCATGCCAGGCTGCAACGGGAAGCCATAGAAATCTTCAAACACCCCGACAATTTCAATCGGAAGGAAGAAATTGAACGTGTGCGTAATACATGGATCCCGGCTCTTAGGAACACCAAGGCCAAGAAATCACTCACACGTCAACCTGAAGAACCTTCCCGCTACAGCCCGGCAGTCGCGCAGGGAACACCTGACCCTCACAAGCTCGGTCGCCGAAGCCGGAGCACGCACCGCACCCCGCAACATGTACGTGAGATCAGACGATCCAGCCGGAATGCGAAGAGAACGCTCGGCTCACCATGCTAATTTGAAGATCCAAACTACCTTCCAGCCGTTAGTTCATCGCCAAGATCCACCCAACCAACAGTCATATTCAAACAACAATAGTCCACTACTAGCCGTTACCCATTATTTCAAGCCTCTTCCTCATTCCACTGCTGACCAAGGAAAGGAGCGGAACCCTTGATAATGCCGGACGCAGTTTCCGGTGAAACGTCGGGAGATATCCTGTCTGGACCATGGCCTACAAGCCCGAAAAACTTGTATTTAATTATGAACGCCGGCCGTGAAAGCCTAAGCTAATATTTTATTCATCATTTATTACCATTTTGTTTATTAATTACCGTCGTCACAATTTATAGATATTTCTTCTAATTCCGAGCTGATATGGCCGTGCAATTAAGCCAAGCTCATACGGAAATACGTCAAAACCTTGCTAAATGTTTAATAGAATTAACAAACCAACACGGTAGTTGAAAATCACCTCACTAACTTCTCCCGCCAACACTCTACTGTTATGCCTTCTATAAGTCAACTGAAATATTAATACCTTGATCTTATTCTCATCTTACTACAACATTGCTTTAAAAATCATTACACTCCTCCATAATACATCCACACTATGTATTAGAGCCTTAATAACAAAACTTCGCTCTAAAAAGCCTTACCACTTTTTCAATAAAATTCCATTTCTCCATAATACACCTACACTACAGGGTCTTTCATATAAAATAAGAACGGCGAGCGGCGGATTTGTTATCCATTGCAGTGGCCTTGGCTGAGCTTGTGGCGCGCTACGGCCCCCTGCTGTAGTATTGAAAACGCGCGCATAGTAAATACTTGACCTTCCAATAATTGTGCAGGTGTTCAGTCGCCAGTCTGAATCTCAGATGTTAATATGAGACAGTTATCATTACAACATCGTATTTTTGTATGTAAAACTTATTTTTAGTACCAGTCGTCTCGGCGGGTACGTGATGCATTTGTTCAGCAATTTTCTGATGACGTGCCACCTTTACTGGCACAAATTCATGTACTGTAATTGAAAATAAGTTTGACACTACTCATTGCTCATTAAAATACATAAAATAAAAGATCAGAAATATTACAGTGGCAGAACTCACTCGCGTCAGTCAGAATGTGGTTACCAGATACAATGCCTGTATAACCCAGGAAGGACGACACTTCCAGCATCTTTTATAAGGTAATATTTCATATAGGATTGTACACACGCTTAAAGCAGAGGGCCGTGGCGGGCCACAAGCTCGGCCAAGGCCAACGCAGCACCGGATAACAAAACGGCCGCTTGGCGTTCTTACTTTATATGAAAGACCCTGTATGTATTAGAGCTCAATAGCATCGCTGATTCTCTCTTATGGATACTATATAAATGCATACACGGTATTTCCTTCTCAAAATAGCACTTACTTGCATGTCACCATACACTTGACATCAGAACCTTCACAATAGTTCTATACTCCACTACTATTCTTACACGTACTTCACAATATTATTTAAATACTTCGTTGCCTTAATACTTTCGTTAGTCTTGATCTTATATAACAGTGCATAATTTTTATTTTGGTTTACTATCGTAGTTACTATGTTTACATTAGTTGCTAATATTTAATAATAATACAATTGTTTAACACCTCCCTGGTCAATCCTAATTGCTTTAATTCAATATTTAAATGTCCACAACAATACATCTATATTGCAAAAGAATTATTATAATTTTCGTTGTCCAACAAATCAAGATAAGGATTCAAGTTCACCAAATCTGATATATATCAATACCGTATATCGTTAAAAATGGAACTCTCTTAAAGATTTGACTAGTCTTATTAAAGAACAAAATCTTTAAAAAAATGTGTATTGATCCAAATTATTATACATTCGAGTATATCTCAAGATCAGTTAGTCGTTGAATCAATAATGACATAGAGTTCAATCATCGCAAATATTCTTCGCCTAGATCGTCGAATTAAAATATAAAACATGAAGTCAATGTTTTATAAATGATCTTCTTCGGAGAATCTTCTTCCTAGCTAAATTCTTCTTATGTTAAAATTCCGAACATAATTATCTAAAAAAAACATATTTATGAATTTAAGCAAACTGACGAGTTGAGTTAAAAACTTTAGAGAAGAGTGGTTGTGTTTGGAGTTTCCCTGGAGGTGCAACTTGGCTTTTATTCATTTCGCCTGTGAACTTTTCGTTCCTCAAAATTCACAGTCAAGTTAAGATTGGACGGAAGGGGTATTTGTGTTTCATGCACCTCGCCATTCTTAAATTAGGCTACGTCTGACAAGAATTTGTTGCACATGCATGTCCATGATAATATAATTAATAGTCTAGTCAGTGATTTCAACCCATCATGCCGAGACGTAAAACGGATATTGGTCGTTGTTCATTGACATTAGAAAAATAAAGCGCTTATCACGTAATGCATTCATAACTGTTCCCGGGCGAAGCCGGGTCGGGTTGCTAGTTATATAGGATAAATCATTTCACTATTATTTCTCGTAGTCAATGTCTGTGGAATCAGGTTGTTTTATGTTGCGTGATATTGCTGCTGTATCAATCTTATTTGTCTTAGCTATGTCGAGTACTTTATGTTGAACGTAACGTTCGTGTTCGCATTTGCGAAGGCTACAAAAGCCCCTAAATATTAATTTCATTTTTTTCCGTAATTTGTCGAGAGAAAAAGCAAGAATGCGAGACGTCATTTTTTTCTCTTAACCTATAAATGTGACATGTGCTGACACGTGTTTTTCATAATCTCGTTTAAATTTATATATGCTTCTTTCTTAAGTAATGTATTATACTTTTCACTTACTTATTCTGTACTTAGAAATACAAGGTTGTAAGCCACTCCTTTCAGTACTGTTACAGAAATATTCACATCACCGATCGCTGCAAAAGATTTGATTCAAGTGGCAGCCATAATTTTTCACTTTCTTATCTCTAGTTGGTCGCCTGTTCTGCTGACCAATCACAGTTCTCCGCTTATCGACGTTTCTCAAACATGCCAATTTACCACTATATAAGCAGCTGTGTTTTCCTTCTTCGCTACGATTACGACTACAGTCAACTCGTCCACCAGCCGTTGCCTCATCTCAGCCCTGGAGGCTTCGAGGTTACATCGAAACTTTCAACATGAAAATACTCTACAGAGAATCAACGCAGCGGCGGCTCGTGGGGGTAAAAGTTCGGTGAAGCCCAACACACGCTCGTGTGCTGAAAACGCATACATTTTGAATAGGTGTGTTGGGTAATCTAGCTAGGAGGAAATCTGGTATCGGGGTGATGCATTGGGAAGACAATGGCATACAAATCAACCGCTGTATTATTTTCATGCACTTACTTTAAATAGCACAACATAAGTATAAAATTAACTAAAAGAGCAAATATTACTCACATTCGGTCTCGTCTATTGCTTGTATGTTAAATCTATTCTTCGGTCCTTTGAAGCAGCGAATTTGTCTATGATGTCATCGTAAAAGGGCATTGTAATCATCAAGTCGTTGAGCAGTAACTTCTCTAGGGATATGGTTGCCAGCGCAGTCAGCCTCTCCTGGGATGTTGAATTCCTTAAGTATGTTTTAATCCGCTAGGCATGAAAAGCTTCTTTCTGCTGAGGAACTGGTAGACGGTATAGTAAGTATTAAACAAAATAATTTATACGCTTCATTGAACACATCGTTAAGTTCATTCTTATTGAGCGACAAAATTATTTCCTCCAAACTGGTATTTTTGTAGGTAGAATCAGAATAGATGTACTGAAGTTCGTTTTTTAACCTGTGTGTGTCAAATATCGTGGGATAAGAGATTTTTAAGTTCTCTAGAGCATCAAGAGGGAGGATTTTAGAATATTCTTCAAACTTAGAGCTATCTCCTAAACAAAGAAACTGGAGCTTCTGCATATCTTGAAATCTTGTATCAATTTCTACGGAGACTATATCCAATATCACAAAATACATCACTCGATACTTAAGGAAAACCTCGTTTTCTGTTTTTAAACCAGAATGTCTTTTAAGTTCAATTTTAGTTTTCTTCTCAGCCATTTGAAAATAGGTTTTAAACGTTTCTTCATTCCTTTTACCTAGTATCAGTTGCCGCGTAGCGTTTATTTTTGAGATGCAGAAGTAAATGTCCATATACTTCTTTTGGAGCACGTTAAATAGTATATTAGCAAGATCAAAAATGGCACTGAATACTGTTGATAAAAATGTGAATTGGAAGCTATTAAAGTTATTAAACAACCCCTCTGATTGACGAATGGTCTTTTCGTCTGACTGAGGATCGTGCATAAGTCTTTCAAAAATATCTTTCAATCCCTCCCAATCCTCGACAACCACGTTTAAAAGTTTTCCATGTGACGACCAACGTGTATCCACACCAGATGGTATTCGTTTCGCAATTACTGAATCAGCGACGAAAGTTCTTTTGGCTGATGAATGAAAAAATGAGGGTATACCATCCAGGCTCGCAAAAAAACAAAAAAAAACAAAAAAAAACGGCACTCGGATATGTTGCTAATACTTTGCTTTACCACTAGATTTAATCGGTGTGCCAAACAATGTACAAATAATGCTTGAGGGGCATCTTCCTTGACCTTAGTTTGAAGACCGTTTAGATGACCTGCCATGACACTAGCTCCGTCATAACACTGGGCAATCAATTTAGTTCTGTAAGAAAATTCACTTAAAACAGTCTGAAGCAAGTGGAACAAAGTAATCGCTGTAGGTCCGAACTAACATCATAAAAGCCAAGAAACCGTTCAACTAGCGCACCTTTGTAAGTAATATACCGAAGTATCACCGAACACTGCGATTTCTTTGTGATGTCAGTTGCATCGTCGACCTGAACTGAAAAGAAAGGGGTTTCTAAAATTTCTTCTTTCACAGCATCCCTAATGAAGGTATAGATGCAGTATATTAGCTCACACTGTATGGTTTTCGATTCTCCGCCAAAAACTTTCTTTATCGAAGCATAATGCTGTTGCATTTCTAATGAGCTGCTGCATACTAGAAGTTTCAACAGTTCTTTGAAATTCCCTCTATTTAAGGAGGAGTCGCTCTCATCATGGCCTCTAAATGCCATTTCCTGTTTAGACAGAAATAAAACTGCATCGATTGGTAATCGCATGAAAAGTCTGTTAAGCCTCACATTCTCATTAAACTTTGTGATGTAAAGACGAGCAGTTTCTCTTAAAGCATCAGCAATTTGATTCTGATTCTTTTTAAGTTCTTTAAATCCCACGGCACTTTTTATATGCTCCGAGGAACCTTCGTGCTTTTCGAAAGACCTAGTAGCACAGGACATATTTTCAAATCCTGTGTGATTCCAGACTCCCTGTTTCACTCCTACAATAAGACAAGGCCAACAAAAGAGTTTCTGCAAATACTGACTACCGCATAACCACGGATAAATACTACCAAGATACCTGGAAATTTCGCGTGTGCACCTTTCCGGAGGCAGAACCAGTTTTTTGTGATATGCCAAAAGTGGTTGGGGTTGATTGTTTGATAAAATTTCTTTTTTATCCTCCTCCTTCCATTAGGAAACGGAGTTTCTCTTAAAATACAAACTAAATCTACGGACGGTTCCATGTTAAAACACGCCTTGGAGGGAACACTATTATTTCACATTATAAGAAAATATTTAAATTCGACCTCTCACTCAACATAGGTACGCGTACTTATATTTATAACATAACTGAATTTTAAACGCACTTCCTCCCCAAACATACACCAATAATTATGTTAAGCTTAGCACAGTACGGTAACTATAAAAACGCCACTGCTACTGTATGCTCTTCAAAAGCGCTCGTTCTATTTACACTTCACTCACAATTAATGCGCCACACGGCTACGAATCACAATTTAACAGCACAATTTTTACTGTAAAAGAATACTTCGTACACCACACGTTGCTTCTTGTTGCAACTGTTCCCAAACAGTCTACCAGTGGGGAGCCTGAGTTATATTCGGGTGCGTTCGGATAATATCGTTACAGCTCGTGTGAAGCAGCCCAATATCCCGCTTGCTCGAACGGCTGCACCAAGCCACACCAAGCGGAATAGTTCCGCATACACACTTCAGGCGGTTTGGCGCGTTGTCATGGCAACCGTTCAGTTATACGTCACAAGTCAGCCCATACTGCTGTGAGCATTATCAGGGCTGCACTCATCCCGCAAGGCGCAATCGTAAGGAAACCGACTGCGGGGCTTGCTTAATTTACTAGTAAGTATGAGCGCTACGCCAGTTGTGTAATCATAACATATAAAGTGCACTCTTCGTTCTTATTAACGAATACGGTAGATTTTAAAGAGAAACTATAGGGATTTAGAAAATGATAAGACAATTGGTTTGAGAAATGTTAGTACAGCCGGGCTGTACCTGATGCACCTGAAAAGTCGCTACTGCCTAGCCTTCTTGGGCTGTGTATTCTCTCAGGATGTTAGTATGGGGAAAAATTGTTATACACACTAGTTACGGGTAAATCAGACTGGCTGATCACGAATATACTATTAGTTTTGCCATAGTTTCCTATGCCAGCAAACTAGCTGTTTCCCAGATCAGTTGGTGCCCTGAAAAGGGCCGTTGATTAGTTGGTGGCCCTGAAAAGGGCCGTTCATTTGGTGACCCTGAAAAGGGCCGTTTATTAAGCCAAGGCTCGACCATGGAGACAGCTTTTCACCCTAGTACAAATGCTAATCGTCAATAGCAGCTTCAGGGTAAGCTGATCGAACATGCTCGATAAAATGGTGAAACGCATTTACCCCAGAACGCTACCGTATCGCCAGAGAAATTTGGCCAAATAGTTGCTGATCATTGTACGGTGTGTGCCAAAACGTTGCTTGTTTCCTTCCTTGGCTTTCTGCCACATTGATTCTACGTGATTTGTAGGAGCGTGTGTAACAGAGTCGACAAAATGAATCGAGTGATTGACCGTTAAGTACTGGTAGCCTTGGTTGTTAAGGGCATTATACGCCCCCCACATATCAGACATTACAGTAGCACCAGGAAGAATAAACATTTACTGCTGAATTATTGGCAGTGACGTTTGAGCATCTCGTCGTTGAACAGCAACCATAAAACTTTCGTTCCAACATCGTATCCTCCAAATACCCACTGTTCACGCACTAAGTGTCCTCGATTGAATTTTCGTCGTACAAAACAGCTTTCAACAATTTCAACAGTATGGCCTACTCCTCCCAAGGCTTATAAACTACAGAGGTTGCCTCAATTTTCACTCACCAATCAGCGCTCGGAAGGCGAATGACGTCACAAGATACCAAACTCGCCATGTGGCGACCGTGATTAAACTGTCAACATCAGCTGTTGAGTACGCAAAGTACAGTTTAGTCTCATGAAATTATTGGTAAATGGGTGATAAAATAACTGAATATAGCCTACTTACATTTTATGTTGTGATCTTCTTGAATTTCTTGGTAATTCGCCTAGACTCGGTAGCAGTATCAGTGGTGCTGGTGTGGGTGTTAGTGACTTCCAATAACCTCTTCTTATGCAAGATAGAATTGGAATGTTTCAATCTGATGAAGAAAATTGTTCTCACAGATGCCTCAACCACATCAGACGGTACGTCAGGTACTTCTCTCGACACAAAATCTGTCGTTCTTCTAAGAACGTTCTTGCCTCGCTGAAATCCGTATTTTCCGTGAAATGTGACGAATGTTGCTGAAATGTGCCGGAACTGGTTAAGCCAAGTTTCTGAGGGATCGGTCAAACCACCGTATGACAAGTGTTTAATCCAGGTTGGTAATGCATAATCGTGTTGAGTTTGCATTCCATAGGTTAAGTTCCCAAGTTGTGGAAATTTATCTTGGAACTTGTGGGCCACATAACCTGCAACATAAGCCTTGCCATCTTCTTCACTTTGTTCCATTATATTGGCAATGAAGGACTCTGGTTGCACATTGCTGTCTAAGGTTGGTTCTGGAAGCACGTTACTTGCTTCAGACACTATGCCAGCTTTGTTTAGTGCTTTAGCAACTAAATATTCATCTGAATCTGGATCAGCAGTGTTTGTTTTGTTTTGAACTACTCCTGGATTTTCCCCTAAAATAATCATCCTCAGCCTGTAAATGCAGTCAAGGGGGGAAGGATGATCGTGTAAGCCACCACGGGTCCGCAATTGTGAAAAGAGGTTTTCCAGTATATCTTGATTTAGCCTATGTGTGAGAATGTATTTTATATTATGCCTACTGGCCATATCTTGGTACAGAAGTCGAAGGGATTTTATTGAAATGATGACTGCTTTCTGGAATATTTGCAAAGAATTTTTACCAATGCAAAGAGAATTGCTCATGAAATTTTCCATCTTGTCCAAAATTATATTTTGCTGTTCAATTAGCAATCCATGGGTTAATTTTGTTGGTAAAGGCAGGTTAGGACAGTATGAATTCATAACATCATACCACTGGTTTACAAGTTCTATGAAATCCCCTGTTGCCTCTGCTAATAATTTATCTGGACCTGGTTTGTAGTGCTTTAAAGCTGTATCTGTAGTGTGTGACAGAAGCTGTGCTGCTAGTCGAACATTTTGTCTTTTTTTTTCACACTGTATGTGATTGGGTGTCAGTTTATGGCATGAGTTTATCTCAGAATTGGTTTGTTTCACTAATTCTACCACAGGAGCACTGGTAACTTTCTGTCCGTTTTCTAGAATATAGCCATAATCCAAGAACCAGTTTCTGATAAGTTTTAGCAAATGGGGTGCATCTGCGAAAAAGTATATAGGCTGTTGAGTTACTGGGTGGTTGTAAGAAGAGCAGTTCACTGTGATAGACAATTCCCTCCACAAACCCATGTTCCCTCCTCCACAGTCACTCACACAGGCTACCACATTGTACCCAATGTTGTCAAGCTCGATAGTCACTCGGTCAAGCATATTCTTAGTCATTTTAGAGTCAAATCAAGGCACACAGGCTGTTTCCAGTTGGAAAAATGTCCTCTAGCCATAATAACTTGCATGTATGAATGATGACCTACTATTTCATCCTCTTTTTGATCATAATCATATGTAGCTGCCACTTTCATTTCATCATAAGAGAGAACTGTTGTTTTTTCAAAACTATTCATAGTGTGGCCTGTAACTTCCATTACACGAATTACATCAGCCAGAATCCCTTGTCTCAAATTTAAACTTGAAGCCCATCTCTGCAATGAAGAAATTCCTGGTAAAGGGTAATGTAGCTTTTGCCTGAGGTAAATGTAACACCGTTTGCTGAAATATCTGATGGTAAATGCAGTCGAAATATCATCTGAAGTCCATTTAACGTGCTTCTTTTTATTGATGATGATATCTAATTGGCTTTTACTCAGCACCCCTGAGAATGTACCAATGACTTGCTGGTTCAGTACTATCTGAGAGGTCTTTCCCAATTTAGCTGATATTTCTTCAATTGTTTTCTCAAGTTTCTCAATTTGCTTCTGGTAATCAATAATTTGTGCTCTATTTTGTAAACATTGCTTTTTTAACTGCTCACTTTCTTCTAAAACCCTGTTGTAATTCTCAAGTAGAATTGCATACCTGTTGTCATCTGCCTGGGTTTGAAGTGGTGCTTCTGGTTTAATCACTGAATTTTGTGCATCCTCTTCTCTGAGTAGATCTTGAAACAATGTCCTCTGGTTCCTTTTTATTAATCTTTGCTTCCTTGATGATGACTCTCATATACTGGTGTGATCTGGAGTTAAATGTAGCGTTGGCACTGCTGGAAATAATATGAGAACAAGAAAGTTCATGTGGGATGTATGTAGTAATGCAGCAAGTGTTTTTTTAAAATAAATGTTAAGCTAACCCTCCCGTTTACATTTATGATTTGATAATACAGCCATCGTATTTTGACGGCTAGTGCTCCAACCACTAAAATACCATATACGGAATATGTCAACAATGCATGTGAGATTTTTGCAGTGAAATGCCATGTCCTGTGGTTCGGATTCCACGTAAAAAGGAGGTCCCGTGGCTCATGATCTCGAGATTAACGGTCACGTTAAACTACAAGCTTGCTTTTTAAATATGTCAAAAATATTAACAGATATAAAATCATCCTAGCAGGTCATCAAAACTTAAGGAGTAGGCCAGCTAGGCTCACTTACCATTTGGTTTTAGATTCCTTGGAAATCTTGGCTTTATATTAAGCAATTCGGCCCTGTAGTCTAATTCAAAGTCTTCACTTTTAAAGTGGAGGGAACATATCCTACTTGTTTGGGGGTTGAAATGATCTTTTCGCTTACAGGCAGCAATCCACTGATTGCGAAGGTATGCGTCTTTTGGCATCGTGAAAAACGACACGTCATTTCCAACTTTATAATAACTGTGACAAACTGCCACAGCACATCTTTGGCCTGGCATGATTATAAACAAAAGGGATTAAAACACGTGTTTAAACCACTGCAATCCATACAATATAAGTTGACTTTCCTTGCATATCTCGCGCCTCGCGCGCTACGAGGAAACGTGTGACGTCACGTCCTTTCCCTTCCCTCCGCGATCCCCTCGCCTAAGAGCTCCATATTGAGGCAACCTCTGTAGTTTAGTAGCCTTGTACTCCTCCCACACTCAATGGCGGGTCAGTGAGGTCGTGTGTAGGTGTGCTCCGTGAAAATTGTGCTAATAAAGTGAAATAATACGTTGAATGAATACAGATTCGATCGACGTGCGCAGTAAGTAATAGCAATTTCAAGTTCAATATTGTTTTGTTGTTAAATTGAACTGGTAAAAGAAACTGAACGTTTCTATATGAGATCAGATTGCAGAAAGTAAAGAACTGTTTGGGATTATTGTTGTACTGCCAACTTAAGAACTTGAAGGAGTGCATCATACTCTCCGACCTTCACCTCTCGATATTCGCAATAATGAGTGTTTGCAAGGCATGCAATAAACCAGTTACGAAGCAGGATGCATCAAAAATCCAATGTAGTGAATGTCAGTTTTGGTTTCATGTGAAGTGAGGTTAAACCACTGCCGGCTGGATCACACCCCTCCTGGTCGCTTTAAACTGCCTGCCTATTCGACACTCACAGGCGTACAAGATATATGCATTAATTCACCGCTAGGTGCAGCACCAACGCACTGGGATTGCCGCGGCTTTTTAAAGAGGAAGATACCTGAAACGAAGGATTATTATGTTTGGAGGCTTAATATCGAGATTGACGGACGTGAAAACATTACAGTAAGTTAGTTATTTTGTTATCCAATCATCTAAAAGTATTCGGACACATACTTACGGGCAAATTTTCAGTATAAAGGAAAGCAAAAATACATGTGGTGGAGGCGATTGTTTTAAGGGGCGAAATGTCTAGCTCATTTTCCCGTAATTATGCAGATGATAATAAAAATACAACTACTTCTAACTGAGTTAAATCTAACTTATGTACTTGGCGAGATGAAAAGACAAGAATAAGGACAATAAAAGACAGGGAAAAGAAATGCCTCCGGCCCCCGAAAAATGGGATGTTGATTTATTTAGCGCTTTGCGACATCGTGGTCATGTAGCCCCATGTAATTGGGTGTGAGTTGAATTTGTCTGATAACCCATCTTATTGTGATGGCTGTATTATACATTTTTACAGATTTTTTTGGATAGATTGTTTATTTATTTACTTACAAATTTATTTACTTAATTATTTATTTACTTATTTATGTATTTAATTATTTATTTTCATGTTTATTTGTTTACTTATTTATTCACTTATATATTTATTTACTCATTTAAGTTACTTACATAAGTATTTATTTAATTAATTATTTACTTATTTATTTTCTTATTTACTTATTTGCTTATTTATTTATTTACTTATTTGTTTATTTACTTACATATCTATTTACTTACACATTTATTTAATTACTTATTTTCTTATTTATTTGTTTACTCATTTAATTGCTTATTTATTCACTTTTTTATTTACTTATTTACTTACATATTTATTTACTTATTTATTCTTTTACTTATTTATTTACTTACATATTTATAACAAACGTTTGGTGCTTTTCAGTCGGTCAACACGAATGTACCCAAAAAGAGCTGGGTTATGCCCTAATCCTGAAATAAATTTCATGAGATTAATAAATTTAATGTAATTTATTTCAGGGTTAGGGCATAACCCAGCTCTTTTTGTGTACATTCGTGTTGACCGACTGAAAAGCACCAAACTTTTGTTTACTTAGGCAACACTGAAAAATGGCTTCAAACCCCACAATGTTACATATTTATTTACTTATTTATTTATTTATTTATTTACTTACATATTTATTTACTTACTTATTTACTTACATATTTATTGACTCACGCATTTACTCACTTAATCATTCATTCATTTATGTATTTTTTATTTTTCTATTTATTTGCTTCCTCTTCGTCACCTTCTCAGGAAATTGCACGTAACCACATCCCACGCAGTGAATTGTCCGATGGTATCGATTCCCCGATATTCTAACTTGCCCTGTTCTGATTTACAAAAGGGCACGTAGCTTTACAGCATTATAAAATCGTTCAGAATAAATTCAAAACACAACTTCGCCATTAACATCAATATAAGACTTATGTCTGCCACAGTCACTTGGTGCTGCTTCCTAGCGCCTTTATTTGGAAACGTGGTTGTACGCTGAAACCAATGCTGTAATCGTTGAATGGGCAGGCAGTTTAAAGCAGCCAGGAGGGGTGAGATCCAGCCGGCAGTGGGTTAAACATTTGAAAGTCAATGGTCGTGACTGGCGATGTGGTGACTATGTGGTGCTGACACCTGACGGCGAGGATCGGCAACTAACAGGTACAAGAGCACTACCACCTATGCGGGAACTGTATGAACTGATAATGAGCATCAAATCTGACATTGTGGAAATGAAAGGAGATATTGCCAACGGACTGCAAACACCTTCCCGCAATTAATGCAGGCAAACATAGACAGTAACTCATTACGGACTGGTAACACATTCCTGTTATAAATACAAGCAAACATTCACGGATACATACCATACATCATAAGGTACTAACACGTGACCCAAGTGCAAATAGTCATTCACAGGCAACAGGAGGTTGCATACGTAATAGATCACTCCATCATGGCGGACGATATTGAACAACGGCTTGAATGTGCTCAACAAAGTCTTGTAAATATTGCAGAAGTAGGTGGCTACCTTAAGAAAGATATTAAAGAGGACATTTTTAAAACGGTAAGTGTTGTCAGAGACTACTCAACAATGATGACAAATCGTGTCATAACCAAGTGTAAGGAATGCAATAATTTGCGTAGTGAGGTTATGGGAAAGGATATTAGCATGCAGGGAGTAGACATGTGTCCTACACGACAAGTGGAGCTATCTCATCTCAGACCCCGCGCACAAAAAAGAATACAGAAGGGTACATCAACGGCGTTCACCGGATAGTCACTATGAAGAACAAACAGAGTCATCTATCGGTTCAACTATGACTCAGTTGGCAGACAGACAGTCAGCTCAGGATGTAGATATGGAGGGCCATGTTACGCTCTCTATAATTCGCACTCAGGAAACAGAGGCCAATATACAAAACAAATGTGTCGAGCAAATGGCGGTGCCTAACGAACAGAAACAGAACCTTTCTGAAGTTGCAGTACTTTCAAAGAAAGTTGATAACATCATGGATTTCTTATCCTGCACATTAGAGGGATTAATAGACTCCCAGATTAAAAGAATAATGCATAAAGATGGAGAAAGAGAAGACAGGAAAGAACCGGACCACAAGGAAGAGAGAGGTAATAATCGTACAGGCGGTAGCGGGAACAGCATCGATACCGAGACAGAAATCCCAGTACGCTATGCAACCGTGGTAGATTTAGGAGGTCCTAGTTCACGGCAACAACCACTACACCATAACGAGCGCCCCTCTGCCATAACACGGCCAGTAGACGGAGGGCCGGGAGATCAAGACCGAGATCATCTCAGACCCCGCGCACAAAAAAGAATACAGAAGGGTACATCAACGGCGTTCACCGGAAAGCTACGTGCTGCAAACAAGACTGCATGTTTATACATAGGACGCGTGAATCCGGATGTAACCTCAAGCGATGTCATGGACCACTTAAAAGACAAGGGAATCAAAGACGGCATAAAATGCAAGGAACTCGCCACCAGAGGTGAAAATAAAGCTTTTAAAGTCGAGATCCCCTTCGAGAGAAAGGATGATGCTTATGACCCAAACTTCTGGCCAGCTGATGTGATTTTCCGACCTTTTCGTTTTCGTTTTTGATCAAGAACTCTCGCGAGGTGCAAACAACCAGGAAGTGAAGTTACTTTTATGGAATATTGAAGGCCTGTTAAACGCCACGAACTCAACGCCAGAAAACTTATTTGACCCCTATGACGTCGTAATACTGGTTGAAACATTCTTAACATCAGATTGGAATGCGAGAAATCACTATACAGTGAACAATTTGGCAGAGCAAGGCCTGGTGGGAAGACCGAAAGGAGGAATCACCTGCCTTTTAAAGGTTCAGTTCACACCATTCCAGGTCATGTATAAAAACAAGAATGTTCTAGTAGTGAAGACTAAATTGTGTGTGTTAATATGTGTGTATTTTCAGCCAGGATTCACATCTTACCAGATTATAGATGAAATAGGCACCGCTCTGAGTACAACGGAACGGGAGGATAGCATCATTATAGCAGGAGACCTAAATTGTCGAACTGATGTTCCATCACAGAAGACAAGAGAAGTCCTAGACTATTTAGAGGAGGAAGGGATATCACTTGTAAACAACAAAGATCGGAAGACGTATGTTTGTTACAACGGCACCAGCACGATAGATCTCGTCTTCTCGAATCAAGGTAACATAAGGCCAATAAAGCAAGACATAATTCCGATTCCCTACAGGAAACACCAGCTAGTAGAAACAACATTCCAACTAGGTCATGATAGCGGACAGGTGAAGCTCAAAACATTGAAATTTTCAAGGAAGACTCTACACCAGTTCATATATGAGGCCGACAACCAGGCAATCGTGGAGAAGGCCCTGAAAGGAGATCTCGACGAAGCAGCAAATATGCTCGAACATCTTTTACAGGGTGAAGTCATACCAGAGGCCGTCATAACGAGAAAATCAAAATCATGGTTTGACGAAACCTGCTACAGAGTCCGTAGGACCACATTGGATGCCCTACACACAGCTCTCGAAGATCCCACTGACGATCATCTAAGGGAATATTCCAATCATAGGAAGACGTACAAGACCCTCATAAAAGAAACAAAGGAACGGTATCAAGAGCAAGAGGAACAAAGTCTGATAGCGGCAGCTGATCAGTGCCCCTACAAAGCATTGAATCCAAGGCAACCGAGATACTGCAGAAGCATCCCTATGGAGACATGGGTGACTCACCTTAGCAATGTACTGCAATATAAGGACACTCGTCCAACTGATACCCCCGAGATTGAGGAGGACATTGATACAGAGATATTTACAACTGAGGAAGTAGAGGCTGCTATTATCAGCTCGAGGAATAATAAAGCTTGTGGACCAGACAATATATGTAACGAGCACCTTAAAATTGCTCCCCCAGTGCTAAAAGAAGCAATAACATATCTCCTGAATGAATGCCTCAGGCAAGGAAATATCCCCCATAGCTGGAGAAGGTCCACAGTAAAACTGCTGTATAAAGGAAAGGGATGCACCGAGGACCCAAACTCCTATCGAGGTATTGCACTGGAATGTGCGTTATTCAAAATTCTAACAAAACTTTTATGCCAACGCCTTAATAGAGAAATCGATCCTAAGCTCCCGGAGGAGCAATTTGGTTTCAGAAAAGGAAGATCTACAACACAGGCTATCCAATGCCTTCTAAATGATATTGAGACAGCTCTGACAGTCCCAAAAGGAAAGCTATATGCCATATTTATAGACTTCTCCAAAGCTTTCGACATGGTCAATAGGAAGATCATCATAGAGAAGCTAGGAAATCAAATGAGAAGAAACAGCTATACAAAACGGCTTATCACAAGCATCCTGGCCTCAAATTACATAGAGATAAGCGATGGAATCACAACCTCAAACCCAATAGATCAAACAACCGGTGTATTGCAAGGGGACCCTCTAAGCCCATTACTGTTCATCATCGCGACGGCGGATATCGCACAGTTAGTCTCGGAGATAGTAATTCTGTATATGTACGCTGACGATATTGTGCTGGCCTCGAGATCTCAAGAGGATCTACAATCTGCATTTGATCTGCTGTTGGAATGGGCGGAAGAGAATGAACTCAGCTTAAACTGTATCAATGACTTTCCGCAAAGGGGGAAAACCAGCAGTTTTTCACACACATAGAAAACCCCTGGAGAGCGTTTCTAACTTTAAATATCTAGGCGTGACACTTCAGACAACAGGCAACGTCTTTACGCTTCACGTTAACGATAGGATCAGTGCGGCTACGAGGGCCATAAATGATATCAGACAGTTGAGAAAACTCTCCGTCAAAACAGCCTTGAAACTCTTCCAGCTCAAGGTTACACCCGTTGTAACATATGGATTAGAGAATATCTGGACACACCTCAAATTGAAACACCTGGAACAGTTAGAAAAACTAAAAGCGACTTTCTTAAAGAAGGTTCTGTGTGTTTCAAAATACACGCCTTCAAGACTAGTCTATGAATTAACATGTGAATTACCGTATATTATGTGGAAGAGCTCCGCCTCCAACTGTCGCTACCGTCTACACCAGCATACGTGCAACTCATGGAGAACCTGAAATCGAAGAAGAGAGACATATGGTGGGATTTCTACATCACTGACGCAATGACCTGCAATGATTGGAAACGGGGAGGCTACGAACTAAGACATACTGTTACACGCTTTGCCATACATGGCTTTCACCATAAGCTGTGCAAGTTAAAGAAGTTTCACCAGCCAGACGCAGACTGTGTATGTGAACGTTGCGGCAAATGTTGCGAAAGATATCACGCGATGTACTGTACATATAGACTTGAATCTCTGACGTCCTTCTGTTGTAATGAATAGTTTGTTCATATGTATGTTTCATTTTGTCTGTATAATTCCTTTGGCTATTAGCTGCAATAAATATTTTATTTATATTGCCAACATAAAGGAATGAAATTCCCAGACCGAAAAGGACCTGGGTAAATCTTTAGACCTGACCCATGAAAAGTTGGATGAAAATAGTAGACTGATAAAGGATCAGAGTGAGCAAATCAGGGTTAGTATGAACCAAATGGACGCTTTGAAGGAAGAAACGTCAGCATTGAGAAGGCAACTGAAAGACACGCAGCGGGAAGTCGAAGATCTCAATCAGTAAGGAAGAAGAAATACGGTTGAGATATTTGGACTCTCAGAGACACCTAACGAGGATACCTACGAACTAGTTAGGAGAATTGGACAAGCACTTGATGTCGCAATTGATGCTGACAAGCTTGATATCTGCCACCGCTTGAAGAAATCCCCACAAAATCAACAAAACACCGTGGCGGGCGTAGTTCATTCGTCAGGCGAGCAGATAAGGAAACATTCATCCAGAAACGGAAAGTAAAACGCAACCTAAATACAGCACATCTAGGTTATACTGTTAACAACCCCATTTATGTTAACCAGAGTTTGACACCACTCAGGAGGCAGGTGTTTAGCCTAGCTAGGAAAGTCAAACGTGAAAGAGGCTATGCGTTCCTGTGGATAGATCACTCTGGTGCCATTAAACTGAGGAAAAGAGAGGGAGATAGATTTGTACATGAACTGAAATGCATTGAAGACGTAAACAACTTAGGCCTAATGTAAAAATGAATAATTCTAATCAGTTTCTTTCAATTTATTACCAAAATGTTAGGGGTTTGAACACAAAAACACATAATTTCTATACGAGCATTTTGAGCAATAGGCACGATGTGCTCGTGACAGAGACTTGGCTTTCGGAATCAGTATACAACGCGGAGCTGTTTGACGACTACTACAATGTCATTAGGCAAGGCAGAGTAGGAAAAAGAGGCGGTGGAGTTTTAATTGCAGTGAGACATGACATAAATTATAATGAAATTTACTCTGAGCATGGAAATTATGAAGCGTTAGGTATTAGAGTGCTGATGAATAATAAGGCTTATTATATTTTTAATGTTTATTTTCCACCAAATTCATGTCTTGATACCTATAATAAATTTTATATTAATCTAGGAGAACATAACAATGTTATTGGTAGCAATATTATAATAGCAGGTGACTTTAATATTCCCACAGTGAGGGGTGCTAATCAAGATCTTCTGAATGGTGATTCCCAAGAAAGAGCCTTATTCAATTTTATGTCACTACATAACCTACATTCTCTAAATGATATCCAGAACATAAATTCCAAAACTCCAGACTTGGTACTCACTAACTTACCCAAGATCGTGTCGGTCAGTAGGGGATGCATCCCCTTAGTAGGAGAGGATAACCACCATCCCGCATTGTCTATTGAGCTAAGTCTAACTAATGTACGCATCGGTTCTAGTAAGGCCACTTCTACTATGATTTATAATTTTAAACGAGCAGACTTCAATAAAATGTATAGGTTATTGTATGAAACTAACTGGGAATATATTGATACATTTCATGACATTGATAGGGCAGTTGAGTATTCCTATTACAAAATTTATGCAGTATTTAATGACACTGTACCTTTCATGAAAACGCATAGAAAACGTTCATACCCTAGTTGGTTACATTTAGATATTATAAAAAATTTGAAATTGGAGGAATATCATAGAAAGAAAATGATATCATCTTCATTCCACAAGGAAAATTTTATCAGATTAAGAAAGATAACCAAGGCTTTGATTGACACTGAATATAAGAAATATATAAATGACTCTGAAAATTTAATGCAGGAAGATCCCAAACAATTCTGGAATTATATTAAAAATAGAAAGGTAAAAACTAGGGCGAATTATCAACAGATGAAAGGTTGCCAAAACTTTTAAAAACGAACAAGGAAATTTCAGATGGATTTGCAGATTTTTTTAAAGCAGTTTATGAAGGTAAAACAACATCTTATGCTCTCGATGAACATACAACAATGATCCCAACTATCACCTCTCATTCGTTATTCCTAAAATCCATAACCATAAAAGAAGTTGAAACTGCCATCAAGAAATTGAAGCATAAAAAGTGCAGTGGTCCGGATAATATACCTCAATATATTATAAAGGCCTGTGTTGATCTCATAAAATATCCACTGTTTCTCTTGTTCAAACTCATTCTGAGACATAGCACATTTCCAGCAATATTGAAATTATCCAGAGCATGTTCCATCTTCAAATCCAGTGACCCCTCTCAAATTGAGAATTACAGACAAATAACGATCATCTCTGTACCTGCCAAGGTTTTCGAACATGTAAAGCCATATATAAGTAATTTTCAACATGGCTTCGTTCCAAACCGATCTACAACTACAAATCTGTATAACTTTGTACAGTTTGTCTCGAATGCATTAGATTCTAGACATCAAATTGATGCCATCTACACTGATTTTTCAAAAGCCTTTGACAATATTAATCATGGTATTGTACCCGATACCTAGTTGAGGCTATCGGCTACGCCAGCTGACATTAAGCCGTAGTCGAGATTTATGGGAAGAGTTGTAAAGATAGCGCTCACATCGAGTAGAGGAGAATATTAGGAAATGACGTAGAAGGCCTAGGATCAAGAAGGCACTGCCAGTCAAACAGATGGAATTATGGGAGGAATATTGCAGTTTTATTAAGATCTTTATGGAACCGTATATTTAATAATCTCAGAAGAGAAGAGATAACAAGCATTATATATTGTAATAACTTGAAGAAAGACAGATAATCCCTTAAGTTATTGTATAACTTAATAGCCGAGATGAAGGTGGTCGAGATTATATTTGTGACGCACGACAGTAGATGGTGGGAGAGAGTCACGTGACCGCGCCCGGCAGGAGCTGGCCGATGCAGTTTAGAGCAGTCAGTCGAGATCATCCAGCGAGCTGAAGTGGTACACATGCGCAGAGCGTACGGTGAAGTCGAGCGGTGAACAGCACTGGTTACGTAAAGCGAAGGCGACAGTATTACTTAACCGAGCAGGAAGTAGGTCATTGAGCCAAGGTGAACAACGCAGGGCAGACGGCAAGAAGACCGGTTAAGCGGCAGGCTGTACGGGCCGTGTACGGAGGAGAAAGGCCGGGGTTCAGAACAGCATTGTAATACGAGTTTGAGAACTTTATTTCGAGCTGCATTTTATAACGCAGACCAGTATAGCAAAGCGGCAGGGCGAGGCCGGCTTTAAGCATAGTTCATTCTGGAACAAAGCAGTAGATCCGAGCGGGCTAGTTCCGACTTTTATACGCAGGCAACATTAACGAAGCTGAACTTCATTTCAACATTCAGTTACAACATTGAGTTGGGACTTGTATTCAGTAATAGAATTGTGCAGGCAAATAGTTACAATATACTGCTATTATGAACTTAGATATTCAAATGACATTACGATTATGCATTTCATAACGGAATATGTAGAGCGACCATGGGGTCCAAACAACATTAACGCTTTTAAGCAAACGAACTGTTACAATTATATGCACTTACGAACATTGGCATGTGCATTAATAGAATTCTTTTTTCATGAATTATCATAAAATACCGAGTACGAACACAGCTACAGGGTGTTTCAAAAACTTATACACTCTCATAAATAAAATTTATTTTCTACAAGTGAGACTTAACCGCTGTGGAGATTGAACTTTTAACAAGCGAACCGAACATTATATGGGACAGTGGCGTAACACAGAAGGAGAATATGGGGTACGCTGCTTTTATGAACTTTTACGTAAGATTTTGGACAGTATCCATTAGGGATAACATGCAGTTCATCATGTCGGAGTAAACGAAGACAGAGACGCGATGGCACCACGGAGCGATGGATTCGATTCCTGAAGAAGAGGAGTTCTAACAGCTGATTCACTTGGGATATGAAGGCGATCGATTTTGCGTGGGTGAAACGATATTCACGTCGATCTTTCGAGAAATTTATTACATATGAGAATAATCGACGATCTTGGAAATATAATAACAGCTGATATGAGAAGGTACTGTAAGAGTTATGACTTTCTAATATGATATTTTCATGAGCACTGGGCATACATGTATATATTTTTCTAGTAGGAGTTATACGTTTATTGAGACATGGCTTAAACATTATTTGTCCGAGTTTTGCTAGAATATGGCGTTACCATATGATATGGCAGGCACCATTATACGAAATTCTCATCATTGGTTGGCTTTATTAAGCAGATGTTTGGTCTTTTAGACATTTTCCAGTAAGGATAGTTTTCTTGGATAGTTATTTTTTTTGTGACGAGTATTTCGAACTCGTGATCTGCAATTGGATTATTTAAATTACTTCGTCAGTTCATTGCATACTAGCGAGTGTGTATTATTCATCAGTAGGGATTTTTTCCATTGGATTGTTTGGAGATATTAAGATGTTATTCACTCAAGTGAATGAATATCGCTTTTATGTGACAACTAGAGACTTGTTGATTCCAATCTGGTACATTCACTCATGAGACGACGAGATGGGGCCTTTCGTATTTATACGATTGCGTGGTGGTACACATCTTTACCCATCGTTCAGGGCATTATCATGTTAGCCATCGGGGCGAGGCCTTTCGTATTTATACGATCGTGTGGTGGTTACTCATCTTACTCGCCATTGAGGGACTCATTTTTATCATCCGAGTGTACTTGAGATTGTAAGAGGATCAAACAAGGAACTACTAGTCACATATCAGTCGAATTTTGTTAAATAAATTAAAAATAAATGTCAGCAGGGTTACATTTTGTAATTCTTGTTTGCCAATCCAATATTTTGTTGCTATACTCATTTGAGAGTACTTTCAGTTAACAGCTGTTACAGTTGATGCTTTTGATAATGTTTATGATTGAATTTGATACCTTTGAGAAGGATTTAAAGTAATTGAATCTTGTAAGATGAATCATTAATGGTCAGATTTATTTTAAGACAGATCAGTATTGCATATTTCGATGTGAGAGATTATAGCACATTGGTGTTTTTCTGTGAAGTGAATTATGAGAATTTTAAGAGAATTTATGCTATTTGAAAGCAGATTTTGAATTTGATTACGATTAAGAAGGTAATATTTTTCCTAATTGTTTAAGAAGTTGTCTAGATGTGATCAGATTAATTACAGTTATTGGAGATTGTGTGCGTTGATAATTTGAAGCCAGTTATGTATTTTTGTATATCATGCAACGTGATTAAGTGAAGTTTGTGATAGGCATTTTGTGGAAGTTGCCAAGTGGAAGTTGCAATATTGCTAATGTATTTTGAAGCAGAAATGAGGTTGTCGAACCCAGTCTAGCATTATTTTTGAGATTCATGCTGTGCGCTGAATATTTATGAAGTTTGTGGAATAATTGTGGTATTCAAATGTGATATTTGATAAAGTGAAAATATATAATGTAGTTGTGGATAGTGAGATCCAACGTGAATTTGTGAAGGCAATAATATTTTTTGGCATGATAATTAAATACGAGATATAACTTGGAAGTGATAAAACTGTAAGACAACGTTCTATAAACCATATTAAACAATTTGTTAGGAAATTAAACAAATAAATAATGTTGATAATACAAGATTTTCTGATAATAATAATTAATGAAATAATAATCTGAAATTTAAGCATATTAATGATCTGACATAATGAAATAAAAATCAGAATGACTAGATGAAATAATAAAAATCTAAATAACCAGATGAATAAAATTTAAATAAGTTGATAAATTAAATTTTGGAATAAATCAATGAATTAAATAAATGGATGAATTAGAGATTGAATAAATAAGCTGATTTAGATAAATTAATAGATGATTGAATAGATGATGAATAACTGAATTAGAAGGTGATAATTAATTAAAGAAGCTGATGATTAATAAATTTAAATGGATTTAAATAAATTTAATTGAGAGATATAATTTGAATGATTTGAAGAATTGCAACTTGAATTGATGAATTAAACGATTTAATTTTGATGATGATGATAATTATAACCAATGAATAGTGGGTTTTCTGTGATTCAAAAACCAGCAATGATTAATGACAGTGTAAATAGTGTAAATTACTTATTCGATGTTTAGGAGCATTTTACTAACATATTCAGCATTTGAATAATGCCATGCAAGCCATAAATTATGTGATATTTAAAATATGTGATTATAATATGTGTGTTTAGACAGATTAATAATATTTTTTTACATCCACATTCATGATGTTAATTTAAAGAGAAATTAGGTCTCAGTTATCACGAATGTCAGTGACGCAAAGACATAGTGCTACGGTGATCCTGAGAACCCAAGAGAACTTTAGAATTTTTTCCTATTTTATGTGGATTAAATACACTTTGAGTAGAATGGAGATGGTTCGATTTTCTGGACAATGACAATTTAACGTTGGCATTCGACCATGCTCTCAGGTAGGATGAGTGTTTAATATGTCTGTCTGACTATCAAAGTTGAATAAATTTGTTTTTATCTTAGTTGTGATCTGATGATGATGTGATTTTCCTATTTCTTTCCTTGTCTTAATTAAGGCTTAACCAGGGAAGGATGTGGTTTGCTAGGGATTCAGTTGATGGCGCCCACTGATATTTGTATTTTTTTAAATTAAATTTAAACCCGTAACGACCCTAGAGATACTTTATCTTGTGTTACCCTCTGCTTTTAAGATATTTCAACTGAATTTCCGACACATTCCTTATTTGACTAGGTGTTCATTTAACTCCGCTCTGTCCTGGAAATCCAGGAATGCGATGTAATAGCAGATGGGTCATCGCTTCCCCAGGACGAACGAGTACAGTATATTATTACGGAAATTATCAGCCTTAGGATTCTCGAATCAAATGTTAGAATTAGTGGCATCTTACTTATCAAACAGAAAACAGTATGTGTCCTATAGTGAAGCTAATTCCTACACCTACATTGCTAAGTCTGGCGTGCCGCAAGGCTCAAATTTGGGTCCTTTATTTTTTGTGATTTTTATAAATGATCTTCCCATTTCTATCAAAGAATCAAAATGTATCCTATATGCTGATGATCTAAAAGTGTACAGAGTTATTAAAAATGAGCAGGATGTCCAGAAATTGCAAAATGATATAGATAACATTCACAAATGGAGCCTAGACAATGACTTATTGTTTAATATAATAAAATGCAATTTCATTATCTTCAGTCGGAAAAGACAATGCTTGGAATCGAGCTACAGAATGGATGGAAATCTTTTAACTAGACTTAATACGGTTAAGGATCTAGGGTTGTATATAAATCATGATTTGAGTTTCAAATATCATATTGATAAGGTAGTGAATGATGCACTTAGAACTCTGGGCTTTATTTTTAGAAATTCCAAGGAGTTGACGAATGCAAAGACAATCATTACGCTCTTCAATGCATATGTGAGAAGTAAACTGGAGTTTAATGCGGTAGTCTGGTATCCAATGTACGAATCACATATAAATAACACAGAAACACTGCAAAAGAAACTGTTACGCTTCCTATATTACAAGAAGTACTCTGTATCAGCCATCCGTTGTAGAATTCCTTACTCTAACTTGTTGTCAGAATTCCAAATGACTAAACTCTCAACACGCAGGCTTATTGCTCAGCAGATATATTTGTATAAAATTATCAATGGCATCTCAGACACGAGTGAAACATTAGGGCAAATACATTTCAATGTGAGAAAGAAATGTCTCAGAAAACGAGAACTCCTAATAGTTAAAAAATGTAATACAAATTTCCATAAAAATTCACCGATATTGAATATGAGCTGTGCTTACAACAGGCTCTCAGCTGACAACAATTTAGATTTTGGAATGTCCTTGCTAAATTATAGAAGACAATTACACTTAGTTTTAGCTGTCAAATGATTCACTACAACGAAGATATTAAATTTAGCTGCTAATAGTTTTAGGTTTCACTTTCTTACCATCTTCCATTGCTATTGTATTAGTACCTAAAGATATGAATCTAGTTCTACTTTATGTGGCCAAATATTAAAAATCATGCTTCATTTACTGTTATTGCGACTTGAACTTGTGTATATTCCTTGTTAACAATTTTTTTTTGATTTTTAATCTTTAATTTTTAAGTTATAATTTTTAATTATCAATTTTTAATTTTCAATTTTTAATTTTTCAATTTTTATTTTGTATTCTAATGTATTTTTATCTTGTATTTTAATGTATTTTCATGTATTATCTGTGTGTAAACAATTGTTTAATTGTTTGCTACTGTAATTGGGGCACTGCCCTGTTGTGGCAATATATAAATAAATATTCCTCCACTCTTCCGAAGTCTCTGTCTTATGGCAACAACAGTGAGGAAGATACGTTGAACACTTTTCACTCTTCCATTAGCTAATAATTTTAACCAGAGTGCGAGAATAGCCAGTGCTTGTTTTGGCCACAACAGTTGTCGGATATTAGGCCTACTGTTAGTTTTTCACAATGTTGGTTCTGTTAATCAAAGTGAATCAAAATGCAGCTGGTGATATCATCACTTCCTCTACTAGCTGTAGCTTCGTCACATTAATTCAAATATGCTGTGTTGTATGAGTAGTTATAAATGCTAAGGTTATAGCAAAAACACTTTCTTTGTAACCGCAGGACCAGTGGATAGCTTTGGAAGCGGAAGGGCTTTGCTGTAAATCAAACGTAATAACTAGGGCATCTTTGTCGTTTGCTGCTTCTTGAATAAACTTGAACCAAACAGTAGCTTTCAAGTGGTGTTTCTCTATACTTATACTACTGAACCAGGAGAACCAAACATGCGCCTTCAAAGTGGACGCGATATCCTCAAAAGAGCAAGAAAAACAAGACATCCAGGAACAAACGGAGCAAACCATGCAAATAACACCAGCAGAAGTAACACAGGCGATACATCAAACGAAAAACAAAAAGGCCTCAGGCCCAGATCAAATACACATGGAACACCTAAAACAATCACGAGAGACCTTGGTACCAATTTGGACAAAATTATTCAATGAATGCCTAAAGTCTGGAACGATCCCAGACTGTTGGAGAATATCATCCATCAGGACTCTATACAAAGGGAAAGGAGATACGAACGACCCTAACTCATACAGGGGAATCGCACTGGAAAATAATATCTTAGGATATATACAAAAATCCTAGCGTCAAAACTGGAAACATTAGCAAATATTCCTGAATGCCAGTTTGGTTTCATACGAGATAGAAACACAACACAAGCAGTCAGATACCTCCTGGAAGAAATAGAAGAAGCTTTGAGACATCCGAACGGAAAATACTACGCTGTCTTTATTGACTATACGAAGGCGTTCGTCCTCCTAAACAGGGAAATACTGATGACAAAGTTGAAAGACATGATTGGGACAACACATCCTCTTGTCAGAGCAATTGAAAACATTTTAAAAGTCAATTTTGTACAGATTGAGGATACAGTCGACGTATCAGACACGTTCGAACAAGCAAATGGAGTCCTGCAGGGAGATCCAATGAGCCCCTTGTTGTTCAACATCGCCACAGCAGACTTTACAGACATCCTTCAGCGCACATCGAATACGAAACTTATCGTAAACGCGGATGACATGGTGTTGGGATCACCAAATAGAAATGACTTGCAACGAGCCCTAATAGAGCTGGAGAAATGGGTACTGGAAAACCGCCTCACCATTAATTTGGAGAAGACAGTCCAAATGACATATCGGAAAGGAGGAAAAATTGCAGGTAGTGACTCCCTTACTCTTAATGGAGAACATCTGAAAATTGTCAATCAATTTAGGTATCTTGGAATTACCTTGCAAACTACTACAAAGTCGTTTAGATGCCATATTCAGGAGAGAACTGCAGCAGCCACAAGAGCAATCTCAGCCATAAACAACCTTCCAGATCTGTCCCTAGTTACAGCAATGAGACTTTTTAACGCCGCCATATCCCCTATAGTAACGTACGGATTAGAACTGATCTGGGAACGTCTAAAACTCAGTGACTTTGAAAAAATAGAACGAGTCAAAGCCCGCTTCCTCAAAAATGCACTGAGAGTGGGAAAAGCAGCACCAACAAGAATGGTCTATAGACTAACAAAGGAGACCTACTACGCAGAAGACCTAAGGACCCAACTGCTTCTACCAGCTACAGAACATTACTCTAAACATCTGGAGAGGAAGCCTCCGTGGCTTAGGCGGCAGCATGCCGGCCTCTCACCGCTGAGTCCGTGGTTCAAATCCCGGTCACTCCATGTGAGATCTGTGCTGGACAGAACGGAGGCAGACAGGTTTTTCTCCGGGTACTCCGGTTTTCCCTGTCAAAATTTCATTCCAGCAACACTCTCCACTATCATTTCATTTCATCTGTCATTCATTTAATAATTGCCCCAGAGGAGTGCGTCAGGCCTCGGCAGCCGGCACAGTTCATATCCTCGCCGCTAGATAGGGGCTTCATTCATTCCATTCCTGACCCGGTCGGAGACTGGAAGCAGGTTGTGGATTTTTTATCTGGAGAGGAGGAAAGCCAAAAGCGAAGATATAGATCCGGACTTCTACGCTACAAGCGCCATGGTGGACAGGAACTGGATGAAGGAAAACCAGGAACTGATACATGTCGAGACGAGAAACGCCATCCACGGTTTTCATCACAGAGTGTGTGCAACAAAATCGTACCATAACCCAAGCGAAAGCTGTGCATTGTGCCCGTTTGGACCGAGATCCAACGACCACATTTTGTAAAATACCGAAATCAGATCAGCACGAGAAAATATATCTCAGGGTCTATCTAGGTGAATACTTGGGTCTAATCTGGCATCCCTGATCTCGGTAATTCACAAGTAAGGTAAGGTGAGAAATTATTTTTGAACTAGCACATTCCTTAAAATTCTCAATTTATTTATAAATAAAAAATATGATTCAACTGGTAAAAACCCTCAACAAAGATAAAAACACATCACACATAAGAAATCAACGGTCCCTATAATATTATTAGAATTGTCGTAGATGTGATAATCAGAAAAAAATAATTAGTCCATTCTGATATCCATAAAAAAATTCAAAAATAATATTTACACTCGATAATCACTGTTCAATAAAGAGTTCTGAGTGATCCCTACTATTTACACGTTCGTAGTTCACTTTACAAGATTGCAATTTGATTTTATCAAATACAAGCTGTACCCGGCATGCGTTGCAATGCCAATCAAAGAAAGTGTTGGCGTTGAAATTATGTTTCTTGAAGTGCTTTTGGATACACAACATGTTAACTGCCTCTAAGCTATCGTAAAATGTTTTTTTAGAACCATTCGTGGAAGCGTGCACAACAACTTTCAAAAGTTTCATCGCTGTCACTCATTTGTTGAATCTACTCGTACGCTACCTGTTGTGAAATGGATTTACTAAGTCCCCTTCCCTGGCGTGTACACAATAACTCATCAATGATTCATCGCAATCGGATGAATTGTATATGCACGTATACGGGGTTTTGTTTAAACGATTCGTGCGCTGTCACTCATTTGTTGAATCTACTCGTGCGCTACCTATTGAGAAATGTATTACTAAGTCGAAGCCCTTCCCTGGCGTGTACACAATAACTCATCAAGGTTTCATCGCAATCGAAGAATGTTATATGAACGCAATAGGGGATTTTGTTGAAACGCTTCGCGCGTCGTCACCCATTTGTTGCATCTACTCTTGCGCTACTTATTGTGAAATGGATTTACTAAGTCCCCTTCCCTGGCGGGTACACAATAACTGATCAATGTTTCATCGCAATCGTATGAATAGTATATGAACGCATACCTGATTTTGTTTAAACGATTCGCGCTCCGTCACTCATTTGTTGAATCTACTCGTGCGCTACCTACTGTAAAATGTATTTACTAAGTTAGAAACCGTCACGTAAGTGTCCACAACATCTCACCCAAGTTTCATCGCTATCGGACTAATGGGATATGAAGACATAGGGGACTGTATTGAAACGGTCCGCGTGTCGTCGTTCATTTGTCGAATCTACTCGTGTGCTACCTACTGTGAAATGTATTTACTAAGCCAGAAACTTTCCTTGGAGTGTCCACCATATTTCACCCAAGTTTCACCGCTAACGGCAGAATGGTATATGACCTTATACGGGACTTTGTTGAAACGCTTCGCGCGTCGTCCCTCATTTGTTAAATCAACTTGTGCGCTGCATATTGTATAGTGGATTTACTAAGCCAGAAATTTTCCATGACGTGTACACAACATCTCACCCAAGTTTCATAGCTACGGACGAATGGAACATGAATGCATACGGGACTTGGTTGAAACGCTTCGCGTGTCGTCGCTCATTTGTTGATTCTACTCTTGCGCTACATATTGTAATATGGATGTACTCAGCCAGAAACCTTCCCTGGAGTGTACACAACATCTCACCCAAGTTTCATCGCAATCGGATGAATGGTATGTGAACGTATACGGGACGTTGTCGAAACGCTTCGCGCGTAGTCACTCATTTGTTGAATATAAACGTGCGCTTCGTATTTTAAATGGATTTACTTAGCCAGAAACCTTTCCTGGAGTGTACACAACAATTCACCAAACATTTATCACTATCAGACGACTGGTATATGACTTTATACGTACTTTGTTGAAACGCTTCGCGTGTCATCGCTCATTTGTTGAATCTACTGGTGCGATACTTATTGTAAAATGTATGTACTAAGCCAGAAACCTTCCCTGGAGTGTACACAACATCTCACCCAAGTTTCATCGCTATCGGATGAATGGTATATGAAATTATATGGGACTTTGTTGAAACGCTTCGCGCACCGTTGCTCATTTGTTGATTCTACTCCTGCTCTACCTATTTTTAAAGGGATTTACTAAGCTAGAAACCTTCCCTGGAGTGCACACAAAATCTCAGCCTAGTTTCATCGCTATCGGACGAATGGTATATGAACGCAAAGTGACTTTGTTGAAATGCTTCGCGCTTCGTAGCTCATTTGTTGAATCTACTCGTGCGCTGCCTATTGTAAAGTGGATGTACTAAGCCAGAAAATTTCCCTGCAGTGTACACAACATTTTACGCAAGTTTCATAGCTATCGGACGAATGGTATATGAATGCATACGGGACTTTGTTGAAACGCATTGCGTGTCGTCGTTCATTTGTTGAATCTACTTGTGCGCTATCTACTGTGAAATGTATTCACTAATTTTGAAACCTTCACGTAAGTGTACACAACATCTCACCCAAGTTTCATCGCTATCGGACGAATGGTATATGAACACGGGACTTTGTTGAAATGCTTCGCGCATCGTCGCTCATTTGTTGAATCTACGCGTGCGCTTCCTATTGTAAAATGGATTTACTAAGTCAGAAACCTTCCTTGGAGTGTACTCAACATCTCACCCAAGTTTCATCGCAATCGGACGAATGGTATATGAACGCATAGGAGACATACATACCCACAAACTATCACGTTACATTGATTTTTATATATATAGATTCGTAGCAAATATTTCTCAAAATAAATAGTCACTTGATTCATTCGGTGTTATTCCAAAATTAAACTTATTTGGAAAATTATCATATCACTGATTCGTTGATTCATAACAATATCAATACTCGACTGACATAAAGTCGAATGTTAATAATTGTTCATAAAGATTTTCAAATTCAAAAAACAAAATTTGTTCAAAAACGTTCATAATATTTTGAAAATTCAACTTTCTTCTTTTATCACTTTCATTTGTTTACATGTCATAAACGATTTTAAATTATTCTCCTATGTTATTAACATTACACAAAAATTGTTGTAAACAATGTTGTTATTTCTATCCACCATCAGCGGATTAAATCATCTAACTCTTCACCAAATTTTTATGTTAACAAAATTTTCTATCAACAAACTTTTCGTATAATCTCACAAAAATTTTTAATAAAAAATTATTATTATTATTTAATTAATTTCAAACTTTCCCTTCACTTTATTTATAACAAGTTTACTCAACCTCTCACATGATGAATATTTTATTTGCTCATTTCCAATGTTATTATTATTTTTATTCAAAAATAACAATCATTAATTTTTTATTTTAATTCATTTGCACTTTTCATCTTATTATTTTTTTCTCCTCGGTCAGGTTCAACAAATCTAAATTCAAGGTCTTCAATTATTTATTTAGGCATTCCATTTGAATTTTGAGTTGATCCAGAAAAAAAATTATTTAATATTTGGATTAACAGAATAGTGAAATCGGACAAGAATATGGGGCGGTCCACATCGCCTAACCCTTCTTTTACAAATGTAGCCCACAGGCTCCTTCAAACATCCGCACATCCTTCTGTGCCCACAACTACGGGAATAAAACCCACTTTTGGATGACCCCCTAGGCCTCCACAACTTTAAGTGTCGCCAAACGCACACTTAAATCATCACCAGAATATTCTGCACAGAGCATCATATTATTACTAGTATATATATTTTTTTACATATTATATTTTTTTCTTGTAATATTCTGTCAATTACTAGACTGTGGTTTTTCAGTATTATTTTGCCAATTAAATAAATTCTGGCCAATATCTCCTTGCCTCCCATTTACATAAATTCTCCCTATTTGATGCATTAAATACCTGCCGTTCCCTTCTTTTTTATCTGAATATTTTCTTTTCTCTTTTTTTTAAGTGCTTTTGAAAAAAATAATTCTGAGCTCAAAAATCTAATACTTCATTCTCTTCATCCATAAACTCATTTAAATTTATTTAAACTTCCAAACAAAGTTATTTAATTTAATTCCTTCCAACTAATTAAATTCATCCACAAATTATTATTATCACCACAAAAAATATTTAAGCATCATCAATGTCAAATGATTATTATCGCCCTATTCTTTTAAATAAATAAATATTTAAGTCTCATCTGTGAATTATTATTATCAACGTCTCCTATTAATTTTTACTTAATGCATTAATTATTTAATCACAATGAACAATTCACAAAATTTAATTTAATTCCTAATGTTCGGTATTATCACTCCCTAATTATTTATAACTTTAAATAGCGTTGTTATTATTTATAAATATTATTAACTTATTCACTTCACACTTGATTATTATTATTATTATTATTATTATATTATTATTATTAACTTATTCACTTCACACTCTATTATTATTATTCTTATTAAATAAATCAAATTATTTAAATAATCCAAGCCTCAATTACTTCTGTTCTCATAATCAGAATTAACGAAAAATATTTATATCGCTTGGAATAATCGAAATATTTCATGTCGAAACATGAACTAATGCCTGTCCTAACAAAAATCTTAGATCGAAAAATAAATTGTCAGACTGCAGTTCCATTTGTCATCCAGACAAATACAATCGAAGATCTAGCTAATATCTAGCTATGGTGAAAAATGTGTGTTGATTTCTGATCGTGACTGTTCAATAATATGGAATTCTCTAATACTACTGGTTAGTGGATAGTACATGAAATGGTTGTCTTACTTCATTCTTGATGTAGATGACGGGCGTGTCCTGCGGTGTACACTATTCCCACAGTGTCTTGCCATGGCCATCTGCCGTATCCAAATACCTCGTTCGTCTCCATGTCCTTCCAGTCCTACGAGTAGTTTTAGCGGCGCATGATGATGTTCGCAGACATCCGTTCGAAATAACCCCCGTTATCACTAGTACCGTGTAACATGACAAAAAGTTGCTCAGTCATAGACTGGTACAGTACTCCTGTAGATTCGAGAATAAATCTCATGTTCCAACAATGCGGTTTCGTTTGCACGCTAAGATAGGAACACCTATTAGCTGCATAAACGAACAAAATGAAATAAACTTCTCCTGATGAATTCGAAGTGCCTGATGTATAGTCACCACAAGAAATACATCGTTCTGTAGGCTAACTTCTGTGAATGGTTTCGACACTACCATCACCTGACTATAGAATAAGTGACCTGAAAGTCAGTGAATATTCTAAGTCCATTCGCTGCCAAAAGTTAAGTTCGTTCACTTGAACAAAAACTAAGTCGTGCTGACCACTTGTACGGCGACTAAGTCCTCCAACCGTCAGAATCTCGGCGTGTATACTGTCACTTTCACGTAGCGTAGATCCGAAC
Source organism: Meconema thalassinum (assembly GCA_946902985.2). NCBI lineage: Eukaryota > Metazoa > Arthropoda > Insecta > Orthoptera > Tettigoniidae > Meconema > Meconema thalassinum. The sequence continues at coordinate 92,545,482 of OX336389.2, forward strand.
ATAAGCAAATGCTTTGAAGATATGATGACTCTCTGCTCAGCAACGTGGCCTTTTATAGTTCAGCGAGAGATCGTTCGAGAACATTCCATCTCGTATATCGGCTTCTTCTGGACCGATTTTAATGCTTGATAGCTCAAAATCCTCCTCTTGTTATAGCCAGAAAAGTGTGCTAATTTCCTAGCGTCCATCTCTTCTCCTTAAGGTAATTCTAAAAAAAATATTTCTCATGACGTATTCAGGCTCCACGTCATAAACTCGCGTCACTCGCCCCTGCGATGTATGCTTCCCTCAGCACTCTTGAGTCTCCTCCGCGCGTTATTCAAATCATCCATTCCTTCAACCTCTTCAACTAACAACTCCTATTTCCAAAATAAGAATGTCAACAATGTCACGGACGTGTGAACGATCCGGGTATATCCACCCCTCACGCCAATAAAAAATATGTGACTCATCATATATTTTTTTCCTCATTCTTGTCTGGCTCTTGAATGATAAATCTTCAAACTTGCCGCGTTGAATTTTCCCACGGTGTTACCAGATTCTTCTTCAACTAATGTATAACTTCCGTTATCAAAACTTTCAGTAATACTGAATGGGCCGTAGTATAAACTAGCAAACTTCGAATATACTCTGTTCATGATGTCAGACGGAACAGGTTTCCTTACAAGTACGAGAGTTCCAACATTCAGAGGTCGTCTGAATTTCTTCCCTCGTACTCTCCTTTCTCTCTTGTCAGCTTGCTTGCGAATTTTCTCCAGTGCTCGAACTTCTCTGAGTTGTCTACTAGGTTCCATTTCCGGTGGTATGGAAATGACCCTATCCCATGGTCTTATGGGTTTATTGCCATGATGCAATATCATCGGTATCTGACTTGTACTCTCATGTACTGTAGAGTTAGTGGAATGCGATGCAGTGGGTAACACATCCATCCACTTCCAATGTTCAGCGTAACAAAACAAACGGCAAAATTTCGCTATCTCAGACATAATTCTTTCAGCTGGGTTGCTTTCAGGATGGCGTATTGAACATAGGATCTGCTTAATATCCAATACTTCCATAGCATTTCTAAATTCGTAATATGTGAACTGCGATCCATGATCGGTTAAGAGGTATTCAGGTTTCCCTGCTTCAGGTATCACACTCTCTCTAATCCTCATCAAGATGTAGCGTGTATTAGCTTTCTGTATGAGGTGTAACATTGTGAATTTAGAAAAAACATCAATGGTTACCAAAATGTATCTATTTCCCCTCTTCGACTTTGGTAAAGGTTCATAAATATCCATAGCGTATAATTCTCTCGGTTTCAGCGGAATAATAGGTCGAGGAGCTTCCCTTAATAACTTAGAATTGTGCTTGCTTCGTTGACACAAGTCACATGTCCTAATCTTCTTTCTGACTGTAGTCCTCATATTCTCCCACGAAAATTTCTCTTGCACAAGTTGTACTGTTTTATCTACTCCAGCGTGTCCCGAAATCCTGTGCGCTAACCAAACAATCCGTTGCTGCAATATGGGTGGTACCGCTACTCTCAGTCTTGTATGGTCTACATCAATGAATCGATACACAATATCGTTCATGACCACATAATTCCTCGAAATCTTCTCTATTTCCTGATAATCTTTGTCATTCACATCCATGTTCCCTTTCAGAAATCGGTATATTTTCCTCAAACTTGTGTTCCTCTTTTGAGTAACAGATATCCTTACAAACGTTCTAAAGTTTCTTCATCTTGTTGTATCAAGGTAATAGGCATCACCTTAAAAGTCGGTTCAACTGCACGACTCAACAAGCCCAACGTGTAATCCTTTCACTTGCAAAATTCGTCTTCAAAATAAACTCAAGTGCATGATGGTCTGTTCGCACAATGACAGAATGTCCTATAAGCATCTTCTTCCAAGTTTCTAGAGCGTGAACAATAACTAAAGCTTCAAGTTCAGTCGTGTAATAATTTCGCTCTGAAGGTCTTAACTTTCTGCTTATAAAAGATAAATAATGCCTAGTGTGATCTTCGTCTTCTTTTAATAAGATAGCTCCTATACCCACATTTGAAGCATCTGATTCGATAATAAAATTCTTCTGAAAATCAGGATATTTCAGTTTTACACTATTCATCAATAACTCCTTGGCTAGGCTGAAAGATTCCTCGTGCTCTTCACTCCATTTCCATCTGTTCACTTTATTCAAAAGATTCTGCAAAGGCGCAACAATGTTGATGTAGTTATGACAATGTCCAGCGAAAAATTGGCAAGTCCCCAGAAAACTACGGACATGCTTTATCCTCGTGGGTCTTTGAAAGTTGGCAATTGCTTGTATCTTGGCCTCATTTGGACGATGCCCCTGTCCATCTAAGATATGCCCTAAGAATTTGATCTCTTCTTTGAAAAGAAAACTGGCATTTCTTCAGATTCACCTTGAAATTCGACTTCCTTAAGTCATCGAATAAACTCCTTAAGTGTAACAGATGTTGCTCTTCATCTTCAGAAGCTACCAGTATGTCATCAATGTAACATATAACTGAGCTCTTCACTTCTGGACTAAGATTCTTGTCTAATCCCTAATTAGAACAGATCCGGATGTTTTCATTCCAAATGGTAATCTTTTGAAAACATATGTTTGCTGGTTAAACATGAATCCGATGAATTTCTTCGACTCTTCGCTTAGCTTCACATGATGGTAAGATGATGTAAGATCGATAGTGGAAAACCATCTCTTGCCTTTAAATTTCCTCAACAATTCCTTAATAACCGGAGGTCGGTCATATTCAGGCAACATTTTGGAATTTAGAGATCTTACGTCTAAACAAATTCGCAGACTCCCATCTGGTTTTGGCACAACTGCTAATGGATTCACATAAGCTGTGGTATATTTCTCTATTATGTCATTTTTCCAACTCTTCAATCATGACTTTCACCTGCTCTCTATACTTCTCTGCAATAGGGTAATGTTTACAATGATATGGTGCTTCATCGCTCACTTGGATGTGCTATTCAAAATCCTTGATCTCCCCTGGTTTCGCATCAAAAATGTCCTCAAATTCACATAAGATCTTTTTCAATTCAGGTGTTTCCTCTACTTTGACTACTTCTTCTTCCCCTTCAATATTATGAATAACCTGTGACCATCGGATGTTTCCCTCGGTGAATTTCTCTTCGTCACCTTCCAAATCTTCTTCTTCAGTATGATGAAAACGTATGGTCTCTGACTTCATATCGATTATAGCTTTGTACTTAGTCATAAAATCATTTCCAAGGGTCATATCATGGTTAATGTCCTTCATCACCACGAAAATGTGCTCAAAATAGCATCCTCCCATCTTTAGCTTTAGATATAACTGTACTTTGCTTGTAGTCACCTTGTTAGGTATAATTCCTTGTATCTTAATGCATGACACAGGAATTTCCTACAAACTTTCTGTGATCTTCCATAAAACATAGAGCTTCTCACTAATTACACACAGCATAGCTCCGGAATCTATAAGTGTATGAATCTTCGTATCATAGACTTCACACTCTATAATTGGTAATTTCGATCTTTTCTCAAGTCCAATTCTCTCTTCCTTTACATCTATCAAGTCTTCATCTTCTGCTTGCCATTTAACAATCTTTGAAATGTAACTACTTATTGATTTTTCGACGTTTTTTTTCATCACCTGTAGACTTCTGCAATCCGGAAGTACTAAGTTTGTTGTGTTGCTCATCTAGGTATTGCTTGCTATCCTGATGCCTTCTTTCAAGATCTTCCCTAGCCTGTTGCCTAAATTCCTCCTTCCCTCGTTGTTCTTCTCTTCTATTTTGTTGTTGATCCCCATACTGTTGCTGTGGCCTATTGTATGGTTTTGATTGAAACCCTGGTTTTCTCCACTGATTCCATCTATTTTGGTATTGATATGGCCTCACATATGGTCTATTCTGATATGGAGTGTCTCTCGCGTTGCTCCATTCCTTATTTTCAATCTGATTCTGCGGTTTGTTCCACTGTTGATTTGTTTGGCTGTGACGATCAGTCACTAAGGTGTTTATCGTATGGTTTTCAGTTTTATTGTTTCCTCTTAAGTACAAAAATTCTGCATTGGCATGATCTAATCTTTGTAGCACCTCATCGAACTCCTCCATGTTTCCGATGTTCGCTGCAATAAATGTTCTTTGCACCTCGATTGGAAATTGACGTATGAGCGCTGATATCATTTCAAAATCTGGCATTGGTGGTTCGAGAAATTGCAATTTTGATAATTGTTGCGAGAAATGAGCCGAGTACTTTGTTGGCTGTGATGTTGAATCTCTCTTTGCATACAATTCCGCCCTGATCTGTTGTTGAGTTCCCGGCGACCAAAATTTTTTCATCAGCCCCCTGGAAAATTCATCGAAATTGTGGAAAATGGATCTAAAAGCCCTGAACCAAACCAGTGCATCTCCATCTAAAAATCTGCTCACCACTCTTATCTCTCTCTCCTTTGAAATTTTTGAATCACGGATGTAATCCCTGAATTTTCTCAAAAATTCGGCCGGTGGGATACTTCCTGTTCCTGAAAATTTTCCTGGTTTATCATCCTTATATATAGCGATAGGAATATAATTTGCCATATTTTCTGATCCTCCATCTCTTTCGAAATTTCTCTCTTTTTGATCTGCTCAAAAATCGGTATTTCTTCTACATTTCTTTGCTGTCTTTGAGATTCATAAAAAGTCATTTTCTCTTCTAATGTTTCCAATTTCTTCTTTAATCCAGAATCATCTGTCTTCTCTGCTATCTCTCCTCTGATCTTTTCTATGGTTGTCTCAACGAATTCTTTAGTTACAGGATCGATTCCTTTCTTTCTCAAGTCTTGATTCGTGTCCTGAACATCTTTTATTAGTTTTTCAATTATAGTTTTGTGAGTCTTCACTAAATTAGTCACCTTAGACACATCTTTCTGAATTTTTCCTACATCTTCCGATATTACTTTGATATGCGTAGAAAAAGAATTCCTTACTTCCTGAACATCTTCTTTAGCCTCCTCTAGTACTGTACTTCTGACCACAGTAAGAGCTGTCTCCTTTACATTGATACTAAGTTCCTGGATTAACTTGTCCTCTTTCAGCTGTTCTAGAATAGTCCCCTGGAAATGTGTTGTCACTTTCTGCAACACCTGCCTTGCAGTAACATTACACTCTTCCGTAATTTTAATCTCCAAGTTTACCAAATCTTCAGCCACTCTTCTAGAATGTTTATCAAAATCTTTTTTCATGTCTTTCAATTTATCATGCGATTTTTCGATTTTGTCCTCTAAGTTTTTCATACTATCAATAATTTTTGTCTCCAGTGAAACTTTGTTTTCTTCTAACCTAGTTTCTACGTTCTTGGATTTTTCAAATAAATCGCTAAGTTTTCCCTCAAAAATTTTGGACTTTTCCGCGAATTGGTTCCCCAAACTTTCTGATAAGCGATGTTCTAACTGTTTAGAATTATCAGCCTAATCTATCCTTAGCGTTTCTGAATTTCCAATGATTTTTAAATCCATTATGCGGGAATTTTCAGTCAACCTATCAATAGCTTTAGAATGTTAAGCAATCTTCTCTTCCAAAGTTTCTCTCAAAGATTCTTCACTAACACTTAATTTGTCTTCAAAAAGTTTAGAATTTTCGGATAGTTTACTGTCAGTATCTGACCTAAGTGAATTAGAACTTTCTAACAATTTTTCAGATAGTTGACATTCAAATGACTGGTTTAATTTAGATTCTAATGACTGGGAATTTTCATTCATTTTAGATTCTAATGCCTGGGAATTTTCATTCATCCTACTGTCCAAATATTGCGAATTTTCTTGTATGTGCTTTTCCAACCTTTTGGAATTTTCTGACAACATATTCTCTAAATGAGTAGCTCTCTCGATACTCTATTATTTGACACCAGCGGAGCCAACACCTCCAAAACCTGATCCATAATTTTCCAATAGAAATACAGGACTGGTATTCCATGGATAGAACGAAGCCTTAATACTAAACATATACTAACCTATAGCATTAGAGAATTCCGAATAAATTGAGATACCCTACGTCGATGTCTAATGGAAAAGAAAAAATCTACTCATTTAAATTGACTTTCAAATAACAACAGCAAAATTTCAAAATTCAAAAAACAAAATCCTCCATTTGGATACTATGAATGTGCTATTTCACCTAACCAAAACAAACTCCCAATTCTAACATCTATTTCAAAAAAAAAATTAATTTAATAAAACTCCCTTTAAAGTATTACTGTACTCCCTTACGAATCAAAGTCGTTGCAACAAACAAAATCAAAATACTTATTTCAAAATGCAAATTTGACTGTGTCCTCAAACATGGACTCAACAATCTCCCTTAATTCAAAATTATCTAGATTTTTGTCAATTGTCGAAACAAGTGGCAAAATTCACAAGTCTACTCGAATGCCTCTTCGAAAACAAGTCCGAAAGTCCCATTCGATAGCCCCTTAGTACGGGCGCCAAACTTCTCTCCCCTACCTAATGTGCCCGTTTGGACCGAGATACAAGGACCACATTTTGTAAAATTCCGAAATCAGATCAGCACGAGAAAATATATCTCAGGGTCTATCTAGGTGAATACTTGGGTCTAATCTGGCATCCCTGATCTCGGTAATTCACAAGTAAGGTAAGGTGAGAAATTATTTTTGAACTAGCACATTCCTTAAAATTCTCAATTTATTTATAAATAAAAAATATGATTCAACTGGCAAAAACCCTCAACAAAGATAAAAACACATCACACATAAGAAATCAACGGTCCCTATAATATTATTAGAACTGTCGTAGACGTGATAATCAGAAAAAAATAATTAGTCCATTCTGATATCCATAAAAAATCTAAAAGAATATTTACACTCGGTAATCACTGTTCAATAAAGAGTTCTGAGTGATCCCTACTATTTACACGTTCGTAGTTCACTTTACAAGATTGCAATTTGATTTTATCAAATATTCGTAGCAAATATTTCTCAAAATAAATAGTCACTTGATTCATTCGGTGTTATTCCAAAATTAAACTTATTTGGAAAATTATCATGTCACTGATTCGTTGTTTCATAATAATATCAATACTCGACTGGCATAAAGTCGAATGATAATAATTCTTCATAAAGATTTTCAAATTAAAAAAACAAAATTTGTTCAAAAACTTTCATAATATTTTCAAAATTCAACTTTCTTCTTTTATCACTTCCATTTGTTTAAATGTCATAAACGATTTTAAATTATTCTCATATGTTATTAACATTACACAAAAATTGTTGAAAACAATGTTGTTATTTCTATCCACCATCAGCGGATTAAATCATCTAACTCTTCACCAAATTTTTATGTTAACAAAATTTTCTATCAACAAACTTTTCGTATAATCTCACAAATTTTTTAATAAAAAATATTATTATTATTAATTAATTAATTTCAAACTTTCCCTTCACTTTATTTATAACAAGTTTTCTCAACCTCTCACATGATGAATATTTTATTTGCTCATTTCCAATGTTATTATTATTGATATTCAAAAATAACAATCATTAATTATTTATTTTAATTCATTTGCACTTTTCATCTTATTATTTTTTCTCCTCGGTCAGGTTAAACAAATCTAAATTCAAGTTCATCAAGTTATTTAGGCATTCCATTTGAATTTTGAGTTGATCCAGAAAAAAATATAATATTTGGATTAACAGAATAGTGAAATCTGACAAGAATATGGGGTGGTCCACATCGCCTAACCCTTCTTTTACAAATATAGCCCACATGCTCCTTCAAACATCCGCACATCCTTCTGTGCCCACAACTACGGGAATAAAACTCACTTTTGGATGACCCCCTAGGCCTCCACAACTTTAAGTGTCGCCAAACGCACACTAAAATCATCACCAGAATATTCTGCACACAGCATCATATTATTACTAGTATATATATTTTTTTACATATTATATTTTTTTCTTGTAATATTCTGTCAATTACTAGACTGTGGTTCTTCAGTATTATTTTACCAATTAAATAAATTCTGGTCAATATCTCCTTGCCTCCCATTTACATAAATTTTCCCTATTTGATACATTAAATACCTGCCGTTCCCTTCTTTTTTATCTGAATATTTTCTTTTCTCTTTTTTTAAGTGCTTTTGAAAAAAATTATTTTCAGCTCAAAAATCTAATACTTCATTCTCTTCATCCATAAACTCATTTAAATTTATTTAAACTTCCAAACAAAGTTATTTAAGTTAATTTAATTCCTTCCAACTAATTAAATTCATCCACAAATTATTATTATCACCACAAAAAATATTTAAGCATCATCAATGTCAAATGATTATAATCGCCCTATTCTTTTAAATAAATAAATATTTAAGTCTTATCTGTGAATTATTATTATCAACGTCTCCTATTAATTTTTATCTAATGCATTAATTATTTAATCACAATAAACAATTAACAAAATTTAATTCCTAATGTTTGGTATTATCTTTCCCTAATTATTTATAACTTTAAATAGCGTTATTATTATTTATAAATATTATTAACTTATTCACTTCACACTTGATTATTATTATATTATTATTAACTTATTCACTTCACACTCTATTATTATTCTTATTAAATAAATCAAATTATTTAAATAATCCAAGCCTCAATTACTTCTGTTATCATAATCAGAATTAACGAAAAATATTTATATCCCTTGGAATAATCGAAATATTTCATGTCGAAACATGAACTAATGCCTGTCCTAACAAAAATCTTAGATCGAAAAATAAATTGTCATCCAGACAAATACAATCGAAGATCTAGCTAATATCTAGCTATGGTGAAAAATGTGTGTTGATTTCTGATCGTGACTGTTCAATAATATGGAATTCTCTAATACTACTGGTTAGTGGATAGTACATGAAATGGTTGTCTTACTTCATTCTTGATGTAGATGAAGGGCGTGTCCTGCGGTGTACACTATTCCCACAGTGTCTTCCGATGGCCATCTGCCGTATCCAAATTCCTCGTTCGTCTCCATGTCCTTCCAGTCCTACGAGTAGTTTTAGCGGCGCATGATGATGTTGCAGTCATCCGTTCGAAATAACTCCCGTTATCACTAGTACCGTGTAACATGACAAAAAGTTGCTCAGTCATAGACTGGTACAGTACTCCTGTAGATTCGATAATAAATCTCATGTTCCAATAATGCGGTTTCGTTTGCACGCTAAGATAGGAACACCTATTAGCTGCATAAACGAACAAAATTAAATAAACTTCTCCTGATGAATTCGAAGTGCCTGATGTATAGTCACCACAAGAAATACATAGTTCTGTAGGCTAACTTCTGTGAATGGTTTCGACACTACCATCACCTGACTATAGAATAAGTGACCAGAAAGTCAGTGAATATTCTAAATCCATTCGCTGCCAAAAGTTAAGTTCGTTCACTTGAACAAAAACTAAGTCGTGCTGACCACTTGTACGGCGACTAAGTCCTCCGACCGTCAGAATCTCGGCGTGTATACTGTCACTTTCACGTAGCGTAGATCCGAACATAAGCAAATGCTTTGAAGATATGATGACTCTCTGCTCAGCAACGTGGCCTTTTATAGTTCAGCGAGAGATCGTTCGAGAACATTCCATCTCGTATCTCGGCTTCTACTGGACCGATTTTAATGCTTGATAGCTCAAAATCCTCCTCTTGTTATAGCCAGAAAAGTGTGCTAATTTCCTAGCGTCCATCTCTTCTCCTTAAGGTAATTCTAAAAATAATATTTCTCATGACGTATTCAGGCTCCACGTCATAAACTCGCGTCACTCGCCCCTGCGATGTATGCTTCCCTCAGCACTCTTGAGTCTCCTCCGCGCGTTATTCAAATCATCCATTCCTTCAACCTCTTCAACTAACGACTCCTCTTTCCAAAATAAGAATGTCAACAATGTCACGGACGTGTGAACGATCCGGGTATAGTATGTGAGCTGTGTAACCAGAAATGTGACAGGTACCACCTATCAAAGTGCTCCAAAAGAACATTATCATTGACTGAGTACAGTAAGATGTACATTTTCTTCTTTTGGCCTTTCGGCTGCAATAAATTCTTATATACTGATTTCTTATATTTTTGATTTTTTTTCTATATTCGCTTGTTCAAGATCAATTCTCACAGTCACAATCTTTACATGTATAAGTTATGTTTCTGGTTTCTTGAATCCGATAAAAATTCTTCGGTGAAAATCCTACTAAATTTATCAGTACATTTTGCTACACTTTGTAAAGGTTCTTTTGATGACTATAATGGCTTTCATATTTTGGGAGCCTATCTATGAAGATATGAACATTATTTATATCAGCTTCAGAGGATTTTTTTCCCTATGTTAACCATGGCTACCCCTTTTATCCAAAGAAAGAGTAGAAGATCTTATGATGTGTTTGGAAGCCAAAGTACCGGTACCAACTCTCCCTGGGTTTTTAGTCGTCATGGTCACTTGAGTAGACATTTTTGCAAAATTCTTTCTCTAGATCCACCACAATGTGGTATATTGCAGTGATGGCTGAAGGATAATTGTTTGGCAGTTGCACTATTTACACTGAGAAGTGGGTTAGGGTAAAAGACTGCTTGATACCAGAGAATACGGTATGCATGTGCTCGGTAAAACAGACGTAGCCTATTCGTCAAGAATGCCACAGCCTTGAGAACATCACATTTACTTCAAGATTAAATTGATTATTTGCAAAACTTCATGACAACATAACCGCGTAACCTAATGGCTTCACGAGGGTGAGAGAGAACCGCAAGTGTCGCTCTCACACTCAAATAACATTGCAAGACATGGTATCGGCAGTAGACGGCAAATCTCGGATGTGTTTGTCCGCCCCTCTACCCTCTAGTTGCAATCAGTGAGCAATGAGCAGCCAAGTTAACTGTAGGGACAGGACTTAACCGGTATATATTCTCTTCGTAGCCCTCCTCTATTGAGATCTGGTCGGTGCTCGGGCCTGGCAGTGACCACACGGCGAGTGGAGTGTTGGAGCGCTTCGGTTTCTCAATCAGTTCACAGTACTACACTTTTTTGAATTATTAAATAACAAAACTATGAATTCGTGTGCATGTAAGAGGCGCATGGTTTTTTTATTGCTAAAAGATTATTATTACGGTATTATTAATATTTATTCATTTAAATAATCTGGTCACTGTGCAACACTTGAACCTTATTACCGTCCACCACTGGTATATTGCATTAAAAGTTCTTCAGGAAGGTGGGTAGGTTTTTGCTAGGAATTAACCCTACCCCCAAGGGAAGATGAAGAGAAAAGGAAAGGGATGTGGGTTTCGGAATGAAGAACAAGTGTGGGTAAATAGGACGAGAGTCCAACACTAAGCAAACAAAATAGATTTGAATGAGTTAGTGACGAGTGTCACTGCAAAGCCCGTGAAACACCTAAAGTGGGTATGGACCTGGCCGTAGCTAACGGGAAATGCGGCTGGAGCTTGAGCTATTTGCAAGCAAGCGGCGTTTGTGCTTTCCCTTCCCAGCCTATATTTGACTACTATGGGGAAGGGTGGTAGTCTGGCAAGACAAAGCAAAAAGGAGTCAGGTTTAATCGAAGGTTTTGAAAGGCGCAAATAATTTGAATAGGCCGTGATAACTTTAATTTTGGGTACTGTTGGATCTCCGTTAGACCAACCAAATACTCCAATAAAGGGAAGCGATGAAGCAATATGAATGCTGTTAGTAAGGATTTTATTCCTTCTTGATGAGTTGGAAGAATGTCAATTGTTGCACGTAAGATAAGTTGAGCTTTAAACAAGATTTTTGAAGTTTCAAGTTAAATGCAACAAGTAGCGAAACTTTAATTACTTTTATGTTCGACCCTGACTATTATGTGTTAGAAAACTGTATCATAATGATGGTCATTATAACACTATTTTTCATTATGAAACAAGAAACAGTTGTTTGACCAATTAGATAAGGTTAGCATCGCACCTGCGTGGAGTTCCAAGGCCTTCTGAACTGCGTTGCCTAGTGTCATAGTGGGGTAATCGAGAAGGCCATGGTCAAATCAAGGCATTCGCTGCGTCTCATGAGCTTTGTTTAGTACATAAAACTGGCGAAAACTCGACAGATATTTATGAATATTTATCTTCGAACATAAAATAGTTATAATAATTATCGTCGAACATAAGCCGTCGTATGCAACTCGCCTATAATGGTAATTAAGACACTCGTATGAAAATTATAAAACTCGCATACGCACGATTTATAAATATACTCGTGTCTTAATTATAGCCATTATAGGCTCGTTGCATAATGTACTATTTTAAGTAATTTTTTTAAAGAGACCATAAGCCAAGGAAGAGTTAGGGAAGACAAGGACCTGCCTGAACGTTATTCTCTAGGAATTTATAAAACGAAAAAATGGGATTTATTTTATTTAACAATACTTAGAGTTGACGTAACAAACCATATAAAGCTGATTAAGATTACAATTAATAACGATGAACAATTTTAACATACAAAAGTCTGAGACTTAATGCTAACAAATTGTAAATTTTTTAACGATGTTAAAGAGAATGCAAGTTTAAAACTTGCTTCGAGCACAAATCTGAATAAGATTTTAAAAGTTGTGCTAAAAATAGCAAACATTAAAGTTTATAACGAGGATTATAAATAATTAAAGCTATGACAGAGAATCAGGTACAATATATGCACTTTGAGAATTCCTATGTGGAAATCTTAAAGTATGAACAAATATTAGATTTGAAATTATAACAAGAAAAGAATGAATTAAGAAGAAGTTTCTATAACTTCTTGTATTGAAGCAGGGATCGCGAGAAAAATGGGGCCAGTTACCCTTTCGTGAAACCTGGAGAAAGGAAAGTTAGAAAACTCACTTGTGAGTAGAAATAATTGAATTCCCTAATAAAAGAGGAAAAACAATGTGATTTAAGGTGTGTACTAGACACAGATTATACAGAAATTACTATGGAAAACAGTACAAAGATGGGAGGGCACTTATATAGACTGTCACCTCATTGAAAAGAACCTAAATTTTACAATTATTATAATATGTTAGTGAGGAGTTTGAGAGGAGGAAATAGGAGGATTAGGAGAAAGTCTATGGCCGTATTTATTGCTTTCGTTCGAACGCGACACGGATGGTTGTTAAATGGGCACTGTTATGCACTGTAGTCCGTTGAAAAGTTCACTATTGCAACTCGGAAAGTTTATCAGACGGAAAGTTATTGCAATTGTGGAGATCACTAGTTGAATTTTAGCTTGAGAAAGTTTATTGCGTTGTGACGTTTATAGATGGTGGTTAAATGCAGCGGACAATTTCCAACGAAGGAAGACAAAATTATATGCTGATTAGAAGTTTTAACATAAATTCCTCAGTGAGGAACAAGCATTCCCATATTTAGGTGGAAAGTACTTGACGGTTTTACTTGTAGAAATATAAATTGATGTAGAAAGTTCAAGAGTTGTGATAACAGTAGAATTGGGCAGAACATCCCGCGGAGGAAAAGAGCTAAGGTTTTATAGACAGCAAGTTTAATAAATCTCCCACGGTGTGAGAAATAATTCCCAATTAATTTGTGCAGGAAGCACTAATTTTCCAAGTAGGAAAGTCAGCTTAGATGGATGGAGCATGACTAGAACAGTCCCTCGAAGGCGGTTATTATGTTGTTGATAGCAATACCGCACACTGTCTATAAAATCTTATTTAAAAATCATTAAAACGATGTAAAAACTTTTAAGATTAGTACTTAGCTCATTTCTGAAGAGTAGGCGATCCAGGCGACCGTTAGCTTAAATCCACATCATGGCGTAGCTATTTAAAACATGTCTCACATGAACAGGAGACGAGCCTTAGTGAGCTTTGAAGACTAATACACAAATGGGGACCGCACAACGAAGCACAGAGGTACCAAGGAGGGAAGGGGGAGGGGGAAAAACGAAGGAACATATATATGAAATACCAACTTAAGAAATAAAACTAAAAGTAATCTTCAAGGAGTTGATAGTAGGCGTCAATAGCGAAGCCTGGTGGAAGGGCTGTTGTAGAAGTCCTCTTGAACATGAGATGTTAGCCGAAGATAGCGGCGACATCTTGTGGCTGGATTGGGAAGGAAGTCCTCTTGAGCATAGAGATGTTGAGGAACTTCAGAAGTTAGCTGCTAGATGCCGCTAGGTTGATCATGGAAGTTATATCTACAACAAACTTTTAAACAGAGTGAACAAGGTGTGCACATAAAATAAAAGGTAGGAAAACATTGTTGGTGTTTGAGAAAAAAGGGAAGAAATAAGTTAAGCAAAGAGCAGCGAAGGCTAACTCTGTCTTAAAGTGTATTCCAAAGAATACACCAAGCTGGGAGGGGAAACACCAACAGAGATCAAGAAAAACAATGTTAAAGATTCAAAGGTAGGGGGGCAATTAAAGACAGGGTCTTGCAATATGCCCATTTGTGGTCAAGATCTTGGCTACCCTAACTCTCCCATTCCTTCCCGGGTAACACTCGGTCACTCTACCGGAGATCCAGACCAAGGGAGGGGAAGCTTCTTTAACAAGGACCAAGTCCCTCACTTTAATGTCAGGATTAGAAAGAAGCCACTTCTGTCTCCGTTGCAAGGAAGTTAAGTATTCCAATTTCCACCTCTTCCAGAAAGAATTGCGAAGAGCTTCAAGTTTACGAGAAACATTAGGCAGGTTAGAGACTCTATAAGAGTTGGGAAGGGGAGGAGGGGAGGAAAGAGAAGTGCCTATAAGAAAGTGACCAGGTGTCAATGGAAGCGGATCATCAGGGTCAGTAGAAAGCGGTGTCAAAGGACGAGAATTAACAACACCTTCAATCAGAATAGACAGAGAGTTAAATTCCTCATAAGTTAGGATGCGATTACCTAACACCTTTTTTTAGATGACGTTTGGTCAGCTTGACACAGGATTCCCACCTACCACTGTGATGAGGGGGGTAAGGATGTATAAACCGCCATTTGAAACCCGTTGAGTAGGAAAAATTAGAAATCTGTTCCATGGCAGGAGAAGATGTAAGAGGTTTCTTCCACAAGGAAGCTGCGCCTTGAAAAGTGGAGGCGTTATCGGAGAACATCTCAGAGGGAACGCCACGTCTAGCAGTGAAGCGAGAGACGGCAGACAAAAACTAGGAAGTAGAGGCATTTGTTACTAGTTCCAGATGAATCGCGCCAGTAACCATGCAAACGAAAAGAGAAACATAGAGTTTTCCAAACAATTTGCGTTTGGCTTCAGGGGAATTGCATTCATATTGAAACGGACCCATATAGTCCTCACCAGTTAAAGCAAAAGGACGTGTAGGAGAAGAGCGGAAAGAGGGTAGATCGCTCATTAATTGAGTATGGACTTAAGGTTTCGCTTTGAAGCAAGGAATGCATTTGTGAATTACAGAGGAAACTTCATGAACTCCATTTATGATCCAGTACTTTTCCCTTAAGAAGCAAAGCAGTGTGCGTGTACCAACGTGCAGGTTACGATAATGAAAGTCACGTATGATTAAGAAAGTTACGTGATGCTTAGAGGGCAAAATAACAGGATTCTTTTTGTCTTCAGAAAGTGAAGAATGCGAAAGCCTACCACCTACCCTGAGTAACCCGTTGTCATCAAGGAAGGGGGCTAAAGTGCGAAGACGACAAGATTTAGGAAGATCTTTGTTAGCTGAGAGCAAAGACAATTCAGAAGAAAAGGCCTCTTGCTGAGTTAGCTGCAAAACTTTAATAGTAGCGAGATTTAATTCGTGATTGGTCAGATGCGGTTTAGACAGAACAGGTCGATCAACAACAAGATATTTCCATCTGAGTAGATAGGCAAAAATTCGAATCAGTTTGTGAAAAGAAGAATAGCATGCCAACAAGGGAAACGAAGCGTTGGAAACAAGACACGAAGCAGTAGATTTAGATACTTTAGCGTCAAGCAAGTTGGAGTTTGTGACTGGAGGTTTAGAAGGCCAACAAGAAGATGATGATAATGATGATAATTGTTGTTTTAAGGGGCCTAACATCTAGGTTATCGGGTCTTCAATTAACCACGGGGGCCCATACCAGTACAAGTGAGATGCTGCCAATTGAGAGGGTAAACAACCACGTGAGATGATGTCAGCGGGGTTATCAGCGCATGTTTCCATTGACATACAGAGGAAAGGGTTTGAATTCTAGAAACTCTGTTAGCAACAAAGGTTTGCCAGTGGGTGTTTTTTTTTGCGATCCAAGAAAGAGTAATCATGGAATCGCTCCACAAATAGGTTTGCGAACATTCGACTTTTAAGACTTTCTGCAGTTTTTTGGCAAGTTCAGCGGCCATGAGTGCAGCACACAGTTCAAGCCTAGGCAAAGTAATAGTTTTAAGAGGAGCAACTTTAGATTGAGAGCAAACAAGGTTTGAAAATGAAGATTCATTTAGTGAATTGCGATATGCACAGCAACCGTAAGCTTTCTCGGAGCTGTCGGCAAACACATGAAGGAAGAAAGATGTGTTAGGATGAGCGTTAATTAAATTTCTTGGAATTTCGATGAGCGAAAGATCAAGCAAACTTTAACGAAAAGAAAACCATCTATTAAGAAGAGAAAGGGGAACAGTTTCGTCCCATTCACATTTGAGCGACCATAGCTCTTGCATGAAAATCTTGGCTATAACAATAACCGGAGCAAGGAATTGAAGTGGATCAATTTTTTTTTGCAATTTCAGAGAGAATTTGCCTTTTTGTGTTGGGGAGCTCTTCGGAAAGCGAGACTTTGTAGATGAGAGTATCAGTGCGAGTGCACCAGTGAACTCCAAGAGCTTTTATGGATTCAGAATCTCCGCAGATTTTGACGGAAGAGGGGTCTATATCTTCTATGGGAAACTGGGCAAGAAACTCATGGGAGTTGGAATTCCACTTATGAAGTGGAAATCCTCCATTCTTCAACAATGCCTGAAGTTCTAGTGACACGAAAGAAGCTTCCTCAAGAGTCGGGAAGGACTGGAGATAGTCGTCTACATAAAAAGATGTAATTAGTGCTTCAGAAGCTTTATAATCAAATAAATGACCATCTTGAGAGGCTAACATATGTAGGGATCGGATAGCAAGGAAAGTGGAAGGTTTTAAGCCATAAGTGACCGTCTTTAAGCGAAATATTTTAATAGGCTTGCTGATTTCGTCGCGCCACAAGATTCTTTGGAGATCTTGTTGTTCGGGCTGAATGAAAACCTGACGGTACATCTGTTTGATGTCCGCTATAACAGCTATGGGAAATAATCGAAAATTTAAGAGTATAGCGGATAAATCTGACTGAATAGCGGGACCAGAGTAAAGAGTATCGTTAAGACTGTTGCCATTAACGTCAGGTGATGACCCATTAAAAACAACTCGGATTTTATCCTTTACAAGAGGGTTTTTCCACACGGGATGATGATTTAAGAAAAGCCGTTTCAATTGGGGGGGGGGGTGCAATTCGTCATCAGATTTGCTGACAACTTCCATATGATCTAAGCTTTCGTATTCGTCCATGAGATCAGTGTACTGTTGTTTAACGAGGGGTTCTTTCTTGAATTTGCTCTCAATAGCAAAGAGAGCTTTTCGAGCTTTAGGTTGGGAATTGATAAGTTTGAGGGGATTGAGTAAACTTGGCATCTGAACAATGAACCAGTCTTCAGGAGAACGAGTGGTGGTGTTCATGAAATGTTTCTCACAGAATTCGTTTTCTGAAGAGGTTACGTTAGGAGAATGAACGCTTTCAAGCCTCCAGAACTGTTCCAAATCAGTATTAGCGAAATACCATTGCGATACGGGTTGGGGAGAATAATGAGGAAGTTGACCAGTAACAATCCATCCAAAATTAGTGTCTCTGGCAACCACGTTTGAAGATAACTTACGAATTTGTTTACGAAGGCAATTCCAGAAAACATTGGCACTAAAGAGTATGTCAATGGGGCCTTGTAAATTGATCAGAGGATCGACTAACCTTAAATGAGAAGGAATATTCAGACCTAAGATATCGATGGAGTGACTAGGAGTATCCTCTCCGATACTGTTGAGGATGAGGCAATTAAGTTTTAGAAAGTTATTTCTGTGACAAGTGTCTCTTATGGTTAGTTTAGAAAACTCTAAAGCTTGTGATTTTAAGCTGTTTATGCCTGATATATTAATGGAAGTAGGGATTACAGGTAGGCCTAGTTTTTTGATTAATGAATTAGAAACGAAATCATGGGTTGCCGCCGAATCAAGAAGACCGCGTGCACGGACCCAGTTGCCAAAATTATCCTGGACTTCGATTTGGACAGTGGACAATAGTACTTGGGCACTACGTATGGACTTGGCATTTTGAATGTAAGATGAAGCATTAGAACTGCTAGCATTGTCACTTTTCTGAGAAGTAGATGCGGCTGATGACCTTGCTTTATCATGACGATGCAGTAAAGTGTGATGAGCTTTTTCACAATGAAAACAAAGTCTGGTGGACTTGCAATTAGAAGCAGAATGCTTAGGTGAAAGGCAGTTGAAGCAATGTTTATTCTGGGAAACTGATTTTCTTCTGTCCTCGACTGACAGTTCTTTAAAGAATTTGCATAGATATAAGGCGTGGGAATTTTTGCTAAGTATGCACTTTAATTGTTCATTTAAACTCTTACGGGGTTCGCTTTGACTGTTTAAAGCGAGAGAACCAGCAATACGGCGTTCACTAGAACTAGTTGGGTAACCAGTGGCATTTGACTTGAGTTTAGACGAGCTGGACCCGGGTTTTTGGGTACTAGACGCTGAGCGTTCGCTTTTAGATTTAAGAGAAAATGATTCAAATTTAGAACTAGGGGATGAGGGTTCACTTTGGTTAGCTAAAGCAGTTAAGAGTTGGCATCTAGCATTTATGAAGGTGACTAAATGCTCGTAAGAGTAATCGTCGTCTTTGGAAAGTTCAATTTCCCAAGCTTTGAAGGTAGCAACATCGACTTTATAAACCACTAAATGTATTAGGAAAGTGTCCCAGTGGTCAGTGGGTTGATCTAATTGGGACAAAGCTTTTACGTGAAGTTGTGTCGTATCAATAAGAGTACGCAAACTAGTAACGTCATTGTGCTGTGACGCAGGTAAATTGAATAGAGCCTTCATGTGGCGTTGAATACGTAACCGTAAATTACCGTATCTTTCTTTCAACAGGTTAAAGGCAATGGGGTAGTTTTCAGCACTTAATGGAAGTGCTTCAACCAACTGCAGGGGTTGACCGCGGAGAATAGATCGCAAATAATGAAACTTGTAAATGATTTGAATGTCTTCATTGTCATGAACAAGGGAACAAAGAAGTTCATAGAATGAATCCCAAGTAGATTCGTCTCCAGAGAAGTGGGGTAAATTAATCTTGGGTAGAGTTGGTTTGGGCTTGTGAGTACCCTCACGAAAAGAGGTTTGTTGTTCGTGAAGGGAGACAAGAACAGAACCGTCCTTTTTCTGTTCTTCTTCGAGTTGGCCTATTATTTTAAAGGCAGAACCTATACCTTCATAATATTGGTTTTCAACTTCTACTCGATCATCGGTTTGATTGAGCATACAAGTTTTGATTTCAGTTTGGATGTTGCAATAAGTTTCATAAGAACGTTCAAAATCCTTTACGCGATGTTTTAACAAATCTAGTTGAGCTTGTGAAGGATCTAGCTCTTTGATGTATTTTCTGAATCTGGTGATTTGCCCTTTATAAGAAGCTCGTTTGGAAGTAAGTTTTTCATCCTTACCATCCTTGTCTTTTTCTGTAGGATCCATGGCGAAATAGATAAATTAAAGTATAACTTACGAAACTGTGGAACCTTGGAAATGCTGTCAGACTGGCAGCAGCAAACAAGTTGAAAGAAAGGGACACACCAAAGGAGACAGGAGCGGCCTCTTTCCCCCTCACAAGCTTTGCACGGTGAAGATATAGCTGAAAATTTCAAAGTAGATATTAATGATTTGCAAAATATTGACAAATGGACTCTCCCGGGTTTCTGAGACCAAAGTTTAGGTAGGTTTTTGTTAGGAATTAACCCTACCCCCAAGGGAAGGTGAAGAGAAATGGAAAGGGAAGTGGGTTTCGGAATGAAGAACAAGTGTGGGTAAATAAGACGAGAGTCCAACACTTAGCAAACAAGATAAATTTGAATGAGTTAAAGACGAGTGTCACTGCAAAGCCCTCGAAACACCTAAAGTGGGTATGGACCTGGCCGTAGCTAACGGGAAATGCGGCTGGAGCTTGAGCTATTTGCAAGCAAGCGGCGCTTGTGCTTACCCTTCCCAGCCTATATTTGACTACTATGGGGAAGGGTGGTAGTCTGGCAAGACAAAGAAGAAAGGAGTCAGGTTTAATCGAAGGTTTTGAAAGGCGCAAATAATTTGAATGGGCCGTGATAACTTTAATTTTGGGTACTGTTGGATCTCCGTTAGACCAACCAAATACTCCCATAAAGGGAAGCGATGAAGCAATATGAATGCTGTTAGTAAGGATTTTATTTCTTCTTGATGAGTTGGAAGAATGCCAATTGTTGCACGTAAGATAAGTTGAGCTTTAAACAAGATTTTGGAAGTTTCAAGTTAAATGCAACAAGTAGCGAAACTTTTATTACTTTTTAAGTATATTTTTTAAAGAGACCATTAGCCAAGGAAGAGTTAGGGAAGACAAGGACCTGCCTGACCGTTATTCTCTAGGAATTTATAAAACGAAAAAATGGAATTTAATTTATTTAACAATACTTCGAGTTGACGTAACAAACCATATAAAGCTGATTAAGATTACAATTAATAACGATGAACAATTTTAACATACAAAAGTCTGAGACTTAATGCTAACAAATTGTAAATTTTTTAACGATGTTAAAGGGGATGCAAGTTTAAAACTTGCTTCGAGCACAAATCTGAATAAGATTTTAAAAGTTGTGCTAAAAATAGCAAACATTAAAGTTTATAACGAGGATTATAAATAATTAAAGCTATGACAGAGAATCAGGTACAATATATGCACTTTGAGAATTCCTATGTGGAAATCTTAAAGTATGAACAAATATTAAATTTGAAATTATAACAAGAAAAGAAAGAATTAAGAAGAAGTTTCTATAACTTCTTGTATTGAAGCAGGGATCACGAGAAAAATGGGGCCTGTTACCCTTTCGTGAAACCTGGAAAAAGGAAAGTTAGAAAACTCACTTGTGAGTAGAAATAACTGAATTCCCTAATAAAAGAGGAAAAACAATATGATTTAAGGTGTGTACTAGACACAGATTATACAGAAATTACTATGGAAAACAGTACAAAGATGGGAGGGCACTTCTATATAGTGTCACCTCATTGAAAAGAACCTAAATTTTACAATTATTATAATATGTTATTGAGTAGTTTCAGAGGAGGAAATAGGAGGATTAGGAGAAAGTCTATGGCCGTATTTATTGATTTCGTTCGAACGCGACACGGATGGTTGTTGATTGGGCACTGTTATGCACTGTAGTCCGTTGAAAAGTTCACTATTGCAACTCGGAAAGTTTATCAGACGAAAAGTTATTGCAATTGTGGAGATCACTAGTTGAATTTTAGCTTGAGAAAGTTTATTGCGTTGTGACGTTTATAGTTGGTAGTTAAATGCAGCGGACAATTTCCAACGAAGGAAGACAAAATTATATGCTGATTAGAAGTATTTTCAACATAAACTCCTCAGTGAGGAACAAGCATTCCCATATTTAGGTGGAAAGTACTTGACGGTTTTACTTGTAGAAAGATAAATTGACGTAGAAAGTTCTAGAGTTGTGATAACAGTAGAATTGGACAGAACATCCCGCGGAGGAAAAGAGCTAAGTTTTTATAGACAGCAAGTTGAATAAATCTCCCACGGTGTGAGAAATCATTCCCAATTAATTTGTGCAGGAAGCACTAATTTTCCAAGTTGGAAAGTCAGCTTAGATGGATGGAGCATGACTAGAAAAGTCCCTCGAAGGCGGTTATTATGCTGTTGATAGCAATACCGCACACTGTCTATAAAATCTTATTTAAAAATCATTAAAACCATGTAAAACTTTTAAGATTAGTACTTAGCTCATTTCTGAAGAGTAGGCGATCCAGGCAACCGTTAGCTTAAATCCACATCATGGCGTAGCTATTTAAAACATGTCTCACATGAACAGGAGACGAGCCTTAGTAAGGCTCCGACTGTGAGCTTTGAAGACTAACACTCAAGTGGGGACCGCACAACGAAGCACAGAGGTACCAAGGAGGGAAGGGGGAGGTGGAAAAACAAAGGAACATACATATGAAATACCTACTTTAAAACTAAAACTAAAAGTA
Source organism: Meconema thalassinum (assembly GCA_946902985.2). Classification (NCBI taxonomy): domain Eukaryota; kingdom Metazoa; phylum Arthropoda; class Insecta; order Orthoptera; family Tettigoniidae; genus Meconema; species Meconema thalassinum. Next base: position 92,567,759 of record OX336389.2, read on the forward strand.
ATCTTCAAGGAGTTGATAGTAGGCGTCAATAGCGAAGCCTGGTGGAAGGGCTGTTGTAGAAGTCCTCTTGAGCATGGAGATGTTAGCCGAAGATAGCGGCGACATCTTGTGGCTGGATTGGGAAGGAAGTCCTCTTGAGCATAGAGATGTTGGGGAACTTCAGCAGTTAGCTGCTAGATGCCGCTAGGTTGATCATGGAAGTTTTATCTACAACAAACTTTTAAACAGAGTGAACAAGGTGCGCACATAAAAGAAAAGGTAAGAAATCACTGTTGGTGTTTGAGAAAAAAAGGAAGAAATAAGTTAAGCAAAGAGCAGCGAAGGCTAACTCTGTCTTACCGTGTATTCCAAAGAATACACCAGAAGGACTTCCTGACTTTTTAGTTTTTTTTTGTGTAGTTTTATTTTTTGACTTGGATCACACCAAACAAATAAGCATTTTGTATATTATAACTGCCAACTACATGGGACTGACGACCAGGATGTCCCAAGCCCTTAAAATGAATTAACAACAATGTATATCCATAGACCATACATATCGTTGGCTTGCAGGTAAAATCTGTGAGAAGATGAGTCATGAATACTTATTCAACTCGTTTACTCATAAACCTGCTCTCTGACTTGGTGTGTTTCACTTGTAAGGCTACAATACATATCTTGACTTTCATATATTTCATCACTAACACGTAATAAGATCTTGGCCTGAAAGTTGAGATTTAGTTATTTGTGGCAAGTGGGGGTCAGCACTAGGGGTAAAATATGAGGCATAATGTTTCCCCCATTTAATCATATGCAAATATCTAAATACATGCAACCTTGCTATTTATGTTTGCCTCACAGTATTCCCATCTCCATTGTCCAAAAGGGTGTTAGTCCTTCATGCCCATGCCATGCCCATCCTTGTTGTGATTAGTTATCAGTTTGTGCCGATGACTTGAAAGACAAGACTTTCATATCACCTGTAGCCAATCAGACCATTGGTCCAACCCCTCTTCCATGCTCTCTGTGAAGTTCACCTCAGCACTAGCCCTATATCTCATACTGATCAGTAGATATGGGTAAAGAGTTTACTGTGCCCACTACCGTACCAAGGAGAAGAAGAAGATCAGTAGATGGCATCACAGTTCAAGGCTTATAAACTACAGAGGTTGCCTCAATTTTCACTCACCAATCAGCGCTCACAAGGCGGATGACGTCACAAGATACCAAACGCGCCATGTGGGGAACGTAACGAAACTGTCAACATCAGCTGTTGAGTACGCAAAGAACAGTTTATTCTCATGAAATTATTGGTAAATGGGTGATAAAATAACTGAATGTAGCCTACTTACATTTTATGTTGTGATCTTCTTGAATTTCTTGGAAATTCGCCTAGACTCGGTAGCAGTATCGTGGGTTTTAGTGACTTCCAATAACCACTTCTTATGCAAGATAGAATTGGAATGTTTCAATCTGATGAAGAAAATTGTTATCACAGCTGCCTCAACCCCACCAGACGGTACATCAGAAACTTCTCTCGACACAAAATCTGTCGTTCTTCTTAGAACGTTCTTGCCTCGTTGAAATCCGTATTTTCCGTGAATTGTGACGAATTTTGCTGAAATGTGCCGGAACTGGTTTAGCCAAGTTTCTGAGGGAACGGTCATACCACCGTATGACAAGTGTTTAATTCAGGTTGGTAATGCATAATCGTGTTAAGTTTGCATTCCATAGGTTAAGTTCCCAAGTTGTGGAAATTTACCTTGGAACTTGTGGGCTACATAACCTGCAACATAAGCCTTGCCATCTTCCTCACTTTGTTCCATGATATTGGCAATGAAGGACGCAGGTTGAACATTGCTCCCTAAGGTTGGTTCTGGAAGCACGTTACTTGATTCAGACACTATGCCAGCTTTGTTTAGTGCTTTAGCAACTACATATTCATCTGAATCTGGATCAGCAGTGTTGGTTTGCTTTTGAACAACTCCTGGATTTTTTTCCTAAAATAATCATCCTCAGTCTGTAAATGCAGTCAAGGGGAGCCACCACGGGTTCGCAATTGTGAAAAGAGGTTTTCCAGTACATCTTGATTTAGCCTATGTGTGAGAATGTACTTTGTATCATGCCTACGGGCCATATCTTGGAACAGACGTCGAAGGGATTTTATTGAAAGGATGACTGCTTTCTGTAATATTTGCAAATATTTTTTACCAATACAAAGAGAATTACTCATGAAATTTTCCATCTTGTCCAAAAACAAAATACCATGCCTGGGTGTATATAAGGGGGGGGGGGGGGGAAGGGGACTGAGGGGGCTCCAGATCCTCCCCGAAAAAGCCAACTTGGGTACAACATACAATGTATTTCACAGTAGTCTACTTTTAAGAAATAATTATCAATTTGTAAAAGGAAATGAGTGTTTACCTTTCTGCTTTATAAATTGACAAGTAGCCCATTTAGATATTTTCCATTCATACTCCATAGACTATAATAGAAAATTCATTAAGTACTCACAATTTTCCACGATAGTCAGCCCCTCCCACCCCCCTCTAAAATTTGTATACACGTCCCTGATACCATGTACGAAATGTGTCAAAAATATTAACAGCTTTAAAATCATCCTAGCAGGTCATCAAAACTTAAGAGTAGACCAGCTAGGCTCACTTACCATTTGGTTTTAGATTCCTTGGAAATCTTGGCTTTATATTAAGCAATTCGGCCCTGTAGTCTAATTCGAAGTCTTCACTCGTAAAGTGCAGGGAACATATCCTACTTGTTTGAGGGTTGCAATGATATTTTCGCTTACATGCAGCAATCCACTGATTGCTAAGGCATGCGTCTTTAGGCATCGTGAAAAACGACAAGTCATTTCCAACTTTATAATAACTGTGACAAACTGCCACAGCACATCTTTGGCCTGGCATGATTATAAACAAAAGGGCTTAAAACGCGTGTTTAAACCACTGCAATCCATACAATATAAGTTGACTTTCCTTGCATATCTCGCACCTCGCGCGCTACGAGGAAACGTGTGACGTCACGTCCTTTCCCTTCCCTCCGCGATCCCCTCGCCTAAGAGCTCCATATTGAGGCAACCTCTGTAGTTTACTAGCCTTGATCACAGTTCACCTTGTGCACTCGGTTTGGCACAGAGTACTACTTATATTCCCCTTGCCAATAACAGGCGAGACTGGGAAAAAAATGACATTATGTCTGTGCGTGCATCAACAGAGCCAGATTGCTATCTGCCACAAAGTATCACTGTGAAGTTAAGGGTCTAACCAACAATTATATCAGATGGAATGCTTGAATTTCTAAGTAATTTGAAGTAACTTACACATAACGCAGTGGACTTTCTGCAAACACATTCAGGATTATAAATAATTTCCTCTCTCATTAGAGGGTAGTGTCTTGACATGGTGGCCATGCCCCTGGATATGCCACTGGTTATTGTTGTTGAATTATGTATTAAAGGAAGAGAATAGAAGCATTTCAAATGTGGTGGTGTTGCAGAATAAAGAAAAATAGGTATTTAGATGGTTCAATAATTGAATAGGTGAGTGGGGAAGGAGAGATGGATTGATAGATCACTCATTTAAGCTTCCAAGAATAGGTAACATGGTTATGGAGGAGTGAAATTCAAGAATTGTATAGGAAAATTAAGATCAGAATATGATCAGATGTAGGGTGCAGTAACCATGTAGAGATGAAACTATTATCACAGAAAAGGGGGAGTCATGGAATTCTGCATCAAACCAGTCTATGGTTTGATGACTCAAAACACATCCTGCATTACAAATGTTGTATTCGCATAGTACGGTAAGACTAGAAAATTTCACTGCCCTTGGAATTTCAACCAACTCCTGTATTACGAGCAGCTGCAGTTTCCATTTGCATCACAATGGTCTCCCAAATCTTTAGTCAAAGGAAGCACTTTAAACATTGAGATCACAGGTAGGTATCTCATCGATATATCGCGCTGCAGTTCCATGTGGTTAGTTATAAATTAACTCTTCGAAAGTCTTCGAAATTGACACCACTTGCGTGACTTGCATGTCGGCGATACAATTCCAATATCTCAAGCCAGAATTGAATTTCCCGACAGAGGTGGGGATCGAACCCAGCCTGGACCTTCGGGGTGGGAGCCAACAATGCTATGCACAGCACCACGAGGCGAACCGTATTCGGTAAAGTCACATTGGACATTGAGATCACGGATATCTCGTCACTAAATTGCCCTGCACATTAGACGTTTAGATCATGATCTATATATTTAAAACACTAAGGCGATTTTTGTTACCGCGAGATTGAGAGGACAGAACCGATTTACTTCGTAGAGCACGCTAACGAAAGCTCATGGCCTGCAGATTTGCAGAGTGTCTCTAAAATAAACAAATATGTTACAGTTTTCTTTTACCCTCCAGGTTGGTGGAACCCATTGACTCAGCGAGGGAACTCACCACTACCGCCTCTACGGGCAGTGTCCTAGAGCTGGGAACATCGAATCGGAAGGGATACAACTGGTGAGATGGGATCGGCACCTCGTCCAGGCGGCCTCACCTGCAAAGCGAACAGGGGCCTCATGAGGGAAGGTAAGGGATGGTTAGGATGGAGAGACAAAGAAGAGAGAAGGAGGCAGCCGTGGCCTTGATGAAGGTACCATCCCGGCATTTGCCCGAAGACGAAGTGGGAAACCACGGAAAACCACTTCGAGGATGGCTGAGGGGGAATCGAACCCCCTCTACTCATTTGGGCCACCCGAGGCTGAATAGACCCCGTTCCAGTCCTCGTCAAATTTCGTGGCAGAGCCGGGAATCGAACCCAGGACCTCCGGGGCGGCAGCTAACCATGCTGACCGCTACGCTACGGAATATTTTTAAATTAATATAGAAAATAGCAGAATTCTTGTCCCTCACGCATGCGCACAATTCACCTTGGCTCATGACAAAATGGCGGTGAGAACTCCATTAAAATGTAAGTTATTTAATAAGCTTCCATGTAATTGAAAACATACGAGTCGTCCAATTCCAAAACTAAGTAAGTCCAAATTATCTAATTGTTGTACAACCACAAAAAAAAAAAAAAACTGTGGTGCATTGTCCTTTTCACCAATCCACAAATTTTGGACGCTATATAACACAACATAATGATAGTTTTCGAGTTATTATGTCCCTTGAAAGTGTGCATACATGGGAAATGGGATATAAAGGAATATATTTGGCGCTTACGTAGTTTTGGAGCTGTTTCAGGTGTTTATGAAGTTTAGGATCAGTTTTGCCAGTTTTGAATGAAGAGACATACATATTTTTTTGAGGCATTTATATGGTCTATGTGAAAAATAGAGGTAAAAGTTTATATACAATCATGCAGTACAGTACTGAAAAATTAAAGACGGTAAACAACAAACATTTTATTCTGTAACTTATTCAGAATAAGTTCCTTAAACTGTGAATAGTCCACCTTCCACAACAACAGTTACGTCGTCCATTGGTTCATCATCCGTAGAATGTACATCTTCATTCCACTGATATGTTGTTTTATCTGCTTCGGTCAGCACTTCTTTGTAGAACACCAATAATTCCATATTGCACCATTCAGGGCCATAATGCTTCAACAAAAGGTCCTTGATGTCCTTGACCTTTTTGGGGTTAGCTGGTACTCCGATTTTTTTTGAAGCGGAATTCATTCCTCCAAGATGTTTCCCTTGTTTCATTACTGATTTTGGTTTTGCGATGTCCATTGAGTATGCGACTTCGCCTCGAACAAGACCTCGACCTGCAGTATTTCCTCTTGTTACAACAAAACGTTTGGCGGCCGAAAATTTGAAGTGCCACTGGTTTGGTTTTTTGACGTTTTCATCTGTAGCTTTCTTCCATTCCCTAAAATGGAAGTCAATCCCCGGCTTGCGTATAGTTCCAAATTTTTCGAATACGGCATTGTATTCACACGGCAAGACAATTTCCTCCTTTTTTGACAACTGACGTTCAATATTGCCAAACACCCGATCGGGTGGTAAAAAGGAATGTCCAGGCACAGGGAAGAACACAAGAACGTTCTTAATGTTCCTTGGTGCTTCATGTACTAGCCAATAAACAAGCATGGTAATCATTATCGTATTTTTATTCTGTCTCCCACAGCTGTCAGCAAAAAGTCTGACAGTGTGGGTACCAGCAGGGAAGTCTGTGTTTGTCAGTCGGTCATGAACACATGATGCTATCTCATCTGAGCCCTTCCTCCCCTCTATCTCTGTCCATGTGTAAATAAATGTGTTCAGAGGTGACAACTTTTCCGTTGAAAGCCCCTGAACAACTGTAAAGTTATATACATAGAACTGTCGTTGTAATAAGCACTTTGGTCTGGAAGCTTGGGGAATATTAGGTTCTTTTGACAGTCGAAGCTGAACGTGGTTTCTCCTTCATCCGGTTCCTTAAGAAGTGTGTAAAATTCTTCAGCAGACCTTTTATGGAGTGCAAGCTCTACCTTTAAACTGTCCTTTACCTGTTGTTGAACATGACCACATTTTATTCTTTCTTGTAGTTCCATGCATTTTGAACATTTGTCTGTGGCCGGCGAATTGAAGCTGATATTATAATCTTCAGAAAATACTTTGCGAAAATACTCGTAAGTTACCTTAAGACAAGAATCGTTTGTTTGTGTTTCGTTATACATTGTCCACAATCTCTTAATACAAAGATCACTACTTAAAAAGAATCGTTTTGTTTTCCCCCTGATGTAATGAGATTCCAAGGGTTGGATGTTTTCAATAAATGTTTTCTCACTTTCCAAACGCCTGACAAATAATTCTGACGTACGAGCTCCACCACGTCTCTCTCTTGGAGACTCCTCTAAGAAAAATTCCTTCCTACACAAATTAAGCACACGATATTGTGATATCTTCAGAATTCCCAGAAACGTTTGCTGGCAGACTTGTACAGGAATACTGCCTTCTTCTCTTCTTAGAGCAGGAATAAAATAATCAACAGACATACCTCGTTCTTGGGCATTTTCTCTCCTTAACCTATGTCTTTGGGGAATTTTACTGGCTACATATCGAAGAATGAAATGATCTTGTTGAAGTTTATCACTAGTCTTATAGAAACCTTGGTGAAATCTTCGAATGTCTTGCATAGTCAATTTATGGCACTGCTATTTTGCCTTCTGTCCTTGACGACATGTTGGAAGCGTCGGGAAACCATGAGAACTGTACCTGTAACAAGAGTATCAGCATCATGAAGCATTTACAGTTTACTGTAACAATAGCCTAATAATGAAATCTGCCAGGTAAATAACACGAACACTAAATGAATAATAAAGAAAGGATGGACATGCTTAGCCCTAACCTACATTGTTTTCAATCATTATGGCCTATTAATATTCTAGAGATAAAATTCTCAGCATTGCACTTACAGCTCCTTCTTCTTCTTGGTCTTCTCCCAGTTATCTTTGTCACGTTTTCTTTTCCTAGGCTTATCTGTAGCACGTATACACTGATCTGATACTTTAGCAGCATTTTCACTAGATGCTTGCTGGACATCCATTTTGAATCTGTTTCCCGCCTAAGCATAATACTGTCAAATATTACAGCAGTATTACCAACCTTCATCTTTTAAATTTCTTACAGAATTAGTACTCTTTCAGTTCACTGTAGCAAGGAATTATAATATAAATAATAATAATAAAGATGAGTTGGACTTACAAAGTTTTGATACTATACCACTAACCACCATGATGGTCGTTATGGACTTACAGAGTTTTGAACTATTTTGCACACCCAGGACTTACAGAGTTTTGGAGCCACAGAGTAACTGGACTTACGTAGATATGCTGCAGTGCCGATTTTTCAAACACATTTGGTAATAGTTTTTACCAACTTTTGGAACACATTAACTATCCACATTGTGGGCCTTGGTGGCAACAATGCGTATCAATGGAAACCTCAATTTCGATTGTTTGGACTTACTAAGTTTTGGAATTGGGCGACTCACATTAACCAAGTTCTGACAATAAAATATAATAACCGTATGACCATATACGAATGTGCAACATTGTTTTGTTGTTGTTGTTAATGAAATGAATTATATTCTTCAGATGCGGGTTTTGAGGTTAGTGAATGGTTGCGTCTGCTACTGAACGAGATTGCCCGAGTATCTATTTGGTTAAGGGGACTGACTGTGGATTCAATGAGCACAGGTTCGGTCCCACCTCACGGCATTTTTTTTCCTACTGAAATATTGTTTTATCAAGGAGTATTAGTGACGTTTTATGTCAGTTCAAGATACATATTTCTACATTCCCTCTCAATACGTTTTATTTCCGTTTTACCATTGCATTACAGCATGTGATCAAAAGAGCTAACTGTTGTCCTCATTACGCCGTTTGAATATATGCAATCAGTTCCAGTAACTGACAACGGATGGCAGTACCTCACCCATATAGTTCCAATAACTGACAACAGATGTCAGCACCATTGCATCGATATATTTAAAACACAAGACATGGCGCGTTTTCACGTGATAGTTATTTATGAGAATTATAAACGAGTGGAATATTTAAGAAGGGAAATGTTGAAGAACATTAACTGACAGTTGAATGTGTAGGCTATGTTGTTTATGTACCTTATTATTGCAATTTCTTCCCAAGTTGGTAGCGTCCTAGACTAAACGTTATAATTATGCATCGTCGATATACTCTTAAATTATTAAAGAAAAAAGTAGTTTTCCAGGCACTCGCGCATGTCCACAATTGCTTTCGCCATGAGAGACACTTGGCAAACATAATTCGTTTGAAGGGCTCCGACATCGTGGCCACTCAGCCCCGTGTACTTTGGTGTGTATGTGTAAAATTTTCTCTGATAACCTGTGCTATTGTGATGGCTGCATTAATGTGTGTATTTGTAATTAAGGTGGGAAACGGCAAGGAGACGGCCGTGGCCTTAAGTTAGGAACCATCCCGGTATTTGCCTTGAGTGGAAGTGGGACAAATGGGAAAACCACATCCAAGATTGTCGAGGTGGGAATCAAACCTTCCTATTCTTAGTTATACTTCAAGAGACTGAATGTGCCCCGTTTTAGCCCTCAGACAGGAATTAAATTTCTTGGCAGAGCAGGAAATGTAACCCGGATCTCCGAGGCGATAGCCAAGAATGGGTGGGCTTCCATGTGTTAATACGATTTTTGACATGCACGGGACATAGAATTCTAGAACTGCCTCCATTAGGGTGACTGCCGAAGTGAGTATTGAGTATAGGCCTATGCTCATTCCAGTAGGGCGAAGTGATTCTATGTTCCCCTGCAAAATGTACTGCCATAACCTATAACAGGTGATGGAAATTGCTTATTTAGAGCAGTTTACTACTGTTTATATCAAAATGAAGAACGTCCTTCTGAGCTGCGTTTTCATGCTATTGCAAAAAATTTCGCTGGCAGGAACAATTATAAGGAATTTATTTTAAGCGATCAGTCTCATCGCTTTCTCCTCACCAACCAACTTGAGTATGTAAGTCTCTGGACGGTCATGTTGAACGTCATTGTATAAGACAATTGTTTAATGATTATTTGTTTAGAGTACTGAGTCTAACTACGCAGTTGATTTCGGCAAATGGAAGTATTGTTACGGCTGTGAGTTCGTTTCATCGCTCGCCGCATGAGTCAAAACTGCCCCAGGGCTGGACTGCTCTCCCTCAGTGTATTGCATGCGCGTTACGCAACGGACTGCGAAGTGAAAGGGATGGTCCAGAATCTTCGTGACACCACCAGCGAAGGAAACCTCGAGAAGCCGTGGACCCTGGATGGATCTAGAAGAATTTATTGAGTCACCGGCCTGCTATATAAGAGCGACCTGTCACGCAGCAGTTGTTGTTGTGTTTTACGAGCTAGTGCGAGCGATTATCTTGTGCGACAGAAGTGTGGTGACGAAGTGCTGTGCGAGTTACGAAATCCTGTGACATTGTTTCTCCCTGCTTGTGAACAGCGAACATCAAGTGCTCGTAAGTAACTGTATTTGCTGTACCTGAGGAAGAGGGGCAGGTAGCTTCTGCCAAGGCCACTGGACTCATTAGGACGGATTAACTTCTGTGGTCTGTTGCAAGTGAAAGGGGCCAAGGGCGCATAAGGAAGAGACTTGAGGAAACTGGAGAAGGCTCCTAATTGCCTGTATTTGCTGAGTAGTGTAATTTTCTGGCCACAATAAAGTTAATTATTTCTTTAAGCAGTAATTGGTGTTGTGCTTTGTACCCCCACCGTAATCCAGTTAACAAAAGTGCCACTAGGGGGTGGCACGTAACAACTGGTGTCAGAAGCCGGATTACGAACTCAAGCACAACACCTGACGGTCCTGGTTTCAAAACCCGAGCAGGTCATTTTCTCTAATTTTCCTGTGAGTGCATGCCCTTTACAAGACAAACAACTAAAATGGAGGAGAAATTGGCAGCATTGCTAGAAAAGTTAAATGGCATGGAAACCAAGATGGAGGACGGCCAGAAGAATTTAACCAAGGAGCTAACTGCCAAATTAGAAGACGGCCAGAAGAAGTTAGCCGAGGACCTAACTGCCAAACTAGAAGACGGCCAGAAGAAGTTAGCCGAGGACCTAACTGCCAAACTAGAAGACGGCCAGAAGAAGATGGAAGACGGTCAAAATAAGCTAGCGGAGGACCTGAAGAAATTAGAACTGGGTCTGCGTGAGGAAGTCACGGCAGTGGAAAAGAAGTTCGACGCCTTACAAGTGGAAGTTGCCAAGCTGCGCCAACGCCCGCTGATGGGGGTGGAGGAGAAATTCAACGCCTTACAAGTGGAAGTTGCCGAGCTGTGCCAACGCCCGCTGATGGGGGTGGAGGAGAAATTCAACGCCTTACAAAAGGAAGTTGCCGAGCTGCGCCAACGCCCACTGACGGGGGTGAAAGAGGAATTCAACGCTCTACGAGAGGAGGTTGCCGAGCTGCGCCAACGCCCGCCCACCGTTACACCGGGAATATCAGGAACGGGACATAGCAGAGTGACGCCCCCAACCTTCGACGGAAAGGTCCCGTGGAGCACCTACTTACGTCAGTTCGAGGCGGCCTGTTCCATAAATAACTGGAACAACACAGAAAAGGCTACAGCTCTAATTGTAGTGCTGAGAGGTGACGCCCTTAACGTCCTTCAGGCCATCCCGACTGGATCCCAGGACTACGCTTCCCTGATCGCCCATATGGAGTCCCGATATGGAGATAGCCATCTTCAGCAGGCCTATCAGATGCAGCTCCGGACCCGGGTACAGAAGAACGCGGAAACCCTGCAGGAGTTCGAGATGGACATCGCACGCCTCGTAAGGCTCGCCTACCCAACAGCGCCGGCCGACTTTCTGGAGCAGATAGCGACGCAGACTTTCACCGACGGGCTACGGGACTCGGACACTCAACAGGCGCTGCGTCTCGCGCGCAATAAGACCCTGGCAGATGCGCTGAGCCACGCACTTGAGTTCGAGACGGCAAAACAGGCATCCAGAATGCACGCGCGGGTGCGTCAAGTGGACGTCGACGAACCAGTAAAAACCAACGAGACCAAGCCCCTGGCCGACGAATTAATGGAGGCGCTAAGCCGTTTCTTCAAGAATCGCAGTACCACCAACAAAAACGTAGCCGAAGGACATCCGGAGAGGCGGCCTGGAAGAGGACTACCGACCTGCTGGACCTGCCGTAAGAGAGGCCACCTGAGCAAGGACTGCGGTGATCGCCGCCGCCAAGGGTTTCCGTCGGGACAGTCAGTCGTAGAGAAACCGCGCGGTCCAGGAAAGCAAGTATCAGCCAGCCTAGGGGGGCAAAGGTTGGCTTGTGACAGTCGTCAAGCCCCGGCAGTCCAAGTTCGTGTGACGAAGTTACGGAGGGACAATAGCAGCCTGATGGTCGACGGAGTCGTCAACGGAGAGAGCTGGCCCCTGCTGATCGACACGGGAGCGTCGAGGACCATCGTCAATCCCACCGTGATCCCGAAGTGGAGAGTGCAACCCACACAAAGGAACCTCCAGCTAATAACCGCGACCGGAGAGACCGCACCAATACATGGCGAAGCATCACTGGAGTTCGTCATTGGTCGACGGGCGATAAAGCATCCAGTGCTTGTGGCTGACGTATCAAATGAAGTGATCATCGGACTGGACTTCCTGGACCAGAACAACATCATCTTGGATCTGAGTACCAACACTCTGCACTTCGGAAGTGAGGAACTTGCTTTGCAACCTGCGCACGAGTCCATCACCGCACGACGAGTAAGGCTGAGAGAGGACGTCATCGTTCCTGCCAAGACGGAGGTCAGCGCCGCCGTAATTGTCGACGGAACTGCTGAGGGAGTGGCGGCTGTCATCGAGCCAAAATATGAGGACATCCAGACAAAAGGATTGCTAGTTGCCAAGACCCTCATCAACACGACGTCTCGGCCGTACGTCCGCCTGTCCAACCTGAACGACTACGACATTACGGTTCACCGGGACACCAACCTAGGAGTCTGCGAGCCCGTTACCTGGATTGCCCGCATCACCGACACGACGGACGGACACCTGCAGACGGACAACCGAAGAAGACGCACACTGCCAGAAGAACTACAGAAGCTGTACCAAGGATCCCAGGACCATTTAGACGAGGAACAATCACGCCAACTTCAGGACCTGCTACGCGAATTCCAGGATGTCTTCTCCGTGGGGAGCAAAGACTTCGGCAGGACAAGCTTGGTCCAGCACAGAATCGACGTTGGGGACAGCGAACCGATTAGGGCCCCATTCCGACGTGTCCCGCTCGCCAAGCAAGCCGAAGTCGACCGGATGGTAGAAGAGATGAAGGAGCAAGGGGTGATCGAGCCATCACATAGTCCTTGGAGTTCTCCGGTCGTGCTTGTGAAGAAGAAGGACGGTTCCACCAGGTTCTGCGTGGACTACAGACGGGTGAACGACGTCACGAAGAAGGACAGCTACCCTCTACCCCGGATCGACGACACGCTGGACACCATATCAGGATCAAGATGGTTCTCCACTTTGGATTTGAAGAGTGGCTACTGGCAGGTGGAGGTCCACCCTAAGGACCGCGAGAAAACGGCGTTCTCTGTGGGCAGCGGGCTCTGGCAGTTCACCGTCATGCCATTCGGTCTGTGCAACGCCCCTGCGACCTTCGAAAGGCTAATGGAGTCCATTCTGAGGGGACTACACTGGAAGACCTGCCTGGTCTACCTAGACGACGTCATCGTTCTGGGGAGAAGCTTCGAGGAGCACTACAGCAACCTGAAGGAGATCTTGTTGAAGCTACGGGCTGCCCAGCTGAAGTTGACCCCCAAGAAGTGTCAGCTCTTCCAGAAGCGGGTCCAGTACCTTGGGCATATCGTCTCCGAGGAAGGGGTGCGCACCGACCCAGAGAAGACCGCAGCTGTGAGGGGGTGGCCAGTTCCGAAGGACAAGTCCCAACTACGAAGCTTCCTGGGACTCTGCACTTATTACCGTCGCTTCGTGAGGGGATTCGCCGACATCGCCAAACCTTTACATCGCCTGACTGAGAAGGACCAACTCTTCACGTGGACAGCAGAATGCCACAGTGCCTTCGAACAACTCAAGCAGGCTCTGTGCACCGCGCCTATTCTGGCCTACCCCAGACCTGGAACAAGGTTCATCGTCGATACCGATGCCAGCGACTTTGGTATAGGGGGAATCCTGTCGCAGGTAGTGGACGGCGAGGAGAGAGTAGTGGCCTACTTCAGCAAGGCCTTGTCAAAGCCAGAAAGGAACTACTGCGTCACCAGGAAGGAGCTGCTCGCCATCGTGAAGACCATTGAACACTTCCACAAGTACCTGTACGGGCAAGAATTTCTCATCAGGACCGACCATGCATCCCTGCGGTGGCTCCTGAACTTCAAGCAGCCCGAGGGTCAACTCGCGCGGTGGTTAGAGAGGCTTCAACAGTATAACTTTGAGATTCAGCACAGGAAAGGCCAACTGCATTCTAACGCCGACGCCCTGTCACGAAGACCGTGCCCCGAAGACTGCACCTTCTGTGCCCGAAGGGAGGAGAACACCGGGATACAGTGCCGAAGGACTACCGTGGAACTTCAAGGGAGCTGGAGCCGCGAATCTTTCACGCGGGCGCAAGCGGAAGATGATGACCTGGGACTGATAGCCGAATGGAAGAGGGCCTGTGTCCCCAGACCCGGGTGGAACATTGTGAGTGACTGCAGCCCAAAGTTTAAGTCCTACTGGGCACAGTGGGACTCGCTGATTGTAAGGCATGGCCTCATCTGCCGTACCTGGGAGAGCACCGACGGGAAGACATCTCGGGAACAAGTCGTCGTTCCAAAGGCTATGACGGAGGAAGTCCTGAAGGAAGTTCATGGAGGATCATCTGGTGGACACCTAGGGATAAAGAAGACCCTGGAGAAGCTGAGAGAGCGGTTCTACTGGATCGGATGCCGAACAGACGTGGAGAACCACTGCGCGAGGTGCCACGATTGCGCAGCCAGCAAGGGCCCAGGACGAAGACGACGGGGTCCACTGAAGACCTACAACGTGGGCGGCCCCATGGAGAGAGTGGCAATCGATGTTGCTGGGCCATTCCCGTTAAGCGAGGCAGGGAACCGCTACATATTAGTCGTCAGCGACTACTTTACCAAATGGCCGGAGGCGTATGCGCTCCCTAACCAAGAAGCCGCGACGATTGCAGAGACCCTGGTGAAGGAATTCGTCAGCCGGTACGGAGTACCCCTGGAGCTGCACTCCGACCAAGGGAGGAACTTCGAGTCGCAGGTGTTCCAGAACCTATGCCAGCTGCTGGGCATCCGGAAGACAAGGACAACGCCACTACACCCTCAGTCCGACGGGATGGTAGAGCGATTCAATCGCACCATCGAGAACCATCTTCGAATAGTCGTCAGCGAGCACCAGAGGGATTGGGACAAACATCTTCCACTATTTCTCCTGGCCTACCGCCCCGCCGTGCATGAAGCCACCGGGTGCACACCAGCCCGGGCCATGTTTGGGAGGGAGCTCCGTCTACCTGTCGATCTTGCCTTTGGCCGACCTGGGAATGATCCGATCCCGGTAAGCCAGTATTGTCAAGAACTGGTCGACCAACTGGAGGACGTGCACGCGTTCGCGAGGAGGAAACTGCGGATCGAGACCGACAGAATGAAGACCCGATACGACCAGCAGACGGATGCCGGCGGATTCCACGAGGACGACCTGGTCTGGCTCTTCAACCCATTACGGAAGAAAGGCCTGTCACCCAAACTGCAGAAGTCCTGGGAGGGCCCGTACCGAGTCGTGAAACGGATCAACGATGTCGTCTACAGGATCCAGCGGAGCCCGAGGGCGAAGATGAAGATCGTGCATCGAGATCGCCTGGCAGCCTACGGAGGGACACAGACGGACCAATGATTGATCGGGACGATCAGCCTTTTTAGGAAGGGGGTGGTGTTACGGCTGTGAGTTCGTTTCATCGCTCGCCGCATGAGTCAAAACTGCCCCAGGGCTGGACTGCTCTCCCTCAGTGTATTGCATGCGCGTTACGCAACGGACTGCGAAGTGAAAGGGATGGTCCAGAATCTTCGTGACACCACCAGCGAAGGAAACCTCGAGAAGCCGTGGACCCTGGATGGATCTAGAAGAATTTATTGAGTCACCGGCCTGCTATATAAGAGCGACCTGTCACGCAGCAGTTGTTGTTGTGTTTTACGAGCTAGTGCGAGCGATTATCTTGTGCGACAGAAGTGTGGTGACGAAGTGCTGTGCGAGTTACGAAATCCTGTGACATTGTTTCTCCCAGCTTGTGAACAGCGAACATCAAGTGCTCGTAAGTAACTGTATTTGCTGTACCTGAGGAAGAGGGGCAGGTAGCTTCTGCCAAGGCCACTGGACTCATTAGGACGGATTAACTTCTGTGGTCTGTTGCAAGTGAAAGGGGCCAAGGGCGCATAAGGAAGATACTTGAGGAAACTGGAGAAGGCTCCTAATTGCCTGTATTTGCTGATTAGTGTAATTTTCTGGCCACAATAAAGTTAATTATTTCTTTAAGCAGTAATTGGTGTTGTGCTTTGTACCCCCACCGTAATCCAGTTAACAAAAGTGCCACTAGGGGGTGGCACGTAACAGTATCAATTGCCATTTAATATTTAGCGGCTCCGTTATTGCAGGACACTATAGTGTTATCGAATAATACGAAGCCACATTTAAAATCCAATATAAATAGGCCATTTCAGAAACAATTCCAGATATTATGCAGTACAGTGTAAGGTCTTTGACGATCCAATGTAAACATTGTTCTACATTGTATTTCTCTTGCGTAAAATCTACGCGTGGTTACTTTGGCCTTTACTGTTGTGATGGTAAAATTGATCTGCTGGAATATAAAATATTTGCCAAGCTGCCACAATGTAATATTAATTTAAATGTAATTGAACATATATCCAGTAGTTCAAACACATACATCAGCATTAACAGAGTGGATACTGAAGATGAAAACCAGCTACTTCATTTCCCTATTATAGAATTCTTCAATTCCTTGGAATTAAGTGATTCGCCTCCACATACTCCGAACGTTTGAGCCATAGTTATGCTCCTTAGAAATCTGAACGTTTCCCAAGGACTCACATATGGAAATATATTAAGTGTAAGAAATATGTAAGAAATTGCTTGGATTCGGATATAATAGGTGCAGTAATATTAGGCAGAGAGCTCAAATTCTACGACTTGATTTAACACCTTCCGATAAAACACTTGCAGGTACAGTACATTTTCTTTTAATAGGCAACAATGTCCTATTCGCTCGGCCTACTTTATCACAATCAATCAAGCTCAAGGAGAAACTCTGGAACGTATTGGGCTATCTACCTCATCACGTTTTCAGTCATGACCAGCATTATGTTGCAATGTTGAGAGTGCTATCTTTTGACGCCCTTAAAGTTGCAATAGTGCTAAAAAGTAATTGTACAAAGAATGTAACTTATATAAGAAGCTTCTTCAGTAACTTTTTTTTCATTGTCCGTCATGTTTTGACGGGTTTCAACTAGTATATATTGAAAACACTAAGGTGATTTTGTTACCGCGAGATTGAGATATCGAATTAACTGATTTACTTTGTAATGTATTCTAACGAGAGCTCTTGGCATGTAGATTTGCAGAATGTCTTTAAAAGGAAAATATATTTTAGGGTATATTTTAAATTATAAAATAAATGTGTAATATTTGTCGCTCCCGCGCATGCGCACAATGGCTCTATTCCACCAGAGAAATGGCGGATCCCTTCACGTCGTACTGAGATCTTTGTTCATGAGAATTAGAATGGGGGGGGGGGGGAATATTGCTGTGGCTCCATTGCTCGAAACTTTTGAAGTACTGTATATGTGGAGGCAAATCACGTAATGGGCTGAGAGCTGTAATCCTTCGACTTGATTTAACATCTTCCGATATACACTTCAATTTTCAATTCGCTTGGCCTACTTTATCACAGTCAATGAAGCTCAAGGGGAAACTCTGGAACGTGCAGGTCTCTATTTGCCTCTTCAAGGTTTCAGTCATGGCCAGTTATATGTTACGAAGTCGATCTTTTGATGCCCTTAAGTAGCAACAGTAATCGTTCCAAAAATGCACACTGTATAAGAGAATCCCTCAGTAAAATTTTTCTCAATGACCGTCATGTTTTGACGGGTATCAACTAGTACCTTATTATATTGTTATGCAGTGCCAGGTCTTAAGTTGAAGAAGGCACAATGGTCATTGAGACCACAGATATCTAGTCTATATATTGCCCTGCAGTGCCAAGTAGTGACCAGCGATCATGGTTATCACCTTGGAGGTCTGGGTTCGATATCTGGCTTTGCTAATCGTTTAATTCTGGTCCGAGAGCTGTAATGGGGTACACTCGAACTTGTGAGACAGAACTGAGAATACGAGAGTTCAATTCGGACGTCCTTACCTTACCCATCGGCGCTACAGCTCTTGTAGAGCCCGGGCCTTCTCAATCACACCAGTCCACTCTTTACGGTCCAAGGCGAGCCGTCTCCACCCACGAACTCAGTTGGCGTAGATCATCCTCTACTTCGTCCAGCCATCTTTTACGTGTTCGACCCTACCGTCTCCTTCCTTCCGGATGTCGATGAAATATCTGGCTAGCCGCCCGTTTCTCCTCCATCGTAGTCTTCCTCTTCTTACTTCCACTGATAGTCGAGGTTCCTCATACAGGCTATATATTATATCTCTTTATTATATCGTGCTCGCCAGTTTCCATTTTCCTGGACGGGTCCATATATTCTTCTAAGAATTTTTGGTACCCACGTATCCAATACTTCCTCTCTTTTGGTTGAGTACCCACGTTTCACTGCCATGGGTAACAACTGGTCTAATTATTGTACGATATATTCTCTTTTTGATCTTTTGAGAGATCATGCGTGTCTTAAGTGCTTTCAGGAGGGTAAAATAACATTGATTTCCTTGTGCTAATCTCTCCTTTATTTCTGCCATTGTGTTATTATCCTCCATGAGTCTAGATCCCAAGTATTTGAAATTGGTGACTTTTTAAAATTCTTTTCCGTTGATCACTAGGTTGTCTCCGTTTCTTATTTCTCGAGATAATAACATGTAGGCTACTTTGATTTTCCCACATTGACATTTAGGCCAGCTTTCCCCGATCCTTCTTCCAGTTCTTTGTATGCTGTGGATGGGCTCTTACCGTCCTTCCTAAGATTACTATATCATCAGCGTAGGCTAAATATTGCACTGCCTGGTTATACAGCGTTCCTGTTTGGATAGGGTTTCTACCACGTATATATCGTGCCAGTGCCCCTTCTCTCACATCAATATTCCGGACTACTCGTTCTAAGGTAAGATTGAAAAGAAGACACGATAGTGAATCTCCTTGTCGAAGACCCTTACTTACTCTGAAGTTCTTTGATAGCTCGTTTTGTGCTTTAATTTTACAGCTTGAGTGATTCAGTGTCATCTTAACCAATCGTACAAGTTTCCTGGTAATTCCCATCTCATCCATAGTTTCGTATCATATGCCATCTGGAAATCAATATATAATTGGTGGACAGGTATATTGTACTCATAGAACTTCTCCAGCATACATCGTAGCGTGAAGATATGATCTGTTGTGGATCGATTTTGTCTAAAACCACTTTGGTAATCCCCCAATACCCATTATGCATATGGTTCTATATGCCTTGCTAAGACTTTTGTAAATATTTTATGTCCTATGTTAAGTAGTGATATGCCGCTATAGTTAGGACAACACAACTTAGACCCCTTCTTGTGTATTGGGCATAACAGAGCTACTTTCCATTCTTCGGGCATCTGTTCTTCTTGCCATATTCTTAGTATCAGTTGATGCAGTTGGGTATGTAGATAATTACCACCATACTTGACCAGCTCTGCAGTTATATTATCCTCTCCGGGTGACTTACCGTTCTTCATTCCCTTAATGACTTCTTTTGTTTCAGTCATACTTGGTTCTAGTATTTCTGGTATATAGCCTGAAGTTCTTATTTAATTCCTTTCTCTCCTGTTCCATTCAGAATCTCTTGAAAATATTCCACCCATTTTTCCAGCACCTTTTTGGTCTCAACAATGAGATTTCCATCTTTATCTTCACACATATCTGATCTGGCCTGGACTCCTCTTTTCTCTTTCCTTAATAGTGCATACATTTGTCTATAATCCTTTGTCTTTGCTAGTTCCTCTAACTTTTCGATTTTTAATTCTTTCCCATTCCCTTTTCTTTCTTGTGCACATACGTTTTGCCACTTTTCTTGCCTCTGTATATAATTTCCTGTTACCTCTTGTGTCCATTTGTAGCATTTTAAGTCTTGCTTGGTTTCTTGCATTTATCTTATGCTCACATTCCGCATCAAACCATTTGTCTCTCCTCTCTGGCTGTTTAAAACCCACTACGTTCTCTACAGTGTTCTCAATTGCCTCTTTAATGCTTTTCCAGTGTTCATTTATATTTCCTGTTACCTTTATGTCTCTCAGTATCTTTCTTTCTAGAGTCACTGAACCAACAGGAGATACTGTAATTAGTATAAACAGTAACCAAACCAATGTAGGTGTGAATGAACATTATGAGAAGTGTACCAACTATATAATTGAAAAAGCACACTCAACATTGGTCAATAGCTGTATTTTATGCCATTTTGTGCAAAGTAGGAGTGAATGGCTTTTTATTGTCAGGTGATAAAGAAACTTGTCAAATTATAGGATAATGCATCTAATCTCAAAGTATATGAAATTCATCCAGATAGCTGAAACTGATTGCCAGCATTGTGCCCCAGTGTACCATTGGACTCATCAGTTAGTATGCTCAGAAGGCCACTGCAAGACTACTATGAGCCATGAGCATTGCCTATGTACTATGAGACAAGGCCCATATGCTGGCGGGGTCTGCTGCTTTGGTTCTCTTGTCTCTTGAGCCTGATCAGGGTGCACGGCTGGGATCTGGAGAACTTCATGCAGCATATCAAGCCATTGCTGCCTTTGTCGTCCTACTGGCCATTTCCCATAAACTTGTCAACTAAAACCAGTCTTTGCCACTGATGTTGCTTCTGCTCGAAGAATATGCCCGTACCATCATAGACCTTGTTTACTATGGGTGCCACTCCATACAGCCAGCGAACTTCTTCGTTAGTGGCATGGCCGCGCAGTGAGAGACCAGATGTCTACCTGAGCATTTTTGTTTCCATGATGGCAGGTAGTTGTTTCACCACTTTTGTTGATGGCCAGCATTCAGCACCATTAAGAGCAACGGGACAGATTATAGAGTGTATCACTCTCGACTTGAGCCTGTCTGGAATCTTCCCGTCACTGAGTACGCCAATCACAGAACACCATTTAAGCCACATACGGCTCAGGGGGTTAGAGATTTCTGCTCTGAGATTTCCGTCAGCAGGTACTTAAAAGTCCTTGTTGTTGGTTAATAAAATAATCTAGTATAATGAAAGAAATGATGATGATGATCAGGTGCCATCAAGTCGGTGTCGACTCCTAGCGACTGCATGGATGGACTGTCTCCATATGATTCGGTCGTAAGCCATATGCTTTAGATCCTTCAATGATATATTCATGTTGGATTTGATGGAGTCGATCCACATCAATGCTGGCCGCCCTAATCTCCGAGACCCTCCACCTTTCCAAGCATAATTGTCTTTTCCAACGAATCAGAACGTCTCATAATATGTCTGAAATATGACAGCTGTATCTTGATATCATTGCTTCAAAAGACAGATGTGGTTTGATTTTTTTAATTACCCATACATTTGTCTTCTTGGCTGTCCAAGGGATATGCATTATCCTCCTCCAACACCAGCGCTCAAATGCATCAATATACTTCCTATCTCGTTTCCTTATGGTCCATGTAGCCATGGGAAAGACTAGTACCTATACCATTCTGATTTTAATAGGCAAAGATACATCTGAACACTTGATCTTATTCAGGCCTTTAAAGGCTGCTCTTCGTAGGGCACTTCATCGGCTAATCTCTGGACTGCATGAGCCACTGCTACTAATGATTGATCCCAACAAACAGAAACTATTCACCTCTGTGATTGACTTATTATCTATCATAATGTTTGATGGTAAACCTGTTGTCATTATTTTTTGTCTTGTTGGTATTGTTATTCAAGTACAGGCCCATGATTTCACCCTGTTCTTCAACTGTCATAATGATATCCGCGAGCTCTTCCTTACTTTCAGTAACCAAAGTGGTGTCATCTGCAAACCTCAAGTTGTTTATATTCAGTCCACCCATCTTAAATCCATGAGGTGACTCATCCAATCCAGATTTCCTCATGATGCACTCAGCAAACAGATTGAATAAGTAAGGCGAAAGTATACAAACTTGTCGCACACCTTTGTTAATAGGGAACCATTCTGTTTCACCATGCTCAGTTTTAACATTGGCTTCTTGTCCCAAATATAGGTAACGCATCAGGACAATGAGATGTTCAGGTATGCCCATCTGTCTAAGTACATTCCACATCTTCACATGATTCACACTATCAAATGCCTTTCCGTAATATATAAAACAAATGCACAGCTCCTTCTGATATTCCTTTGCTGTTTCAAACATCCAACGTACGTCGCTAATGATGTCTCTGGTTCCTCTACCTTTCCTAAAACCAGCTTGAGTAGCGGATATTTCACACTCCATGTATGGTTCTAATCTTCGTTGTATGATTTTCAACATCACCTTGCTGGCATGTGGTATCAGAGCAATTGTGCGATAGTTGGAGCAGTCCAACAGGTCTCCCTTTTTGGGTATAGGAATAAAAATGGATCGTTTCCAATCTGTGGGCCAAGTTAATGTTTTCCAAATCTGTTGACATATTACAGTTAAAACTTTAACAGTTGTTTCTTCTGTTGCTTGCCATATTTCAGCTGGAATTCAATCAGTTTCTGAGGCCTTGTTTTGTGCCAATGACTTTAAAGCTATTTCTGACTTCATCTTCTAACACAGGAGGTCCTAGATCAAAATTCACCTCTTGTAATGAGTCATCACTCCTTATCTCTAGACTATTCAAGTCCTTGTACAATCTTTCCATCTCTGTTTAATCCCTTCACCATCATTAATCTTATTTCCATTAACATCCTTGACTATTCAAATATTGACTGAAACTTCTTTCTTAAGGTGGAAATAAGATGGAAGGCCTTTCTCATGTTACCTTTTTTATTTTCTTCTTCCAAATCAGTACAGATCTTGTTATAGCACTGCTACTTATCTTTGCGAACATTTCTCTGAAAATCTCTATTCAAAAGAGTCACGAGTTCCCTATCCTTCTGAATTTTGGCTTTCTTCCTTCTCTGCACTATGTCATCCAATGTGAGAGCCCTCAACAATTTTTTCTTGCATTCATCCTTAACAATGTCTTTAACTTCACACCAAATTTACTCAGGATCTCGATCAAGGAGATATAGGATCTCAAAACGATTTTTAACAAATGTTTTAAATTGTGTGGGAATGCTTGCAAAGTCATGTCTCGGGTGTTGGACTACCTTAATAATTTTTCTAAGTTTGACTTGTAATTTACTTGCCAGTAATTCATGATCTGATCCACAGTCTACACCAGGCCACGTTTTTGCTGCTATAATGGAATTTTGCCACTAGACCCAATTATGTAATCGATCTGATTCCTGTATTTTCCATCAGGTGACGTGAAGCTGACGTTTTGGCTGCTTGAAACATGTGTTGGTAACGAAAAGGTTATTAGATTCATAGAAACTGATAAGCCGCTCTCCAGCCTGATTTCGTTCACCTAAGCCATAAAGACCCACAACTGAAGTAACACATCTTGTCTGCATGTCTTATCCATAGCTGCTTGATCCTGAGCATAGAATACATCAACATAATGAAAGAAATAGGCTCATACAATTACTGTATTTTAAATTCATGAATTACTATTCTATATTTTTATATTACATATGTCATTGATTCAGATGGTATCCAAGTCGTCGAGAGACATACTGCCTTAAATTCAAACATTGTATTCTGGGCTTTTTATATTGGAATGAAACTGTTTCCCAAAGGATTCAGGATATTTTCACGGAATTAACTTAATGACAATGCATCAAATCTCCAAGTATATTAAGTACTTTCAATAATTGATCTGTCTAGGTCAAACAATTGCCAGAGTTTTCTGCCTGTGTACCAATGGGCTCTTCAGTTGATATGGTACACCTTAGTGTACTACAGCCCAGTAAGGGCCATGGCCTACCAAGCTACTACTGCTCATCCATTTGGTCTTCAGATTGCAGGATGACATGTGGCCAGCGCAACAGGTCCCCTCGGCTGTTAATCTTGGCTTTCTTGACCGAGGTGCTGCCTCTCTGGTCACGCAGCTACTCAATTGTCTGCACGAGACTGAGTTCTATCCGTTACAGCCCTCACATCAGTTTCTAAAATCCCTGATGGAGTCGGGAAGCAAAACCCAGGGGCCTGTGTGTGCTAGGGAGGCGTGCTACCCATATAATTCCTCTAGTCTAGTTTTCCTAAATATAATGTAGCTAGTGCTCCTATTAATCCTTTAAGGTGAATGCCTGTCATATAATGTCTATTGATCCTATCGTAGAGAATGTTAATAATATAATTTAGTCTAATGGAAGAAATATGCTGGTACAAATTTTTTTAATTCATGAATTATTGATGGCGTGTGTGCTTACTTCTATTACAATTTTTTATATTTCATATGTTAATAAAGCAATTGCTGGAAATAAAATTGCGTAGCCTGCCTGAAAATAGCGGAAAATATTAAATTTAAAATGTTGAAATGAACTAAATTTTAATGTTATAAGCTTGGTGACTTTAAATCCTTATGTACATCATATTTAACTATGCTCAATATGTTCATATTGTAATGAAAATACTTATCAAGACCATTTTTTCCCCTGATGTCAGAATTGTGGCACCCGGATTTCAACATGGGCCCAGTGAAGTCATCAATAGGAGGATCTACTCCATCTCGAGAGAATAATTCGGAAATGAAGGATTCTTCACACAATAGTGGGGAACAGAGCAATGCTGCTAGATGGTCACCTTAGCCATCAACATCAGCGGCTGCCTCTACAATGCACCATAAAGGAGCGATGCCTGTTGTTCCTGAACCATCCATTAAAGCTTGAGATACAAGCTTCCTTATCTGTTATTTATTTATCGTATGGCTTTTAGAGACGGGAGTGTACGAGGACATGTTCGGCTCGCCAGAGGCTCTTTGTCAGTGAAAGTAGGGTTGGAGCTTAATTTAACCCTACCCAGAATGTAGACTTAACAAGATTTTGTGCAAAGTGCACAGCAGAAATGGTAAGAGGGCATGCAAAGTCCCCTGCGGAAATGTTAAGAAGTGACGCAATGTCCCCTGCCGACTTAACAAGAAGAGGCTCAAAGTCCCCTACGGACTTATCAAGAGGGCGTACATTGCCTCCTGGGGTCGTAACAAGAGGGCGTACAAAGTCCACTGCAGTCTGGACAAAAGGGCGTCAAAATTCCACTGCGGACTTAATTAGAGGGTATTCAAAGTCCCCTGCGGAAATGTCAAGAAGTGACACAAAGTCCCCTGCGGACTTAACAAGAAGAGGCTCAAAGTCTCCTGCGGACTTATCAGGAGGGCCTACAATGCAACCTGGGGTCGTAACAAGAGGGCGTACAAGTTCCCCTGCGGTCTTGTCAAGAGGGTGTACAAAGTCCCCCGCGGTCTTGTCAAGAGGGCGTAAAAAGTCCACTGCGGTGATGCCATCAGGGCGAACAATGTCCCATGCGGTCGTGAAAAGAGGGCGTACAAAGTCCCCAGCGCACTTTTTAAGAGAACGTCGAAAGTCCCCTGTGGTCGTGACGAAAGGGTGTAGAAAGTGCCTGCAGTCTTGGCATGAGGGCATACGACGTCCTCTGGGGTCTTGTCAAGAGGGCGTACAAAGTCCCCAGCGCACTTTTTAAGAGAACGTCGTAAGTCCCCTGTGGTCATGACGAGAGGGTGTACAAAGTGCCTGCGGTCTTGTCAAGAGGGCTTACAAAGTCCCCTGCACAATTTTCAAGAGTGCGTCAAAGTCCCCTGCAGACT
The DNA here is from genome assembly GCA_946902985.2 of Meconema thalassinum. NCBI lineage: Eukaryota > Metazoa > Arthropoda > Insecta > Orthoptera > Tettigoniidae > Meconema > Meconema thalassinum. The sequence goes on from OX336389.2 coordinate 92,593,281, forward strand.
TTTCAAGAGGGCGTCAAAAAGACCCTGCACAATTTTCAAGAGGGCGTTCAAAGCCCCCTGCAAAATTTTCAAGAGGGCGTACGATGTCCTCTGCAAACTTCTCAAAAGAGAGTCGAAAGTTCCCTGCATACTTTTCAAGAGGGTGTCGAAAGTCCCCCGTTGACTTTTCAACAGGGCGTCGAAAGTCCCCTGCAGAATTTTCAAGAAGGCGTAGAAAGTCCCCGAAGGTAGATTATGATCCATTAGGTAACTACTATCCTTTGGGGACCCCGAAACCCCCAAATGCGGTGCCATTAGTTGTGATGAAACGCCTGTCATCAACATCGAAACATCCAGGTTTTTCCTCTAAACTGACAAGTCAAAACAAGACTTGTGGCACCCAAACTTCAACAAGGGAAATGCACTTACAGCAATGAGAGTGAAGTCATCAATCGGAGGATCTACTCCACCATGAGAGAATCATTCGGAAATGAAGGATTCTTCACACAATAGTGGGGAACAGAGCAGTGCTGCTAGATGGTCACCTCAGCCATCAACAATGCACCATAAAGGAGCGATGCCTGGTGTTCCTGAACCATCTATTAAAGCTTGAGATACAAGCTTCCTTATCTGTTATTTATTTATCGTATGGCTTTTAGAGACGGGAGTGTACGAGGACATGTTTGGCTCGCCAGAGGCTCTCTTATCAGTGAAAGTAGGGTTGGAGCTTCATTTAACCCTACCCAGAATGCAGACTTAACAGGATTGTGTGCAAAGTGCACAGCAGAAATGGTAAGAGGGCATGGAAAGTTCCCTGATTTAACAAGAAGAGGCTCAAAGTCCCCTGCTAACCTTTCAAGAGGGCGTCCAAAGTCCCCTGCAGACTTTTCAAGAGGGCGTCGAAAGTCTCCGAAGGTAGATTGTGCTCCATTAGGTAACTCCTATAATTTCGAGACCCCCAAAATCCCAAATGCTGTGTCATTAGTTGTGATTAAATGCCTGTCATCACCACCGAAACATCCAGTTTTTCCTGCTAAACTGGCAAGTCAAAAAGACTATTAGTTTTGAGACTATAACTCCCTCGCATCAGATATTAAGAACTAATCCTAGGGTTCTGCTCATCAGTGATTGGGAATATGATTCTGACATACACTGTGGGGTTTGGACCAAGGGCCAAGGAAGAGAATGCCCTCGGTCACTTACCTGCAGAGCACAAGCACTTTCTTTGCGACGTGCTGTTGTAGGCAGAACGAAGAGCTTCGACAAACTGCCAGCCGACCAAGGAGAAGAAAAACCGCGGCAGCTACCTACCCAGTGAATGGTATTTATTTTACCTTTATTTTTTACAGAATTGTATTGTTTTTATTAGGCCCTGTTGGATTTGGAATGGGGAAAGAATCTTAATCTAGCTAGGGCTCTTGTCTCTTTTTCCTACATTAATTTAAACACTCATGAAAATGGAAATTGCAGCACAGTGAAGGAATTGGTCATTTGTGTTGATTTTCAGGATGTGGAATGATGCCATGTAAGTATGTAAACTATGCGATTTTTAGGCCCCCGCGTGATTGGACGCAGAGGAACCACCTCCAGTATACATACCATAGTGTAGTATAGTTGACTTGTTATTTAATGGGTTAACTTTTCCGTCCAATCAAAAAAATAATAATTAAATTACAAGTTACTTATTTGTCAATAGGGACCCGAAATAATGGAAGTTAATTCTAATGATCCTAATGTAGCATAGTTGACTTGCAGTCTGTGCAGTGAACATGCTTAGACGACAGAGAAGAGCGTTTGAGACAGCTCGGATAATTGGTCTGTGCGAGAGTGTGCTTATGTCTACGGACTGTAGCTTCACATCTTAGCCAACAATGCATATGGCAGCAGTGGACAAAGAATGGTACGCACACACGTAGACCCGACACAGGCTCAATTCGATGGGCAACTGCGGGGGAGGATCGCCACATCATTTGGTTGGCCCGGATGGACCCCCGTGCTACAGCACTGCAAATTCAACCAACAATGGTACCCCATGTTACACAACAAACAGTTGGGATTCGTCTGCCTGCATGTTCCTGCAGATGGAGTACCATTGACTCCACAACATCAGCGTGGAAAGCTGGCGTAGAATCGAGAAAGATCGGAATGAATCGGTGAATGTCATAGTGTCGTATTTGGTAATGAGTCACGCTTCTGTGATTGCTGCAATCATGTGTGACGGCGTACCAGGGAGAAGGACCACCCAGACCATATTGTTGAGAGGCACACAGGATTAACACAGGCACTAAAGATACAGTATTGGCTTTAATGTGGAATCACAATTAGTGATTGTTGAGGGTAATATGACTGCTCACCAGTATGTCCCTATGATTGCAAACATTGCACAGGGTTGTTTCAGAAGGACGATGCCCATGTTTACACTGCCCACCATCACAACCTGTTAGATACCTGAACTTCATCCCTATTGAGCATGTGTGGGACTGGCCTGTGCAGTGCAACAAGAAGGAAGTGATACATGGTCTTATTGACTCCATGTCTCATAGAATTCAGCCCTGTATTGCAGCTTGGGGTGGACACGTCCTGCATTGTTAGTTGAGGTTACAAGGGACCTGAAAGTGTTATAATCGTATCACAGCCAAATACTCGTCCTACATCACTCCTTCATGGTGTTGCAATTTCCATTTTTATGAGTGTATTATGTAAGAATGTTTCTTTCCTCATGATAATCACCTAGACCTGTTTTTAATATATCTTTCATGAACTATTGCATGTCCCCTTTACTAGTTGTAAAGAAAGAGTTGTTGCTTAGTTATTGTAATCGATGGATTTTCCTCAGTTATGTGTCTTAATGTGTATTAGTTAAGAGGAAGGTCCCTGAACTATCACAAAGTTGGGATGTGCATTGTAAATTTCAGAATTATCAAAGTAATGGTACAAAGTCGAACATTGAATTTCGAAAAACATTATACATATTCGTGAAGCAGTTAGCACTGCAGCTTCCTCTACCTCTATATCTCTAGCCCCGAAATCATATTCACTGATTCTAATCATCGACTTTTAGGTTTCCTCTGCTTCTCTTACGCCTCAGTAGCAGACTTTAATAATCCTCCTAGGTAATCCCCCCCATTCGCATCACATGACCCCACCATCCGAACTGGCTCATTCTAACTTGGCCTTTCTCTCTTCATTATGAGTACTCTACTGCCATTGCTTCCTCTATTTGTCCTAGCTATCCTCATATCAATTACCTCCAGCTTATGTACGCACGAGATATCCTGAAACCACCCAGCTCTCACTGCCATACAAGAAGGTCTGTCTAAATTCCAAGCAATGTAGAGAGGCTTCAGTTGATACACTAACTTCTTCCTTGAAGATTACAGATCACAACTGAGAACTTGCTGTCTTGGCTTTTTTACACCTAGACTCTTATCTCTCTTACTATTGGGAGACAATATACAGCTCAAGTACATGAAATGGTCCACCTGCTGCAATTTAGTGTTGTATTTTCTTATATTCTTTTCTTACCGACATCACGGTTTTTTAAATGCTGATTTTCATGCCATATTCCCTACATTTACAATATGTTCTAACATATTAGCTTGTAAGTTTTAATAGTCTGTCATCCCAACTAGGTCATTACCATAAGCCAAACTGATTACCTGGTTTACACCTAACTGAATCCCACCCAATCAATTTGTGTCCTTCAGCGAATAGTCCATATACTGGTTATCAAGCAAATCGAACACACCCAAGTACATAGGACTGATGACTAAGATGTCCCTAGCCCCGAAAATGAATTAATAACGACAACAACAACAAATAACCAAACAAAAATGTTGTTCTCTAAGCCAATTGCCGTAAGTTGCTTAACATTTTCTATTATCTGTAATGTATAGTCAAAACTCTTAACATAACCAATGCCACATTTGTGCAAACAGTTCAATCATTAATTTGATAAATTATTTAATTCATGGTGTAATCATTAAACTTAATTTTTTATAGATAATAATATTAGGCCTAATGGCTACGTTTATCTGTACTGAATTTTGTAGTGGATTTGAGCATTTAAATTGGTACCGTATGCATTACTATGTGAATGTAAGACTTGTTACTGAGAAATTATACCACGTGGATTAACATCCTGAAGAAATAAGTAAGCATGATTTTGTGATGCCCCTGAAGACTGCTGATAGTTGCCTCAACAAGTACACATAGAGTGATGTTTTTGATGACGATCTTGTGTTATTGCGGTTAATTTGTCAATTTCCTTTTGTCTCGAAGAGATAAGTGATTATTTCAGGTGGAACTTGAATCTGTTCTCTATTTCCATTTTAGGTTCCATCCCCAACCACGTCTCGGCAAGAAAATAAAAAAAGCTAATCTATCACGGGGTGTGAAACGTAAGCGATGTGTATCTATTCCCCCATCTTCGACTCAAGTCGATACGTCGGGCCCCTGTATACCAGATCCCAGATGCCAAGCTAGACGCGTTATCGTATCAAACAGAACATCCAAGGCCACAACATGTAAGCTTTCTTGTAATGTCAGTATACTGGATACAAGTGTATTATGATTTCTGTTCTTCCTACTGCTTTTTGGTGAATGTTAGAATTTGTGTGCATGGCATTTTGGTAGCATTTCAGTTGTGTGTTTCTAATTTCTTATAATGTTACTAACTGGGGTATCTATTCTTTATTATTGTTACTTTAACGGCCAGAACAGCAATACATCTTTTAATAGTAGCAGTATACGATCACACTGGATGAGATTTGAAGAAGTAGATTTTGTAAACTAAAGTTGCATTGTGTGTGTATGTGTGTGGAATTTTGAAATACTTGAAAATCATATTTTTCAGTGGCTAATAAAACCATTTTTTAAGAACTACAATAGCCTACATCTCCTTGTTAGGTAGGTGAGCAGTACAATGCCTAGATATTTTCCTGTCACTTTTATGCTAATTCTTGAGTGAGAATCTTTTCAATAAGGGACTAAGTGTGCAGTATGTTGAAAAATAGACAGAATGACTAATCTGTAATATTGGTGAATTGAATACCGGTACTAAAGGGTTTGGGTGTTGACTATCTTGGAGAGACATTTCATAAACATTTCAAGGATCAAGGGATCTATAGTTGCTTTATCTTTACTTATAGGTTAACAGTTCACTCACAAGTTCCCCATATTTGCTGCAAATATTGCTTGTCAGAATGGCTCCAAATTTTATAATGTCACAAGTAAACCCATACACTGTGAGAAAATAACATGTTTTTCACAAAGTCGCCGTTGGGTTACTGTAAGCCAATGAAGAGAAAAACAAGTAGTTCCGTGAAGAACTATAGAGCCTATTTTCTTTCATATATCCTATTTATGTTAATCGCCTCTATCAACATACAAAATTTCAGTTTGATTACTGTAATAGATTCGTAGATATTGAGAACCGTCCAAATATTTCGGATGGTCACCATGTTGGATTTTTATATGTGTAGGACTTAGAGTTATGTACTATTACATGGAGATTATTGTGTAGGTGTAGTATTGAAACTTCAATCGCATGATTAGGACACAAGATATGAAAATACAGGGACACATTCGGCACGATGAAAAAAATGTCTTGACGTATGATTGGGCTTAATAATAATAATGCATTGTTGGCGGTATGAATTAATCTTGCATACAAGATTAAGTACTGTACTTTGACCGTTCTGCCATTTCTTCTTTTCGGATGTTCGCCATTCAGGGTGTCCAAAGTCATAAAAATTAGCTTCACAAGAAAGAAAAAAATGGCACGGGTGTTTATACCTTACTCCAAATACGTTGAGAGTAGTTAACAACACGCCGGAGCCGCGAAGAAGAGCTCTTGCCAATACGAGCACACTACCTTCGTTTGAAATATTACAGGCGCCGTATCAATTGTAAACTGGCTTTAACTTCACGTCAGTAAAAGTTTAGAGCTCTTCTCCGTGGCTTTGGCGTGTGGTCATTTGACTCTCAACTTATATGGAATAACGTACAGTTTTGGTGTAATATGATTCACTGAGCAGATGGCGCAAAATCTGATTTGAGTTTACTTATGTCCCAGGCATTCTTCCCGTACTGTCGACTTGTGTATGCAAATGATTTGCAGACTATCGAAGCATTTTTTAAATAAGAAGCGATGAGCGAAGAAACATACAGGTAAATGGAATTTCTTTGGCTATAATGAGTAATAAAACAAATACTGCAGCGACAATGGTTTACATACTGTAACTTAAAATTCACTTATCAACAATGAACACTTTTGTATTTAGTATTTTTTGAAGATCATGGAGGAATCATCGAAACTCAATCCAGAATAGCTGCAACCGTCAAAGTGCCCAGATTTTCAGTCTTGGTTAGAAGACGTTCCCAAGAATGCAAAACATGCTTTTTGTAACGTGTGCAAAAACAGATTGCTTTGAGCAACATGGGCTTGATATCTATCGCTAGGCACATGACAGTAAAAATTCACAAAGCAAGGATCACCAGCCAGCATGTGACTGCGATTTTGTCAGATCGAGCCATACTTCAGTTCGGTCGTTTTATATCCCATGTCAACAAGACTGAGCTTGAACAATTTGATAGGAGTAAACCTTGCCTGGAACATTTTTATACTAAACAGTTCAAGAGCTTGGAAGAATCATAAAAATCATACCCATATTTTCTCATGGTATCACCTTTGTGGAGGTTTTTTTCTTCCATTATCAAAGAAATGTTAGTGGAAAATATTCACGAGGAAACTCTCATAGCTATGAGAAAAGCATGGGATGAATTTCACGATGCATGTGGAGAAGATGCCATAAGCATTGATGATGAAATGGTTCGTTACGCTTGTGGGACTAGGGCTAAGGAAAAATCGCTATCGAAGAACAAAAACGACGGGAAACAGAAATAGATCAGGTGAATCGGCATGGGAGAGAGAAGAAGAAGAGAAAGGATGAAGTGTTCATGGCATAAAATAAAGAAAAGGAAGAATTTCGCACAAAGCAACATGAGCTGGAAATGAAAATAAAAACATTGAAGAAATAAGAACTACAAACGTGCCTTCAAAGGCACCTTAATATTTGTGATTAAATATTATGCCTAAATATTTGTGATTATTTTGAAATGTGATTAATGAAACATGTAAGTTATTTTATTTGTGAAAGATATACGTTGTCGTAAGAGACTACACCGTATGTGTTAAGTATTTTACGGTCTATAATAAATAAAAAAAAAAGGATTTACCATACATAAATTTTGTTATTTTTTTTAAATAAACATAAACTATGGTGAACCCATTGCAATTCAACGGAATACTAAGTACCTGGTTCGGTAAAGTATATTTTCCTGGCACTTAAAACTGTTGTGTGACAGCATTTACTACATGTAGTTTGCAGTGGCTAAATCAGACTCCAGAAATTAACATATAGACTGAAGTGTGTAGTAACTATTTGTAGAGAAATTTTGGTTCAATGTCTCTTAAATGTAGTGATGTTAGAGTACCTCTTTAAATACAACATTTATTGTCCTATGACTCGCCGGCACTATTTGTAATTTCAAACTGTCACATGATCGAACTCGAGACATTGCTACGTACAGCTGGCCATGGCTAAATACAGGCTGGGGTAAATATACACCAACACGGTCTCAAGTTTGTCCTTGAGCTTTGTTAATTTTCATACTGAATGCAAGGCTAATAGGAAACTGGCGTCTTTTAAAATTAAATGGAAGAATTGTGTCAGATGGTGTAAATCAATTCTAGGAATCAGTGTTCTTTGTCCAACACTTAACCCTGTAATGATTTTAAGATCTAAACAACTGTTGTTCGCTATTGCGAATAGTTTTTGTTTCCCATTCGGTTTGAAACATTTGTTCATTATTCTGCCCCATTTTCTACTTCGCCGGCAATTGCAGTGAGAACGCGGTCTTATGTATTTATTTTCTTTACATACAACTTATGTATCAGTTGTACTTATGTGTTCAATTACTCTTGTTACAATTACTTACCTTTTTGGAAGTATGTTTTAGTGCACGTCTCTCTTTCTCAATATCACGATTGTACTAAGCTGAGCTGTCACATTACCCTGGCTTCGTGCGCTGTGCTATGCGCCGATTGGCTTCTCCCTCCAGCTTTCGTTCACCGCCTTCCTATGACGTCAAATCAACTATAAAACAGCTGGCCTTTGGGCCTCCTGGGTCGACTCTTCTCCGCTGGTCACCACTGCTCTCTATGTACCTGCTGGGGTTATTGCCCTCTCGGGGTACCTCTTGTAGCTGGAGGCTCTTCTCCGCCGCCAACATCTCTCTCTTCAAGACCTGCCTGCCTGGACAGTCCAAACTCATCGGCCTTCATTTGGGCCAAATCTTCAATACGGATCTACTCTGAATGTCTTGGTTATAAGGACATAACTTCACCAGCCGAGGGAGTTACTACCAAGAGACTCCTCTTTGCTGGTCTTTTTTTTATAAGGAGAATCTACCATCATCAACTCTGGTTCCGAACCCGGAACCCTGGAGTATGCCTGACTGGACCTCGCCCAAGCCCCGAGCGGGCGAACTAAACTACCTCCAGCTGCTGATGTCCTCAAGAAGCCTACCTTTGGAAAATGCTTAAAGGGATTCGATACTTCCTGTATCACACATCAGAAAAGGTGGTAACCATTCCTGTGAGTAGTGGTTTTGTGAGAGTTCAAAACCCTCCTCCTCCTCACCCTCCTCACAAGATGGCGGCAGCCCGATATCTCTCGAACGCATGGTCGGATTTTGACAAATGAGGTGTCATTGAACTGGGGCTGACACCCCCTTTCCAATGGACAGCATATTTCCACCCCAAAACCTACCCCTACTAGGGGTGAAATTGTAATTTTTTAGAGAATCTCTCTTTCCAATTGCAACATGAGAGATTTTGAATGCTAATATGGAATGAAACGTTGTTCTACACAAGAGACATGTGTGCGGTGGAAAGCCACTATGAATTAGCATGCCCACTCATGGCTTTTGTAAGAGGGTGGGGGAGCGGATCCCTATGGATGGGTTATTGTTGGCGGGGTCATTGTGGACGAGTCCTTGCTGACAGGTCCTTGTGGACGAGTCCTTGTGGATGAGTCCTTGTTGATGAGTCCCTTTGGACTTATCCCTTTAGACCGGTCCCTTTGGACTGGTCCCTATGGACTGGGCCATGGTCTCAAATGCTATGATGAAATTAAACGTTGTTCCACATGAAACGCAAGCGAAGAGCCGATCGCTACTATGAATTAACATGTTTGTTTTTTTTGTTTTTTACGCATTTGCACTTGTTTTTTTGTAAGAGGGCGGGCTTTTTGAATACAGATTTATAGATGAGTTATTTTTTTTAAATTAACCAAAAGATCCAAAACTAATAGGTCATTAGCTTTTAATATCTCATGAATCAATAAAGCTAGGGACTTGTATGAGAGGTCGTTGGACTAGGGGTGACATTCTGTTTCTTAATGTGTTATTCATTTTTGTCAAAAGGGCCTAACTGCACTTTTGTTAATATCTCGCTAACTAATAATCAGAGAGGGTCAAGTGAGGTGTCATGGGACTCAAGATGGTCAACCCTTTTCCATGACCAACGAATTTACCCAAAAGACCTAAAACAGCAAGGTCATTGACCATTGATTACAAATACTAACGTGGACTGGGTTTGACATACAGTTAATGCTTCCTATCACATACTAGACTGTAAGAAAGCCAAACAAGCTAAAGGCGTAGGTAGAGCAGTGGTAAAATCGCTATGTGTAGAGAAATACCTAACGGTTTTATGAACTGGCAAAGGTATGTCGCATAAACAGTGCAGGATACAATCCAGCAACCATAATTTTTATCTTGTGGACAAAAGAAAACATATACACACATCAAAAAAAGTTTTGCATCACCTCGGTTCCCAGATCTCCGGCATTTAGACGTTGACTGTGTATATTGTATCCAAGATACAGTCCCTTTGACTGTTCATAGATGTCACTAAAACTGCTCAAAGATGTAAACAACCATGCATGAGCAGGGCCTATTAGACGGAGGGGGTACGACAGCCGATCAGTTCCAGTCATTCCACCAGGACGAAGGTACGCTGCTCATGTTGTCTGTAGTTCTACCATGCCTAGAAGGTCAATACCGCAGTTCGATCGCGTCCGCATTGTTACTTTGTGTCAAGAAGGGCTCTCAACAAGGGAAGTTTCCAGGCGTCTCAGAGTGAACCAAAGCGATGTTGTTCGGACATGGAGGAGGTACAGAGATACAGGAACTGTCGATGACAGGCCTCGCTCAGGCCGCCCAAGGGCTACTACTGTAGTGGATGACCGCTACTTACGGATTGCCGCTCGGAGGAACCCTGACAGCAATGCCACCATGTTGAATAATGCGTTTCGTTCAGCCACAGGACGTCGTGTTTCAACTCAAACTGTGCGCAATAGGCTGCATGATGCGCAACTTCACTCCCGACGTCCATGGCGAGGTCCAGCTTTGCAACCCCGACACCATGCAGCGCGGTACAGATGGGCCCAACAACATGCTGAATGGACCCCACGGAATTGGCATCACGTTCTCTTCACCGATGAGTGTCGCATATGCCTTCAACCAGACAATCGTCGGAGACGTGTTTGGAGGCACCCTGGTCAGGCTGAACGTCTTAGACACACTGTCCAGCGAGTGCAGCAAGGTGGTGGTTCCCTGATGTTTTGGGGTGGCATTATGTGGGGCCGACGTACGCCACTGGTGGTCATGGAAGGCTCCGAAACGGCTTTACGATACCTGAATGACATCCTCCGACCCATAGTGCAACCATATCGGCAGAATATTGGAGAGGCATTTGTCTTCATGGACGACAATTCTCGACCTCATCGTGCACATCTTGTGAATGCGTTCCTTCAAGATAACGACATCGCTCGACTACAGTGGCCAGCATGTTCGCCAGACATGAACCCTATCGAACATGCCTGGGATATGTTGAAAAGGGCTGTTTATGGACGTCTTGACCCACCAACCACTCTGAGAGATTTACGCCGAATTGTCGTTGAGGAGTGGGACAATTTGGACCAACAGTGTCTTGATGAACTTGTGGATAGTATGCCACGACGAATACAGGCATGCATCAATGCAAGAGGACGTGCTACTGGGTATTAGAGGTAGTGGTGTGTACTGCAATCTGGACCACAAATGCTGAAAGTCTAGCTGTATGATGGTACAACATGCAATGTGTGGGTCTCATGAGCAATAAAACGAGCTGAAATGTTGTTTGTGTTGATCTCTATTCCCTTTGTATTTAAAGGTTCCGGAACTCTTGGAACCGAGGTGATGCAAAACTTTTTTTGATGTGTGTACTTAATATATCGCACATAAACACGTGTGGAAATCAACAATCTCAAGTCGACTGTAGTGCTGCGTAGCGGCGAGTGCCAACCCGATCCGTATTTATTACAAGCTATTGAGGGAGAAGAGATCACACTTTATATTCTATTCGTTATGCACCAAGTATCACCTAACATATGGAGCAACTTTGGTCAGGTGAGCAGAAAATAGTATGTTTAAAATCTGTACGTACAAACTATATGTATTGGATCGGGGCATACGTTCGTAGAGTTTTCCATGGTTTAGTAACGATGCAGTCCCAAAGGTTGTCAGTTACTGAATTCCATTGCTACTTTGTTGTTGCAGGTTGATGAAAACACAGTTGATCGCAAATCCTGAAAACTTGCTGGATATTTAGCAGTTGATACATGATAAGAGCCTTAAGTGAACAAAGTTTAACATTTCCGTCAAAACTCAGCAATTTTTCTAGGTTTGTGGGGTTTCGCCTAGGACACCAAGCTAGCACATCAGCGGGCTCTTGGTGTCCCCGCCTTTATATGAAGCGCACCTGTGCCACTTTACTGCGAGAACTAAAAGCTCAAGCAGCCATAACCTCCCTATGAAGGCTTCCAAAAAGATGGTATATTGACTTTCACGGCCAGTGAATTAAAACTTAGCAAATTTTCTAATTTCTTTTTCGCTCCCTCTCAACCACATTTAAGGAGATGTGTTTCCCAATGAAGCTGCTCTCAGAACTTGACACACAGATTTCTTCTGTTCTAAAACAAGAATTCTACAGGTGTGGCATCAAGCTACTACCCCAACATTGGCAATCATTGACAATGGAGGTGAGTTCATTACTGACTAAATGATGTAAATCAACTGAGCTATGTTATTGTACAGCACTGTATTCACATATAATATTATAAATTTTACAAAATGCTACGAATTTATGCACCGATCCAACATTCATTTCTTTACAATTAGCCTGACCAAGTCTATCAAATTTTCAAATGCTTTAGGAGTATTGAAATATTTTTGGACACAATGCCACATGGATACTTCAAGTTGCATATTAAGCACAGTTGTTGTATCCATTCTTTGGCAACAATTGACATATAATGAGATTTGTATCAATATATTAATTAAGTTTCAACTGGAACGCTACAAGAAAAAATAATGAAGTGCTCTGCAGCCATATCTACTTTTACACTTCTCACCACCTTTTACACCCATTACAGGTATCTGCATGTAAATATTTAATAAATATTTTCAAACAATTTAAGTTAACCCTTTTGATGCCAAGCAAGCCGAGTGGTTATGCTAAAATTGCCGGCCAAGTTTAGTGAAAGTACGAGTGATTGATAGAAATTATCCTACCTATATTTTTAAGATAGAATATCAATATTTTTCTATAGCGGGTAACCATATTGATAAAATGCATATCAGCCTCTTTCTGAGACATTAAGCCTTAATTTCAATGTCATACCTGCCAACTTTCAAAAATAGAAATCCAAAAGATCCCAAAGCGCAAAAATTTAACGCGTACATGCGTCGCAAGGTCTTAAAAATAGCGAGAAAAGACTACAGGGAAAGAGATTACTAACTCTTGGTGATGTGAGACTATCTAATTCATTGTGCCAGTTTCCAAAAATTCTGAAGAATAAGCCTCCCTGCAAGACTGATGATATCTTTTCTTGCTTGAATTCATCACGAAAACACTACATTGCACAAAAAATTGTCACACAATTGCACGAATACCAGAAATACAGCAAGCACCGCTTAAAACCAAGCTTTCCCGCTTACAAACAGTCGAAGCACAAAGAATAATATAAATGCAGCGATAATCTGCGAGATGTGATTATCGATAGACAGTTATATCGACTTTCAGTGTAATGTCCAACCCAAGGAATTAATGACAAAAGCGCAGCGATAATCTGCGAGACGGGATTATCGATAAACTTTTTTTTACAGGGTGTCTACTGTAAGGATGAAGTAAAAATTAGTTACTTTTTAGCTACATTTTAGTTACCTTTTAATTCAAGATACGACTGAGGTCGGCAACCATAGAAGCTCATCGCGTGGTGAAGGAAAACAACAATGAACTCTGTTTAACTCTTTCGCTGCGGCAATCGACTTTAGTCGATTTACATTGATACTGTGTTCGCTGCGGCAATCAACTTTAGTCGACTTGTCACTTTCCCGCTGCTTCCAACACGGTCTTTGTCAACAAATTGGCTCTTTAATAATGCGTACATGAATATGCATGTCTTGAGCGTGTACTGGGAATTGTTTAAAGCAAAGTCGTGAGTATTACAGTATTTCCTTTGTAGTCTCCCGGCCGGCAACATTCCTCTCGGCCCTCAGACGTCAGTGGACTACCACACTAGTGAAAAGCGATGAGCGCGCCTTCAAAACCATCGACAAAATGGTGCATAAAGTTATGGTCATTGTACGATAGTAAAAGTGGTTTCCTGTGTAGATTTCAGACTTACGTGGGAAAGAACAGTAATGAGACTGATCCAGGGGATACATTAGGGGAGAAAGTTGTTAGGAGCTTGTCAAAAGACTTGGAAAATATCAGCAGAATTATATATTTCTTTTCAAGCCCTACACTTTCCACTCATCTTGCTGAGAATAGTGTGGGTGCATGGGGAACAGTGAGATGTAACCGTAAAGATCTTCCTCAAGAGATGAAAGGTCTGAAGATGAATAAAAGACAGAAACCTAAGTTCTGGCATCATCCAACTAAAAAAATGCTTGCATGTCCGAGGCAAGATACCGGCTGGGTAAATATTCTCACGACCGTACACTCGTCTGAGGTTGTGAAGGTTAGGAAGAGATCAAAGAGGGGTCCAACCGGTTATGTTACCCGTGATAAACCTAAATTAGTTGTGAATTATAATTATGAAATGAATGGTGTTGACAAGTTCGATCAGCTAAATAATAATATCGCATGGCCTCGGGTGCCTGGTGCAAGCTTTGTTAATTGACACCCAGAGGGTAGCTTGCATGTCGAATTTCATCGTTCCTTTGAACGCTATGAAAGTCAAGGAGGTTAGATATCTAAACTCCTTGACACTACAGCGCTTTCAAGTAGAGAATGGAGGAACTTTGTGTTGGCGGAAAATCCCGAGATTAATTTTGCCATTGAACACGGCCTACTGAATTCAAATGGGTTCTTTAACATGCCAACAACGTATGACATGAGTATCGTGATTTTTGTCACCTTCAAAAATCACTTACCATGGCCAGGGGCGAACCTGCAATCTTGGGGTTGGTAGTCCGACACTAGAACCACTCACCCACCGTGGCAAGCTTTTCGATCAGCTGAAAACGAATTACGCATACGTGCACAAGAAAATCAAGTGGTATCAGGTCTTGTGGTATTTCATCATAGAAACAACCCTAGTCAATGGAAGAATAGAGTACAATAAGGTCCATAACAAGAAAACAAGTGCTCACGACTTCAGAGATGATGTAATAACAGGACTTCTAGAAAAGTACAAACGCGTTCCACCTGCGAAACACGGCCGAAGATCTTCTGAAGGGATACCGCTCGCGCGTCTCACGGAGAGGCACTTCATTGGGGAACGACAGGACAAAAGTCACAAACCCAACTGTGTTGTTTGTTCCATATTGCCGATACGGTGTTCAAAGAAAGGAAAGGGGCTGTGTAAGAGGAAACAAACAATATTTTATTGCAAGACTTGCCCAGGACAGCCCCCAGTGTGTCCAACTACCTGCTTCGAAAGTTATCACACCAAGGTAAACTTCAAGGTCACATGCCAGTGTGTTAGATTCCATTGAACCAAGGACCACGGGATATATATCAAGATTCCATTGAACCAAGGACCACGGGATATATATCAAGGGTAAAACATCTACTTTGTGAGTTTCATGTGTTATCCTATGATTCAAAATGAATGAAAATGCTCACTAAAGGAAACTACAAGGTCACGTGTAAGTTAATGTTTTATCGAACCAAGGACCACATAATGGATCATAAAGACGATATATATTTATTTTCTGTTTCATGTGTTATGATATGAGTTATAATAAATGAAAATCCACATTAAAACTTTTTTCAATATCTTCATTAAATTACGCAGTGAGGGGTTTTGTGATGTCAGAAATGCAGCAGCGAAAGAGTTAAAGCAGTGAATACGATTCACTTATGGTGTTATAAAAATTTAGATACAAATAAATAATGTATATTTAATATCAAATTAGTTGATTCAGCAAATGTGCCGTCTTGTGTAAAAGAAGTTATGATTACCAAGAAGTTGCTCTGATCTTGGCCGTTTGGAGAGATTTCCTTTGTCCCCGCGGTAGACCACGGAGAAATATATTATGCGACATTACGTGATCGTCACCGAATTATGTCTTCGCAGTCAGGTACGGAGAAATATAGAGACGTTACACAATCGGCGCTGGTCTCAGCTGTTTGACGCGATTCGTAGTTTTTTAGATAAAACACGGAGAAAAATCGCGATTACATAATCTGTGTCACTTTTAGTCGTTCGACGAGATTTCTATTATCCTTGAGGTCGGGCACGGAAAAATATGGTAAGTTAATATTACGCAAACGGCACCGCTTGCTGTCCAGTTGTACTCGCCATTGAATGCGGAGAAATATCGCGATGTGTTGCAATCGCTGCCGCTCTCGGTCGTTTGACAAGGTCCCCGCAGTTGCACGATGAGAACGCGATATTATGCAATCAGCACCGCATCCGGCCGTCCAACGATTGTCTGCTTGTCTCTCTGTCCTAGCAGAATGGCGGAGGCGAGCTCGAGGTTGGGCATGGTTAAAATTCACGAGTAGTTATGGACATGTTGTATGATCGGCGCCGTGATTCCCGCTGCTCCTATGCTGTGGTTGGAAGTTCACCGTGGATCACGATGCTACGTAGTCTGTTATTTCTAAATGGGTTGATGCACTTCTCGCTCCCCGTACACTTTTAAGTCTACGGTCATGGGAAAAGTGGCGTGTAGGGTTCAGTATGTTTCGTGATGGGATTCCCGTAGTCCTCGAGGACACAAGTTCGCAGCCGGGCACGGGTTTTATAATTTTACGCAACTGGCGTCGATCGTGGTCCGTTTGACGAGATTTCCGCAGGCAAGTCGTGCTGTCAGCCGGCCGTCTTAAGGATGTGATTTTGGAGGATGAACGTTCGAAGAAGGTATCGGTTATTATGAATTATTCAGAGTGGATTGCACGAATAATCCGACAAGAGGGCACATTCGAATTCAAATTATACAAGTTTTCGAGATAGCCCGGTTAGATTATATATCCAATGGAACCATAGTTCGAAGGAAAAATATACATATAACGGGGTTTCGAATTAACCACACTTTATGTCGCAAATTCACTAGCCGGATAGATTTTTTAAATGTAGTCTATGTATTTCGACGCATTTTTGAGACAATAAATTATTTCGCGTTATTTCTGGACTTCAATTTGAGATATACAAATTTAGAGGCCAATATCAGAAATGAGAGGTTTCTGATGAGTTTCGGAAGTTATTGTGAATAAACGTCTCGCAAAAAGTCAGGTTTCCGATTAATACAGAAAAATATTTCACACAAAACTAAACTCTTCTTGATACCGAAAATAAACGTTGAACCGATGTATACTGTACGGTACCACTGAAGGTATCCTCAGTATGCATTTCCTCGAGGTCGTGCACGGGGAAATATAGCTTACGCAATCGGCGCCGCTTGCGTGAAACAAACTTCATCGCATCTGTGAGCCTAGCGGCGTGGGTTTAAATGATTTTAACAGACTTCGGCGAATTTTCGTTAACTCCAACTATCCAGACAGAAGAATTAGCTACTTTTTCGTTACTTTCGTTACCGGTAGACACCCCGAGTCTTATCAGTCGATTTTCAATCGAATTTAAACACTCTCATCTCAGAATAGCAGCTATTATCGAAAATCAAAACGGAAATGCGATTTGGATGCAGAGAACGGAAACGAGCTAGGGAGTTGAATATCCGGAAAAAACGATGTTAATCCGGACAACACCCCAAAAATCCGGAAGCTTTCAGGGAAAACCGGAAAACTTGGCAGGTATGCAATGTATATTAATTCATTTCATTTGGCTCGAAGGACATAGCCAAAGCAAGCATGGTTTTATTTCGTAAGTTAGCGGGACAGAGCTTGGCGCCGGCAAAGGTCGCAAGTAGGCCTAGTCACAGCAGGAAGAGCTAACAAGGGAACTGTCCATACGGTCATATCGAAACAAACAATGAAATTTCGTAGAGATGATGAGGAAACCATAAATTGGCGATGTACAAAAAATTAGCTGCCATTTCGAACTGCAAGGTATCGAAATCTTGATACAACTACTGAACTACTGAACAACCCTTGCATCTTGCTGGCTCGTGCGGCGCACAGCAGAGTGGAGTTGCAGTTCTGCTGGAGAGAGAGAGAGAGAGAGAGAACGAACTGGCAGGCTACCACACGTCAAGGACACTTCATTGTTAGGGGACGAATGTGAAACATAAATGAGATTCGTTAATCGCATGATAACAGAAATATTTTTGGCACCATGCACAACGAATATGAACTTAGAGGCCACATTGTTCTTCACAGTTTTCCTTACTTATTTGAAGGCAATATTTCGCAGGTACTTCGAACTCGGGAGGTCTCTCCGTTGCGATGATGATGATAATTGTTGTTTGAAGGGGCCTAACATCTAGGTTATCGGCCCCTAATGGTTAGGGTGATTGTAAAGATGAAAATGAAATGGAAAATATAACTAAAACTAACTTATATACTAGAAGAAGAAATGTAAAACAAAAGGAGAATAAGGCAAATAAAGGACAGGAGGAAAAGAAATGCCCTCAACCCTCGAAGAATGTGGATTGAGGGACTTGAAAGGAAGGAGAGCCCTAAAAGGCTGATAGGAAAGTGAAATAGGAGAGGGTCCACCCCAGAGGTAAGGGATAAAAGGGGGAAAACCGAACCTAGCTCAGGGATCCCTCGGGGTCGCCAATTCCCGAACTCACCAGCCGTGAGCCCCTGAGGGTGTATCAATATCCAGGGTGCACCAGAAGTGGTGGGGCTACATACACCCTGCCTCCTTGAGGGCCTTGAGCAGAAGGCAGGAGATAACATGAAAAGAAAAAGAAGGCTGACCCCTCGCAGAAGGAGGGTATCAGAAAAGATGAGACAAGGGTCAATTAAGGCGGGAAAGGAAGAGAATCCCTAGGCCTCGGAAGAGAACAAGAGTTGACCAAGTGAGGTCGACAGGAAAGAAGACTGACAGGAGCCCGGCACAAGTAAGGGGAAGCAATGCCGGACTCAGCTGGGGGCCCGTGGTCACCAACCCACGTCCCACTAAATGGGAGCCCCTGGGGGGCACTCCGTTGTGGAATTGGTTGCGAACCACGAATATTTAACCATGTCCTTGAACCGTGGGGAAGAAAATTGAAAATGAATGAAGTAATGCATTTTCAGTATGCTGTTTCTCTGATATACATCAAATTAGTCTTCACAATCCGACACAATGTCTGTTAAACGACGTTACAAAGCTTTCCATTGCCGGAAGAAAAACTTATCCAAGGGCTGTATTTTCCCTGTAGTGCCGGGAGGAATCTGGGGAATTTCTGTACTGTTGCCTGGAGGAATGTCTTCAAGACAGCTTTTATCACTATAAGTAGTCCAGGAATCTAATAGTAGCAAACACTTCTCTTCCGCGAATGGATAATGGATTCTTTAAACCAATATTTTAATTCCTTTTTCCCCATTTTTCCTGTTTTTGTGGCTGTTACCGGCATGAAATATTTCTTTGGAAACTCTCAGACCGAAAATTCCAGTTGCCTCCTGTAGTACAATGAATAATTTCGGGAAAGTGTACCGGCCATACTAATTGTAGGCATAATTGTGTACGAATGGGTGAGAGCATGAACTGATTGAGCAACAGCTTCTGTATGTTTCTCACTAACAAACATTACAGTCCTTTTCGCTTTCATTTCGCGCACGAAACCACTCTAATCTGTATTGCATATTGAAGAAGGGGTGTAGTCTAAAAATTGCTCTGTAGCTGCTTCTACAAATTTCTTTGCGACTTGATCGTTTTCGTCTTCTTCTTGCAGATACGTACGGGATATATATATACATATATATGACCACGATGTCGCAGCACCTAAAATAAGCAACAACTACGACATAGTTTCTCCCTCCCCTGTTTCATTGTCACCATACACTATCATCTAGCTATCTGAATAACATGTACTGTATTAACCCTTTATAGGGCAGAACTATTATTAATATATTTTATTTGTATTTATTTAATTATTTTATCTTAATTTTAATTTATAAATTTGATTTGTATTATCTTTTTAATTTTTATGTTTAAATATTTTTATAATTTTATATTTGTATAATTTTTATGATCCATTTTTATAATTCTAATTTTGTAAGCTTATTTTTTAATTGTAAAAGCTT
Source organism: Meconema thalassinum (assembly GCA_946902985.2). Lineage (NCBI taxonomy): Eukaryota > Metazoa > Arthropoda > Insecta > Orthoptera > Tettigoniidae > Meconema > Meconema thalassinum. The sequence continues at coordinate 92,613,016 of OX336389.2, forward strand.
ACTTAATTTTGATTGTAATTTTAAGTCTTGCAAGCATATTTATTTTCATCATATTTAATGTTTTACGTTTCAATTTTAATTGTTTCTGTAAAAGGAATTAAATTTCATCAAGCATCTTTTTCACGGAAATAACGTAATGCATAACTTACTCTAGAACATTAGCCGGATTCATGACTGCTCTCTCAAAGGAACATGCGTTAACTGCCTATAAGGCATCCAACGTTTGGAATGAAGCACTGGTTAGATAGGGATATTCTTCTCTCTTTCTGTTGCACGTGAGACATGTATGACGCTGTCATTTTCTAGTAATCCACTGTTGCCATATCAGTCGAAAATTTTTCTTTGTCGAAAAAGCAGCATATTCGGGTAGAACTATGTTTTGCCGCTCTATTTTGTCCTATATTAGAACTACGTAAACATGATAGAAATGCTAGAAAAATTAGATATCCATGTTAAAAAAAACTCTAAACTGTGTCTCCTTTTTAGTAAAATCGATCTTATATCATGTTGCATTGACTTTGTGATGCCTATTTTTCACACACGTGTAGCTAAATGTGCCGTCTTGATGATGGATTATTGAAATATTTTATACTGGCAACATTACAATTTTCATATAGGTAAAACTTCTGAATATTCTCTCATAACCGCATAGCAGCATTGAAAAAGTTCGTATGCTGCCAACTTTTCTATTTTTAAAGATAACCATGTCATGTCAGTTTGAGAGTTTTAGAGGAATGTTGGAAGAAGTTTTCTTCCTTTCGACCTGCTTACCCAGAGTGTAGGTTTAATTGTTTACACAAGCCGGGCTGTTCATTGACCGCGGATTATGTGAATGAAGTTTCGAAGGACAACGGGGTGCAGCTTGCTACTCACAGCTTTATTTCTGTGCCCTTCGAGCTTGTATTTCAGTTGTTCAGCAGTCTCTACCTTGAGTGTGTGTGCAGCAGTTCTGTTAGATTTAACGTGTTGTATTTTACGTAGGCTATTTCACGTACAACAATGGATAGTTTTGTGAAAAGAAAGCGTGGTCAAGTGCTCAGAAGGAGGGAAAAACAGGTTGTAATTAATGGGTTCAGTTGACAAAAACAATGATCGATCTTATCCTAGTGGAAAAGGATAAACGTAGACAACTGGTAGATGTGACAGCTATGCCAAGAGGAGATTTTGAAGCCAAATTAAGGCTTGGGAAAATCACAAAGCTTGCGGAGAAAAGGGAAAGAAAAATAAAGGTGTGGAAGCTAAAAGAGAGAGAGGCAATGGAAAAGTTCCAAGAAGACTTGAAAAAGGAAATTCCCAAAGACGAAGCAAAAAGTGTCGAACAGGAATGGGCATGTTTTAGAAATTGTTTTGCGAAGTGTGCAGTAAACACTTGTGGAAGACTATCAGGGAAGAAAAAGGAAAGGGAGACTCCTTGGTGGAACAACAGGGTAAAGGAAGCTGTTAAAGAAAAACAAATGGCATGGAGGAAGTGGATAGGCAGTAAAAATGCAGAGAAATGGCAAAAATATAGAGAAGCAAAGAAGGCATGCCAAAAAATTGTACAAGAAGAAAAAAGGAAAAGTTGGGAAGGTTTCACGGAAACTTTGAAGGAGGATATCCAAGGAAGTAAAAAGGTTCTATATGGATTGGTGAAAAACAGTGTAAAAGGTAGGGAAAACACAAAATTTGTAAAAACTGAAGCAGGACAGATATTGTATCAAAGAGATGATATATTAAAAAGATGGGAAGAATACTTTTCAAAGCTACTAAATGTTAAATACATTGAACTGGAAGATGAAAAAGAGCAAGAAGAAACAATGGAAGAAGAAGAAGAACAAGAAAAGGAGATCACTATGCTAGAAATAGAGGAAGCCATACAGAAGATGAAGAGCGGTAAAGCAGCAGGAGAGGATGAGGTGTCCGTGGAAATGATAAAAGCAGCGGGACCAATAGGTGTACAGTGGTTGTATAGATTATTTAGAATAATTTGGAAGAAGAAAGAGATTCCAGAAGAATGGGGAAAGGGATTAATTATCCCGATTTTTAAGAAAGGTGACAAAAAGGAACGCAATAACTACAGAGGAATCACTCTTATCGCTCATGTAGCTAAGATCTTTGAGAGAGTTTTGGAAGGCAGACTGAGGAGGAAGATAGAAGGAGAGATGGAAGAAGAACAGTATGGTTTTAGGAAAGACAGATCAACATTTGACCTAATCTTTGCATTAAGGCAAATGATGGAGAAAAGATGGGAATTTGGAAAAGACATGGTGATGACATTTATTGATATTGAGAAAGCGTACGACAGTGTGCCTCGACAGGTGGTTTGAAATGTATTAAGGAAAAGGAGAGTTAACGGAGCTGATGTCGAAATGTTAAAAGCTATGTACAAATATTGTGTGAGTAGCGTGAAGACCAGTATAGGAGAAACAGAATGGTTTAAAGTGGAAACAGGTCTCCGACAGGGAAGTGTATTGTCCCCCTTACTATTCATCATAGTCATGGATGAAATTCACAAGAATGTTGAACAGAGATTGGGACAAGAGGCAACAAAGGCCATGCTGTTTGCAGATGATATAGTGATATGGGGCGAGGATGAAAAGGAAGTACAAAAACAACTAGATGTATGGAATCAAGAAATAGAGAAATTTGGGATGAAAGTAAGCACAGAGAAGAGCAAGACAATGGTAATGTCAAGAGGAAGGAAGGAAGGAAGGAAGAGGAAAGATAGAATTGAATGGGAAAATTCTAGAAGTGGTTAAAAGTTTCAAGTACTTGGGAAGTGTGATCACAGAAGATGGAAGGATAACTGAGGAAATTGGAAAGAGAATACAACAAGCGAACAGTTTTTACCAGAGCATAAGGGGTATTCTGTGGAACCGAGATGTCCCAAAGAAATGTAAAAATGTATTATATTCAACCTACTACAGACCCATACTAACATATGCAGCTGGAGCGTGGACTACTACAAAAAGAGAGGAGAGTAGAATACAAGCCGCGGAGATGAAATTCCTAAGAGGTATAGAGGGCAAGACCAGAAGAGATAGAGTTAGAAATGAAGAGATTAGAAAAAGGACAGGAATCTTGAAGCTGCAGGACAGGATAGAAACAACAAAGTTAAAGTGGTATGGACATATGATGAGAATGGGAGAGGAGAGAGTACCAAAGAAAACTTTCTGTGAAAAGATGACAGGGAAGAGACCACGAGGAAGGCCCCGAAAGAGATGGGCAGATACAGTGTGGGAGTGTGTCGAGAAGAGAGGAGGAAAACCTGAAGAAGTACTAAAAACAGGAGAGGAGTGGTGGAGAGACAGGAAACGTTGGAGGTCCTTAATTCACAACCCGACCCAGGAAGCTGGAAACGGGAAATGAAGATGATGATGATGAGTTATTTTAAGAATCTTAAACCTAACGAAAGTATAAATAATTTAGTCAATGAAACTGCTCTGGCCACAGGAATATCAAAGACTACCATTTTTAAAATACGTAGTGAGAGTGGACAGGGTCCAGTACTGTTGCCACGCAAAAAGAGGCTAAGTAATACACTTCGCAAGAATAGCAGGAATGTTAAATATAATGACGTTATAGTTAATTTAATTTCGTTGTATGTGTTATGTTAGCCTACGATTAGTATTATTATACAGTATTTATTCAAGTCTTCGTCAATGCACAATCGCTGAATGTGCGGAAAGTGTACGCGAAGCGCTTTGTACTGCCTCCTCCCATGGAGTGGCAACCCTGTCGTAACGCGCCATAAGACCAATGCTTCATTCTAAACGTTGGATGCATTATAGCACAGAGCGCTCAAGGTTACGTGCACGCTTCAGCTGGTCACCAGGGCTGTCCTCGTCGAGCTATATGCTAGCGCGTGCAGTCCTATTAGAAATCTCCGTGCCGATTTCAGGACCTTCCAGTTTGAAATGGCAGCTAATTTTTTGTACATCGCTAATTTATGGTTTTCTCATCATCTCTACGAAATTTCATTGTCGGTTTCGACATGACCGTATGGACAGTTCCCTTGTAAGAATAGCTACAAGACAAGGAAAGTATGAACGTAAATAAAGCGAAGCGTCACCGCGATTAGAGCTCGTCATATGATTTCTGTGCTAATGTGATAACCCACGACCAGAGCTCGTCAAATGACGTTAATGGGTCAACTAGTCTTAAATAAAAAGAAGTAAGCAAATTGCTTTTGTTTTTAAATAAATCCAAAGCAATTAAACACAGATTAACTTATTTACATTAAGAATACGCATTTCGAAAAATACCACATGAGGTTAGGGGAGGGTGGCAAGCAAAATCTTAAGACATCTTTCCAAGGGAGTCGAAAAATCGCTAAAATTGCCTCATATAATTAATGGATGCCCCCTTATGTGTATACAATACACCTGCAGCATTAGGTGGATTGTCGTCATGAGTCGATAATTCATTCTCACACTGTACACTTCATGGTCAGATGCCCTTCTTGACATCAACCTCATCACAGGAGTTAAAGATGAAATGATATATAAAACTGGGCAAGGAGTTAGAAGGAAGCAGCTGTGGCATATTAGAAGGCACAGTCCTGGCATTTGCCAGGAGTTGAAAAGGGAAAACCATGGTGAATCATTTCAAAGAGATCAACGACGTGGGGTTTGAACTCCATCGTCTTCCAAGCTCAGAGATGCATAGCCCTTGCGCCTCAGCGCACATACTACCATGGTTCATTTACTAATCTCATAATTACCGTAATATTTAACCATAAAAATGCAAAATATTCACAATCAAGTAGGCATAAGAGGATAAATCTTCTCGTACCCATAAACCTAATCGTCACAGGTGGTGCACTGTAGGAGAGACAAAACATCAGTAATAATACTTATACATTCTCAATGTAGTCAATCCATCTTGAACAACAATATTAAACAGTGCTCCACAACTACATGTTTGAAAATCCTATCAAAAACTTGGCAATTTCTCACATTTGAAGGTAGCCGGTGCAGTTAGTTACCTTTATTACTGATTTAGTGCATCCATAAGTAGATCAATTTGGTGTATTTAGTAATGACTCATTACTGTATATTGATGGTTGGTTGGTTCCTTACTTTAGGGGCTGCAACAACACGGTCATGTAGGCCTGTGTACTTTGGGTGTGTGTAGAATCTGTCTGATATCCGGTGTTAATTATGTTGACTGTATTAGTGTGTTATCTGTTTTTAATTCAAGTAAGGACAGCAGACGATAATTTCAAGTAGTTAATTTCGATACCAAATGCTACCATCCACGACACCTAGCTGTGAACTTCGCTACTACTAGATGCCATTGCAACCAACGCCCGGTGACGAACGTTGGAACTTAAGAGCATTAATCAAACCTAACCTACAAATTTTGGCTTCACACAAGTGAAGTTAGTGAAAGGTTCTTTTGCATGCCATAAATCTATGATGTGGGACCGCTGGCTTTACTTCCCCTCCGAAGGAAGGCATACTGAGAGATTTTTAACTCTCTTAAAAAAATCCGACGACTTCGGCCGGGTTTGAACCCGCGATCTTGGGCATAGAAGCTCAGCATTCTACCAATTATGCCACCGAAGCCACCTATTGTATAATGAATAGGGCTAGAATTTTGATGACTTTGTATCTTTTTCTTGGTAAGCCCAATTCGTTCATCATCATCGTTTCTTCGCTCCAGCAAGCCGGGCGCGGTTCTAAATGAGCCATCTCCAATTTGTCCTATCCGTCCATAACTGTTGTTCTTGTATTTGATGCCAGTTCTTATCTCTAGCTTCAATGTCCTTATTAATTTGCTTCTCCCACATATCGCGAGGTCTTCCTCTTGGTCTCTTCCCGAGGACACTCTGGCCAAATTTCACTCGAGGTATCGTGTGGGGAGCCATCCTCTTCATATGACTATACCATCTCAATCTCTTGAGTTCGAGTGTCTCCAGCACGCTCCTTTCCAATCCCAGTTGTTGTCGGATATCCCCATTCCTTATTTTGTCCATTTTCTTCTTTTGCAGGCAAGAACGGAGGAACTTCATTTCTACTGCCTGGAGACGACTGTTTGTTGGTCCAGTAAGGTTGCTGCTTCCAGTCCATATGTTAGTATAGGTATTAAGTATATCTTGAACGAACTAATCTTGGAAGCTTGTGGAAATGTTTCGTCCCAAAGTAGAGATTGGAAGCTTGCTGTATTCTGTAGATCTTTGCTTTTAAAACTTCATCCATTATGATAATGAAGAGAAGCGGTGAAAGGCAACTTACCAGTTGGACTCCGCTCTTTGTTTCGAACCAACCTGACTTCCCATCCTGGACCTGTACACAATTCGTTAATGAGTTTTATATAAATGTGTTTCAGAGTAAGAGGTGCTAATCTCGGCATATTTGTTAGGGCATTTTCTTTTTGCATTTTCTCTAATTTAGGGGATATGGCATTTTTTAAAGGGTTTTTATTGAATTTTTCAATACTAATCAGGGTTTATTGCATTTTATATGCATTTGAAGTACCGTAATTTACCTTTCTTTAGTTTTTAAGGTTATTCATGTATACCCCCTGTTATTCGTGTATCTACGTGATTAAGGATGGGATGCGATTAATTTGTACATGGCAGATGGTTTTTAAAGACGGATGCCCTTCCTGATGCCAAGCTTGTGAGAGGAGATGAATGGAACTGGGCGAGAAGTTGGAAGGACGTGGCCGTGGTCTATTAGAAGATTTAAGCCTGGCATTTGAGTTCATCTGAAAATGAGAAATCGTGGAAAACCATTTCAAGGACGGCCAACGGTAAGGTTCGAACCTATTTGTCTACCGTATCCAGAACAACCTCGACCCATGGCCTTGTGCCTCAGAACGCATAGCTCCACGGCTGGTTTCATCTATTCAAGACGGATATTTTCGGTTTTAAATGTCATTTCTTAGTAAGTTACAGTATTTACTTTGCTTAGTTTTTAACTTTCGGTAACTTCATTACATAAACTTTATCTTTACTAAACTGTAGTATTTTATTCTACATTATTTCGAATTTATATTCAGAAATCAGATAGAGTAAAATGTTTGCAATTTTAAGGGCATTTTATAAATTTTATATGGCTTTGTTTGGGGGGGGGGGGGGGGGGGAGATTTTTAAGTCATAACTGCATTTACTCAAGTGCATTTTTCATTGTTTTATAGGGCATTAAAATCCTAGCACTAAATGAATCATTCCCCTTAATGAAGCAACACTCAGGATGGTCCAAAGATGTCACAAGACCAGCTCTATGTCAATCCACAGATCAGATTCACTAAGACTATCAGTGAACATACATTGTACATGCTTTAATGTAAATAAGAAATAGGCTTACTGTTGCATCTTCCACCAAACTCTATGTAAACCCAATGGCGTCTATCAGTCCATCTAACGTGTCTCAGAAAAACATCACATTCAGTTCAATTCTCTATGCGGCAGTGATCTCCCAGAACTATGTTGTGGGGGCTTGAATATTGTATATAACACAATACAATGCAGTACAGAAGTCTACCATATGCATGTGTACAGATATGACTAAGAGATATGACTAGACTGCCTTTTATATATTGTATAGTATAGGCTACCAAAATGAAGAAACTGTCATCTTGGCCCAAGGAATGTGATCTGTCAAACAATTTTCATATGAAAAGTCATCACAATATAATTCTAGCAGTTATTTAAGTAAACTTAATTACTTCTGGTTAACATTCTTTTAGTTGTGCAGTTCACTTAATAGATAGCAATGCAAAATCAGGTACAGAGCTAAAAATTAGAAAGAGTTCATAACAATCCATTAACAGCTTTTGGCCTCCATCAAGAAACACTACCTATTTCAGACAAAGTTCAAGTTCACAAAACACGCCCTCCAGAAGTATTAGTTCTTAAGAGTGTTAGGCATATAGAAAACAATCTACAACCAACGAAAGCTTAGAATTTTTAATACCATATTTAAAAGTATGTCCAGTCTATGATATACATGACACATTTAACATAAAACAGTCTTGAGTATAAAAATTATAAAATGTATTAAAAACTGTAATAAACTTTTTCAGCTAATACCCTATTATAGCAATAGAAATACAATATTGCTAGTAAAAATATATGAAGAGTCAAGGGGGAGGGGGCGAGGAGGAGGATGGCTAATAAGTCCAAAATCTATTATTTTCAGATTTGAATGCCATGTGGTGATCCATATGCATTCAATTGATGAATTTCTTTGCAAACAGGGGCAGTGCCACTGTGCCATGGCACTACCCTCTAAGAGAGAAACAATCCTGAACGAATACCATAATTTAGGAACAAGCACCATTTCATTAGAAATTCTTCTTGACTGTCGCCCCCAGAGGTCTGGGTTCGATTCCTTTGTAATTCTGGTGTGAGGGCTCATGATGCAAAACTGAGAAAGGAGGGTTCGATTCCCACCTCAGCCATCTTGGAAGTGGTTTCCATTGTTTCCTACTTCAACTCCAGGCAAATGCTGGGATGGTTCCTAAGTTAAGGCAATGGCCGCCTCCTTCCCAACCCTATCCCAATTTTACGAACACACACACTAGTACAGCAATCACAATTACACAGGTTATCACACAATTTATGCGCACACACACAAATACACAGGACTATATGACCACGGTGTTGCAGCCCCTAAAATAAGCAGCAACACAGCAACATTCGAAATTCCAGCATTCCATCTGTATTGCACAATTGTTGGCTCCATCCATTACAAGGAGATTACTTGAGCCAGATAGGGTTCTGGCTCGGTTGGTGTGCATACAGGATCATAATGCCCAACTTTTCCCAGTCTCGCCCATTACAAGCCTAGGGGAAATAAAATGTGCACTATGCCAGATTCAGTCTGTCTCGAACAAGTAACCGAAGTGGCCAGTGATGCCATCTATCACACCAGGAGATACTGGGACAGTGCTGGGATGAACTTCACAAAGAGCATAGAACAGAGGTTGAACCAAGATCTGATTGGCTAGGGGTACTGTCTGTTGGTGGAGAACCATTTTTCTAAGCCACCAACACCAACTGGTACTGAACACACCTACATAGCGTGAGTATGAATGAATGAATGACCTGTGCTGTATTTTCTTTCAGTGGAGAAGGGAATGCGACCGCATGGAAGACCAGCAAAGCAGTGGACTGACAAGGTCAACATGCACTATGTTGGCTTAAAACCGGAAGATGCCAATGTCAGACTGAAATGGAGATGTAGCAAAGCAGCAGGACAAACACTAGGAGAGAAGAAAAGGGAATGCTTGTACATAGAAATGCAGCATAAATTTAGAAATTTCACTCATCAAATTTTAAAAACAAGGATTATTTATGTTATCAAAGTACAAATATACTCAGAATTTTTACTTAGCCCTGCCCTAGTATTGGCAAGTCCATATCATCATCTTGCTCTCCTGAAAAGCATTAAAAAATGTGACTCATCAAGTCCTTTCCCTTGACTCTTCACATACAAAAACTATTTTAACAACAATAATAAACATACAGTAATCTGATAGAAGCAATTTATAAAGAACGCATCCCCTAATGTGCCTTTGTTAATGGACACAGCAAATCTGTAAGATGATTCACAGCACATCCACAAATACTTAAAGACTGTGTTTTTTATCTTGAATAAGCATTACCTATTTGCAATCAAATAATCAAACTCACTCAGCTACATAGCCCATAACAATAGCCTTAGCCAACAAGTCAGCTGTACATCAAGTGGCAGACGACGATTATGGGAGGTGCAAGGTCAGCACAATGGTTTGTCCAAGCATTAATTTTGGCTTTTAGAACAAAGAGCACAAACAGAGGTTGAACCAAAGGTCTGATTGGCTAGAGATACTTGACAGCCACTGGTTATTGGTGGAGAACCATTTATAAAGCCACCAATACCAACTGGTAACTAATCACAGCCAGTTTACCATTTGTCTTCATAAGGATGGGTCACCTGTTAATCTAAACTCCCAGCTGGGAATCTAACTAGGACCAGAAATTAGCAACTGTTCTAAAAATTTCACTAGTGTGAAACTTGATGAACAAAGGTCAAAATTTAAAGATCTGTTGCTCAGCTAAGTGTGAGTTTCTGCTATCAATCCTCCAACTAGCTTTCTTTGTTACTTGTTTTTCATTTCTTGAAATTATTTCTTACATTAAAAATCATCTCTCTTTAACTATTCAATTCAATTATAATATTCAATTGACATTAGATATAATAGGGCATGATGATGCAGTAGTCAGGCTGAATGCCTATCACCAAGGTGGAATGGGTATGAATTCTGGTCAATGCTTGTGAGATTTTGGTCATAAGCCACAGGCCCCCCTATTTTTTGACAATCCAAACCACTGGACATGGCATTTCAATTCAAAAATCCCAAACACATTAACCAGGAGCTGACCTCTTGGAGAGGCAAGCAACTTGACCGCTGTGCCATCACACCCTGCGATAGTACATCGTTTTAAGTTCTGGGTACCCACCCCAATCCTAGACCCTAATAATTAGTCACCCACATTAACATGATCACCACAGAAACACAGGCTGCAGGGCTGATGACCGAGATATTCCAAGCCCCTAAAATGAATTAATAATAACTCTCAGTAGTCTGCTGCACTAGTGTGAAACTTGGTGAACTAAAGTCAAAATTTAAACTAAGATCAGTTGCTCACCTGAGCATGAGTTTCGGCTATCAATCCTCCAACCACTGAGCTGAGAGGTTTGCAGCTGTAAACAAGAGTTTACATGTTTAAGATCAAACAGCCCCTCAAAGAAAGAGGGATCCAGTATTACTTAGTTCAACTAAATTGCCTCTTTCCATAGCAAGTAGCAAGAGCATACCTGGCGTGGGGGAGGGTAAGATGCTTCCCCACAATAATTTTGTCCAAGAGTGCCATTCCCAAGTCAGTGTGCATATATTGTCATTTGGTTTTCCTTCTTCCACAGAAAAAGAGATTTTCTTTGTCTGAAAATCATTCATACTGTAATGACTTTGGAATGTAGATGTATTTTTGTTCTGTACTGTATGTCTATCCCTTTCTATTCCATGGGTTCGGGGATGAGGTTTCACGAATTCCTACGTGGCGGATGGATTTTACAGACAGATGCTCTTCTTGATGCAAACCTCATCCGAGGAGCTAATGAGGGATTAAATGAATGAAAAGGAATGAAACTGGGCAAGAGTTGGAGATGGCTATGACCCATTAGAAGGTACCATTCCAACATTTGCATGGGGTTGACAATGGAAATCACAGAAAACCATTTCAAGGATGGCCAGCAGTGGGGTTCGAATCCACTCATCTGACAAGTTCAGAACAACCTAGTCCCAAGGCCTTGCACCTTGGCGTGCGTATTGCATAGCTATTGCAATTGGTATGACAGAAATGAAGAAAAGCAACAATACACAGTGGAGGCAAAAACTGCAGATTTATGATTTATGACAATAATTTTGTAAATGTAATACAGAAAATTCTTCATTCCACAAGAATATTGTATCTTTTACTTAAGCAGACCCGACCAGCGGTTGGAAACTGCTCAAGATGATGATGATGATGATGACTGTACACTTCACTCAGCATTAAACCCTTATTTATTTCCTCTTCGTTCATATTCTCGGCACGTATCACAATTAGCACTAAGCAAGATCATAAACAAAACAAAAAAACACTGCTTCAAAAGAAAACATACATGGGAAGCCAGCTGACTGCGGCATGTTCAAATAATAATTTAAAAAAAAGTTATTTATGGAACTTAAATACATCGATATATCCTGAGAAAAAATGATTCCTGAATTGGACAATCCTTCGCTGAATGCCTTACCACACAAGGCGCACACACTACAGATGTTTAGCGCATGTCAGTGATTTATACCGGACTAAAACCATCTCCCTGTTGCAAGTGCAACAAAGCCTTCTCTTAACAAACCCAACACATGAAACTACACACCTAATAGGTAGAGCCCTGTGCGGATAAACAAAACGTGGCCCGCATCCGCACGACTGTCATCGCCTCACATCCGCACTACTGTTATACGCATCCGCTCGTTTGTTATCCAAATCCGCTGGCATTACAATGAAAATGAAAATCCACAGCCTGCTTCCAGTCTCCGACCGGGTCAGGAATGGAAGGAATGAAGCCCCTATCTAGCGGCGAGGATATGAACTGCGCCGGCTGCCGAGGCCTGACGCACTCCTCTGGGGCAATGATTAAATGAATGACAGATGAAATGAAATGATAGTGGAGAGTGTTGCTGGAATGAAATTTTGACAGGGAAAACCGGAGTACCCGGAGAAAAACCTGTCTGCCTCCGTTCTGTCCAGCACAGATCTCACATGGAGTGACCGGGATTTGAACCACGGACTCAGCGGTGAGAGGCCGGCATGCTGCCGCCTAAGCCACGGAGGCTTTGGCATTACAATAATATTTTTAATTTATTAGCTAAAGCATGAAGTATTAAATCAACACATTTAGACAGTTCGATCCCCTATTTTTGTCAACCCTAATTGAGGGAATTTCCATGACTGGCTTCTCTCATTTCTCTATTATTCTCATAAAATCCAAGTGAAAGCAAAAAGTTAAATAGCAAGAAACTTGAGAGACGTACGTCTTAGCAAAAGCTAAAAGTATTATTTTAAAATCCAGTTCAACATTGTATTCTTAAAACTATTCGCAAATTTACTCTAAACATTATCCGCAGCTTATCCGCTATCCGCACAGCAATGCAAAGTATATCCGCAGGACGAAAAATTTTGCGGATATCCGCTCAGGGCTTTACTGACAGGTGGGTGTTACAAAAGACAATCTCCATCCCAACCCCAACCACACGACATGTCCTGTACCGTTTCAACGTCACTACACACAATGCCAGCCACAACAGTACAAAAGGTTCACCAAATGTGACTCTGATAGACCAATCGAAGATACAGCAGTGAATTGCGACAGAGGTTGCAACCACTGGTTCCACAAAGAGTGCACCTCCATGACCACAACGGAATACAACGCCCCGCACTCGAAAAAGAGATCGCTACTATGGATGTGCCAAACTTGCAAACTACGTCTGAAATAGAACGGACTGGCCCCAATGGCGACGAGCAACTAAGTAATAAACAAAGGAGTATAAGAGATAGCATTGGAAAACATCCAAGAAAAGCTTTATGAACTATCTGATAATCTCATGAAAATAATGAGCTGAATTCTCGAGACAACTGCAACAAGCAGATATACTAGCAAAACAGCAAGTATCAGACTATTCAAAAATTCAAGACACTACCGAAACACCAACAGCAATGCCACCGCACCCCCCAACCACCAAACCACAACCACCCGACACACAAACCACCACAGCAGAGTCAAAAAATAAACATAACTATCAATACAACACCAGATCATTATCAAACAAAGAATGGCCGGGATTACCCAACTATATTATCAACCGTGACACCACAACACAAGAAGAGACAATACAGAAAAAAGAAGATATCAGCAACAGAATCAATCATGAACACTTAGCAATACCGATCGCCATCTAAAACAGTAACCGGCACCGGAACAGAGAACGACGATACACAAGCGGAAGTAAAAACAGCCTGGCTATTTATTGGGAAGCTGAAGCAAGAAACGACCTAGAAAGAAAGGAATCCAAGAGGACGTCAGCTGCGAAGAGGCTGCCACAAGAGGAGAAACCAAAGCGTACAAAGTTAGCATCCCATTTGACTGCCTAGTAATGACATCCAACCCCGAATTTTGTCCAAGTAGAGTAATTGTGCGTCGATTTCGCCTCCGCAGAGGAAGCGAAGACCATCTCTCGAATAACTCCATTAAGATGCTCCTGTGGAATGTGAAAGGGTTTAAAGGACTACTGAAACTCACCCCAGGAAACACATTCGAAACGTCGGACATACTAGTCTGACATACTAATTTATACAGAGACATTCCTAACGACACCTATTGATTTAACCCTTTAAGTGCTGAGTTTCCATTTGACTGTGTGGTCCTTCAGTGCTGAGTTTATTTATTTGTATGTAAACAAAATTGTAGAAGCCACAATTTTTAACCTACCAGGGGGGTGAATAGCTTAAAATGTTTATAAATGTTGGTTCTTTAAAATATTTAAATGCAAATTGAACATCCTACGATTATGTTCAATATTATAAGGGCAAAAATAAAAATATTTCCTAAAATCTGTAGGCAACTAATATCTGTTACTTCATCACTTTCCGCTGTGGTTAATAACTGAAGGATTCTTTGATCTGCTTTGATCCGAAATAACATCGCTTCGAGAGCAACTAGTTTGTTGTTCCGCCATGTTTGTTTACATCACGGATGAACGACAGCTGTAGACGACTGACTTCTACAAAAGGCTCTGGTAGTCACTTCCCGAAGCTATTAGCCATGCTGAATTAGTTCCACATAATGCCCAACAGATGGCAGAACATGCCAGGCATCAATTCGGCTATTGAGTGTGAACCTGGAAACTGAAAAAAAATAAAAGTTCTTGTGTACCGTCTATAGACGGGCGTAGCACTGGTGGACCAACCGCGTCAGCCCGTCTATAGGCGGGCGTAGCACTCATCGGGATAGAAGGTTTCTACTCCATCCACTCTCTAGCAAGAAAACCTACAGAAGGAAGGCCATCAAGAGGTGTATCTAACCTCTATAAACTATGGATAGGACCCATAAAGAACTTACATATAGAAGAAACCCTTATAATCGCGAAAACAATAAACTTCACGATAATTGGCACTTATGTACGCCCCAACACTGATACAGAGGAAATAATGGAACTCCTCACGCTCTCTCTACGGAAAGTTGCAAACCCAGAAGAAACCATAATACTAACAGGAGATATGAACTGCTGACTAGACAAACCTGATACGAAATGTAAAACATTCCTTACATTCCTTAAAGAAGAAAACTTCAAAATAGTAAATGATCCAAAACTTACTTTGCCCATAATGGCAGTAGCACCACTGACCTCGCGTTCCACAAAGGAAACGAATATTGAAATTCTAGAACAAAATATTCTATGGACTTTGCCAGTAACACCACTGAGAAAACACATTCCAATACAGACCAAATTCTCATTCATAACTTCAAAGAAAGTTGTTCCAAATTGCGTCATGACATCATATCCAGACACCTTAACATGGCAGCACTACAGCGACAACTAGGAAAAGTACTTGAAGCAGAAGAGACAATCAAGGAGAACGACCTAAATACAGCCCTAACAACAATTAACAAGTTACTAGGAGCAAGTATAACCCACAAACAGATTACAAGGAAAGCTCAACCGTGGTTTGATAAGGAATGTTATGCAGAAAGGCAAACTACACTAAAGGCGCTATATATAGCTAGGATCACGTCAACACCACAAAACCAAAGAGTATATGGGGAAACACGGAGATATTATAAGAATCTCATGAAACGTAAACGCTTTCAATACATAGAAAAAGAAGGTGAAAGAATCGCCGAAGAGGCAATGAATGATCCATACATAGCCATCAGACCAAGAAGATCATCAAGATCGAGCAACGTAGAAAGAGGAATATGGGAATCGCACTTCACTATCATCCTTAACGGTACAGGTCAACAAGCGGAATATGAAATTGAATGTAGAGATCAACTCTAAGAAATTCTCCCCATCACTAACACAGAGGTATTTTTGGACACAATCAAGGCTACGAAATGTAACAAGACCGCATGACCAAACGGGTTTTTCAACGAGCATCTAAAGGAATCGGCACAATACCTAGCAGAACTATGGTCCAAGTTGTTTACCAAATGCCTAGAATCAGGAAATATCCCCGAAGAATGGAGAAAATCAACCATTAGATTCTGCCGACGACAATCCACCAAATGCCACAGTACTGTAAACGCATATTTTTTTAGAAACTAATCCTAAAGGCGGGTTCACACGGAGTCATGAAGCGGACGAGAGCACTAGATAGGTCAGTGGGTCGTGGAGACGACCTCGTGTGAATCAGTGGTAGTGGGAATAGGGGGGTCGTGCCCGCCCTCGAAAAGGTGGCGCGTGAATTCTCTGACTGGTTGGAGTAAGCACGACCGCTTCAGTCGTATTCTTGTAGAAGGGATGAAAACATGTCTGTATATAAAATGAGTAGTGTCCAGGTGATGAAGTTTGTCGACTTGTACCGCAAAAAGGAATGTTTGTGGAAAATAAATTCGGAAGCATACAAGAATCGAGATGCTAGGGACGCAGCATTGCAAGAAATATGCAGTGAAATGAATTTTGATGGTTTCGGGATTCGTGAAGTGGCATAGAATATAAAAATGTTAGAACTTCCTATTATAATAAAAGAAAAATATGAATGAAACGGAATCAAATCTGGATTCGACAGTGCAAAGCGGCACAATGTCAAAACGGCCAGAAGAACAGTTCTCATATTGATGACACTCCAAGAGGAAGCTCGTCAAATGAAAAGGAGACATATGAAAGTTTTAAAGGCCCACAATCACATAAGGCCACTGCATAAAAAGATGCCTTCAAGATAGATATACTGTATGCCACCTTCGCACATTTCGGAAGCAATTGAAAAGCTGGAGTCCATGCAATCAAAACTTGCAACGGAGACAGAGTTTGATTTTTGGACAACGAGCGAGAAACTTACGACCAGCGAGAACACTTCGTCTGTGTGAACGGAACAAGGTCGTGGGTTCTTGAGTTGAGTAAGCAAGTTGTGACGCATGCTCAAAACTAGTAGTGCTCTCGCCCGCTTCACGACTCCGTGTGAACCCGCCTTAAACCTATTTGATAGAATTAATCTAAGAGACAGATATGCAAAATTCAAAACGTATTAACACAAGATGCTATTTAGAATGTGCAGGCTGTCAAAATTATATTAAAATTTCCAATTTAAAAAGGGGTTAAAAATTACAGTATTTCTTAATGAAATAAATGAATCAAAGTATTAATTATTTAGCAACTAGTACATTACAAATATGGCCTGTTCGCCATCTCTTGATGAATACAGTACTTTTGCATTTGTCAGTTGGCACAGGCTAGAGTAAAAGGTGGCTTTTCACCGATGTCTCAGTCTCACTCATGGCTGTGATTATATGGAAGCTACTGAGGTATGGGTGGTGCTTAGTAATGGCATTCGGGGCACAGTCAGTGCCTGTGAATGCTGTGAAAGGTTCAACTCATAGGGTTAGGACTACTGTTGTGACTCAGTGAGGAAAGCAATGGCAAACTACCTCACTCCTCTTCTTGCCTAGAACGCCTCAAAATAGCGCTGCCTTGGGTTTTTGTGGGTATCTACTCACATAACGTAACGGTGGTACTTTTTGAGGATCCAACAAGCCTTCGGGCTGACTACCTAACCGACAGACATTACAAATATGTTTGCCAGATACACAAAAAATAAAAATATCCAATCTTGAAAAATATAGGTAGGAAATATTTTTTTATGAAACATTTGTAGTTTCACTAAATTTGGTTCGGCATTTACTAGCATAACCACTCATTAATAGCTTAGCATCAAAAGGGTTAAGAAATAAGCTATAGCAATGGGGAATCAAATCATAACTCATTACCAATTCAATTCATAAGCTGCTGCTGCTACAATTCATTTTTGAGGCTTGGGACACTTCCATCAGCCCTGAGTATTTGTGCAGTAACCTGTGTTCCTGTGAAGACTGTTAGTAACTGTAATACTTAAAAGAAGATTATGCCATGGCATAATTCCATAAACTTACAAGGAACATGTACAGTACAGTGTCCTACTCAAAATTGAATGTCCATGTACACAGCACGTTCCAGACTTATATCATCAACAGAAAAGATTACATGAGGCATTTTCTTCTTTGCTGCTATTAGAACTGGAACATTCAAGACACATCTACGAATCTCCACATATTTTAGAGCCCTCAAGTTATTATGAAATTGAGGCCATGGAAGATGTTCAAGGTTCATGTGCTCGAACTTTAATACTTGTAAATATTTGTAATCTACTATAAAAAGTAAACTTGATTGCATTAATCCCCTACAGAATCCAAGAAACAGATATTCCAATGGCCGAATATATGAAAGACACTTCATACCAGCATCAGTAACATACCTATTACTATATATGCCAAGTTCTTTCAAATTTTTCAAGTGAATCAGCATTTCCATAGTTTTATCAGTGAAATCTATAGAGTTACGCAAATGTAAGCTTTGCAAATTGGGACAATTTTCAACAATGATCTTCGTAACATCATCATTGTACGACAGAAAATAACAGAACTCTAACCGCACCAAGTGAGCCAAATTCTTGTAGCCAAATAAAGTTTCAATATCATAAATTCTATTAATATCATGCCAAATAATGGATTTCAAAGTTTTCAAATTGCCCAATGTCCGAGCAAGTGATATGGATTCATTTTCACAACACCCGTGTATACCCAAGGATTTTAAGGCTGTACATACAGATAAGCAAGGGATGGTACACTTATTAGCCCCTAGAAAACTGCTACAAGGTAATGCAAGGGTATGTAAAGTGTCTTTCTTCTTTAGTAGAAAATAGTTTAGGTCATCAATCGCAACATTCATTTCTCCAACCACAAAAGCTTCAAGATTTGGACAACCTTCTGCGAGTGGTTTTAAGACAATGTGGCCTATGCGCGACTCGGAGCGAATAGTCCTTAAATTCATAAACTTTCCTACTATCTCTGAATTCACTTGATGTGACAATATTGTTTCATTTACAATAAGAAATTCAATCTTTGGACATTTTTTCTGCAACCCATTCAGTATGTTAGAACTAATATACTGATGATCATTAAAATGTATTTTCACAATATCAGCACAATTATTTGCAAGTGCTTCAAGAACGTTCAACCTAACTCTCTTACTCTGAAAATTCACAGCCCACAATCTTGGACATCTCTTAAATACACTGATGATCTTTTCATCACCATCTTCTTGTTTGGGAGAAAAGGTATGGTTCTTCCAAATTTTAGGCCAGGTGGATATTTTCCTCCAACGACTATTAACATCACGTATATTCCATATTAAATCGTCGAATGTACAATAGGAAAAAATTTCTTCCAGTACTTCATCAGGAAATTTCTCCATACTGGCACAAACTGTAACATATCAGAAACCTATTAGCTTACAAAGGGAAATTTGGAGTTTAAACCTTTTAACAGAGATGCCAATGTTTGAGAAAATCAATTTGTAACCCAGGTTAAGAAGGAATGAAGGTAATAGGTGTCATGGAACTACCATACTTATTCTGCATACAAAACTAATATCCTAAAAAACAAATATTGGACAGGAAAAGACAGATAGAAACACAGAAAAAGGAGAAGGACAATCTCCACAGTAGGACACACAACCGTCCATCCAATCAATAAATAGCTCTTCAGTGCTATAGTCCCGGCGAGCTCGTTTCCACCACCCAGTCCCATCAGGAGGGCAAGCAACAACCAATTCTTTTGTTACTCAAAATAAAGCATAACAAAGGGACATTCAAGGAAATCTTTAGTCTTGAAGAAGGTTAATATAGAGAGATAAGTACATGATCATTATCTATGTGCGCCCCGATAAGCACGGCAACCTAAGCCAGCTGTGACTGGCCCAGATCGCGGCCATGCGTACGCGGTACAGCCGGAGGTTAGCGCGCTCTGCTGACTCATATAGTTAGTTCACACGTGTTTTTTCATTCATATGGACGTGTATCTGCAAAGCTTAAACGTCAGTATTGCACGTTTAGTGAGTATTGTGATTAATGTGATTGTTGGTCATGCCTAGACACCAATTCACACTGCACGAACGTGTGTATATCCATAATTCGTATAAGAAAAGCAGAAAATCTTGTTCTAAAACGAGACGAAAATTTCGAATGAAGTTTCCAGGAAGACCTGTGCCTAATGCCAGTAACGATTCAAGGAAACAGGCTCCGTGATTAATAAAAGAGTTGACAGACATTCTTTCATCACAAGATGTCAGGTGTGTTTTACAAGAGAGGGAGGATATTTTCAGCATCGCCTATGAGCACTGTAAGTACACATTATTGAACATGTTTGGTAAAAGTGTGAAAGTGCACGCCACCACAGGCGGAACCGAGTATGCGTGCCCGTGATCTGTGCCAGTCACAGCCGGCTTAGCTTGCCGTGCTTATAGGGGCGCATATTAGATAATGATCCTGTATAAAGGACGACTGGGAAAGTAAAAATATAACAAGGAACACACAAGACAAATACCGGAGGAGTAGTGATTAAAATTAGGTTATACAAATCTGCATAAAATGCATGCACCGTATGTTTGTGGGTTACTCGTAATTGTCATAAAATATAACCAACTCATATGGACCTTAAACTATTATCAGAAAGCATGGTAGTAGTAAGAGTATCTCAATAATTAAAGCACTCAATAACCTGCCAACAAACAACATGTGCATTTTTGTAAGTATACATATACATAAGCCTATAGATATGGGTATCTCAAACATGCCCAACATTGTAATAGCTCCAATAACAGGCAATTATCACGATACAATTAACGCTTGAACAATGCCAATTCAACTCCGATGCAAATATAACCTGATTAACACACGAGAGCACAGCATTAGTTCGTGTGAAACTTCTAATACAACGAATCATTCATATAACAATACGGAATGATTCAAGTCCTTATGACGTTTCGTTTTTAAGCTATTCGAACAACTATAACGACAATAAGCCAGCAAACAAGGTTTGGACTTGGACAGATGTCGAATGTAGAAATCTCAATTCCCTCTGGGCAGCTTCGGTGGCGTACTCTGTAGCATGCTGAGCTACTATGTCCAAGATCGCGGGTTCAAACACTGTCAAAATCAACGGATTTTTTGAAGAGCGGTGAAAATCCCTTAGTATGCCTTCCTTCGGAGGGGAAGTAAATCCAGCGGATCCATGTCATAGATTTATGGCATGAAAAAGAACCTACCACTACAATTGGTAGTGTGTAGCCAAATTTGTAGTCTTATTTAGCTGGTTATAAACGCTCTAACAAGTTCCAACGTTCGCCGCTAGGTGTCAGTTACAGTGGCATCTAGTAGCCCAAGTTGGAACCACTTGAAATCGAACTTGCTGGGAGCCCATGAGCGTTCAATTAAAATAGCCTGCTTTGGCCATTGGCTGCGATTCATCTATATATATAAAAATCAATGTTACTTGATAGTATGTATGTGGGTGTGTATGACTCCTATGCGTTCATACACCACCCATCCGATTGCGCTGAAACTTGGGTGAGATGTTGATTACTCTCCAAGGAAGGTTTCTGGCTGAGTAAATCCATTTTACAATAGGCAGCGCACGAGTCGATTCAACAAATGAGCGACGACGCACGAAGCATTTCGACACAGTCCCGTATTTGTTCGTAAACCTTTCATCAGATTGCGATGAAATTTGGGTGAGAAGTTGTTTCCACTCCAGGGAAGGTTTCTAACTTAGTAAATACATTTCACAGTAGATAGCGCACGAGTAGATTCAACAAATGAGTGACGACAAGCAAAGCGTTTCAACAAAGTCCCGTATGCATTCATATACCATTCGTCCGATAGCTATGAAACTTGGGTTAGATGTTGTGTACACTTTAGGGAAGGTTTCTGGCTGAGTAAATCCACTTTACAATAGGCAGCGCACGTGTAGATTCAACAAGTGAGCTACGACGCGCGAAGCGTTTCAACAAAGTCACGTATGCGTTCATATACCATTCGTCCGATAGCGATGAAGCTTGGGTGAGATATTGAGTACACTCTAAGGAAGGATTCTGGTTAGCAAATATACTTTACAATAGGTAGCGCACGAGTAGATTCAACAAATGAGCGACGACGCGCGAAGCGTTTCAACAAAGTACCGTACGCGTTCATATAGGCCTACCATTCGTCCGATAACGATGAAACTTGGCTGAGATGTGGTGCACAGTCCAGGGAAGGTTTTTGACTTAGAAAATACATTGCACAATAGGTAGCGCACGAGTAGATTCAACTGAGGGAAGGCACGCGAATCGCTTCAACAAAGTCCCGTATGCGTTCATATATACCTACTATTCATCCAATTGCGATGAAACTTGGGTGAGTTGTTGTGCACACTGCAGGGAAAGTTTCTAATTTAGTAAGTCCATTGTATAATGGGTTGCGCACGAGTAGTTTCAACAAATGAGTGACGGCGCACAAACCGTTTCAACAAAGTTCCATCAGCGTTCATATACTATTCATCCGATTGTGATGAAATTAGGGTGAGTTGTTGTGCACACTGCAGGGAAGATTTCTACCTTAGTAAATCCATTGTACAATTGGTAGCGCGCGAGTTGATTCAACAAATGAGTGACGGCACGCGAATCGTTTAAACAAAATCCCGAAGCGTTCATATGCCATTCATCCGATTGCGATGAAACTTTGATGATTTGTTGTGTATACGCCAGGGAAGGTTTTAGACTTAGTAAATCCATTTTACAATAGGTAGCGCACGAGTAGATGCAACGAATTAGTGACGACGCGTGAAGTGTTTCAGCAAAGTTCCATCTGCGTTCATATACCATACCTGCCTACTTTTGAAAAGGGCTATCAGTAAAACTCACCCGCGACAAAAAAATCTAACGATTTTCGACATACCCCGGCTTGACGAAAATAATAATACTTCTGGGCTACAAAATACAATAATTCATGCTTTAAACAGGATACTTCAATGAAATCATATCTACTTACATGATTTGTAGATGAACATAACAATCAAGAAGAAATCCATGTTAATCAGCAGCAGGCGTGGTGAATATTGGTTTGGAGCAGACATAACAGGACTTCCTTGATAGATTAAGCTGATATACGATAATTGAAAAAGGCTTTAAACAATAAAACTTGTTTAACGTAGCACAGGCAAGAAATAATATAATACACACTGCAAATCACATGCTAGTTCGATTTTTAAGTCATGGTTGTGGCCTTTTTAGCTTCCTGCAAACAGTCTTGAGAAAATGTTTTGTCATAACAGGGACCAGAACTCCTGGTCTTCAAAATAGAAATAGACTCCAGAGATTCATTGGACATGGATGACCTGAACTGTGTTCTATTTTTCTTCACAAGGCTAAAAAAACGTTCACATTCTGCATTGCTATGGGGTATGGTGAGAATAGAGAGCAATACTCTAGAAATTCGGTTATACTTAAGAAGTCCATCGGCTCCACGAATTCTTGATATTTGTGCCCAACTGGAATCACTTGCAGCATCTTGATGTGCAGCCAAAGTGTCATCTACCTGAAGAGCTGTGAACTGCCTCTGAAGCTCATTCACCACCTCATCTGTAGTTTCATTCTCTTCCTTGCATAACATGATAGGAAACTTTTCCAAGAAAAAACGAATGGAAGATAACTGTGCATCTTCAATTTTGTCTAACCTTGCAACTTGAGCATTCTTTAACACGTCATCCTTGAGTGGAAACTTGTTGATGATGTAGTCACAGGCAGTATAAAAGTAGTTTCTCACTGATGAAAAGAAAAGGGATTTATCTGTATCCGGTCCGTTCTGAAGGCACTTAACAACTTCAGATGATGCATTTTTTGCCATTTTATTTACAATACATGTCGTTTTCGTGTGACCACAACTATATTTCTTTGCAACTTCTGATGTGGGAAACATCTTCTTAAATAAAGCACCAGCATGATCAGCCGCACTTAAGGGCACATTGTGTTCCACCAAAAAGGAAGTAAACAGACACTCGGCCCTAATTACGTCACTGTCAACGTTTCCAGACTTAGCAAAAAAGGTGTTGATTTTCTTGCTATCTTCCTTCGATTTAACATAACTAATGTGTTTACCGCACTTCACATGATTACTTAAATCGTTTTTTCCACCATGTGCAAAATTAATATCACACCCACATACCACAAAAGGCAAATTTTTCTCCCTTTCTTGATTTTAGTATGCACGGAAAATCAACCGAGTATGATTCTTTAAATGTCTGGAAGTACTGTTTCTTGTTGGATTTGTTCATTCTCGATATCTACTAAAACATCGAAAGGAACCTGGATCACTGAACGTCATATAAAATTATAACATAAAACACTTAAGACAGCCAACACTTCATTAAAACATGTCAAAACACACAAAGTCTTAAACCATTAAATGAACACGACGCCAACCTCGTGAAGAAAGAATATGCACATGGTAGAAAAAAAAAACACACACACACACAAGGAACGAATGTAATTAGTCCAAGGAATACAGGAAACTGCGAAGCACGAAGTTATAGCACAAAAACTCGAACGCTTCATTAAAATATGCCATAACCTTAAAAGACGAAAATATTCAAGGAACGCCAACTTCGCGAACAATGAACAACTAACGTGGTCAAAGAATATGGTTTAAATCGCAACGAGCGAACGGAGCGGAACAAAGAATATGCGAAGCAGAGCCTGTCGACACCTAAGATTCACATGGAAGAACGGTTATCCCGGCTTCAAATTCAATTACAATGACGACACAACCATCACACATATCAAAGAACGAGTTATCGACTATCGTGGACTTGCCTTCGACCCACGCAAACAATCGATGTACGGTAGTGGGCAGTATTATCGAATGTAAATTATCGTTTCAAATTTTTGTCCGCGAAATCGTAAAATGACACCGTTCATCCGTAAAACCGTAAAATGCTGCAATTTCCGTAAATTTTACGGATAAACCGTAAAAGTTGGCAGGTATGATATACCATTCATCCGATTGCGATGAAACTTTGGTGAGTTGTTGCGCACAAATGTTTCAAAATTAGTACATCCATTTTACGATAGCTTAGAGGCAGTTAACGGAAATTGAAGAAAAAATTGTGTATCCAAAGGCACTTCAAGAAACCAAATTACAATGCCAACACTTTCTTTGATTGGCATTGCAACGCATGCCAGGTACAGCTTGTATATAATAAATAGAGAAGACAGATACGAATTCTGAGGAAAATACTGGGAGCTAAACGAAAAGGAAGGAAGGAAGGAAGCTTGTAGTTTAACGTGACCGTCAATCTTGAGATCATGAGCCACGGGACCTCCTTTTTACGTGGAATCCGACAGAGACAGATACGCGATTTAGTCAGATCTGCCAAGGACAAGCGCCATCCCCATTCCAGTGCGGACGTCTACAGGGTACCTTGCAGCTGCGGCCAGGTTTATATTGGTACCACGAAGCGCAGTATTGCCACTAGGCTGAAGGAACACGAGCGACACAGCAGGCTGGGCCAGATGGAGAAGTCCTCGGTGGCAGAGCATTCCCTTCTTAAAGGCCATGATGTTCACTACGGGTGCACAGAGGTGCTGTCCAGCACCGTCCACTACCACGCGAGGCTGCAGCGAGAGGCTATTGAAACTTTCAAACACCCTAACAATTTCAACCGGAAAGAAGAGAGCGAACGGGTGAACAAAATCTGGCATCCCGTCCTCAGATCAACTAACATCAAACCATTGGCTGAGCATTGCACACCTCTTGGTACTGGCAGCCAATCAGCGCGCTCCACTCCTGGCGTGGAAAGTTCCGGACCGCGCAGTGAACCGACCCGGTCGCACAATATATAGCGGTGGCGGACAAGCGCAACTTCAGTCTGCCTCTGGCCATCGGAAAGAGAAGACCCTTGAGAATGGCGAACGCAGTCTTCGCTGAAACGTCGGGAAACAACAGCCCTACTGGACCACGGCCTAACAGCCCGGATAATCACCTCTTAGATTTTAAAATTAGCCACGAAAAAGATGTAATCACATTTTAAAAGCTTTTCACGCATTAGAACACACATCTGAAACATCCGTGAATAGAAATTGATAATATGACATTTCTTAGGGTGGTTTATTACCACCAATTACCCCCAATCTTCGATGAGCCTATCTTAATGGTTTTATGGCGGGAAGTGCACTGCAAGCGCTTAAGGTTTATGAGTGTTGCCGCTCGCTTATTGTTGTTCTAGGGATAGCAACTGGCATTTGTTGAACACCTGGGAACCATTGTCATACATTTTAGTAGTTATCCATGTGCAGTTCACACTAAAACATGCCTCTTAGCCGTGAAGGAGCTGCACAGGCAGTTGCATTGGTGGAGGATGGCCGCAGCTTCCGTTATGTTGCTGAGGTCATTGGATCATCTCTCGGTAGCATTCACCGTGCCATGCAACTTTACAGAGAACTCCAAACATACGACAGGAGACGAGGGTCAGGTCGTAGAAGAAGCACAAGTGCCAGGGATGACAGATTTCTCACCCTGCAAGTTCTGCGTGATCGCCATACCACAGCAGTCCAGGCACGAAATCAACTGGAAAATGTCAGAAATGTGAGAGTGAGTGAGCAAACATTAAGAAGAAGGTTTGAAGAAGCTCATCTTTCGTCCCAGAGACCTGCACGTGGACCCGCACTCGATCGACATCACAGAGAGGCGCGTCTTCGCTTCGCAAGGCAGCATCTGGGATGGACCCACGAGCAGTGGGCCTCTGTTCTCTTCACTGACGAGAGTCGCTATAACCTTAGATCTCCTGATAGAAGAGAAAGAGTGTGGAGAAGGCGCGGGGAGAGGTACAGCCCTGTTGCTTTCTCCTCCAGGACTCCATTTGGAGGTGGCTCGGTTATGGTGTGGGGTGGCATCAACGTTATGGCCCGCACTGAGTTGGTGTGCATCGATCACAGGACGCTCAATTCCCAAAGGTACATCGAAGAGATCCTGATGAACCATGTGATGCCCTTTGCGACTTTCGTTGGTCAGAATTTCATGCTGATGCAGGATAATGCCCGCCCTCATACTGCTCGCTGTGTTGTACAATATCTGCAGGAAGTGGGGATTCAAACCCTTGACTGGCCAGCTCGTAGTCCTGACTTGAACCCCATCGAACATGTATGGGATATGCTTGGAAGGAACGTCAGACAGCGTGACCACACCACCTTGGCACAACTGAGAACATTGCCGCTGGAGGAATGGGATCACATCCCGGCAAATGCCATTCGACGAGTTGTGAACGGTATGCCTGAGCGTTTACAAGCTGTCATGGACGCTAAGGGTGGAAACACTCGTTTTTAGTGACCAGTGTTCCCGTACAGTGCAGTGCAAAAATTAACACGGTTTAGTTTGGCAATATGTTTGATAAAAACCAGCCCAAAAGAACATCACTAAAAAATAGAAAATTGTTAGATTTGTGAAATGTAACGACATTTCTGAGTTAAAGCGTGTTGTAAAACATGTTTCGGCATTTTCTGTAGTCAACCATCTAACATTTACATGAATAATGCAATTATTGGAAAACTGATACATTTTAGTGCAATAAATTAAGAAATTATATAAAAAATTGAAGTGTTCCACTTTTTTTGCCAGTCAGTATAGTTATAAATCCAAACCCACATGGTTCATTGAAATTGACTAAGACTTGACAAACGCCAGAATTCAGACAGACACAATAGCAAACAGATCACTCTTCAGAGAAGCTATTCAAAATGCAAAATTTCAAGAAATAAAGAAACCAACAACTCGCAGAAAGTGGACTCAAGAGGAGAAAGATCGTCACTCTAGAAGGATGAATGAAATTTGGAAACAAAGGAAATTGAATACAATGGAAAATAGCCAACGTTGATTCATCGTGCCCTCCAAATGGGTTATTCGAAAGAAGAAATAGAGGAAGTGAATAAAACAGACCAACATGACAATCCAGGAGTGTTCTCAGAGGCATTTCCACTTGGTAACAGCAAGTCATGTTCTGAACAAGTTGATGGGCGTAGAAGATAGTGGCACGTGCTTCACTGTCTACTTTTACCAGTCAAAATATCTCCTGACAAGTAGCCTCACCGCTCTAAGTTCACTTTCATCTCCAACCATGAGAGATCTCCAAACACAATGGACCCAGGTGGAATATGTTTACTTGGCTGCATCCAGTTTGGAACAAGAGTTCTGGACTTCCACTGGTTGTGTCTAAAAGTGATTATAACAATGAGTAGATAATTATGTAGTTAATACGCCAGATATATTCTCATCATGAGCATAATTTACAGAAGACAGTACGGTGAAAAATAAAACAGCATACTTAGTAGGACAAGATTGCAAGATGACACACGAGGACCATATTGAGGTGTAGACTTACATTCTTCAGTGCCATCCCTGGGGTCTGAGTTCAATTCCTAACTCTTGATAAATTGAACATCCGCCTTATGAATACCTGGAGTTGTTTAACAAAAGATTAAACAAAGTACAAGCCGGACGTTTGTTTTAGATGATTGCCCTTAACCGTGAAGCTTGCGGGTGAGCCTGTACACAGTCACTCCCTAGCCCTATCGCTTCACAATTGTCATCACCGGTCTTATGTAATAGAATTCAAGACTTGAGCACGTGACGACAACACCGTGCAGACAGAACAGTCAATGTCTAAGTATTCAGTGACGCGGAAGTACGTGTTACATAATTACGAACAGAACGCCATTATATTTGCCAATGACTGTACTTCAACCAGTAGTGCGAGATAGCTTTGTCAATCATCTGACCGCATGGGACAGGTGACAACAAGACAGGTACTGTAGTAACTCGCCTCCAGGCTTCCTAATTAAGATTTTTCACTCGTCTAAAACAAACGTCCAGCCTGTACATGTTTCGGTATTGCAAAGATACCATCATCAGCGTGAAATGATATTAAATCTTAAAAAAAAAAGTTTATAATGTCAACAAAATGGATATCCTTTACAAAAATAGTGTCAAATTTAAATGAATGAAAACTTGCAAATATATTGACATGCAATTCGAAAAACTACCTTAAAGACAGCCTATGTTGATATTCTCTTAATATTTTGGAATATTATACTAACAGGAGACTTCTCTGTTCGTAGAATGCCTTTACTTACTTAGACTTAGTTCCTCCAATGCTACGTAGCATATGGAGCAACAAGTTTCCTCGAGTGAACTCTTCATCAGCTGCCAGGTTTTCAGCTTCCTCCCAGTTCATATCCATGCATTCATGATCCTTTGCAAAAGTTTGTTTCCGGGTGTTACGAGGTCTTCCTCTACTTCGGTATCTTTCCGTTGGTTTCCACAACAGTTCTGATTTGGGTATCCTTATATCATTCATAAGTAGAACATGTCCCGCAAACTTCATTCTTCTTTGCGCAACAATTTTGTGCAGGCTGCGTAGACCAGTTCTTTTCAGTACTTGATCATTTGTTATGTGGTCACAATAACTGATTTTCAAAATTCGCCTCAAGCATCGTTGGTGAGAAACGTAGAGCTTGCGTGCTGATTTTACTGATATTTTCCAGGTCTCACATGCATATGGCGATCGGTAAGATGATAAGAGGAATATAGCCGAATCTTTGTGGACATACCTATAGATTAAGATTAGTTGGATTATTACCCATTTGGTTTTCATACTTACAGAGTCTAATTGCCATATGGATTACACTCGTTGAAAGACTGCCGAAGCTTTCCCAATTCTGCTGCTGATGTCAGCATCTACGTCCCCATTACTACATTTAAGGCTGCCGAGATACGAATATCGGTCAACATCTTGTAGAATCTTCTGTTGCACTATAATTTGTGTAGATACATTCCCACTTTTTATGCACATTGTATTTATCTTGTCACTATTTATCTGTAGTTCTTCAGAACTGGCCATTCCATCCACCTCGGTTGTCATTAATAAATTGTAAACTTTGTGGTGTTTCTGCCAGAAGGACGATGTCATCAGCAAAATCCAGATACGTTAGCCTAGATTGCTCATGCCAACATATCCCCATAGCTTTTCTCATTACAAATTCTATGACCAATATGAATAGGAATGGTGACAAAATGCATCCTTGTCTGACGCCTGAGAAAATGCTAAAGAAAGGGGTGTTCCCATCTTCTGCTTGTATACAACAGCTCGAGTCTAGATAGAGGATTTTGAAAACTTCGATGAGATGGAGGGAATTCCACATAGGCTCACAATATTCCACAATGATTCTCTGGGTATACTGTCAAAAGCTTTTCTGAAATCAACGAAGTTTAGGTGCAACGGACAGTTAAATTCTATGCATTGTTCTATTACATTTCGTAAAATAAATATTTGTTCAGAGCAGGATCTCTCTCTTCGAAAGCCAGCCTGTTCTTCTCGCAGTCGACAATCTGCTGCTTCTTGTATCCGTTTTAGAAGAATGAGGCAGAAGACTTTGCCTGGCACCGAGAGAAGCGTGATACCTCTCCAATTTGTACATTCAGTTAGATTTCCTTTCTTTGGTAGTTTCACGATGACGCCACGTCTCCAGTCTTCTGGAACTCATCTCTTTGGCTAATAGATATTGCAGAGTTAAGTAAGGTGATGAATTAATGCTGGACCCCCATATTTTAGAATCTCTGCTGAGATTTCATCCAAACCAGCTGCTTCGTTGTTTCTAAATATTTTGATTGCTGCGCACACATCTGCATCTGTAATATCTCCTGTTTTTACCATTAGCTCTTGCATTTTTGGCTGATTTTCGATGTTGTAAGCATTAAGTGGGTTGGGCTGGTTTATGGTTTCTTTGCGGTACTCAACCCATCCGGCAGATTGTTCATCTCTTGTGAGCAGAAGTTTGCCATTTTTATCCTTTATGGGGATGTTTTAACAACTAAGGGCTCCAGTAAGTTCTTGGACAATACAGTACTATGTTCTGGTGTCATTTCGAGAGGCTGCATATAGAGCCTCTTTACCTTTCCGTTCAAACCACTCTCTTTTGTCGGCTCTAAAACTGCTTTTTACTCGGCGGTCTAACTCAGCATATTTTCGTCTAGCTACTTGAAGCTCTTCTTGATCTTTAGCTTGTTCATGCTGTTGTTTTATACCATCTTTCATCTATCAGATACCAAGTTCGATCTTTAATCCATCGCTCTTTCTGTGTTCCTCTCCGTCGTCCAACAGTCTCTTCAGCACATGCACTCCCAGAATCCTTGAATGTAAACCATTGTGTTTCAACATCATCAGGTAGGTTTTGAAGTGCCTGAAATCTATTTTTAAGACTGATTACGAATGGATTTTCTACTTCCTGGTCTTTTAGCTTTGCCACATCCAACGGGCGCTTAGGTTGATGCGATTTAAACTTAACTTTCAAGTCCGCTCGGACCGAGAAATGATCCGACCCAACATCCGCAGCATGATAGCTTCTTGTATCTCGCAAAGATGACTTCCATCGACTATTCATACAAACGTAATCAATTTCATTTAAAGTATTCCCATCAGGCAAACACCATGTCTTCTTATGTATCGTTTTTTGCTGAAAGAAAATGTTGTTTATACAGAGTCCGTGGAGACTACAGAATTATCTGAAACGTTCACCATTATCAATCGTGCGTTGTGCTGTCGCAAAGGGCCCAACAACATGCTGAAATCCAAACGGTCATTGCTGAGTAGCGCATTCATTTCACCCATACGAAGTGTAAGATCTTGATTGGGTAGATGAGTAAAATTGTATGTAAATCTTCGTTTCAAGTGGAAAATAATTTTCAGGAAACAATGTAACAAATATTGTCAAAAATCAGTCGTATTCTGAAGATGATTGTCCACTGGTAACACAACGTGCGGAATAACATACGAAGTACGTCCAGAAAGTAAGTTCCGTTTGGTAATAACATTAAATTGTGTACAGATACAGAAAAATTAGTTATTGCACAAAATTCTACAACCCTTAAACTACTTTTCCACATAACTGCCGAAATGTTGTAGGCATTTGTCGTAGCGTGGCACGAGTTTTTGTATACCTTCTTCATAGACGTGTGCCGCCTGTGTCTTCAACTAGTTGTACGTTCCGTTGCAGCGCAGTTCTGCATATGCGCGGTAGACGCTCTGTATCAAGGAGAAGAAACGTGCGCCATTTGGAGAGCGCTGTCAGCCACGTACGCGTTGTTGTGCATGTTTACTCGTACAATGTCGGTGTTGATTGAAAATCCCGCCGCTTGTGAAATCACATCAGTGATTCGTTTTCTGAATGCTAGGAAAGTGAAACCAATTGAAATTTATCGGCAAATTTGCGAAGTGTATGGACAAAATGCGATGAGTGATTCAATGGTGAGAAGATGGGTCCGACAGTTCAATGAAGGACGTAGTGAAGTGCACGATGAAGAACGAAGTGGGCGTCCATCTTTGGTTACAGAAGAACTGGTTCACGCGATTGACGACAAGATCCAGGAAAACCGCAGATTTACAATTAGTGCTCTCGCTATGGAATTTCCCCAAATCTCACGATCACTAATTCATGAAATTGTTACCGAAAAACTGAACTTTCGTAAACCTTGCCGACGTTGGGTACCAAAGATTCTTACGGAGCAACACAAAACAAAACGGATGGGTAGTGCACTTCAGTTTTTGACCCGTTACAATGAATGCGGCGAAGAATTTCTGACACAGATAGTCACAGGAGATGAAACTTGGGTTTCTTACGACACCCCTGAAAGTAAGCGGCAATCAATGGAATGGAGGCACACTTCATCCCCAGCAAAGGTTAAGCCGAAACAAATCTTGACACCTCGGAAAATGATGTGCACAGTGTTCTGGGACTGGAAAGGCATCTTACTCATTGATTTCTTACCGCGTGGTCAAACAATCAACGCAGATGCTTACTGCGAGAAACTTTGGAAATTGCGCCGCGCAATACAGAATAAGCGCCGAGGGTTGCTGTCAAAAGGTGTTGTTTTTCTTCATGACAACGCACGAACACACACGGCAAATGTGACGAAAAACCTCCTACAGGGATTTGGCTGGGACGTGTTTGACTACCCTCCGTACAGCCCTGACCTCGCTCCTAGCGACTTTCATTTGTTCGCACATCTCATGTCTGTCCTTGGCGGTCAACACTTCAACAATGACGACGAACTAAAAGAAGATGTTTCCAACTGGTTGAAGACACAGGCGGCAAACTTCTATGAAGAAGGTATCCAAAAACTTGTGCCACGCATGACAAATGCCTGCAAAAGTTTGGCAGTTATGTGGAAAAGTAGTTTAAGAGGTGTAGAATGTTGTGCAATAAATAATTTTTCTGTATCTGTACACAATTTAATTTTATTACCAAACGGAACTTACTTTGTGGACGTGCCTCATATACTAAAACTATTACTCAAGCATACTTGTTAACATGTAGCCTACGTCGTTTAATATTTTATTAAACAACTTCCAAGTATTGATAAGGCGGATGTTCAATTCTATCAATCAATATGGATAATATCTATTTACCATTTTCAAAATGATTAATGTGTATGCATTCTATTCGTGAATATGCCAAGAAATTTAACTCAAGTCTGGATGGTTTTAATAGTATACACACAGTCTTGCACGACAAAATCGAGAAGAGTTGGTTTTGATTCCAATCTCAGCCTAGAAGTGGTTATCTGTGGTTTCCTACAACTCCGGGCAAATGCTGCACATCTCATACCAATAAACGAGTCCAGCAAGTTGCATTGGACAAAGTGGAAGAAGGTATAAAGAACGCCTAATTGTAACTAAACACTTGAAACACTCGGCAGTATGCGAACACTTGCACAATAGCATGCATCCTAACATAGAAACAGGTTTAAAGATTTTGCACCACGAAGAAAAAAAAATCCCTCTCGGCAGAAGTAGATTTCACCGGGCAAAGAAAAATATATTGAATTCACTAAATTTGTCAATTGTTGTATAACTAGAAATGTTCTACATGGTTAGCATACGAGAAGCCACATCATCTTATAATTCAGAAAACCTTTGGCGTAAGGGTGGGTCATATCATAAATTCTTTCAGACAAAGGTTTTAGGTACAGTACTTTTTAGAGGACTACTGACCTTTTTGCTAAGATCTTAGCAATATCACAATTTGGTATAAAAGTCTTGCATATCTGTGAAAACTACAAAAGAAGAACAAAACACACAGTAACACATACGACAAAATCCAACCATAAATTCCGACTCAACAGTTCTTTGTCAAGGACCATTCACTTCAAAATTTCCATTACAGCAAGATACAAATAGTAGCCTACATATGTTCCACTCTGCAAATGGCCATTTATTCATCTTATAGAAATCATCACCCCATTGACCATCCCAAGATATTTCTAATAGTAATATACAAACACCAACTGTTTAGATATGTCATTTTCACTAAATTATGTTATATTATCATCAATTTAAAGCCCATATTTGCTAGAGATCTGATATATTTTTTATTAAGTTTTCACAGAAAAAATCCAAGTATAATATATACTCAAACTTTGCTCACAATTGCAACAGTTTCTTTTAAAAACAATTACTGAAGACGGCCAAACTTAATTAATGTAAATAAAATTCAATTTATTGACATAAGGTATAATAACATTATTAAATACTCATTGGAATTTCATTTAGATTAAAGCTCTTGAAATGATTAAGTTCATTATACCTATGTATCATCTTATAATTCCAAAAATATTTTTCTCATCCCTTGGAGCAAACATGGGCAATCTTTTTAGGGATGGGACCAGATGGAATACAAAATAATCTAGGCGGGCCGAAAATAAAACAACACACGTTAACAAATAGATTATAAACTTTTTATTTTGGAAGTTAAAATCAAACAAAACTTATAGGCTACTTAAGAACACACCTTCTTGACTCGTTGAGGCCCCTTGAACCACGTGGTTCCTAACTCTGGCGGGCTTTCTTCTTAGGCCAGTATTCCTTTATCTTTGCACTATGAACACACCTTCATTATTTGTTAGAAGAGGAAGGAGTATGAGACAAGTGAAACTGTGACTGTGCTTCTAAAAGTTTTTCATAATCTGGTTGAAGCTGGGGATGAGCTGATTGTTAGCACTGCAGGTAAATTGTGGTCTGTTAATATGGCAGTTATCTTCTGTGCTTGAGATTTCAAGTTTGGGAAGCTTGGTTTTGGTAGGGCCTTGTGTAGAACTCAATTTTCGAAACGTTGAGGAATAGTTGCTTCAATTCTTTGTTAAACTCAATCAGTTCTAGCTGCTACTCTATTACACAAAATGCATAAACACAATGGGATTGAAACATTTTTCACTTCTAGGAATACGGAACAGAAAATGTGACCTATGTGTAATTGTAGATAGTATAATTTATTGTAAAGCATGTCACGGGCCGGATTAAGACTAGCTCAAGGGCCGCACTTGGAGTAATGGTGGGTCATATCAAAAATCCTTTCAACAAAAGTTTTAGGTAATTATTAGAGGAGTATTGACCATTTTAAACGGTTTTGATATTGTGCCTTTTGAAAGAGATACGATTTTTGTTTCTATAAAAAAAAAAACTTTTTCCCACCACTTTGGTCAATGGGTGCTATCCAAAAAAACTTGACTAACATATATTGTTGGCCCATATCCAAAGAATAGTATAATTAAGAAATTTATAGAGATATTTCACTTTTTCCAAACCCCCCCATACACATTTTCCATTTTCAACCCCTTGGTCCGATTTTGCCCATTAACGAACTAACCGAGATTTTAGAGGGCTATATACCGTGACCATTTAGATGAGGGCCACCGATTGTTTTTCTTTGATGAACCAACTGTTTGAAGAACGCGCGGAGCTGAGATATTTCATTTCATCAAGATGACACTAGATGGGGAGAGCTTCGATATGAGAGACCTGATATGGTATATTTAAGAGTTTTAAGGTGAAGAGGTTGAACCACCTAAACATCGGGTGAACGTGCAGTACTCATTACTGGAAAAAATACCGAAGAGATCAAGAGAATCCGTCGTTTGGATCAGAAGATATTGGAGATGAAGAATCCAAGGCGCAAGGATTATGTTCTGCATCAGAGTGGCTAACGGGAGTTAGGCCGCACGCAACAGGTGAGGAGGTGAAGTAGGGCTGTATGACTGCTAACACCGCGCGCTCAGGGCATGCATGCTTGGCAAATTTGTGTTTGAAGATACCAGTCTAAAAGAGTTGGAAAGCAATCAACGAATATGATTTGGGCCTTAAAATCCATATCATAAATAGGCCAGGTGAGCAAGCCATTGCTTTGGGGAATGACATTCCTTACTCATTTAGGGAATGTAGCCTAGAAACTAGCATGCTACGTAAACCACTCTTAAGATTGTCAGTGTATCGATTCAAACATCAAGGCCATAAGCAAATACAGTACGCGAGGATCAAACCAATAGTTGAGGTTGAAAAATGATTTCGGACCCGGTGTAAATATTCTAGAACGGGAAGTGAACCAGTCGAGTTAGGAAGTTTTTCTGTGGCACAAAGCTGCAAGTGTTAGATTGGGACACGAATATTTATAACATTATGTTGCCAGACATGCATCATAGTTGTTTAAAAAGATAGATCGGACCGTCATCATGAAGTACTAAAAGAACTTGAGGTGAGATGTCATGGGATTTTTGGGAACATCGGAAATAATGGAGTGTAGGCGAGGTGACGCGGAACAACTGTTCACTGGAAGGAATGTTTGCCAGCCGGCATATATGGACTCTACGTCAGAAGGATTCTTCCTACAAGATCTTCACGATGTAAGCCAACTTTATTATTAAGTAGCTAGTGTATTGCAATCTCAATTTCGACTATACTGTCTGCTAAGTAGGTTTCTGCATCTGGATATTTATTTAAAGATGTTATAGTACATTTGAAGATTTATCGGCCAATTTATTCGAATGGATCTCTTTGATGGAAATCTAGTGCGTTTGGGATTTCAGCCTGATATGCTTCGATATAGCAGTAGACTATTGTGTGGAATATATTTTACACCATTCCACGCCTAAACGTTATGTTAGGAAACTTTGAAATAATATTTGGATTTGTTCAAAATTAAATGGTTTATAATTAAATTAATTTGTTAATAATATTTTCTCGACTTTGTTAGTAGTTTCTCTTTTGAATATGTTGATAGATGAGAAATGTGGATAGCCACATTACGTTTAAATATTATTCCTTGGGAATAATAGTTAGAAATTTTCAGTGAATTTATACATTTGTATATTTGAATTTAAAATAAATGTAAAACATTTTCGTTGTAAATGAAGTTGAGATATATCGGAAGGCTGTATGACTGATAGTCAAGCCATAATGATAATAATAATAGATTATATTGTTTGGAACGTTTTCCAATAATAATAATAATAATAATAATAATAATTCCTGGTAATAATAGAGGTTACAGCCTCCGTGGCTTAGGCGGAAGCACGCCGGCCTTTCACCGCTGGGTCCGTGGTTCAAATCCCGGTCACTCCAAGTGAGATCTGTGCTGGACAAAACGGAGGCAGACAGGTTTTTCTCCGGGTCTCCCCTGTCACAATTTCTTTCCAGCAACACTCTCCACTATCATTTCATTTGTCATTCATTTAATCATCGCCCCAGAGGAGTGCGTCAGGCCTCGGCAGCCGGCACAGTTCATATCCTCGCCGCTAGATGGGGGCTTCATTCATTCCATTCCTGACCCGGTCGGAGACTGGAAGCAGGCTGTGGATTTTCATTCAATAATAGCGGTTAAAAATTGGAGGAATAATGGATCGTAGTTGATAATATGGGAGTTGATTTTGAATAGAGGGACATGCCGAAAGCGTGATCTTTGATACTGGGAGCGGAAGGTCATTCATATACGAATTTTGTATAAAATGAGGAACTGTGTATTGGAATTAATGCGACAGTTTAACAGGAGTGTGTTGGGGAAGACAGTAAAAGTTTATTACACCTATGCGAGAGGCCGAGATATTTAAATTTTGTGAGGGAGAGCATGATCCCATGTGTTGGTTGCTTAGAAGCCATTGAACCCAGCCTGCGTAGCTGAGGGGTCATTATAAAAATAAGAATATAATGGTCAATTGTTAAGTGAAAATAAAATATGAATTAATAAATGATGTTTATAAAGTTGAGTTTTGAGGGTCAAATAATTGCTCCATGCTCAAATATGATTAAAAATGAGGACAACATAGTCGCTCATATGGGACGCTAGTGGCCTATCGTCGGTGAAATTCTACATTCCTAGACTGTTGTATGGTTGCCCACATGGTGTAGTCGTTTATATATGAATAAGTTGATGTCTCATCCTAGTTTTTGCTGAAGGCCTTACCGTGTCCTATTTAACGCATTGACAGTATGAGAGGCATTTTGTCTAGAGATTGGATGATGTATTAAAAATTTTAAGCTGATAGCTGGTTGAATTTGTGGATCCATTAATCTTCATAAAATACCAGTTTGGATTATTCTAAATAATAATTTTTTTACAATAAAATAAATTAAACTAAAAGGATTAACTAAATAAATTGAATTATATGAATATTATCAAAGAAATTAAATCAAAGCAATTAAATCAGAGGATTTAAATTATATGTGAAATGGTGAATAAAATTTATGCTGACATTGTGGAAAAATGTCGGAAGTTCAGTCAAAAGTTTAAATTTGATAAATGGATGGTCATGGGGTTTATGATTTTGATTTCGCATCGTTTTGGGTACGTGACTTCCCTGAAATGAGTTTAAGACTTGTGAAATTCCCCGCAGAGGTTGAAACAATTCCGGAAAATTTGATTCAAGTGATACTTTTGTAAATATTAAAATCATGGTGTCAGGATGGACTGATATTTTCCTGCACATCAGTGATAACTGTACAGTTTAAATAATTAATTGAAACAGATGCTGAGATGGACTAATGATTTTCTCAGACATCAAGTTAATATTTTGAAAATAGTGAATTTACTTTAGGTTAGAGGCTGGAAATACTTTATTTTATGCGTTCTAAAATTATATGTAGATAAGGGGTCCAGGGGGAGCACAGGATGTCTTTATTTTTCAGGACTGGAATTTTAGATTTCTCCCTGGGGGATCTTGTATTCTGATAGAACCAGCAGACAGTTAAATTAAACTAAGGTGTTTTAAGAAATTGGTGTTATTCACAAATTATTTGCACTGCCTTCCATCCTTTATGGAGTGTGAATTTCGATATCTGCCCGGCTGATTTTTGATTAAAATTTTGTTTGCTATACTCAGTTTGACCCCGAGATTTTTCCAGACTTATGCTCGGCGGATGTTGAAATTCCTGCTCGTGTGCATGTGGGACTTCGGTCAAACGGTCACAATACTATGTATAAATTTGAAGGTGATCGGTGCAAATTGGAGGTAGTTATCGTGTCAACAAGAAAGTGATATACATAGATACAGTATATAAACTGAGGGTGGTTTTGGGGTCTGGGGGATGTGAACCGCGAAGATATGTCGAAGTTGTCCGGAAGTCGCAACATGGAACCCATTGCAATCGGTACCTTTCTAATGAAATCTACCTAAAAGTAATAGAAATCATTTTAACAAAGAAAAAATCTATCGAAATGTAGTGCAACAGGAGAATGATGAAGATCAGAAGGGAGGGTAACAAATGAAGAGGTATTCAGACCAGTGGGAGAGGAGAGATATTTCTGGAGACTGCTAATGAAGAGATAGGCTGGTAGGGAAGTAAGACACTCAGGAATAGCAAGCTTAGTTATGGAAGGAAGGGTCGAGGACAAGAACTGTAGGGGTAGACCAAGTTTAGAATATATTAAACGGATTGCCTCGGATGTAGGGTGTTGTAGCTATGTAGAGATGAAACGATTAGCTCAGGACAGGGATGCATGGAGGGCTGCATCAAACCAGTCAATAGACTGAAGACTCAAGCAACCAACTTAAACACACAATGATAGAGAATTCTACGCTATTCATGGCATTAGTCCTACGGTAAAGCATAACCATTGCCAATAATTAAAAACCATATGTGAATCCGATGATGTTCGCATGATGAACGAAACATGTCATTCAATTAAACCCTTTTGTGGTCATTCAGCCCCGTGTACTTGGGTGTATATATGCAGGATGGCACAAAAGTAACTAAACACTTCACTTATGTTAATTAATAAAATTGTGTTTATGTTGAATAATTTCAACACGATGCACAATACAGGCCTACCAACAACATGTTGGTTTTCCGTGTACCAATAGGTACAGTTATGTAGATTTACATGTCCCGACAACTTGAATGTGAAGGTTCGGGCGCAGTAATCGCTAGTTCGAGTCTCGCTTCGGGTGCTATATTATTTTTTCTTTCAATTCATATACTGTACTACTAATGTGATTGAAATATCAAAATCATCAGGCGGACTGTCGTCCTCCACGCCCGACATTATGATCTTCTTTATCGTATGTTAGAAAAAATCACCCATCACGCCAAGAAACACTACCTGCTTCTCTGGAAACCAACGGTCAAATGCTACTTCGAAATGGCATCCCTTGCGAATGATGTGGTATGTATCCCTTCCACCCATCCTGCAATACCCACAAATCCTTTGTGCTAGAGCAGCTGTTCCCACTTCACAGATAGAAAAACCTTGCAAAGGCTAATGATACACGCAGAACTGTTATTCGAAATAATTACAGATCTCGAAGAAACCGCCATATTCAAACATTTCATCACATTCAATTTTACTCATTCCATTGTTTACATTAATTTATTCTTCTATTTATATTTTTATTAATCTACAAGGTGTGAATATTATTGCTGGATATTATTTTTGTCGCTTATTCGCAATTTCAAATGAGATAATTAGAAATGAGACGTGCGTTTTTTTCATTGGAAATTATAATTACATATCATTTAATTATTACAGACTTGATGATTTTTATATTTCAATCACAGTAGTATATATGAATTGAAAGAAAGAAAAACAAGATGTTTAGTAAAGAACATATAGCCTACTCTCTCCTAAATGCATGGGTATTGTTCTAACTCTTTGTCCTTTTCAAGGAGTATAATTGAATGTTGGTTGTAGTAGCTTGTTGAAATACAACGTGCTATATGGATATTAAACATGAATATGAGGTGCCATTTGCTAGTGCTACCTCTGTACAAAATTTCATTCAATTCGGTTTCACCTTGTTTGAATTGATATGGCGAATCGATTTGCACACATACATGGGCACTATCTGCAAACTATTAGCAGATGACCTTGTAGTTCAGTCAAAAGATGCTTCCCACAAAAGGGTATGTAGTAGCAAAATTTGGTAGCGATCAACTGACTATGTTGGTCGTAATTTGATTCCGTTTCCGTCAAGATGGCGGCGATATAAAACATGACACTGAGGTGCCCTTTGCTAGTGCTACCTCTGTACCAAATTTCGTTCAATTCGGTTTCACCGTGTTTGAATAGATAGCAGGAATCGATTTGCACACATACATGGCCGCCATCTGGAAACTATTGGGCTGATGACCTTTTAGTTTAGTCAAAAGACGCTCGCCATATAAATATATGATGTTGCAAAATTAGGTAGAGATCGGATGATTAAGTTAGTCCTAATTTGATTTAAGCTTTTAACATTATGGTGGCCGCCATTACGTTTATGTGAAGATGGCGGCGATATAAAACACGACACTGAGGTATTCTTTGCTAGTGCTACCTCTGCACCAAATTTCGTTCAATTCGGGTTCACCGCGTTTGAATAGATAGGGGAATCGATTTGAACACATACATGGCCGACATCCGCAAAGTATTGGGATGATGACCTTGTAGTTTGGTCAAAGGATTCTTCATAGATAACGGTATAATGTTGCAAAAATTGGTACAGATCAGATTGGTCGTAATTTTATTTAAGCTTTTAACATTTGGTTGGCCGCCATTACGTTTTCGTCAAGATGGCGGTGATATAAAACATGTAACTGAGGTGTCCTCTGCTAATGCTACCTCTGTACCAAATTTCGTTCAATTCGGTTTCACCAGGTTTGAATAGATAGGGGGAATCGATTTGCACACATACATGGCCGCCATCTGCAAACTATTGGGCTGATGACCTTTTAGTTTAGTCAAAAGACGCTCGCCATATAAATATATGTTGTTGCAAAATTTGGTAGAGATCGGATGATTAGGTTAGTCCTAATTTGATTTAAGCTTTTCACATTATGGTGGCCGCCATTACGTTTATGTGAAGATGGCGGCGATATAAAACATGACGCTGAGGTGTTCTTTGCTAGTGCTACCTTTGTACCAAATTTCGTTCAATTCGGATTCACCGTGTTTGAATAGATAGGGGAATCGATTTGAACACATACATGGCCGGCATCCACAAAGTATTGGGATGATGACCTTGTAGTTTGGTCAAACGATTCTTCACAGATAACAGTATAATGTTGCAAAATTTGGCACAGATCAGATGATTAGGTTGGTCGTTTTATTTAAGCTTTTAACATTTGGTTGGCCGCCATTACGTTTTCGTCAAGATGGCGGTGATATAAAACATGTAACTGAGGTGTCCTTTGCTAATGCTACCTCTGTACCAAATTTCGTTCAATTCGGTTTCACCGTGTTTGACTTGATAGGGGAATCGGTTTGCACACATACATGGCCGCCATCCGAAAAGTATTGGGCTAATGACCTTGTAGTCAGGTCAAAAGATGCTTACCACATAAAGGTAATGTTGCAAAATTTGGTAGAGATCGGATGATTAGGTTAGTCGTAATTTGATTTAAGCTCTGAACATTTGGGTGGCCGCCATTACGTTTGCGTAAAGATGGCGGCGATATAAAACATGACACTGAGGTGTCCTTTGCTAGTGCAACCTCTGTACCAAATATCATTCAACTCGGTTTCACCGTGTTCGAATTGATAGGGGGGGGGGGGGGCACAGACATTCAGAGTACACACACTCACAGACACACAGCCTCACACCCACACACAGACACACACACAATTTTTCGCCCTGTGTTGATCTCATAAGTCTACTTTCATTTTTCGCAAAAATCGAAAGTAGGCTAAAAATACAGCACCCGAAATAACTCGAACTACCGTCCCAGCGATTACTGGGCCCGAACCTTACCGGGTGAGCCACGCGTCCTGCTAACATCTTTACTGGATATGAAGCGCTCGGAAAACTTCGAAGTTGATTTTCTCGAGAATTCATGAATATGGCATCGAACGGCTTTGGGAAATTATTGTTCGAGGTCTGAACTTTCCGTACCCGAAGCGGGAAAAATTACAAAAATCCGATTGCCGTAGGGTCCCCTTATCAGATGGTAGGGTCATTTGTAGAAAATGGGCAAGGAGAGATTATCTAAGATGTTATTGCGTTCTGCTGTAGAGGGTAAGATGGTTAGATTCAGTGTTTAAAGATTTCAAAGTGAGAGGAGTAAAATCGGAGGAGGCCGCAGTGCTAACTGCTAATAGGCGATCATGGAGGCGACTTGTTCGCAATTAGAGGCCTGCAGACTAGATTGGACACTGAACAGGTGGTCGTGGGGATGAATGTTTTAAGGAGTTAACATCAAGGCCCCCTTTCCTGTTGGCATACAGTTATGCTGTTGGCATACAGTTATGCTATAGAAGGAAGAATTTCGACCCTGTAAAAAAATTGGGGTAGTGAATAAAGAAAAAGGCCATGACAGACCCCCTAGACTTCGAAGGTCTGAAGAAAACGAGAGATGACCAAGGGAGTTGTAGTTATTGTTTAAAGGGGTGGAACAGTGAGGTCTTCTGCCCCCATTGACCAAAGGAGATCGACAGGAAGATGAAAGAGGAGCCATACCATTAAACATACCATACTGTCTCTGCCTGGGGAGATCATTAGTGACATGCACAGGCTATTGGTATAGCATATGATACTGCAAAATGATAGGCCTACATTTTCATTAGCAGCATATCAGTTGGTTAGTTAGGAAAACAAGGCAAAGGAGTCAAGAGCTTGGTCGTCCCATTTTGCAATTTTTAAATCCAAGTTACTTTGCCACATAAAAGTTATGCTGATTATTATAGATAAGGTAACCTTAAGTTCTGAAATTTTTATAGGCTACGCTAGTTCATTTGTGAAACGATTATATTAATGCGACTTTAATGGCTAAGCCAAGGGCATTACTTCGTAGAAGGTCACTCGAATGACATAGCCTAGGCCTAACCTAAAACGTACATGCATGGTGAAATCCTAGTCTACGTTAATTGTTGACAAAATTGTTTATTGAGCGATATAACTATGCATTCATCATAACTTTCGTCACCTCGTGGACGCATCGTTATATTGCATTAAATTCATTTCGAAATAATTCTGGAACACGTTTTAATCGACCGCCAATTCACGCCATCTTTGCCGTTTTTATTAATAGGCAAGGTAAGTACAGTCAAGACCGACTACAATACTCAGACCGTAACATCAAATCCAAGATGGCGGAAATCGTAGGGGAACAGCTGTAGCGACTGGCGGGCATGGCGCCATCGAAATAGCGGCAAATTCGAAGATAAACATTCGCATAATTGATTAAATTCTACCAGAAATTACAGGTTTTTATGTAATAAGGCACAAATTCAATATGAAACCCTGACGTACTTCGCTACAAGCAACGCGAACATACAGTAGCTAAAAATACAGACATAAATAAAGCAGAGGTAAGACATAATGTTAAAAAAATGCAAATACTTCTAAATGGAACTACAAGAATAGTCAACCAACAACAAAGTCAACCCCTGACACTATACAGCCCATGAAGGGCCTAAGCAAATATAAAATGCAAATACAAATGGTTGTTGCTTATATTAGGGGCTACAACATCGTGGTCTTGTAGCCCCATGTATTTGTGTGTGGAATTTGTGTGATAACCTGTGTTATTGTTATGGCTGAACTAGTGTGTTTGTAAATTGGGGATTGTAATGGGAAGGAAGCGGCCATGGCCTTAAGTAAGGAACCATCCTGGCATTCGCCTGGATTAGAAGTGGGAAAAACGTGGAAAACCACTTCCAGGATGACTGAGGTGGGAATTGAACCCTCCTCTACTAAGTTGCTTCAAGAGGCTGAGTGCACCCCGTCCCAGCCCTCACTTGAAAATTAAATTTCTTGGCAGAGCTGGAGAATCAAACCCGGACCTCCGGGACGACAGCCAAGAACGCTAGGCACTACACAACGAGGTGGTCTAAAACAGAATGGTAGCACTGAATGAAAGTAGAACGAGCGATAATATTGTCTATAGTACATGAATTAGCCAAAAT
The DNA here is from genome assembly GCA_946902985.2 of Meconema thalassinum. Lineage (NCBI taxonomy): Eukaryota > Metazoa > Arthropoda > Insecta > Orthoptera > Tettigoniidae > Meconema > Meconema thalassinum. The sequence continues at coordinate 92,657,854 of OX336389.2, forward strand.
ACCTTATCAAACGAGAAATAAATCAGGGAATGATTTTTAATAGATGCTTCCTCCTCCTCTGTATGTAACCCACCCAGCCATCCCAAATAGCATTGCGACTCACAATTTGGCTTCAGGAGAGGAAGATGCACAATCCAGGCAATTCTAGGTCTTAAAACTGAGATTGCGTCTACCCTGTCAGTACCGAAGGGAAAGTTACAATCCATATTCATTGACTTCTCTAAAGCTTTTGACTCTATTAGCAGGAAGAAAATATTGGAAAAACTAGACAGACTATTGAGAGGTAACTTAACAGCTACACGAAACGTCTTGTCAAAAGTATTTTAGGCTCTAACAATATAGTCATTAACGATGGCATTACAACATCAAGCCCAATAGAGCAGACTACAGGCGTGCTACAAGGAGACCCATAAAGCCCTGTGTTATTTATCACTGCTATGGCAGATAATATCACAGGTATATTATCAGAGAGGGTAATCTCATTTATATATGCAGATGACATGGTGCTCGCTTCAAGTTCACAGGTCGAATTACAATCTGCCCTCGACGCTTTAGAATGATGGGCGTTACACAATGACCTTAGGTTAAACAGAAACAAGACTAAATCTATGACCTTTAGGAAAGGGGGAAAGCCAGAAATTTTTTACATTGCAGGAAAACCACTTGAGAGTGTATCATCTTACAAGTAGTCCTACTTAGGTCCTACATTACAGTCAACTGGCAATGTTTTCACACTGCACATCAAGGATGGACCCAGCGTCGCTACCAAAGTCATCAACGACATAAAACATTTGACTAAGCTATCTATAAAAACAGCCTTAAAACTTTTGCAGTTAAAAGTTACCCGTATTGTGACTTATGGACTGGAGAGCATTTGGACACATTTAAATATGAAGTATTTGGAACAATATGGAGCAACTGAAGGCAACTTACATAAAGAAGGCCTTGGGTGTATCAAAGTATACACCTTCAAGACCGGTGTAAGAGGTGACTTGCGAGGTTTATAATGTAGAAGAACTCCGACTTCAAATGTTGCTACCTTCTACTCCAGGATATGTAAACCTCATGGACACACTAGGGTCAAAGGACATTTGGTAGGATTTTTGCGCCACGGACGCTATGATTTTTAATGATTGAAAGAGTGGGGGGTACGAGCTGAGACCATTGAACTGTAGGTACTACTGGAACAACTCCTCCCATGGTAACCCTTGCTGAAAACTGCGTTACCATTTAACTCTAGGTTGCAAGTCAGCTGATATGTCGTGATTATTTTCATATATTTGATCGTACGTACCTCTATGCAACGTTATATGTATGGTATTGTCCAATAATACGGTAGGTTTACGGTCTACTTTATTTTAGAATTGAGATTTGTCATGAAGTAGCCTATTCTGCGTTTATGGATACGTCTTACATCAAATTTTGACATAGACCTAAACAGCACATGACAAATACACGTAGGCCCTATTGTAGGTTATAAGTCATTAGTCACATAATTATAACCTACGCTTATATTACAGATTTCCATGGAAACGCCCAGATGTAGGCCTATTAAAGAAATGGGTTATAGCTGTGAACACTTTTATAAACATGCTACTTGTTTCATTCAAATAGAAACAAACCACTGCTTAAAGATGATGCGATGCGGTACCTGCAATTTGCAATTTCCCACAGCATCGGCTTCAGCCACCCAAGAACGACCGAGAGTTATTGAACGACAAGTAGCCTAATATTTACTGTTACTTTCTTCATCAGCATAGGCATAAAATTTCACATTTTCCAGTATACTTTTATGATGTCAGCCTTGGAGACGATAAAAATAATTCGGCTTAAGGGATCTTCCCTTCAGGACCTGTTCGTTTGCTGTATGACTTATGTGAGGTCTAAGTTTCGACCTGCTTTGAAGAAAAAGAAGCTTGTAGTTTTACGTGACCGTTAATCTTGTGATCATGAGCCAAGGGACCTCCATTTTACGTGGAATCCGAACCACAGGACATGGCATTTCACTTCAAAAATCTCACTTGCAATGACCGTGAATCAAACCTGGTCCACCTTGGTGAGAGGCGAATAGCTTGACCACTGCGCCACCACGCCCCATTACTTTGAAGAATACTGAACATGTGGGTGTTTTGTATAAATAAAGTAGGCTATGTACTTTTGTTCACTAAGAATCTATTTAATTGTTTAGTTGTAGGCTTATGCATATTCACACACATATGAATGCTGCCTTGGAGTTAATAAAAATGTTGAATACCAATTAACATTTTTTTCTTTATTCTTATTAGTCATTCCCAGCTTAACCTTATTTTTATTTTAATGTACGTGCGGCTTGTATTTTTTTGCCAGTAGGCCTATAGTTATTGTGTATGCTGCCTTTGATCTAAGGATAAAATGATGAACAATCAGGCTGCAATATAATATTTTATGTTGGCGTATATTCCTAGCCATTTTAAGTATCAAATTACTACATGATGTTTTGAAATATGTATTTCGGCGTTAAGTCCCGTTTAGTTTACCGTTCGCCTAAATGTTCAAAAGTACCTCTTTTACTTGTATCTCCTCGTACGTACTGAAACGTCTTGCTTAGGCTGGGATGACAAGTGAAACGGTATTTACTTTGCTCCACGTTGAGCGTACAAATGAAACGTTTTGCTAGCCCACACTGTTGGGTGATAAATGTAACTGTTTACCTTTGCCTAAGCTATGTTGTTTTAATGGGCGCCAAGACCTCAATGCAATGTTGAAATCTAAATTTGTATTTAACAACGTCTAGCTCTGGCAGAACACATTCAAGACTCTATTCACTCAGATCGTGGTATGATTTGATCATTAACCCAACAAACAATTGTATCAGGAGAAGGAATTGGTCTATATCTAATGCTACCTACTGAAAGCAAAGATTGCATTGTAAAAGAAATGAATTTAAAAATATAAAACAAGTATAGCAAAATTAATAATAATAATAATAAGTATAAAATTTAAATTGGAGCGTTGTGATTTGAATATTACCGATAGAAAATTACGTGAAAACGGAGTCTGATAAATTGATTTTACTCTTATTTCCAAGCTATGAAGTTACTGAAATATGAAATGTAAAACAAAGAAAAATGAGAGATTGCGTATTTCTGCGTCATTAGCGCTTACCCCTGGAAATTGCCAATGCATTTCCCTCGTTCTTGATGATGCTGTGTGCTTCCCACAGTCTCCTGGACGTCGTCATCTCCGTCGAAATTTGATGATATCCTGGTAGATTAGATAATTCTATGGTCCGTACCTCGGACCCAAACACTCGTACAACCAAGTTTTACAAAAGTTCGTCGCTAACTCCACTGAACATCGGAGCGACACGCACTTGCGACCGTACTCTGCACGTTCTACACAGATAGTCCGTTCCACGGAACATCGGAGCGTCCCCCGCGTATAACCATACTCCGCAAGTATTTCACAGATAGTCCTCGTTTCACGGCGCGTCGAACGATATATCCACACGCCGGCTCCCCTACCATGGTACCGACATCTAGCTTACGTCGTCCTCCTTGATTGGCTGCACCCTACGCGCTAGATCCCCACTCCTTCCTCATTACACTCCGCGGGAGGGAGAAGTCGATTTCCGTTTCAACAATTCGCCTTTTCTAGACCTTGCGACCCAGCCTTGCGCAATACTTCTCGACAGGAATCAGCTTGTATTAGAATTCCCAGTGAGTCATGTCTCTCAAATACCCTAACTGACAAAACTCCGTAAAATTCCGTAATCAGATAATTTTCTATGATATCGTCGTTCGTAATAATTTGCTGGATAGCGTTTTCTAAGACATAGAAAACCTATCTGAATGCTAATAATTTTTATAAAATGCTCCGAAAATACCTTAATAATAATTATAATAAATTAATAATAATAATAAATTACCATGAAAAATTCTCTTGGCTGAACAATTTGCCGCGTAAATAAATATAGAATGGCTTCCTACTGACTTATGCCAGTTGCATAAAACCCCTCGAAAAACACGTTACATATTCGCCTCGGATCATCGGATGATTTACCGTGACGACGGTCCATTATCCGATTATCCCAGACACGTTAATAAACCCCATCCAAAATACATATTACATAAATGAAATCACCCTAATTTACAGATATATACACTCATATTTTTTCTTCACGCACTTTGCGTCCAAGTTTGTTGTCACTATGGATCGCACTTTGCAACCAGTTCAATGTTTTACATAGGGAATAGTGTTCCACGGATATTTCCGCCTCTCAAATTTCTCTATGTTGGAGAAATAGACATAATTAATGTGTGAGCACTATGTATTTATGATGTCATATCACACGCATTGAAGGTGTTCTGATATATTTATATCACCCTAGAACTTCCTAATTTCACTGGAGGTCCCCTCCTTATGGTGACATTTAATTCCACTTATCACTGAGCACACGATCACACTATTGTGGCAGCGCCTCGTGACCATAATACTTAATCTCTCTTTAACGTAGATTAAATTAATATTGACTTCTGAAAAAAAAAAACAGTAAATGCGCATTACATATAACACCAAATATTTCTGTGCCGTAATCGCCCTGTCTTGTTAAGTTCCCGTTAACCATATTCTACTTAATACTAGTTCTCAACACAGAAATAATACCATTGTACAAATTACCTTAAATTACACACTTACAAATCTTACATGGCGAGGCCGTAAACAGAAATCACGTGTGCTGATATGTATGAGTTTCATGAAGGACTGTCTCGCATTCTGATGGCCCATCTTTTATCTCGTGGACGCCTTAAGCTAACAAGCCCTATTCAAGCGCTCCCCCATCTCTTGGAGATAAATGGGAATTCACCAGCGCTACCAAATTCTGGCCTTGGTGTATCGAGACATTTTAGTGCTCAAGAGCATCCGACAATCCCGTCATATTTCCCTGTACCTTAAAAACTCTCATTTACTTACATACTACCCCCCTGTGTGACTTCTGATACGCCTGCCTGGAAGACCATCTCCTCCCACGCACCAAATACCACACTTACTCATTTGATAGGCTGGCTCGCCAGCTAAACACACTCACTTTATGACACATATTTTCGTAGACTATGTATATTATACGTCCCGTATAATCTGTTTCCCTCACTATTCTCCAGCACATATGCTGTTTTGCCAATACGTTTGGAAACTATAAATGTTTCTGCGTCACCTGCTTCCAGCCTTGCAAGTGGCTCCCTTAAATGAACGTCATCACGTTGCTCTACCTAGCATTTTTCTCAGTGTCTGTAACGATGCCCTGTTGCTACCGTCCACACATGCTAACCCTACCTTCCTATGGTGTCACACCTCTACTCGACACTCTATGACCTAAAAATGTCACTTCTGACTGACAGAATGACGACTTAGACAGCTTCAAAGTGAACCCTGCCTGATCTAACTTCTGAAAAACTATATCTAAATGACGTAGATGCTCCTCAAAACTGCGTGAACTAATTACCATATCATCTATGTAAATGGTTACAAACTCTCCTGTGTCATCCCCTAATGCGATGTTTAAAGCCCTAATTAAAGCAACTGAACTACTCTTTAACCCATAAGGTGTTCTACAAAATTGATAAAGATTATATTTATGACTAAAAGCTGTAAATGGTCTATCTTCGTACATAAGTGGCACTTGCCAAAAACTGGAACTCAAATCTACACAAGTGAAATACTTCTTCCCCTCAAATGTTTGCATTAATTCTTCTATTGACATAGATTTCAGCTGATCTGAACTAATTCTACTGTTAACCAAACGAGCGTCTAAACAAATACGAACAGTGCCGTCGGTCTTGGGTACCGTGATCAAAGAATTAACATATGGACTGTTCGAGTGCTCAATAATCCCATCTTCAAGCATCTGATTAATTTGTGCCTCAACTGCACTCTGATAAGCGAAAGGTACAGGATATCTATGTCCTGTGAATACTGACCTATCAATAACGTTCAATGAATGTGTATAGCAATTGGTCATACCAATGCGATCCTCAAAAACTCTCCTATTACACCATAACACATCATAGAGCCGAACACACTGTTCATCCTCTATATTTCCCTGAAATGCAGCCTCACGTAACGAGTCCTCTAGACTTCCGTTCGTAATCACACTGCCCACAAAACATGGAGAACCCCGCTCTACGGCTGGCGATATCTCATTTAAAGTACAAATCACACCTACAATACTACTTCTCTGAATATGGTCATTGAACGCTACTTCTACTTCAGAATCTCCCCATTTAAATTTCAAACTCCCTACATCATAACATAAGTTACCAGACACTCTACTTAGCCACTCTGAACCCAAGATAACACTGAATACTAAATTTGGAATTACAAGGCAAATCTGCTTCTCTACATGATTATTAATTTTAATGTCTACTAAAACTTGCTTAGAAATTACTTTAGACCTCTTCCCAACAGCTGTGATAACAAAAGTGCTTTTAATTGGCATCTCCTCAAAATTTACTCCAGTTCCTTTCATTTTATCATAAAATGCACTACTTATGCAACTCTTCATACAACCACTATCAATTAAAACATCTGTGTACGCCTCGGACACGTTAAATTTAACTATGGGGCTCTTACTAACCACTTCCTGAATAATACCTTCATCATTTAGTTCATGTAATAATTCATTTCTTACATTTAGGTCATAGGGTTCCTGTATAATTGTATGGACAGGGCATGCTACAGACTGAGATTCTGACCTTACTTCGCAGCCTGGTTCGCGTTTAAAGAACCGTTACAGCTGGCCGTAGTACTACTAACTACTAAACTGGTCTGGTTGTTCTGGGCTGTGTTGTCATTGTTTGGCTGTATATTACTACCACTAGGCTGTCCTCTTCCTTGACCCCTATTCTGGTTGTAACTATTGTCATTATAATTTCTCCCTTGATTTCCCCTGAAATCATTGTTTCTCCCTTGATTTCCCCTGTAATCATTGTTCCTCCCTTGATTTCCCCTGAAATCATTGTTCCTCCCTTGATACTGATTACCATAGCCATTTCCTCTGTTCTGATTTAGCTGATTATTATTATTTCTATTTTGAGCGTTGGCCCCTTCGCCACCGTTCCCTTGAACTTCTTGATGCCTGGCTTCATTAGGTCTGTCCTCATAACCCCCTCTCCCTAGTGCATCAAATGTGCTTAACAAATTTTCTACTTGTGATATAGTCTTTACATTCTGGATACAAGCAGCCTCCTTGATCCTATAGGGAAAGTGCCTAAGTAGCAACCTTACCACATCACTTTCCTCCTTCAAGCCATCCAGATATTTACACACTAATACCTGCCCTAAAAAGTATTCGGTCATGGTGGAGCTTCCTTTAGGGTTATATTTACCACACACTACTCCCTCACGATGCTGCGACTGAATAACCTCATTCCAGAACTTTTCACAGAATTTCATTTTAAAATCATTAATATCAGTAAACTTGTCTCTGTAGACAGCAAACCAATTCCTCGTTTCCCCCACAAATACTTGTTCTAAAATTTCAACTACCTGGCACCACTCAATACTACCATTTTCCAACCTCTCCCCGAATTTATTTTCTATAGTGTTCATGAACTCCATTGGGCACCCCTGTCGATTGCTGAACTTACCCAGTTCTACCTCCCTGTGTGTGCTATTCACAAAAACTGGCCTATTCTGACTATTTTCTTGCCTGATCCTAGCTTTTAATTTTAATTCTAATTCTGCGATTTTCTCCTCAGCCTTCCTCTCAATACTGTTTACTGTTAATTTAATGTTTCCTTCTGATTCTTCTACTTTATCATATAGCTTTGCTTGTTTCTCCTCAATCTTGCTAATGCTCTCTCTATTACTCTCTCTTAAATCATTTACTTCTGCAACTATTTGTGAGTGGACTTTCTCAATTCTACCCCCCCAGCTGTTCCTTAACCTCTTTAGTAGCTACCTGAATTTTGTCAATTTCTCCCCCCAATTGCTTTTTGACCTGCTGTGTTTCCAGTTGCACTAGTTCTTTTAAATTTTCAGCCTGTGTACTGATTCTAATTTCCAACTCCTCCTGTACTTTTCCTAATTTTCTGTCTACATCTGCAATAATCTCTTTAGCCTTTTCTTCCATCACCCCCCTTATTTCACCTCTAATCAGTTCGAATTTGTCACTCATTTCCCTACTGTTTTGTTCTAATTTAGCATTTAAAGTTTCAGTACTCTCTCTATTTTCCTTACTGTTTTGTTCTAATCTGGCGTTTAAAGTTCCATTACTCTCTCTATTTTCCCTACTGTTTTGTTCTAATTTAGCATTGTTTTGTTCCAGTTTTGCGTTTAAAGCGTCTGTACTTTCTTTATTTTCCCTACTGTTTTGTTCTAATTTGGCGTTTAAGGCATCTGTACTTTCTTTATTTTCCCTACTGTTTTGTTCTAATTTTGCATTATTCTGTTCTAATTTTGCATTTAAGGCATCACTACTAACTTTGTTCTGATACATGAACTCGAGAAGTAAAGTTTTTAATTCTGGTTGGCCTCCTACACTCACTGTTTCAGTATCGGGATTTACCTCCGCTACCCCGGTACTACCATCACTCGACATACTGCTCGTATCATCACTCTCCCGTTGATGACCACTACGTAACCTCATCTGTCTTTCTTTCTCATCCCCCATAATGATATACACTGATACAGACAAATAACCCCCAAAATACAGGCACAGAAATATATACCCTTCTCCTTCCACAAATGTTATTAGGTTTTCAGCCCCAAGTTGTCGGCGACAAATGAAACGTCTTGCTTAGGCTGGGATGACAAGTGAAACGGTATTTACTTTGCTCCACGTTGAGCGTACAAATGAAACGTTTTGCTAGCCCACACTGTTGGGTGATAAATGTAACTGTTTACCTTTGCCTAAGCTATGTTGTTTTAATGGGCGCCAAGACCTCAATGCAATGTTGAAATCTAAATTTGTATTTAACAACGTCTAGCTCTGGCAGAACACATTCAAGACTCTATTCACTCAGATCGTGGTATGATTTGATCATTAACCCAACAAACAATTGTATCAGGAGAAGGAATTGGTCTATATCTAATGCTACCTACTGAAAGCAAAGATTGCATTGTAAAAGAAATGAATTTAAAAATATAAAACAAGTATAGCAAAATTAATAATAATAATAATAAGTATAAAATTTAAATTGGAGCGTTGTGATTTGAATATTACCGATAGAAAATTACGTGAAAACGGAGTCTGATAAATTGATTTTACTCTTATTTCCAAGCTATGAAGTTACTGAAATATGAAATGTAAAACAAAGAAAAATGAGAGATTGCGTATTTCTGCGTCATTAGCGCTTACCCCTGGAAATTGCCAATGCATTTCCCTCGTTCTTGATGATGCTGTGTGCTTCCCACAGTCTCCTGGACGTCGTCATCTCCGTCGAAATTTGATGATATCCTGGTAGATTAGATAATTCTATGGTCCGTACCTCGGACCCAAACACTCGTACAACCAAGTTTTACAAAAGTTCGTCGCTAACTCCACTGAACATCGGAGCGACACGCACTTGCGACCGTACTCTGCACGTTCTACACAGATAGTCCGTTCCACGGAACATCGGAGCGTCCCCCGCGTATAACCATACTCCGCAAGTATTTCACAGATAGTCCTCGTTTCACGGCGCGTCGAACGATATATCCACACGCCGGCTCCCCTACCATGGTACCGACATCTAGCTTACGTCGTCCTCCTTGATTGGCTGCACCCTACGCGCTAGATCCCCACTCCTTCCTCATTACACTCCGCGGGAGGGAGAAGTCAATTTCCGTTTCAACAATTCGCCTTTTCTAGACCTTGCGACCCAGCCTTGCGCAATACTTCTCGACAGGAATCAGCTTGTATTAGAATTCCCAGTGAGTCATGTCTCTCAAATACCCTAACTGACAAAACTCCGTAAAATTCCGTAATCAGATAATTTTCTATGATATCGTCGTTCGTAATAATTTGCTGGATAGCGTTTTCTAAGACATAGAAAACCTATCTGAATGCTAATAATTTTTATAAAATGCTCCGAAAATACCTTAATAATAATTATAATAAATTAATAATAATAATAAATTACCATGAAAAATTCTCTTGGCTGAACAATTTGCCGCGTAAATAAATATAGAATGGCTTCCTACTGACTTATGCCAGTTGCATAAAACCCCTCGAAAAACACGTTACAGTACATCATCCTTTCGTTCGTATACGTCAAATTCTCCTCCTTGACATGCACTACCAGGAGTAACTAGTCGCACCAACAAACCGCACTTTCCTCCCATACAGTCGGCATTCCAGTTCAATGGCTGAGACATATTCTCACGTGCGTTGTCATACATGGTTTCCGTTGTAAACTGTGTCGCACCAAAAAGTTCCATCATCCGTGTGACGAATGTTTGTGTGAGCGCTGTGGAGAACAATGTGGAAGATCCCACGCTATATTCTGCACATTAAGACATGAATCTTTGATATTCCTAGGGAATAACAATTAGTTTACTGTATGATTTTAGATTTTATTCATTATATGCATAGCCAATGGCTGCAATAATCCCTTATTATTATAGGCTATAGACGAATTTCCAGCTGTGGATGCCATTATTCACATCAACCATTATCAGAACAGTACTGCCAACCTCACCGTTTTGGTACTATGCCGCACCAACACCCGACCATTCTAACCTCTGTTTTGTACATGCACATGTAATCTAAACTGTTATACTCTATGGTCGTTCGACTGCAACACAGTTTTATTATAATGGTTACAGATCAATGGTTTTGTGTCAACCTGCCCCAATAGCTGCGAGCGGTCAAAGCGGCAACTGCACCAGACCATTCTAACCTTCGATTTGTCCAATCCAATGGTTTTTGACAATGGTTACAGCCTAACGCGTTCCGATGACTGCCTTTTTTTTTAACAACAGTGATCTGCTAATAGATGTTGTCTCCTCCGCTGTCTATAACCCACCCACCATCCCCATTTATAACACGACTTAGGCCTATATAGTGAAATTTCAGTTGTGTCGGCCATTGTAGGCGTGGCTTATTTGACAAATTGAAATAAGATATTGCCAACCCTACGTATACCGTAAACACGGTCGTGTGTTGTTTGTTTTGAGCGGAGAGAGCTATTAGATCGCACTCGCTTCTATCTGTTTGTATAGGATAGGGGCAACCTGAACTAGCTCCAACAGATGGCACACAGGTACTATCATTTTGTTCTTTATTTCAAATAGCATTTGCCAATAACACACAATTGACTATTACAAACTCTTTAAAATGAAAACTTACTGTATTATCAACTTGTCATTCTTCAAATTCGATGTGTATAGAATTCCAACGGAAGGCAAATCAGTTGGTTCTTGAAAGCTTTATATATAAAAACCTAACCTAGTAGCTGACATAAATCCTATCTTATTAGGTAATGTTTTACATACAAAAACAAACCTAACCTAACGCCAGAGACCCCCTTGCCTGTGGTACTAACAGTAATTTTCGGCCAGGCAGTAGGCCAACCTAACCTAGTAACGGACATAAATTCTATCTTATTAATGTGTTATATACAAAAACGAACCTAATCTGGGGTTAACGCCCCAGGTCCACTTGCTTGTGATACTAACAGTAATTCTATCTACATACCTGTCGCATTTTAAAATCACTGCTTCCATTAGACTGCAGTATCCAATTCAATTTGCCCACAAGCACACAAAGATTCTTGATTCACGATTGTTATAGAATACATTACACTTAAAGAACTTGGCACTTTAGAACACACTGACACTCATGGTATGTCATTAAAACTACCATCATCTACTTTAACAAACAGGAGTTGTGTGGTAGGACGGTTGATTTGTGAAAATTGGCGGAATGGCCAACACCACCTACTGGAATGGCATCAGGGGGTTAAGGAATTTTCCTAACCACAACATACAACTGTTTTCACTTCAAAAATTATCCCGGAGAATATTTCTTATTTCTTATCCATTTCTCTTTCTTAGGAAATTTAAAAATTGAAGTATCTGCAGCAGTATTAAATTTACAGCCGGGTTCACAGACAATAACAATGAACAGACAATAATTCTCACATTAGGTATCACCGGAATTTATAATTATTCACAGTGCACTACACTACTTAAGGTACACTATTACAATAAATAACAGCACGAAATCACTTGAGATATGCGGCATTTGAAAGAAATTCTGGCAGCAGACAAACTAAAATGTTGGTTCAACAAATGTAAACAATCCCCTACGATTTCCGCCATGTTCTACGGTATCGATAGTGGCATTATGGTCTGATTTATTGTAGTCGGTCTTGGTACAGTAGACTATAAGGCACTCCGGTACCTCTCGCTCCCATTGGCTGCTACGCTGTGACGCAGTTCGGATGTAGCAGGCGCATACCAGCTGATCTTTACAATGCATTCTTACGGGAAACACAGTCATATTTCGCTTCTCTTTTCCGCTCGTGGTATACAATCACAATAAAGGCAATATGCACGTTATAAATAGAGAGGTATACACAATATATTGCAGTGGTTTGTAATGCGAAATATACTTCATAAACACACAAAAAAATAATACTTCAGATTAATTATGCTACCACACTTTAGCATCAGCTGAGCTAAAGAAGAGCCTCACAAAACACAATAACGTGCTAAGGATAGAAATACGAAATATAGCAATAGATAGGCTACATAATCATGCTTTAGCGATCCTGCGGTGTAGTCAAGTTCTTTCAAATTTTTCAAGTGAATAAGCATTTCCATAGTTTTATCAGTGAAATCCACACAGTTATGCAAATGTAAGCTTTGCAAATTGGGACAATCAGGAATGAAAAGGTCAGGGAAATGGTGAAAGAGGAGCCCTTGCAAGGTAGGATTGAGACATCAAGACTGAGGTGGTATGGACACTTAAAGAGAATGGATGAGAAGAAGATTCCCAAGAGGATACATGAGATGCAGATGCAGAAGAAACGACCAAGGGGAAGACCAAGAAATAGATGGCTGAAAGGAGTGGAGGAATGTGTCAAGAAGAGAGGCGAGGACTGGACCAGAGTGACAGCGGAGATGTGGTAGGAAGAAAGGACTAAGTGGTGAGGCTTATGTTCCAAACAGACCCAGCCTGGGGCTGGAAACTGTACAAGATGATGATGATGATAATGAATAAAATGAAAAATCTTCAAATAATATCATGTGTAATATATAGGGACCCATATTTATGGTAATATAAAAGGCTTCAAAGCGGTGAAATAAAATATCCATAGCGGTGAAATAAGAAATTGAGGTGTGAGTGTGCAGCTTAATAAAGTGTAGGCCTATGGGGCACGGATTTGGTTAACCCTTTATAGGACTTTGGGATACTATTTTCCCACCGTGTATTTATAGAACGGTGTTAGGGAGAGAATCTTCCCACCCCTTTCATTTCAAGCAGTTCCACATGCATCCACAAGCTAGATGCAGAGAAATATTGAAAACCCATTAATTTGATGTATACTGTCATCAGAAACTAAAGGCGGGAAGCATATATCCCAGTGGTCTCCACAGTGCACGTGCACGCCAGTTCGGTTGTGTCGTGTGAAAGAAATGCATTGTTTTACAGAAGAAGGTGTTTTTATTGAAGATAAGAGATTTGTAAACGTTGCTATATAACTGAAATACAATGTTAATAATGGTTTTGGTCACTTGAGTAAATATATTTCAGCTAGAATGGAAATAATTATCCTGCTCAGGGTGTTTGCCATAGAATAGAAGATTTTTAAAATTAATTTTCTGTGTTTTTAGTAAATACTATTTTGAAATTATTGAATTATATTCGAATATACTAACTTTTAACATTCCAAAATCACTTTTATATTTTTGTGCAGTTTTCGGCTAAGATGATATAGGTCACTGACCTTGTGTTGCGTGGGAGTTAAGTTTTTTTAAAATTATAGAGCGTGATGGGTGTTTTTATATATTGTATCCTGTTAAATAAACCTCATTATTGAGTGATAAACACAGTATCATCATAATTTGGGGGTGGGAGATTATTACCCAATTGCTCATTTAAGAAAACATACTGTCGTGTGTGGGCAGTGGGATAATTTCCCACCCCATATTTCATAAAATAGAATCCACACCCATAAAATTGTTGCATATTCCTACTCATGATTCACCCCAATTACAAATGAGCAAAGAATCAAATATTTTACACCCCCAGTCTTTTGCCCTATAAAGGGTTAATTAACAAACACAATAGAACCATTTGGAGGAATGACAAACAATTTAATCTAGGTTATTTTTCTTTCTTTTTTGAAATAACTAAAACTCAAATGAATTATATTTTCTTTTATAACAGATTAGGCTTTCACGGCCGGCGTTCATAATTAAGTACAAGTTTTTCGGGCTTGTAGGCCGTGGTCCAGACAGGATATCTCCAGACGTTTCACCGCAAACTGCGTCCGGCATTATCAAGGGTTCCGCTCCTTTCCTGGGTCAGCAGTGGACTGCAGTGAAACGTCGGGAGATATCCTGTCTGGACTACGGCCTACAAGCCCGGAAAACTTGAACTTATAATGATATTATATTAATTATATTTTCTGTGTTTAATACCTAACCTAACATTTACTTCAACAAATATTCTCCTTGACTATCATGGTCCTTTTCTCACCAACTTGTGAAAGTATATGCAGAGTATTGTCCCAATGATTTCAGGACTCAACCAATCAAACTCGACAAGGGGCTTCGTTATCCGGTATCTTATGAAATATTTAAGTTTTCTTATTTTCTATCACACGACAGATAGTGGAACTATTTCAATTAATTTTAAAGTAAATTGTTCTTTTTTAAATCGTATTACCAACATTTCATTATTATTTAGCGATTTAAGCTGAACATAACACATTTCGCAAAATAGCTTTATTTCGCGACTTTAATATAAAAATATATAATATTAAAAAAATGGCATTTTAGGGGTAAATATATTGTTGAGATAACATATGAATGTTTGTTGAAATAATTCCCGGATATCGTTAAAACCAAAAATCCGGGCCTCTAGTAATATGGTATTAAGCCCGTATCCGCTCATGCTGGTGAGTATTTTTATATGCCAAAGTTGGTAACACGAGAGAAAGAATCTCTGAATGCATCCAGAGAGATGCAGTTGTACTTTTGACTTTGTTGGAAGACTGTCAATATTTATTTTACCATGATTAGAGAAGGTATTCTTTAATGTGCACCTTTGAATTTACCACATCAAGTATTTCTGTATAATGTTGCCAAGGAGAAGTGGCCTAACATTATCTATTTAGTACTTGAGACTAAAGAATAACACTGCGGAAATGCAGGAATAATGTCTAGAGACATTCAACGACTCGACTAGTCTCAAAGCCAGTACAACCCGCTTCCGGGAGAAAAGCACTCGATTGTCTAAGTTCAGCACCGCATGTGTGCGACACGCAGTTATAATAGTCTGGTCAAGTGGCCGATGAGACGTCAGTAAGTGAAGGAATAAATCCGTTGGAAACGTAAGCCAGTTTATATGATAACGCACGGGATGTGTGCAGTGGAAAACTCCGTGAAAGTGTTGCTTTGTAAGCATTCGAAATCAGTGAAAAATTACGGTGATTTAACCGAAAGCATGGCCGATGTGTGTGCCATTCAGAAGTGTGAGTAACTGTGATTTCGAAAGTGCCAGTGTCATATTTCACACCAGTGAGAATTGCATGAAATAATCCACGTTGTGTGAAACCGTAATTTTCTTGAACGGCCGATGTCGCAGATTTCATCAGATAAAATTTTTCACCATGTGTGATAGTGGAAAAAGTGAGCCAACACGTGATTGTGTTGAGTAGAATCTGTGGAGCAGACAATGGCCATTTGTTGAATGGAGTCTGCAAAATTACCAAGTGTAGATGCTGTGTTTGCTAGCGAATCACACTAGAAGCAGTGAATTTTTTGTGTAACTTGTCAACGTTACCACGATGTACGAGATCCACCAGAAAAGAAGAGCTTTACCACCGTTCACCATGTGGGTGATCATGGCATAGACACCTTATGAGAGAGATACCTAGCACCACAACAGCATAATCAAATGGAGGCTGAAGAACGGATTACAATGTGCCTATCCGAGCGTTGGAAGTATGGCCCACCCTCGAAATGGAAGGAAATACCCCTCAATTATTCCTGTAGGAATGAGGTGAGCTACAATGTTCTCCGTAAGTCTAACTAATGTCTTTTGTAAGGTGATGGTCTTTGGTGGAGTAGTTTTAACGATCGTACTTCGATTCACAGTCATCTAGTTAGGTTTTGTTTTAGTAGGTTTTTCTTTTAGTTTACCGACTATGGTAATCTTTCATGTTTCAATGCACATCGCAGCGTACGTCTCCAATGCATTTCCTAATCGTAAGTTAGTCACCTGGTTAAATATGTGTGTGTTTTTATCACACGGTGCAATTAATGTCATTTTTATGTTCACTTTGAACGAACCAATTGTATGTGTAATTTAAACGGGGCTGTAATTAAGTAATTTAAATCAGCTGTTACTGAAGTCAGTATTTTGAACCCCTATTTTGTGATATGTAAAGCACGCCACTGAGCAGGCGTATCCTCCAATGGGAGAGGTTATTTTATTACCTATTTTTGGGTATACATTTTTATTTGAGTGGAAAGTCTACCACTAGATTCGAGAGGAATCGATTAACAGTGTGAAGGAGTGTTATATCTTTCTGTTTGTACTCCAAGACTTGTTCACACTAGTAACGTATCATTTAAAATTAACGCCACTGTTTTATATGGTGTGAATGTTTATTTCATGCATTGGAAGTGCCTATTAGTGCACATGTTTGATCTGTAACAAACTTGCTGGGAGCGTTATATCTTCCAAACACGTTAGTGCGAGTGGAATATCTCGCGTTTTGTATGTTTAGCTTTGCCCATGCAGACACATCATTGTTAATAATTTTTTGTCTATTATAAATGTATCACGAACACTACAACGAATATTATCTTATGAACTGCAAGTATAGGATCACAATCTGAACAGTTTTATGGATCCGATATGCTAAAGAAACGAACACTTGAAACTTTACCGTTAGCCCATGCAACTCGTAACAGTTTGGGAATGAACAAAATGTAAGTCACTTTGGGAGACAAGTGTTTCCAAGGTTACGCGCAGTAGTGCCAACTCATAATCCCAGGTGAGACTAGACTTCTGACAGATTTAATGCTAATGCTTTTCTAAATGATGTGATCTACAGAAGCCAGTGTTTATTAAGCTTTTTAAAACTAGGTCAAGTTAACAGCATTATTAAGAATGCAATGATATTGTGACAGGAGGTCACCTATAATGTTTACGATCTTCGCATATGTTGTGAGCGAAGCCCATTTGAACAACCATTATTGTTTTAAGATTTTAGAATTGTCTTGTGAAACTGATTGACTTATTTGAGGCTATGTTATTTTTCTCACATGTTGTGAAGGTTTATGCCGTGTGTTTGTGCACGATGAAGGGGTGGTTTCCCATAGTTTTTGAGGTTGCCGGCCTTGTTTCAAAGCTCATGCGCTTGACAGACCGAGGTTGAAGAAGTGATCCAGTGGGACACATAGTTACTTTAGGATGGTTTTTTGAGCCTTTTGATAGCTCGGAGTTTGCTTGTTCGTGCGTACTTGGGTGTACACCAGTGGTTTTATCCACCAGTTAGGAAGCCGTGCAGATGGTCAATCCGTATAATTAACAAATATTAAAACAAAGACAACTAATAATCACTCATTAAATAAAATTATGTAATGAATTTAAACGAAAGCAATAATTATCGTTAATCACTAAACGCCTGTTTAACTTTGATCATGGTTTATAACTCGCTGACCATTGCACTGAGCTGTCGTTTTATTTCTTCATTAGCTTAAGCTTTAGACAGCTAACACATGCGACTGACAGGGATTTGGTCTACCCCAGAGTTTTCAACTCGTGGGTCGTGAACCATGTAACTTATTGTTCTACTGTTAACGAACAGTACTATGATTTCCTAGCTTACACATGATAGATGACCGATGGAAACAAACAGTAACCATCATGTGGTAGGAAGGATTAATAAGAATACTCTTGTGTGTGATACTTATTTATTAATTGTTGTGTAAACCCATATTCCCATCTTTCTTAGATTAGATTAATTTAGATTAGTTTAGATTATTTAAAAATTAAATGTAAATACGGGATGGTCACAGCTTACTTTGTTGTTTTTCCTGTCATGTTTGACATTTTGCCATCATGTCGTTTCGCTTGGAAACGTCATGTCTTGTTAATTATAATTACAATTTAAAATCTTTTGAATTACCTGTGTTTAGTTAACGGATTAGCCGACTAATACCCCCGATTGTAGGATAGGGGCTTACGATTTTAATAAATCATTTTGTGAAATTTACTTAAGCCTGGATTTTAATTTAATAGTTTTTAAGGGGGTGCATTTCCTTGCGGGGTCTATGACTATGCTATGATGGGAACCTGATCCCTACGATGACGAGGAGTCTTGTGCCGGAATAGCCCACAAGGAGTGTACTCCAATCCTCTTAGGCCATATGTGTTCAAGGATGAGGTTATCTGGAAAGCTACACACGATCGGTAGTGGACCAAATCACCACCTCTAACGGGCACATAACATCATTTATGTAAAAATTAAACTAATATTACATATTCTAAAATTTGTTAATGTAATGTTACATATTTTACCTAACATTATTACATAACTATTTACCAGTACATATTTTGCATGATTATATTACCGTATATACCCGAATGTAAGACGACCCCGAATATAAGACGAGGCCTAGTTATCAACTGCCTCTTACAGATTTTTTCAAAAAAATACTCGCTAACTCATAACTTGCACAATATATGCCCTTAAGGTCGTGCTTTCATTTTTATAACGTCTCGTGTTATCGGAAATCCCTCTGCCCGCTTTTCCAAGACTTACTCTATAATTTCTTTGTTCAAGAATGGGAGACGTTATTAAATTAAGATACGTTGATCACTCAACTACTGCTCTTAAAACTGACTGGTTGTTCTTGTAAAGATTGTTTTAAAACATATTTCCGTATGCTTTCGAACATATAATTTATCCGCTTCAAATGACTTGTATTCGTAAATCCTAACCTCAAAATGTACGCTATTCGTATACGCATGGTAATTAAACATAATAAACCATATTTTAATCTTCATTAACACAATGATTTGTTGCGAGTTACAAGATGCCAACACCACATACTACTTTGCAAATAATAACAAATAAAAATAATTTTTTTTAATACCCTGAATATAAGACGACCCCAAATTTTTATAACACAAAAAGTGGGAAAAAAACTCGTCTTACATTCGGGAATATACGGTACATAAAATCCTAGACCCAAATAAAGAGACTCATGCAAAATAAGATTAATTCACTGGCACAATAAGTGGGGTAAATATTTATTTGTGAGGAGGAGGGAAATTGATTGGAACAGTTTGCCAGGGAAACATTTCAGCCCACTCCTAGTGGATGTAGGTGGCAGTGGCAAGACAGGAGGAAAGAAGGGTATGAGTGAACGTGTGTCTCAGTAATGGTATTATGGGTTATTGATAGAATGTGTTTTTAATTAATTATATGTTCTGTAATGGTCACGTCCGAGTTCGTGAACCATGGGCAACAGCTGAATGACCTAGTGAGTGGTCCTGACAGTCAGGATACCAGTTGCTAGGGAATAGGAATGGGCATCTTGGGCATATTCCGAGTCGTGGCCCTCCTTGTGCTCAGGCGGCTAGGACTGCTCAACTTACTTGTTTCTTCCCTGAGGTGAAACTCAGGGGCCCGGTGTAAGTAAGTCTAGCAACCTGATTTGCTTGTACTTTCAAAACCTGCTAAAAATTTCATGAGCTAGCCTCCCATGTACTCCCATCTGACAGTTCAGGGACTCCTTGGAAACGAACAGGCAATCAAAATGGTATTCGATGGGGTGCTATTAATACAGAGGGTGGTTATGGAAGGAAGAAAGTAGAACTAGCTGAGTCAGCAAGTAGGATGGGATTGGATATTCTAGGGATTAGTGAAGTTCAGGTAAAGGGAGATAGAGAGGAGGAAGTAGGAGATTACAAGGTGTACCAATCAGGTATAAAACAGTGCAGGGCAAAGTGGGAGCAGGGCTGTATGTCCAGAGAACCTTGGAGGGTAACATAGTTTCTGTGAGGTATGTAAATAAAAGATTAATGTGGATAGAGTTGGAAAATGTCAAGAAATTGGATCAGGGTGGTTTCATTGTACACTCCCTGTGAAGGGGCGGATAAGGGCGAAGTAGACGGATGTCATGAGACACTGAGGGATGTGGTAGCGAGACTAGTGTAGTACTGATGGGGGATTTCAACACCAGGATAGGAAATAGGACAAGGTAATGGGTAAGTGGTGTGAGGTTAGGGAAGCCAACACCTAAGGGAAATGTTTATTGGACTTCTGTGCTAGCCTGGGGTTATCTGTTGCCAACTCATTCTCTAAGCATAACGAGATTCACAGATACACATGGGAGGTCAATAATAGAGTCCAGTATAGCATTACTGACTTTGAATTTAGTAAATTGATGAGGAATTTTAGAGTATTTAGGGACTATTTTGATGAAACAGACCACAAACTGATCTGCTGTGAATTAAGCATAGTTAAACAGTAGTGAGGTCTGGTTGTAGATGGCTTAGGTTTGACCATCTTCAGGATAAGAAACTTGGGAAGAAATACATGGAAATGATTGATGAGAAATTCCAAAGAGTAGATGGTAAAGGCTTGCAGGACATTGAAACAAAGTGGTCAGGATACAGGTATGCAGTACTAGAAGTAGCAAAGGCATGCCTTGCGACAACAGTGTGTAAAGGCAGGAAAAAGCACTCATCCTAGTGGAATGACATACGGTAGTGAAGTCTGCTTGTAAAGGTAAAAGGCAGGCTTACAAAAGATGGCTCCAAACAAGAAATCTGGCAGAGAGAGAGAGAGCTGTATGTAGTGGAAAGGAACAGAACTAAACAAATAATATGATGATTATACTTGTTGTTTTAAGGGGCCTAACATCTAGGTTATCGGCCCCTATTGGTTTGGGTGATCGTGAAGATGATAATGATAATGAAATGCAAACTACAACTAAAACTAACTTAAATACTGGAAGAAGAAATGGAAAACAAAAGGAGAATAAGGCAAATAAAGGATAGGAGGAAAAGAAATGCCCTCAACCCTCGAAGAATGCGGATTGAGGGACTTGGAAGGAAGGAGAGCCATAAAAGGCAGATAGGAAAGTGAAAGAGGAGAGGGTCCGTCCTACAGGTAATGGATAAAAGGAGGAAAACCGGGCCCAGCTCAGGAATCCCTCGGGGTCGCCAACTCCCGAACTCACCAGCCGTGTGCCCGAGGGTGTAGCAATATCCAGGTTGCACCAGAAATGGTGGGGCTACGACACCCTGCCTCCTTGAAGGCCTTGAGCAGAAAGCAGGAGATAACAGCAAAAGAAAAAAAGGCTGACCCCTCGCAGAAGGAGGGTATCAGAAAAGATGAGACAAGGGCCAATTAAGGTGGGAAAGGAAGAGACTCCCTTGGCCTCGGATATCCTAATACCGTTCGGGTCGGAAGAGAACAAGAGTTGACCAAGTGAGGTCGACAGGAAAGAAGATGGAGAGGAGCCCGGCACAAGTAAGGAAGCAATGCCAGACTCAGCTGGGGCCCCGTGGTCGCCAACCCATGTCCCACTAGATGAGAGTCCCTGGGGGGGGGAAACAAATAATAATAATAATAATAATAATAATAATAATAAAGGAAGGTGGTAGTTTAACGCGACTGTTAATCTCGAGATCACAATTAATAATAGTCCAAAATTAAATCATGGGAGGAATTTGGAGATACAGTAAATTAGAAAAGTTAGGTCAAGTGGCAGGAAAACCATTCTAGAGTGTTGTATAGTATCTTAGGAATTGAGGAAATAGAGAAATGAGTAGTGTTCTGGATAATTCAGGGAAACTCATTATAGATACCAAGGAAGATGGCAAGAATACTTTGAAAACTTGCTAAATGTAAATGGAGACTTGTCTGGCAATGTGGCAGATTTTGAGATTATGCAGGAGGAGAATGAGGATGGGAATAGGATCAAGGTTGAAGAAGTAGAGAGGGTGGTAAATAAACTACAATGTCACAAAGCGGCAACGGTACACGAAATTCGGCCAGAAATGGGAAAGTATAGTGGGAAAGCAGGGCTGAAATGGTTGCATAGGATGCTCAAATTGGCATGGGATTTAGGAAAGGTACCCTCTGACTGGACAAAAGCAGTAATCGCACCAATTTATAAGGAAAGATTGCAACAATTATAGAGGCATTTCATTGATAAGGGTCCGGGAAAAAGTGTACTCAGAGATCGTAGAAAGGAGAGTTCGATCATTGGCCGAGACTAAGATGGATGAATGGCTTCAGACCACAACGAGGATGTCAGGATCAAATTTTTAGTATGCGCCAATTTATTGGGAAATGTTACGAGAGGATTAGATAGTTGTATTTGTGTTCTGTAGATCTACAAAAGGCATACGACAGAGTACGCAGGGAGAAGATGCTGGGCATCCTGAGGGATTATGGTATCTAGGGAAGGCTGCTACAGGCACTCTAAAGTTTTAATGTTGATAATCAGACTGCCGTGATAGTTGATGTTAGGATGAGTTCTTGGTTCAAGGTTGATATAGGACTGAGGCAAGGTTGTAACCTCTCACCACTAGTGTTTATTTTATATATGGACCATTTGCTGATAGGTGGAAACCAGATGAGTAGTCTGGCTTATGCTGTTGACCTGGTTGTAATGGCGGACTCTGTTGAAAGCTTGCTAGGCAACTTGATAGAACATGAATGTAAATGTCGGGATTGTGGTATCAAGATCAGCTTTACAAAGACTAAGTTTATATCGGTAGGGAAGAAACACAAGGAAATACAATGCCAGATAGGAGGAACTAAATTGGAAGGGGTGGAACATTTTAAGTACTTGGGCTGTGTATTCTCTCATGATGATAGTATGGCGAAGGAAATAAGAGTCGAGGTGTAGAAAAACCAATGCAGTGAGTTCTCTGTTACGATCTATAGTATTCTGCAAGAAAGAAGTTAGTGTAGCGACGAAACTCTCCCTACTTCGCTCAGTATTTAGACCGACCTTGTTATATGGGAGTAAGAGCTGGGTAGATTCAGGATATCTGATACATAACCTAGAGGTAACTGATACGAGGGTAGCATGAATGTTTGCTGTGGCAAATAATTATAATAATGTTTTTTAATGTTATTGGTTTTACGTCCCTTTTAACTACACTGGCTTTTAGAGACGCCGGGGTGCCGGAATTTTGCCCCGAAGGGGATCTTTCACGTGCCAGTAAATCTACGGACACGGCTCCCTCGCATTTGCGCACCCTCAAATGCCAGCTGACTGCGCCAGGATACGAACCTGCAACCTTGGGACCAGCAAGCGAGAACGTTACCCCCTGTGGCAAATAGATGGGACCAATGGTAGGAAGGTACTCGTAATGAAGAGATAAAGGCTAAGTTAGAAATGAAGCTGTTCGTATGAGCCGCCTCCGATGGTGGGGTCATGTGAAGAGAATGGGGGAGGAGAGATTACCTCGGAGGTTAAGGAGTTCCAACCCGTAGGAATGCCTACAGAACAGCCCTTAGTAATGCTGAGAAGATTGTAGCAGCAACTAAATATGCACATTTTGATGAGTTGTATGCAAAAGTGACACACGTGAAAAGGAAAGAGACATCTAACACCTCGCCAAATCCAGAAATCACAAATCTATTGATGTGCATCGCTTTTATGGTGTGAATGATGAAATGGTAGCCTGCTGACCAACTGGAACAAATCAAGAGAACGTTAGCGAACCTATTTTAGTACGATCTCGAATTAAAAATTCCCCTACCCACCAATACTATCCTCCACCGTTGTTGAAGGGCCCATCAGAGAAATAGAGGTCGTTGAGGTCTGTGCTGCCTTGAAACAAATGAAGCAGGGGAAAGCCACTGGCCCTGATGATCTTCCTGCAGAGTTGTGGTACACGAAACATTGGAATGCAGCTGAATGGTTAACAACTCTTCAATCAGATTATCAAAGAGGGACGAACACCAACTGATTGGCAACAGAGCATTACTGTTCCCATATTCAAACACGAAGGAAACCCTGCTGATTGCGGTAATTATCGTCCAATAGGGATGTAGCCGGAGAAAGATCACGCCAGATAGCGCCCGTGTAGTACTGGGTAAGCGCAAGGCGATCGTCCTATGTTTCCCCCAGTCAGCAGCATATTGTTCTGTGGTCAGCAGCGAGGAATGTATAGATTGTGACAGAGTTTTTGAAGCTAAAGTAAATTATATCTTCTCTAATTTTACTCCAAGACTATATTAATTAATTCTATAGGTATATCCCCTAATATATTATGGACGATATTCAGCGTTTAAGCGTTAAACAGCTGCAAAATGAGCTACGGACTAGAGGCGCTAAAACTAATGGGAGGAGGGAAGAATTAATAGGCTACAGCGTTAATAACAAAATTCTAACACGCTTTATTATTCAAATAATAAATAGGAAATGAAATGTGGAAAATTGGAAGATTTGAAACGAGATGAAAAGAATGAAGATTGACATTTTAGGAGTATCAGAGGTGAGGTGGCCAGAAGCAGAGACTTTTGGAGTGGCGATATCAGAATAATTCATTCAGGAACATCATCTGACAAACCAGGTCAAGCAGGAGTAGGAATAGTCCTAAGTAAAGAAATGGGCATAAGAGTGAAAGGATATGTCCAATTCAGTGAACGATTAATAATGGTTACACTAGAAACAGAACCAAGGGACACAATAATAGTACAAGTTTACATGACAACAACAGGTCATGACGACCAGGAAATAGATGACATGTATGAAGAAATAGAAAAAGCTATTAGTAGAGTAAAGGGTGAGGAAAACCTTATCATACTAGGTGACATGAATGCTGTAGTCTGAGAAGGAGTGGAAGATAACATAGTAGGAAAATATGGATTGGGGACGAGGAATGGAAGAGGCGAAAGACTATTAGAATTTTGTGCTAAATATGAACTTGTAATCACCAATACATGGTTTAATCATCATAAAAGAAGAAGGTACACTTGAAAAGCACCAGGTGATATCAATAGATATCAAATTGATTATATAATAGTTAAGAAGAGATTTATGAATCAAGTCAAAGATAGCAGAAGCTATCCGGGTGCTGATGTGGAAACAGATCATAATCTTGTTATGATGAAGAGCAGGCTGAAATTTAAAAGAATACAGAAAAGAAATAACAAATCTTGGCTAATAAGTAAATTGAAAGATGAGAATATTGCTGAGGCATACCAGCAGAAAACTGATGAGTTAACTAACACAGAAATAGGGAATACTATAGAAGATTCATGGACTCAAATTAAAAAAGATCTGACGGAGGCAGCTGATGACATTTTGGGGAGAACAGAAATACCTCCTAGAAAGGAATGGATCAGTAAAGAAATTTTAGATATGATAGATAAAAGACTGTTACTCAAGAGCTCAACAAGATTGGAAGACAAAGAAGAATATAGAAGATTTTAAAATGCTATAAACAGAAAAGCAAGAATAGCAGGAGAAAATTATTACGAGGGTATATGCACAATGATAGAAGAAAAAACTACTAAAGGACATGTAGATTCTGCATATCAGATGGTAAAGATTTTCTTTGGTAAGAGATGTAACAAGAGTAATGCCATAAGTAATGCAGAGGGAGTAATTCTCGATGATCATAGGGATATTGCAAAAAGGTGGAAAAATTACATTGAAACCCTATACGAAGGTGTACATTTACAGGAAAATGAAGTTCTTGAGGAAGAAGATGAAGTAACAGAAGATAATTTAGGCTTCCAAGTACTGAGAGAGGAATTTGAATTAGCTCTACGAAGACTGAAGGATAATAAGGCGCCAGGCATTGATAATCTCAAAGCTGAACTCCTCAAGAAAAGCGGACCTCGTATTAAGGAGAGATTGCTCCAACTTGTACAAAACATCTACATGGACGGAAAAATACTGGCTGATTTTGAAAAAAGTATAATGATCCCTATACCAAAGAAAATCGCAGCAAAACATTGTGAACAATATCGCATTATCAGTTTAGTCGTACATGCATCAAAAATTATCACCAACATAATATTAAGACGAATTGAAAAGCAAATTGAAGAATTTCTGACTGAAGACCAATTTGGGTTTGTTAAAGGTAAGGGTACTAGAGAAGCTATATTGGCATTGAGACTTTTACTTGAAAAAAGATTGGAAAAAGACCAAAGAACTTATTTATGCTTTGTGGATATTGAAAAGGCTTTTGATAATGTAGGCCTACATTGGATAAAAATGTTTGAAATTCTTAAAAACATAGGAATCCCATCTAGAGATAGAAGAATAATCTGGAATTTGTACAAAAATGAAATTGCAGTAATTAAAATTGGAAATGAACAAGAGGAAGCAAAAATAGGGAAAGGAGTTAGACAAGGCTGTGCTTTGTCTCCCACGCTTTTTAATGCCTACATCCAGGATGCATTGAATAAGGTTCGAGAGGATTTGAATTTAGGAATAAGGATACAAGGTGAACAAATAAATATGATTAGATTTGCAGATGACATTGCCATAGTTGCAGATAGTGAACAACATCTCAAAAAAATAATAGTAAAAATGGAGGAAATCATGGGTAATGAATACAAGATGAAAATAAATAAGTCAAAGACGAAAGTTATGGTCTGCGATAAAAAGGCAGACTCAAGTATGAAATTAGTGGTGGGCAACAAAACACTAGAAAATGTTCAAGAATTTAAATATCTCGGAAGCAAAATTACCAAAGATGGAAGAAGCAAGAAAGAAATCAAATGTAGAATTTTACAAGCCAAATTAGCATTTCACAAAAAGAAACGTTGATTCACTACAAATTCCATTAATCTTAAAACCAGAAAACTAATATTATAAGCGTATGCTTGGAGTATTGCCCTTTATGGTTGTGAAACGTGGACAATTGGAAAAGAAAAAAGGAGGATAAATTCTTTTGAACAATGGTGTTATAGAAGAATCCTAAAAAATAGCTGGACAGAAAAAATAATGAATGCTGAAGTATTTAAAAAGGTGGAGGAAAATTATACCTTATGGAAAAGCATAAAGAGGAGGAGGACTAGACTGATAGGACATATTTTTGAGACACGATAGCCTGCTGAAAACTGTATTGGAGGGAATGGTTGAAGGCAAAAGATGTCGAGGAAGACCACGCCTACAATATGTACAGCAAATCATGTCTGATGTAGGATGCAGAAACTATGAAGAGGAAAGCTATAAATAGAGCCGACTGGAGAACAGCCGCAGACCAATCCATGGATTGAATACTTAAGAAGAAGAGAATAGGAGTCGGCATGCTTTCTCTTAACCCTTCGTCGGGCACAGCTGGCCTGACAGGCCCCGAAAATCTATTCCTGCTCCCCCATCTTCCCGAGGGCACCTATGCACCTGCCCCTTTAGGTATTTTCCTATCTCTAGGTCCCTTTCCGAATGCTCCCTGTTAGTTTTCCCGCCTCCTCCGTAAAGCGCAGTAATTACCCTCCAGGCCTGTGAGGAGCATTGCGCCCGAACTCGTTCGACTTTGAAGGCTCGTATTTTCTTATTATTCCATCGCGTAATTGCTTGTTTTCCTCATTTTATGAATAAGAAATACATAGATTGTGGTTATTTCGTGAATTAAACTGGTCAAAGGATGTCGAATTATGAATGCTATGAATGTCACAAAGCAATCTGTCAGATACAGTATGACTTGCCAACCATGCACTTTACTGGAGCAATGTACCTTTACTGCTGAACATTCTAACAGCGATTCCAAGTAAGACTGACTCTTTATGGTGTTTGAAGCCATTTTTTAGTGTTGCCTTAGTAAACAGAAGTTTGGTGCTTTTCAGTCGGTCAATACAATAGAGAATAGGAGTCGGCATGCTTTCTCTTAACCCTTCGTTAACACAATAGTGTTGACCGACTGAAAAGCACCAATTTTTTTTTGTCAAGACTGACTCTATTGTACTGTATCTTATTTTGTAATAAGAACATTATTTAAGTTGTGTTCGTAATTTTATATTTATTTGAATTTTTCACATGAAAACTGAATGCAATTTGGTGGTGGGTTGTAAATGCGAGCTATTATTTTAAAGTTTGATTGTGAGCATTAAATTATTGTATGTTTTTAAAAACCTGATGTTGAATAAACTCCCTATATATATCCTAATGAATGCCACTTATCATTTAAAAAATAATTGCGTTAATTGAGTGTTAATGACGTCTATACAACAAGGGCCTGTCAGGCGCACTGCGCCCGAACTCGGGAGTCGCGGAGGTGCGCCCGACGGAGGGTTAAAGATTATAATTACTTGAGTATTGTAGGCCTATGCTGATAAATATCTCCACAAGACTTAAATCATAAATAGAGATTTAAATATGCACTTGCTCCCCTTGCTTATAGACTTCGATTAATATCTTTTCTTAGGTTGATATCTTACATGAAACTGTCATGTTTTAAGGTAAACACAATCAGAGAAAGTTGATACCGGTATTGTATACCTCGAAAATTCATCGCAACGATTGGTTCTTATGCCATTTTGTCAATTTCTCAATAAGAATCATTCCCGCACCCCTTGAAAACGACTTACGGGTACAATTTTTAAAAAGTTTGAAAATCCCTGCTTTAGGGCCACGAACTGTTTCCATTCATCTGATTATGTTTCAAGAATGTAGAAGTCAGTCGCTACCACATTCTCCGTCGGGCAGATGGAAGTTGACGATTAATTCTGATTTCAAGAAACCAACCATAATACGTTTGTGACTGTTAATGTTGCGACATTTATTCTTGAAGTATTTGTCCGAGTATTGATGTCTTTGAAAATGGGAGTCACCAATGTTACATTCACTTAGTGTATATTGACGATTTCTTCCCATACTTCAGTGGAGACGATTTCTGCATATTCCGATATTGTAGGCTTATCGTGGTAATCCGGCAATTTTCTTGTGTGTGGCCTTTTCCTTATTTTTGTTGTGTTCATGGTGCACGGAAAAAGCGATGGAACAGTGCCCAGTTTTAATCTTGCTCTCTCACCTTCAAATACAAACACATACATTCAGTGGTTGTTATCGAAATGTCTAATCAGTTTATAGATACAAAATTGGAATTATTTCCCCTTGTAAATCACACTTACCCAACACAGTTTTCGTGAAGTCATCAGATTGAAAATGATGGGAACACACTTCAATATTTTCGTTCAGATTTTTCTCACCAAAATGTTTCCTTCTAATAGTGTGTAACCATTTCATCCTCGTTTCTTTATTTTGTGGAAATTGGTGAAACGAAAACGGGCTTTCCTGATTTTTGCAAAGAGGAACACTGCAATAGCTCGGCATAGTCACGAAAATAACAATTTAAACAACTTAAATTCTTGGATATTAGCGGCATGAGAACACAGGAGACAAATGAAGAGCGCTTTGCGCTTACCCAGTACAACAACAGTGCGCTCTATCGGTGCTAGTTCTATATATCCCTATTCGGCTTCTGTGTCATGCCATGAAGATCTTTGAGTGTGTTCTGGATAGGAGTATCCGGGACATCATCGAGCTTACAAGAAACCAAGCTGGATTTGTAAAGAATTGTGGTACAACTGATGCAATTCATGCTGCAGATTTGCTTTTAGAGAAACACCGTGAAAAGAACCAGCAACTTCATCTCGCATTCTTAGACCTCGAGAAGGCATTTGATCGTGTACCTCACAACCTCATCTGGCTTGCGCTTCGAAAGCATGGTGTGCCAGAATACCTCGTAAACTGGGTGCAGCTCCTTTACAGAGAACCAAGCAGCTACGTCCGAGCTGCCGCAGGAGCATCAAAAGATTTTTCCATCACTGTTGGTGTCCATCAAGATTCTGTGCTATCACCGCTCCTGTTCTTCCTAGTGATGGGCACTGTACCATCTGACCTACAAAAGCCAATACCGTGGAACTCCTCTATGATGTCATGTTAGCCTCCACAAGCAAAGAAGACTTGCAGCTTCAGACCAAAGCCTGGAGCAATCGACTTGCACATTATGGCCTGCACCTAAACAAAAGAAAGACGGAATACATGACGACTGATATGCAAGATATAGGTACTATCCAAGTAGATGGGGAAGACTTGCCATGTGTAACAAAATTTAAATATCTAGGCTCTATGATCACCAATGATGGAAGTCTTGTAGAAGAGGTCAATACGAGAATCAGCGCAGCTTGGATGAAGTGGCGAACGACAACTGGAGTCACCTGCGATCGAAGGATGAAGGACAACCTAAGTCAAAGAACTATCGTAATGTCATCCGTCCTGTGGCATTGTACGGATGCGAGTGTTGGCCGACAACAACAGTGACAGAACGTCGCTTGGGCGTTATGGAGACCAAGATGTTGTGATGGACAGCGGGTGTCACCAAATCGGATCATGTTTCCAATGACAACATCAGGAAACGGTTTGGGGTTGCACCAATCAGTGACAAGATGTGGGAGTGCCATCTGTGTTGGTTTGAGCATGTTCTACGAGCAGAAGCGGACACAATTGCAAAGACTGGCTACACTATACAAGTCGTTGGCAAGAGACCTAAGGGAAGACCGAAGCAGCGGTGGGATGATACACTACATAGAGATCTGAAGAACCAACACCTTCATCCTGACATGGCCTGAGACAAAAACAAATGGCGACAACGTATACATATAGCGGACCCTGCAGCTCGGCGGGACAAACTCTAAGGAAGAAGAAGGTAGATCTAAGAGGTGAAGGTTAGACCCAGTGCTAACTGCTAATAGGAGATCATGGAGGCGACTTGTTCGCAAACAGAGGTTTGCAGACTAGACTGGACATTAAAAGGAAAATCGAACTCAAATGAAAATGTATGTACATGGGTTGGTTTTTTAGTTTTGGCACCAATGCTTCAGTGCCAAGATGCAACAATGTTGGGCGCTGCCACTTTTACCGACGGTTCCTGCCCTGCATCCCCTCCCTCAGAGCACATGACCCCGCCCGTCCTCACCACCGCTCGTGCGCAGTCGCGCCTGTTAGATGAGTAGTGTGAGACCAGCGCTCGCGAAAGACAGTCGCAATGTTTTCCAAACAGGAGCAGAGAACGTGGATAAAAATTCAGTGTGCTAGGGGTCGCAGTGCTAAACAGTGTCACCAAGGATTGCAGGAAGCGGTGCAGCTGCGTTACCGTTCAGAACGGTAGCAAGATGGGTTGCAGCCTTTCGAGATGGGCGCGAACGTGTGGAGTACATGCCTCGATCTGGTCACCCACCAGTAAGTGATGACAATGTACAGATGGTGTCCGCGTTAGTAGAGGTGGATCGGAACATAACGATTCGTCAATTAGAGCAAGATACCAGACTGGCGCTTTCAACTGTCCTCCACATCCTGAAGGACTTACTGAAAATGAGGAAGATTGCGTCCAAATGGATTCCGCATGACTTAACCGACATGCACAAATGGCTGCGATATGACGCTTGTCGTATGCACTTGCAGCGTTATGAGTGAAGGAGAGGCCTTCTTATGACGTATCATAACCATTCACGAGACGTGGGCCAGATCTTATGAGCCACAGTTAAAACGCCAATCGAACGAGTGGCGGCACCACGGATCACCACGGAAACAAACAGT
This sequence comes from Meconema thalassinum, assembly GCA_946902985.2. NCBI lineage: Eukaryota > Metazoa > Arthropoda > Insecta > Orthoptera > Tettigoniidae > Meconema > Meconema thalassinum. The sequence goes on from OX336389.2 coordinate 92,689,588, forward strand.
TCGACCAACCCCCACCAATGTGAAGGTAATGTTGATTCTTGCCTATGATTGGGATGGTGTGATCATTCACCATACTGTTCTCCGAGGGCAAACCGCTAATGCAGCGTACTATTGTTAGTTTCTGCAAGACCATCTCCGAGGAGCTCTGAGAAGGAAATGGCGCCACCACATGGTTACACCGCCCATCGTTCTGCATGACAATGCTAGGTCACACACAGCAGGCGTTGTGTTGGCATTGATGGATCGCTGGGCCTGGGAGGTCCTCTATCACCCCCCATATTCTCCCGATATCAGTCCCTGCGACTATGATCTCATCCCGAACATGAAGATGACAATGCGCGGGGAGCGCTTCCGTACCATTGAAGACGTTAAGCAGGCTGCCGAGCGCTCTCTTCGTACCATAAATAGGTTGGGCAGTGCCAACGGGATCCAACGACTACCGCATCGCTGGGAACACGTAGTACACAATGGTGGGGACTACACCGAGGGCCTGTGAAACTTGGAACCATCTAAGTGAGTTATTAATCCAGTTATAACTAAGGTGGAATGATGGGGCTGAGTGAAGTGAAATGGAAAGGTAAAGGAAGGAAGAAATTGAGGAAAGGATATACATTATACTGGAGTGTTGGCCAAGAGGCAAAAAATGGCGTGGGACTGATAACCTCGAAACAACTGGAGGAGTATGTTGAAGTGGTAGAGTGTGTGAGTGACAGAATAATGAAAATTAGAATGAAGATGAAGAATGACGTGATGGACTTCATACAAGTGTATGCATCACAGACTGGAAACAGAGAAGAAGATATTGAAGTATTCCTGGAGGATGTAGAAAGAGTAATCTCAGATGTAGAAGTGGTGATCATGGGAGACATGAATGCACAAGTCGGAAATGAGAGACAAGGAAAGGAAGAAGTCGTTGGACCATATGGATATGGGAAAAAGAACCGGGAAGGAGAGGAACTTTTAAACTTTTGTGAAAGGAATGGACTGATAGTGGGTAATTCATGGTTTCGGAAGAAAAACAGCAGGAAAATTACGAGATATGGGTGGGGTGATAGAAGAACAAAATCAGTAATTGACTACTTCCTGGTGGAAAGGACAAATCGCAGAAAGCTGATGGATGTGACAGCTTTACCAGGAGAAGCATCTGATGGGGACCATAGAGCTGTGGTGGCAAAACTTAGATGGGGAAAATTGGAAAACCTAAAGGAGATCAGAGAAAGTAAAATAAAAGTATGGAAATTGAAAGACAAAGCTGTACAGGAAGGTTTTCAGGAGAGATTGAAGCAACAAATCCCAGTTACTGAAGTGGGAAATGTAGAAGAGGAATGGTCCCACTTTAAAAAGGCATTTGCTGGTGCAGCAGAGAGTGCTTGTGGTAGGACGTCAACAAGAGTGAAAGAGAAGGAGACACCGTGGTGGAATGAGGAAGTGAGGAAAGCAGTGAAAGAAAAGAAGTCTGCGTGGAAAGAATGGAACCGAGATCAAACAGAAGAAAGCAAAAGGAAGCATCACGACAGCAAACGGAGGTGTAAGAAAGTGGTAGGAGAAGAAAAGAAGAAAAGTTGGGAAGAATTTACACGAAGAATGGAAACAGATGTAAGTGGCAGTAAAAGGATGCTGTATGGGCTTCTAAGAAGTAAGAGGAAGGAAAGAGTTACTACAAAGCTGGTGAAAAAGGAAGATGGAGAGTTGTTAACACACCCAGAAGAGATAAAGGGACGATGGAAGGAGTATTTCGATAAGCTATTGAATGTGAGCAATTGTACTGGTGAGATCGAAGTGACACAGCCTGACGACTCTATAATAGAAGATGATATAACAATGCTGGAGGTGGAATTAGCAGTACAGAAAATGAAGATGGGAAAAGCAACAGGGGTGGATGAAATCAGTGTAGAAATGATAAAGGCTGCTGGACCTGTTGGTATGCAATGGCTGTATCGACTGCTAAAGTGTGTGTGGAAACGGAAATGTGTACCAGAAGACTGGGAGAAAGGGCTAATAATACCAGTGTTTAAGAAAGGGGACAAGAAAGTGTGTGATAACTATAGAGGGATCACCCTCATATCACAGATAGTAAAAATACTGGAAAGGATATTAGAAAGAAGAATGAGAAGAAAGGTGGAAGGAGAGTTGCAAGAGGAACAGTATGGCTTCAGGAGTGGAAGATCCACAGTGGACCCAATCTTTAGCTTGAGGCAGGTGATGGAAAAGAACTGGGAATATGGAGAGGATTTGATCATGACTTGCATAGATCTAGAAAAGGCATATGATAGTGTCCCCAGAGAGAAGGTATGGGAAACCATGGTTAAGAAGAGACTGGGAAGAGAAATGTTGGAAATGGTGCAAGCAATGTACAACAACTGTGTTAGCAGGGTACTGACCCCAGTTGGAAAGACAGATTGGTTTAGGAACAAGACTGGACTAAGACAGGGGAGTGTGCTGTCACCTCTTTTATTCATAATGGTAATGGATGAAATTGTAAAGGAACAAAGGAAGCATATGGACATAAAGAAATGAAGTTACTATTATTTGCAGACGATATTGTGGTCTGGGGAAGGAACACCGAAGAAGTGCAAAAACAACTAGATACACTGAATGAAAATATTCAGAAGTATGGCCTGAAAATCAGTATAGAGAAAAGCAAGACCATGGTGATGACAAGAGGGGAAAGACAAGGAAAGGGCACTGTGAAAATTGGAAGTCAGAGTTTGGAAATTGTGGACACGTTCAAATACCTAGGAAGTGAATTGATGCAAACTGGTAGGTTGGACATGGAGATTGGCAGGAGGGTACAGCAGAGCAATGCATTCTATCAAAGTGTAAGAAAACTTGTTTGGGATAAGGAAGTACCAAGGAAAAGCAAGGAGGTAATGTATAAAATGTACTATGTTCCCATATTAACTTATGCAGCTGAGACTTGGACCCTGACGAGCAGGCAAGAGAGTAGAATCCAAGCCAGTGAAATGAAATTCCTAAGAAGTATGATAGGTAAGACAAGGAAAGACAGAGTGAGGAATGAAGATGTTAGGAAGGAAGTTGGGATGGGAAAACTAAATGAGAGAATTGAGAAGAATAAACTAAGGTGGTTTGGACATGTAAAGAGGATGGAGGAAAATAGAATACCAAGCCAGATGCTGGAGGCCAAGTGCAAGGGTAAGAGAGCAAGGGGAAGACCTAGAACAAGGTGGATCGATTCAGTGAAGAACAGTGTGAGAAAAAGAAGTCTGGACTGGGACAAGATCGTGGAAGAAGAATTGTGGAAGGAAAGAGGAAAGTGGAGAAGTGCCATAAATACCCCGACCCGGCAGGAGCTGGATAAGGGGAAATGATGATGATGATGAACTAAGGTGCCAAAACTAAAACACCAACCCATGTATATACCGTATGTTTATAATTTGCCACCAGGGCCCCTATTTGCAAGAACATTTATATTTACGGATATTGTTATATGAACATGGATAGGCCTATACTAAGTAAATATTAGTTATGGTACCGTACCGGTACCTTCAGTATTAATTATGAATGTAAGTGGAACGCGGATTACACACTTGTAGCAGACATGAGTGTGACTTACGCATACCGTGTGTCATTGTTTCATCTTCTGGGCGATATTACGTAATGAAATTACGAGCCCTGATAACTACTGAACTTCATATATGTGCTAAAGTTCGTAAATATGTGTTTTTATTTATTGGTATTTTAAAAACGATGGCCACGTTTCGACAGTGCTTGTATCTCGTTCAACTGTCAACAAGGTGCACTCTAGCGACACGCACCGAGGAGCACACATTATTGCCAACATGCGAGATACAAAATCATTGTTGATAAAAAGAAGTGAGATACAAAATCACTGTTGATAAAAAAATATTTTCATCGGAATGAGTTTGGCTGTAACCATTGTGAAAACTCATTGATCTGGGCGAGTTACGCTGTAACCATTGTCAAACACCATTGGATTGGACAAAACGAAGGTTAGAAGGTTGAGTGTTGGTGCGGTTTTTGCCGCGCACAGCTAGCGGGGCATGGTTGACACAAAACCATTAATCTGGGCGCGTTAGGCTGTAACCATTGTCCAACACCATTGGATTAGACAAAACGAAGGTTAGAAGGTTGAGTGTAGGTGCGGTCTTTGCCGCGCGCAGCTAGCGGGGCACGGTTGACTCAAAACCAATGATCTGGGCGCGTTACGCTGTAACCATTGTAAAAACCAATGGAATGGACAAAACCAAGGTCAGGGGTAGGTGCGGTTTTTGGCCGTGCGCAGCTAGCGGGGCACGGTTGACACAAAACCATTGATCTGGGTGCGTTAGTGTGTAACCATTGTCAAAAACCAATGGATTGGACAAAACGAAGGTTAGAAGGTCGGGGGTAGGCGCGGCTTGTGGTCGGGCAGCTAGCGGGCCTGGGTACCGTAAGGGCGAGGTTGGCAGTATTGTTTTGATGACAGACCAGCGGACCAGTGGGGCTAACGAAGAGACCCGAATACTCACGACCGCAACCGATGTTAATTGCTTTGGACTAATGGCGGCCACGGCTGTAATTTTGACTATATAAGTCGTGATCCTACTTGGGACGGCTGGGTGGGTCACAGACAGCAGACAAGGAAATATCTATTAAAACATTGGTCTCGGATTTATTTCTCATCGTTTCATAAGGTATTTTGGCTAATTCATGATTTATTGTTCACTTTAGACCATCCTCCCTTTTCATCACTTTTAACACCTTAGCTTATTGAAAATATATAATTTATGATATACATACATTTCGGGGAGTTGTTGGGAGTCGTTTCACAATCTCTTCATACTCAACAGCCACTGCTGCACCGCAATAATTGTTATTTCACGGAAATAATGCAATTTTCCTTCACTTATGGACGCCATCTTGGTCAGTCATGTGACACCCGAAAGACAATCATGTGACTACGTTACCAACTTGAATAAAGAAATTCACCACACGCCTTCGCTACTGTCTTGCGGAAAATTACTGCTAGTACACAAGCAAGGGGGTCTGGGGCGTAAGCCCCAGGTTAGGTTTGTTTATGTATGTAAAACATTAATAAGATAGAATTTATGTCCGCTACTAGGTTAGGTACTGCCTGGTCGAAACTTAATGCTAGTACCACAAGCAAGGGGGTCTGGGGCGTAAGCCCCAGGTTAGTTTTTTTTATTTATGTAAAACATTATAAATACGTAAATAAACACTGTAATCGAGTTCAATTTCCACTGAGTATAGTGATTTCATAAATCACATGCGAAATAGTACCAAACGCGTGGGGTTGGCGTTACTTTGTGAGAAAGATGGAGGTCAGAACTTCGACTTCAACTATATAAGTCGTGTTGCTATTTGGGCGGGATGGTGGGTCTATGACAGCGGAGCAGTGAACATCTAATTCTCAATCCTCTCCGGATATCCTCCCGACTATTAAATCAAGTAATTTCATTTTTTTTAAATTTTTATACAAAGGATGGTCTAATATGAACTCTTACCGCTGCATTGCAGTCATTGAATAATGAAGTGAATAATCTTAGTGTTTGCCTGGGAACTAGGTATTTTACTGTAAGCTATTTATGAAAGGGAGGATATGTTCTCCTGGGACCTTAAAAATTGTACAACCGAATGCGGATTTCAATTAACACACATCATTAACTGAATTTCAAATCATCCGATAAAAAAACTGAAGATTATCGTTTTAAGGGGGCTGATGTTGACTAGCAATTAACATCTATGTTTTTTCCAATACTTAGATACCGTATATAAAGGACCACTTGGAGAATATCATTTTCAGATCCTTCAAAAGAAGGTTAGCATATATACAAGACGTCCTTTAACTTAGGCTATGGTACGGTACTTCTGAATGCATTACCGGTAGTATATTAACTTCCAACAACAGTACCCGAGGGTACAGGTACATTTGTGATTGGTTTTCTTTTTGAAAGCAATGAAGGCTGAATTCAAAATTTTTGAGCTTAAAATTATCAATTTGTATTACGGATAAGGTTACAACTCCAAACATGTAGGCCTACCAGTAGCCTACGTCCACAGTTCAGTTGTAATACCTTACAGAACTTAGTACGATACAATTAAACGAAATATTGCTTACTTATGGGTACCCAGGTTGAAAAATAAAAGTGATAAAAAAAACAGTCTACAACATCTTAATTGTAACCCACATGAAAGTTTTAAATACGGTACCTTTACATTCCAAGACGAACCATACCGTAAGAGTTTTCTTTCTCAGTCCCTTATATATATATATATATATATATATATACGGTATGTTTTCTTTTCTGGGTTTTTTCGTGCGGTAATGATAGAATGTGATAAACAAATAATTTCTCAATAAATGTTAACTTACCAGTACGTACCACATAAGTCAAGCTAGATCAAATGCGTCCTTTGTTCAACGGATTGCCGCGAAATGTCGAGTCTGCTCGAATTTCTTCATATATTGGTCGTTTTTGGACTTTGCAATCACTTCGTCCAATCACTAAGCTTTCGAAAACTAGTTACTTCAGTTTAAAAAAAAAGAGTAGAGTGATGAGTTTTTTTTTTAAGGAGTAGGAAACAGGAACAAGAAGTCAGAGGGAAATCTGAAAGTTCTTTTTAATTAGGCTAGATTGAGGTGTTCCTGTATACCGGTATCAGCTATTACGCAGTAAACAATTTGTCACGTGACCACGGCAGTAAGTCTGTTTCTGGGAAGCACCTTCTGATAGGGATGGGCGCGACGGGCGCGACTGAAACCTGGAATCGAGAGTGTCGACTGCTTCGACTCCGAACACCGGGCTCCACGTTAACCTGATGCGTATTGCAAGGCCCCATGGTCGCTTCGCATGAAGCCTCGCGACTCGAAGCTAACGTGACTCACGTTGCGGGGCCGCTAGCATGTCGAAGCGCGGACAATACAATGTAAGATCATGCACGGCCACGGCTTCCTTCCCACATCCTTTCTTCGCCCCTTCTTTAACAACAAGACCCAAGTTTGTGGTCGTCTGTGCGATCGGCTTGTCATCATCCCCAGTTGTAGCCGACAATATGACTTCAGCTCCCAGACACCGTCCTTGCAATGGTAAAGGTCCAACTGGGATAGTAAGGCACGTCCAGTCTATGAACGATACCACCAGCTTCATCTACCATCCTGATAGGGCCATGGGTGCAGACGGTGTCACACAATGGACTTGGCCATGTTTTACGAGCGGATGCTCTTCCTGACACCAACCCTTTGTGGAGGGATGCATTCACTATTGCAGAGTACCGGTATACTGTCAGGGTATTAGGAATATGCCGGTGTTTTCCTTTATGTAATTTTATGTATTGTCGTCATATTATATTATTACCGTAGGCCTATTGCTATTAACAATAATGGGTGATAAAGGTTGCGAAATTATTGCCTACTATATGTACTCAATGTTGTTTGTTATTATGTAAGCCTAATCGCAGTTCATATTAGTAATTTTTAACAGTATTTTCTCCAAATCTCTCATTATTATTATTATTATTTACAATAATTGTACCAAATTGTTTGAATATTGCACTTTAGGCAGGATGTAGGCTATTATTATTAATAATATTATTTTTTAAAATTCGGTTTACCCTCCAGGGTTGGCTTTTCCCTAGGACTCAGAGAGGGATCCCACCTTTACGCCTCCAGGGCAGCATCCTGGAGCCTGATACTTCGGGTTGATGGGTACAACTGGGGAGGTGGGACGAGCACCTCGCCCAGGTGGCCTCACCTGCAAAGCGAACAGGGGCCTTATCAGGGATGGAAAGGATGGGAAGATTGGGAGAGATAGGCAAGGAAGAGGGAAGGAGTAGGTACTGTGCTCGATTGATAATGAACAGTACTTGTTGAATCCGATGGAACAGCTGGATCGTAGAACATGAAAGTCCCTGGCTAGAAACCCCTCAAAATCCTACCGACTAGCACGACATGAAAGGGAACACACATATCCTATCAAGATTGCGTTAAGAAAATGACAAATGAAAACAAAATTGAACTAGCTTAGTCGATAAAAATCAAGAATCAAGAAAAATAAATCTCAAAGCAATGGGACTAATATGAGATTAACACCTATCACTGGTCTTCCTAACACAATCTCTCACTAATTATTATAAATCACAACGTCCAATTTGCATAAAAATATCACTAAATTTATTAATTCGAAGCTAGTACAAGCACAATATAAATTCCTAATCCAAGAAAATCAAAATACTATATCACACGGCATGAACTGGTCGTAGAAATGTTTCACGCTTGAAACAAATAAATGCATGAACTTCAATAGAATATTCCACAATTTCACGTGGATATTAACGTTCTCAAAACTATACAACACTCATCCTAAATGTATTAATAGCTTATCATGATATAAGTCAATCATGTTGTTCGAAGTCTTATTCCTTTCAATAATAACGAAGATATATTCCAATACAATACAATACAATACAATACAATACAATACAAAACTCTTTATTTCCAGAACCTGCATCATACTGAATTGGATACGCCGCACAACATACTCACAGTTAAATTTACATATTTACAACTCTTTTTACATAATTGAACAGTTACATGTTTCTTTAAAATTCACTTAAAGAATACAACACTTTCTGAACCCAGTTCCAGTCAAAGATTTTAAGTGGTTTGGAAGCTTATTGTGGTTTATAGCTCCTTTTTTGAAAGGATCTTTTTCTGCATATTGTAAATTTACCCACTTTTGAAAATAGTAATTCTGCCCTCTGGTTTCACGATTGTGGACATTGTTGATTGTGACAACTTTATGTTGATTTTCCCTTACAAGCAAGATAACTTTGAAAATATACAATGAAAATATTGTTAAAATATTATGCTTCTTAAATGCAACTCTGCATGATTCTCTCGATTTCAACCCAAACAAGTATCGTATTACTCGTTTCTGCAGTTTAAATATTCTCTCCATATTCCCATTTGCTGCTCCACCCCATATCTCAATACCGTATGATATCTGTGAATGTATTAATCCATGGTAGACTGTTAATTGGTATTCGCTGCTTATGTATATTGAAATTCTCTTTAAAACGAAGGAGTTTTTGTTAATTTTTTTACAGATTTCATTTATATGCTCATCCCATGATAATTTATGATCTATTGTAATACCCAAAAATTTTGCTGAGGCTACCTGTTGAATATCATCAGATCCACAGTAAAGATTTCGATCTACTTCTAAATTAGTTCCCTTATGCTTGTTAAATATTACAAAGTTGGTTTTTGAAGGGTTTACACTTAACATTATCTCATTAAAATATTGAGTGACAAGATCAATACTATTTTGAGTTTCTTGAAGAGTAATTGTTTCATTACAGTTCCAGTTCAAAATTGAGGTATCGTCTGCATACGAAACAATCAAACTATTTTTGACTGTGGTACATCATTTACATAGAGAATAAAAAGGAGGGGACCAAGGATTGAACCATGAGGTACACCTTTTTTAACTAAACCAGAAGTGGATTGGAACTTGGAGATATTTTCACCATTCTTAAAAGGAATTTCTGTAAATTGCCATCTATTATTCAAATATGATTTTAACAGTTCCAATTCTACTCCCCTTATACCATAAGCCTCTACCTTATCCAATAATTGATGATCTACTGTATCAAATACTTTTGTCAAATCTACGAAAACCCCAACAGCACATTTATTATCATCAAGAGAAGCAAGCAGAGTTTCATAAAATTCTGCAATGGCATTTATAGTTAAGCCCTTCCTGAAACCAAACTGATTCTTATTTATTAAATAATTCTTGTCAATAAACTCAATTATTCTATGGTAAATCACATACGGTACTTTAAAATTTTACAAAATGTAGAGATAAGGGTGATCGGTCTGTAGTTACCTAGTTGATGTCTGTCACCCTTTTTAAAGATTGGTTTAACGACGGATAGCTTTAGTATATCTGGGAAGATGCCCTTTAAGAGACACATATTTATCAGTTCTGTAAGAATGTCTAGGATTGGACCATAACACTGTTTAAACAACCAGGGTGAAATTTCATCCCAATCATGACTATGTATATTTTTTAATTTTCTGACTATCATACTTATTTCATCTTTGGTAGTTGGTTTCAGGAAGATTGACTTATTGCATGTGATTTGCTTTATACTGCTATTACCACATTTATTTCCTACAACATTATGATCATTGCATTTTGCTCTATTACTGTTTACATTCATACTGTTCCTAACGGGTGGCAGGTGCATTAACAACATTGTTATAGATTTTTATCGAATTATTTTCCGTTGTGTTGCTTTTATTAAGACCTGAAATATCTTTAGCTATTTGCCATACTTCTTTGGCAAAGTTGTTAGAATTTGTTATTCTATTTTCATATTCTTTTGCTTTATTTTTTTATTTCTTCATAATATTCTACTTTAATTTTTTTATAGTTATCTTTATAAAGCTTCAATCCTGTTTGCTTGTAGCTATCGAAAGCAACAATCATGTTTTGTTTTTTCCTATGGCACAGATCAGACAGTTTTGTTGTTTTAGTGCTCTGGTGATTCCTATTTATTCTTTTAACTAATGGGCAGGATAAATTAAGACACACTTTAAAAATAGAACAGATTTCTTCCAGGCAGCATTTACATCCCTAGTATTTAGAAATTCTTATTGGTAATTTAATAAACTTAAACTAAGTTGTGGGAACGTGTATCCAAAGATTCGGTGACTTCTTCAATCACTGTTTGAACCAAGTAGAGCAGTGGTGCTTTTACGAGACTTCACCCGATTGGAAGATATACGTATTTCACATTCTTCTTTATTGGTAGGAAATTAGATTAATTCTATTAGGTAGTAATAATTAAAATAAATTTAGTGTAATTTGGTGTAAACATCTAGGCTAACTTAGATCTCTAGTATGACGACAGTAAACAGTGTTAGTGTCTCGTCAGGTAGTGTAACCGTAACGGATTTATGCTCGTCGTGCAAAATAAAAGTAAAAAATGCAAATAAAATCATCACAAGATCTCAGGTAAAATTGAATGAGGAGAAAAGTGAAACCGATTGTCGTAATGTAGGCCTACCGCTACCGTCATGCGAATGTCATAACCTGAGAAACGAACTGTCCTCAAAAGACGAAATTATAAAGCTGCTAAAGGAAGATATTGCTAAGTTAATGGAAGAGATGAATAAATTAAAAGGAAACAGAGAGGAAAGCAAGGAAACTTGGTCGACAGTGATTGCTGGTAAGGTAAGATTGAATAAGCCTAGGCCTATAAATGGAGTACATGTAACTGAAATTCCCGTCTCAAATTCATTTGGAGTGCTTGTCGAAGAAAATGATGACTTTCCTCAAGAAGAAAAGAAGAAAGTGATAAAGAGAAAATCCAGGAAGATGCGGATATTTGCGGATAGCCACGGGCGAGATGTAGCAGCAAGCGTATTGGGGAGAAGCAGAGAAATGGAGGTCACTTCGACAGTAAAGCCAGGAGCTCAAATTGCAGAGGTCACGAACGGAATGATAGGAGAATGTGCGTCCCTTACTGCAAAGGACTACGCAGTGATCATCGCTGGAGCAAACGACGTCTATAGAAATGAGAGTAAAAAGGTACCGGATCAAAGATTTAAAGGGTACATTGCCATCCATGCAAAAAACAAATGTCATTATTGTAAACATTCCGCAGAGGTACGATTTAATTCCCAAATCATGTGTAAATGTAGGAATAGAGGCTACAAATGGAAAAATTCATAAAATTTGTAAGAGTTTTCCAAATGTCCAAATTGTAGATGTAAGTAAATTAGACAGGAAGTTCCACACTCGGCATGGCCTACACTTAAATAGATTAGGAAAAGAGTATCTTAGTGATGAAATCTGCAAAATTGTAAATTCAAATGGTAAGAATAATTCAACAGTAATATCATTAGAGTGGAAGCAGGGAAACTGGTAGAAGAAGCCAAACGTGAGGTTTGACAATCAGATCTTTTGAAGTCAAATTTAACGGAGTGTAACAATGGTATTTCGGATTTGTCTAGCAACAATAATAATAACAATTATGATAATAATAATGTAAATAAATCACCAACACAACCTTGCAAAAGTAACAAATTTAAAATTTACCACCAGAATCTTCAGTCTCTCTATAATAAAATTGATTACATAAATCTAATGCTTAAAAATGAACGTACAGACATCTCAGCACTATGTATTTCAGAACATTGGCTGAAAGAGGAACAACTCGAATTAATTCAATTCCCAGGGTTTATACAAGCTAGTAAATACTCTAGATCTAATATTAGCCATGGTGGTACTTGCATCTTCTTAAGAAATAATTTAGATCATGAACAGATAACAGCTTATGATTATCTAATTATGGAACAGGATTTTGAATTCTCTGCCGTAAAAATACAGCAGTTTAAGTTAATAATTGTATGCGTATACCGTTCTCCGTCAGGAAAGTTTTCTTTATTTATAGATAAATTAGAATTGTTACTCAATAACATGAGCAAAGTAAATTTCGATATAATAATTTGTGGGGACGCCCTCCGTGGCTTAGGCGGCAGCACGCCGGCCTCTCACCGCTGGGTCCGTGGTTCAAATCCCGGTCACTCCATGTGAGATCTGTGCTGGACAAAACGGAGGCAGACAGGTTTTTCTCCGGGTACTCCGGTTTTCCCTGTCACAATTTCATTCCAGCAACACTCTCCACTATCATTTCATTTCATCTGTCATGCATTTAATCATTGCCCCAGAGGAGTGCGTCAGGCCTCGGCAGCCGGCACAGTTCATATCCTCGCCGCTAGATGGGGGCTTCATTCATTCCATTCCTGACCCGGTCGGAGACTGGAAGCAGGCTGTGGATTTTCATTTTTCAATTTGTGGGGATGTAAATGTGGATTTCTTAAAATTTGATAGAAATTGTGAATTATTAACACAGTTACTAATTTCCTATGGACTGAAACCTACAGTAAATACCCCAACAAGAATAACAAAATTTAGTAAAACCACTCCTGATCAAATTTTTATAAATACAGATAAATATCACCATTCAATAGAAGTCTATTGTCCGGGTTTTAGTGGCCACCATGGACAAATACTGAGTTTTGAAGTATCCGAAACAATCAATAATAATGATAATGGAGTAAAATCAAAGTGCAGGTCATTCACTGAATCAAATGTTACATATTTCAATGACTTATTAAATAAGGAAACATGGTCAGAAATTTATGAACTAGAAAATGTAAATGATAAATTTAATGCATTTAACAGTACCCTAAAACCCTATTTTGAAATAGCATTCCCCTTTAAACGAAGAACTGTTCAAAATAACAAAACTAGCAATTGGATAACAACAGGGATTATAAATTCATGTCAAAGAAAGAAATTTCTACACAAATTATATAAACAATACCACACAACACCTGAATTCAATTTATACTACAAAAAATACACTAGCATATTAAATAAGGTAATAAGACTAGCAAAGAAAATGCATAATGATAATTTTATTTCCCAATCATCTAATAAAAACAGGGCTATGTGGTCCGTGATAAAGAAAGAAACTGGAAAATCTGCTAAAATACAAAGGAACATTACACTGACCAGAAATAATAAAGTGATTAATAATCCAGAGGAAATAGCAAACACTTTTAATGACTATTTTCTGGAAATTCCACAAAAATTATTAAATAAATCACAGGTAAATACACTAAATTCTAATAATAAAATAAATATATGCTGTGATTCTTTATTTATAAATCATGTCTCAAGTGAAGAGGTAAGAATAGTTATAAAAGAGCTAAAAAAAAAAACTGTGCTGGCATTGATGGCATCCCTGATGCAATTTTAAAGAAATGTGCAGAAAATATAATAAATACACTTACACACTTAATAAACTGTTCAATTCTCTCAGGAACTTACCCAGATATTTTGAAGTTATCAAAAGTAATTCCAGTGCACAAAAACGGTTCAAAAGATGAATTAGATAACTATCGTCCTATTACCTTACCAACTGGTATTGCAAAAAATGTGGAAAAAATTATGTATAAGAGACTGATAAGTTTCAAAGAAAAAATAAAATATTATCAAACTCTCAACATGGATTCAGAACGGAAAAATCTACACAGACAGCAATTTACGAATGTAGTAATTGTATACTGAAATTAATTGACAATAAGGAACATGTAACTGGCCTATTCTTGGATTTATTGAAAGCATTTGATGTTGTTGACCATAAAATCCTCCTTACCAAACTAAATCAATATGGTATTAGAGGTCTAGCTAATAAATGGATCGAGTCTTACTTAACAAGGCGTAAACAAATAGTAAGTTTGAGACACAAGGATGATGGAACCAAATTACTTAATGAAACATCGTCCAATTAGGGAATTATTGAATTTGGAGTACCCCAGGGATCGGTTTTGGGCCCACTACTCTTTCATCTATATATCAATGATATAACACAGAACGTTCATTCACATAAGGAAATTTTGTTTCCGGACGATACAACACTCGTAATAAAAGGTGAAACTAAACAGGTCATACAGCAGTCTGCTGACTCCGTTACAGGAGAGTTAACCAAATGGTCACAAGATAATCGCCTCATAATAAAATATAAAAAAAATCAGTATGTCTAAATTTCCACACTATACAGAATAGGAATCCTGCGAAACCCAATATAACATTAAATGGTCATCAAATAGAAAATAAATCAAAAACAAAGTTTTTAGGACTATGGATACAACAAGACTTGAAATGGTATAAACATATACAATATCTGAATACTAAACTGAACTCGATGTGCTTTGCGTTACGTATTTTGAAAACCTGCATTAGCATGCACACATTAAGAAATACTTATTTTGCTTATTTCCATTCATACTTAAGATATGGGATCATATTTTGGGGGTATGTCGCCAGATGTACTAAGCATGTTTAGGATACAAAAGAGGGCGATTAGAATTATGGCAAATGTAAACTCTAGAGAATCATGTAGACCTCTGTTTAGAGATTTAAACATTCTCCCACTGCCCTGCATATATATCTTTGGAAGTATTATGTTTTTTAAAAAGAATTTCATGAATAAAGATGTTTTTCTTAAAACAAACAATGATGTTCATAGGCATAACACAAGACAAAATCAAAACATTCATATTTCACACACAAGCATATATCAAAAAGGAACTTTTCACACTGGAGTTAAATTATACAATAAACTACCCCAGTATACAAAGCTGGCCCAAGAAATAAAAACCTTTGATAGAATGTTGAAAGCTTATCTGCAGTGCCATTGTTTTACTCAGTAGTTGAATATCTTAGCGTATAGGAGCGATGAAATCTATAATTATATTTTACTTTTTTAATTTAATTGTAATACCAGCTGTATGTTGTTGTATTTATAGAATTAAGTTTTCATATTATGATAATAGAGTGAGGTGTAAATAGTTGTGCAATAAGATTGTATCTATTAAGATTTGCTATTATAATAAGTTAAATAGTTATAATATTAGTAATATATACCTGTTAGTTCTTTTATTTTATAGATGTAAATTCTGACGTGTCCTATATCAAAAATGTATTGAATGCATGTATTTGATAAAATGGAATTAATAAAAATCTATCTATCTATCTATTCCTCACTCACCCCCCCCCCCCATCAACATTACCAAGTTCTTCTGTGAGTTTCATTACATTATTATTGGATACATTTCGAGTGTACTTCCATGTAGACTGATTTAATTGAGATTCATGAGGAAATGCAACTTTTAATTCCTGGCCACGATGGTCAGATTCAAAATTTTCCACAACAGTGCAATTACTTAATTCGTCTGGCATGTTAGTAATAATGTAATCGATTAATGTTTCAGAATGTTTAGTTACCCTAGTTGGCTCCTTGACAAGATTATTAAGGCCAAATGACAATACAATGTCTTTGAATGTCTCGAGGGACCTGTCATGTGCAAACCAGTCTATATTGAAATCACCGACTACTATTATGTTTCTATACTTTTTGGCTACTTTATTCAGAAGTAAATCAAACTGTCTTAGGAATATTTCCATATTTCCACTTGGGGCTCTATATACTACTGCTATAAATATTTCAAAATCATCATTCAGCTGAATTAAAATACCTGCAACATCAAAGTCATGATCCCTTCCATAGCTATTAACCCACCCCAATTCCTGGTATCTAACATTTATTTTACAGTACAGACTCACACCCCCACCTTTCATTTCTTCTCGACAGTAACTACTGGCTAGTATATAATTATCTAGATGCATGGTTTTTATGTCCTCCCTCTCAAAGCAATGTTCAGTGAACACAGCAACACTGTAGTTTTTTTTAATTTATGAGGTTATTTAAATGATCTACTTTATTCCTTAGATGTTGAACATTCTGATGGTAGATATGCATATTAAAATCAATATTGAACCCTTTTAATTTAATATTAGTGGTTTCTGAATACACCTGCTGAATCTGTTTTTCAGATCCAGCTTCTTCTAACAGTTTCCCTGGTTCTGATACCCAAGTGCCCACTGTAATGTAATGGTGTCTACCTTTTCCTTTAACTTCATGTTAATAATTTTACTTATTTCACTACTTACGACTTCCTTACCTAGCTTATTCAAATGTTCGCCGTGTCTAGTGTACATAGCTCTATCCAACCTACTAACATCTAGCATATGAACATTGCGAAAATGCTTACATACCTTCGCAATCCCTACATCCGTGTCTTTTACAGCTTCATTTACACAGGATTTCTCCATTAGATCAGACCTGTGGGGAAGGTTCACAACTACGACGTTAGTGTGGGTGAGCGAAGATAGAGTTCCTTTCAGGGAGCTGATCACAATTGTACCTTCATTTCTTGAAACATCATTAGAGCCGCCAACGATCACCACAAAATCACTCGAAGATAACGAAGCTGTTCCACTTTTTGATCCACTCACAACTGCAGTAAATGATGCCGCGAGTTTCACTAATGAAGTGACTGCCATGTTACCACAACTCGCCAAGATATTCGCTGCTGCTCCGCGTCCGTGACTGTCCGAATAAATCAACACTTTACCTACTTTCTAATGTTGTTTAGTAGGCTTAGGCACACTTTTTTTTCACTGATGTGTTATCGTCCCTTACTTCTTGGAGTCCCCCAAATGAGTTCCTAAGTGGCACACACACTATTGTCCACGATCTTAGGACTAAAATTTGGCCTAGTTGGTCCAGTACCACGTTTCACAACATGAGTCCACTTTTCACTTCTTTCGCCCTGGTCTATACTTAAGCGTTCATTCTCTTCATCAAGTCTTCTCACATCCTCCTTCAGTATCCTGATTATTTCATCCTTAGACGCTAATTCATTTTTAAGCTCCTGATAATCACAGTCGTGTTCACAAGTTGTGATGCTTCCACACGCGGCTTCCTCTACTAGCTTTGCTTTGGCCTAGTCACCACTACAGTCGCGTTTTTTACCTTTATCGCGCAAGATGAACACAAATTGGAGTCCGTTCCTATATTCTTACACCTCGAACACAACAATTTACCAGTAATTTTAAGCTTGTTTACTACAGCACTATTTGCACAGCTTTCACCAGGCGCCATTTTGACAGTGGTCAAAATCCAAGGTCTCGTTGTGCGATGGATGTTTGACAGCTTGTCCAATATATTCACTAATTTATATATTCATATTTCCTCATCACAACTAAATTCATCATACTGATATCATCACCTAAATGTATTTCATATTCTTTCATTTCGTCAAAGCAGTAAATTGTAATCATATTCTGGCCTATTTGACTGAGCAATTAATTAAGCTTAGTTCAAACGTTAATTTCAAATTCGTGGCAAATAATAAGAAAGAATACTATCATGAGCTTCGCTTATCAATTCTTTCAAAAACCAACATGTTTAACATTATTCAATATTTAATCCTATCCCATCAAAATTTTCACTTCCATAAATCCTTCATACAACATAAACATACTTCATCATATTCTCCAAGTGTGTCATATATCACGACTAAAATTCTTTGTAAATAATCACATAATACACATGTATTGTGCTCTCTTATAGCTTCAATATATATTTCAATAACTTCATTACTACCTCTGTATCCAACATTACTTCATAATAGTACAATAAATTCAATACCACGTCTGTATCCAACATTATTTCATAATACTTCAATAAATTCAAAACCACTTCTGCACCCAACATTACTTCATAATACTTCAATACGCTTTAAATATACCCGCTGCAAATTCTTATGCCACACGACAATTTTATACATCCCTGCTGGATTCAATTTATTAATTACATGTTCAATGCTCATTTCGTTGAATTCATATAGCTATACTGTTTCATAATACTCATCATTAGGGCTCGGATTCGAGCATATTTGCATATTTTTTTCCTGAATAGTACACATTGAAAGAAGCCTTTCGGTGGTATTTTCACCTCTCTGGGACCAACAGAATTGAAATTTATCGAGCATATAAATACATAAAACCGCGTTTTTTAAAATAGAAGCATATAAATGCATATTATTGTGGTTTTCGCCTCAATAGTTTGTTTTTCTTCGAATCCCCCCGAATTCGGGCCCTGACCATCCTTTAGGTTAGAAAACAACACTAATTATTGAAAAGGCTATCTGGTACGAATAATAGAACCGCAGGTTATTAACCTTTACTGAGGTCGTTCTCGTCATTGAAACTTTTATTGACTGATTTTAGAAAATCATTCAAAACTGAAAACATAGAAAAAAATCTTGTTGTACAGACCAATTCAGATCTACTTCATTGACTCGCCTAATTCTGATTATTTTGTAAATGAACTTTTAAACTGTAACTTTTATAAGAAAACGTCTCTTATATTCTTCAAAAACTTGAATGCGAGTATATTGCAGTGTATCATACATAAAATTAGAAAATAAAGCTCGTATATAAAGGTATGTTATTGGTTTTTCGTTTCACTTTCCTTTCTATAGTTTTTAACGGTGTTTTTTCGAGCATATTCTGCATATTTAACCGCATATAATGGGTTTTTAGAGCATATCTAACTAGCATATAATGGTTTTTTCGAGCATATCTATCGAGAATAAAACACATGGTTTTCGAGCATATCTGGAGATTTTATCGAGCATACCGATCCGAGCCCTACTCATCATTATATTTTAATAATAATAATAATATATTTAGTTAGGCCTACTCTCAATCAGAACTTATTCGTAATAAACAATATCAAACAACTTTAAATTTTCAGTTTCAAAATTAATCCAACTTTCATTAGAATTCAATAAATTCTACACCATGAAAATCATGTCAATAAAATTGCTCATATGAAATCCATTAGAATTTAATTGACTGCAAATAAGAAAGAATGGCAATAATCCTAACTCAAATGATATCCATTGAGAATTGAGAAATTGAGAATATTTAATATTACTGTCCATAGTTCATAAGCTCTTCATTACAAGTTTCTAAATGCGTTTGACAAAATATTTCTTCCGTTCAATACTTCCTAACGATGGTTCGGCCACTGTCTTGGCAAACCAGTTTTGTGTTTCCCTATTTGTTTCCACTCTGTGTGGTTGAACATATCTCTATTATTTGTCTTCATTGTATTTATTCATTGTCAAGTTTGTTTTGTTTATGTTGGTTAGTTGTCATGATTCATTTGTTTTGATTACATGTTGTATTCCCACTGCCGGTGTTTCCAGTGGGATATTTCTGCTTAGAAGGTATTTTGGTATTCTAAGTTGGCCACTTTAATTCTTCTTCTTTTACTTTGTATTCTCTCCAACTTGTCTTTGAACTCTCTACTGTGATTGGCTGCTTTCAGCCTATCAGAGGCCTCCGACTTGTCTTTGAACTCTCTACTGTGATTGGCTGCTTCCAGCCTATCAGAGCCCTCCTTGCTTTTTGTAGCGACCAATCACGTGTTTCTTCTTCGTTCTCTAAGCTTGCAGCCATGATAGAATGTTGTGCCTTGACATTGGTTGTGATCTATCGACGAACATCCAGCTAATCATTCCTATAATTGGTGCTATCTTCATAGTAACCGTGCTTAGTAATCATGTCCTATGCACATGATTCATATTTTGTTAGGGCAGTGACATTATGGTGATTTTCGGTCTCATCAGACAATGCTTGTTATAGCTGCGCGCCATGTTGACGAATCCTTCAATCCGCGGCGTCGGATAGTTTGTTGTAACATGTTTAATTCTGATCTTCACCTATTGCCTAACAATTTGTCATCACGCGTATGAATATGATTTTGTTTCGTGTGATAAGTAATTCATCGTTTGTCTTGAGGCATGTGCTACAAGGCTATGCGCTATGGAGGTTGACGCTGGACTCAACTACTTTACTATTGTGACAATACCGTGCGATTGGCATATCCCGGTATTTGTATGACATCAACTACTTTGACTTCCTGCGTTTCACACATAATTTGTTTAATTAACAATTCATTTTGGGCTCACGGTATCGGCGCATCACTGTAAGTCAGTCCTGGTTCGACGACACATTCTCGTTCCATGCGACCTGTTTTCATTATTTGTTGCAACTCCACTTGCGTTGCATATTCAAACTATACCATTCTTTGGAACGCTTTGTATTGCATGCCACTCCTTGATGTACTGATCTGCAGCTACGTTCAAGACAATTTATGTGTTTTAGGCTCAAGCCTTACGTGTGTTAATTCCATGCGAGTGTTTCTTCAATTGTGTAAATTTGTGCCAGTGTTTCTCATATATTTGTGTGACACCTTTGAATATTTACTTTATGTGCCACCTATTTGATAATATATCTTATTATTAGTTATTGGTTGTGTTGTGTCCTTTATGCCTTCCTGGACCTCCTTATTTGGTGACAATAATATTGTCTGGTCCTCCACATGTTTGCTAAATTGTTATGCGACCTTTTATAAAGTCAACCCTTTTATCATTACATCTTTATCTAATGCTTTGGCCAACAAACCCTTATATATATGTCCGCTATTACCAGAATACTCTTGGTGGGTTGTTGACTTCCCGGGTTGGCCATTACATTATTTGGTCATCTCCGGGCCGGATATTGAGCTGTTTACTACTTTGAATTATTAAGCATTGTTGGCCATGTTGGGCCCTTGTTTCTTGCTATTTCACCAGGAAGGCCATAAATTTAACATTGTATACGTTCCCATTAACTTGCCAAGGACACAATACAGTATTCTATGTTCAGATGTTTGTTTATAACTTAATAGAGACCATTGTCTCAGTGTTTATTTTTTGTGTTAATTAGTTGGTTGGTTGTGTTAGTTAGGGGTGCAACTCTGGTAATTACATCTAGGCGGGCAATCCTAAAGTCATTATGGAGGATGCCCAAAAGCGACTTTTAGTTAGGAAGCGTGCAGTCGCTAAGGGCATGCTTACCTCACAAGAAAAAGTAATTAGCAACTTTCAGGACATTACAGAAGAGCAATATCAAATGTTAGTGTTATGCAAACACAAATGCGAGGAAATTTATAAACAATATAACGAAGCGCAAGTCGCTTTAGAGGATATTACAGACAATATCGACGAAGAAACAGCCGAACGTTGTGACTTCGAAGATAAGTATTTTGAGTTGATGGTTAAAATTAAACTACATTGTGACAATTTCAAAAAATCCAACACTACAGACAGTGATAACCCTTTGAATAATTGGCAGAGTGCACAATTTCCTAATGCTAACGTAGCTGCAGCGCATATAAAGTTGCCTGAAATTCAAATTCCGCAGTTCAGTGGCGACTTCACAGACTGGCTGAATTTCAGAGATAGCTTCAAGGCCATAGTAATTGATAACCATGCTCTTTCTGATGTTGTTAAGTTCTACTACCTTAATTCTAGTCTTAGTGGCGAGGCTAAACTCCTCCTAAAAACATTACTGTGTCAGATGATAACTTTATGGTCGCATGGAACTTGCTGACAACTCGATACAATAACATTAGGCTCATAGCGCACAACCATGTCACCAAGCTTTTCAAGCCCCCTGCATACGGTAATGATTCAGTGTCATTGCGTGCCATCATCGACCACTTTGTTTCTCATGTCAATGCGTTAGAAGCTTTGGACTTTAACGGGGTCTCCCTTCAAGACTTGTTATTGTCACATTTTATATTGGAGCTACTAGATAATGATAGCATCCGTGAATGGGAGAATCATGTTGATTCTGGGAGAATTCCCACTCTCCAGGACTTGGTTAGCTTCTTAGAGAAAAAATGCAAGGTACTGGAAATAACTGAAATGAATGAGTCCAGGCCTGCATTACATACTGCTGTAACCAAACTTAAAGCTGAAGGTCATTCGCCTCAGAAACCCATGTTAACTACTACCAAATTTCGTTGTACATATTGTAGGAGCATTGATCACCAAGTGTCGAAATGTGGTACCTTTATTAAACTTTCGTCCACAGCCAAATGGGATTTTGTCAGGTCTCGAAAATTATGTTACAATTGTTTGCGTAATTTCGAGCCTAATCATCAATGTTCGAAGTACTCTTGTAACACTTGTTCCCGAAAACACCACACTCTTCTTCACTATGAGCCCTCCAGTGGCACTAGTAATGATGCTTCTCAAGCTCATGCTAACGTGGTAAACACGAGTTGCAGTAACGTCGCTCGTGACAATCAATTTTCAAGGACGCTATTACCCACTGCCAAGTTGAATATATTAGCTGGCAATGGCTTACGTGTACCTGTCACTGCACTACTTGACTCTGCATCAGATTGTAACTTAATTTCGTCACACTTAACTAAGAAATTAAGACTCCACACCAAACCTATGACGGTACACATTCGCGGTGTTGGTCAAAATCAAAGCACTGCTACTGTTGTTGCTGATGTGAACGTTTTTGCCTGTGCTACTAATTGGTCTGCTAAGCTTGAATGTCTCGTGGTTCCCAATATTGCACTTGAGCTTCCCGCTGCTGGTTTCGACACATCTGAATGGAACATTCCTTCACATATTGATTTAGCTGATCCTGATTTCAATTGCACTAAATCTATTGACCTTGTTCTTGGTGCAGAATATTTCTTTGACCTGTTATGTCCTGGTAAAATCATACCAGTTGGTGATTTGCCCATCATTCAAAATACCTCTGTGGGTTGGGTGTTTTCTGGGAGGCTGCCCAGTGCAAGCACCTCGCAACCATCGCACGTGGTATCAGCACACTCTCACGCCCTCATGTAGAACAACAGCTGGAAGCGTTTTGGAACGTTGAAGAAGTTGAAACCCCAGTGTTGTCTGTTGACGAATCCATATGTGAAGAACACTTTGTTGCTACTACCACTCGCCAAGACGATGGTAGATTTGTGGTTAGACTCCCTCGCAAGGTAGACTCGGAGCCTCTAGGTGCCTCTCGCTACGCTACACTAAATCATTTTCACTCTCTCGAAAGACGTATGGCTCGTAACCCTGAGTTAAGGTTAGAATACACTGAATTCATGCATGAATATCTAGCCTTAAGCCATATGCAAGTCGCTTCCCACCCGATTGATGGTGAAGTTTACTACATTCCCAATCATCCTGTTTTCAAGCCGCACAGTACTTCTACAAAGCTCAGAGTGGTATTTGATGCTTCGATGGTTACTACGTCTGGGTGCCCCCTTAATGATACCTTGTTGGTGGGCCCTGTAATACAGCAGGATTTGTTCTCTATTTTGCTTCGGTTCCGTACTCACTTGATAGCGTTTGCAGCTGATCTGAGTAAAATGTACAGACATATTCTTGTAGATCACAAAGATCGTGACTTACAGAGAATATTTTGGAGAGACTCTCCTTCAGACCCAATAGTAGAATATCAATTAAACACTGTTACATATGGTACTGCCCCAGCATCCTTCTTAGCCACTCGTGTGCTAAAGGAGCTCGCCCTCACTGATGGGACAGCTTTTCCAGCTGCCACTCAGATTGTTTTAAACGACTTCTATGTTGATGATTGTATCTCGGGATGTGATTCCGAGCATGACGCACTCATTCTGTATGATGAATTGACCCTTCTTTTGAGATTAGGTGGTTTTGAACTGTGTAAGTGGAGTTCAAACTCCATGAGTCTATTAGATAACATTCCTCTTGATCATCAAGAGAAACAACAACTCCGTAGTTTCGGCGATGGTGAAGAAACAGTCGCCAGAACGCTAGGACTTTATTGGCAACCTATCGATGACTTGTTGTGGATTCAGTCACCTATCGTGAACTGTGACACTTCAATTACCTTTACTAAGCGTTCATTTTTGTCCATTGTTGCCTCTATCTTTGACCCCTTGGGTTTAGTGTCACCTATTGTGGTTGCTTGTAAGATTCTCTTCCAAGATTTGTGGATTCACAAACTCGGTTGGGATGACCCCCTTCCAATGGAAATCGCGCAAGCTTGGCTGAATATTTATAGCAATTTACCTGCGATTTCTGAGATTTCTACTCCACGTTTGATTAAGCCTGCTTCAGAAATCAAATCTATGCAACTTCATGGCTTCTGCGACAGCAGTCAGCAGGCCTATGGAGCTTGTCTCTATTTATTGTCAATTGATACCAACGGCGTCGTCACTGTTGCACTTGTGTGCGCTAAGTCGAAGGTTGCTCCTCTTAAACAGTTGTCTTTGCCCAGACTTGAGTTATGTGGTGCACTTTTGCTTTCCAAATTGCTTGCAAAGGTGCAACCCGCTTTGAACTTGCCTATTGAATCCGTCTATTGTTGGACAGATTCCACTATTGTTTTGTCTTGGTTGGCTTCGCCCCCCTCAAAATGGAAAACCTTTGTAGACAATAGAGTTGCTGAAATACAAAGGCTTACTGTTCACTGCGCCTGGAAACATGTCTCTTCTCGTGACAATCCAGCCGACATAGTTTCCCGAGGCTGTATGCCCTCAGAATTGAAAAATAATCAGCTATGGTGGCATGGTCCAGCATGGTTGAAGGCCTTTACAAGCTCCAGTACTTTAGATACCTTTGACACTCCAGTGTCCGAATTGCCTGAGTGTAGAATTTCGTGTGCAAATGTATCTAAACCGGTTGACATTGATTTTTTAAACAATTTTTCTTCCTACACGAGATTGTTGAGGGTCATAGCCTACTGTATTAGGTTTTTCTCTAATTGTAGAAATACCACTAGGATCAGTGGTCCACTCACTGCCATTGAAATTGATGTTGCACTACTTACATGTGTGAAAATGATTCAAGCTCAGTGCTACTCTACTGAACTTGCTGCTCTAATGAAGAATGAGCAAGTGCCATCCACTTCCACCATCAGCAATTTGCACCCTTTGCTTCACTCTGATGGCACTATTCGTGTGGGAGGCCGTTTGGAATTGGCCGACCTTCCATTTGATACAAAACACCAGATACTTTTGCCCAATGACCATCATTTCACTAAAGTCCTGGTCAGACATACCCATTTAAAGTTGCTTCATGGCGGGGTCCTGGTTGTGATTGCGACTATCCGACAACGCTTCTGGATACCTTCACTACGAAAACTTGTTCGTAGCCTATCTCGCTCTTGTGTTACTTGCGTGCGCTACGCTGCACGTCCTTCTGAACAGTTAATGGGTCAACTCCCCGCTGTTCGCCTCCATCAAACCTTTCCCTTTAATCACGTTGGTGTTGATTACTGTGGTCCATTTACTATCAGGTACGGTGGCCCCAGGTCAAAGGTCTCGACTAAGGCCTACATGCAATGTTCGTTTGTATGGTTACGAAGGCTGTGCACACTGAAGTCGTCACTTCCCTCTCCAGTCATGCTTTCGTTGTAGCCTTTACTCGCTTCTGCAGTAGAAGGGACGTTCCCGCTCAAGTGTATTCCGACAATGGTACCAACTTTCAAGGCGCACAGTCTGACCTTGCTGATCTTGGTTCGTTGCTCTCCTCTGCAGATTTTCAATCTTTTGTTCAAGATTCTACCTCATCGCTACTAATGCAGTGGCACTTCATTCCTCCTAGTTCTCCGCATTTTGGTGGAATATGGGAGGCAAACATCAAATCTTTGAAATCTCATTTAATAAGAATCATGAAGGCTCAAGTACTTACGTATGAAGAATTGACCACTCTCGTGGTGCAAATTGAAGCCATTCTAAATTCTAGACCCATTTCGCCTATGACTGAGGATCCTACTGACTTGTGCTATCTCTCGCCAGGTCACTTTCTGGTTGGACGACCTTTGAATGCCTTGCCCATTCCTGACGTTTCTGAAGTGCCCATCAATAGGTTGTCTAGATGGCAATTACTTCAACAGATTATGACTTCATTGTGGCGTAAATGGTCCACAGATCATTTACTCTCCCTTCAACAACGTCACAAGTGGAACCATGTGTCTCCTAACCTCAAGGTTGGCACGCTTGTGCTTATTATGGACGACAATGTTTCACCTACTTACTGGCGACTTGGACGCATTCTTGAGGTTCACTGTGGTAAGGACGGCCTAGCTCGTGTGGTCTCTCTACACACCACCTCTGGACTCTTGAAACGTCCCATCGTCAAGGTGTCTCCCTTGTTGCCGCAGAACTAAACCCTCTTGTATCTCAGAAACAACCTGCCTGTTGTTTCTGTGCGGGCAATATGGTTCGGCCACTGTCTTGGCAAACCAGTTTTGTGTTTCCCTATTTGTTTCCACTCTGTGTGGTTGTACATATCTTTATTATTATTTGTATTCAATGTCAAGTTTGTTTATGTTGGTTAGTTGTCATGATTCATTTGTTTTGATTACATGTTGTATTCCCACTGCCGGTGTTTCCAGTAGGATATTTTTGCTTAGAAGGTATTTTGGTATTCTAAGTTGGCCACTTTAATTCTTCTTCTTTTTCTTTGTATTCTCTCCAACTTGTTTTTGAACTCTCTACTGTGATTGGCTGCTTTCAGCCTATCAGAGGCCTCCGACTTGTCTTTGAACTCTCTACTGTGATTGGCTGCTTCCAGCGTATCAGAGCCCTCCTTGCTTTTTGTAGCGACCAATCACGTGTTTCTTCTTCGTTCTCTAAGCTTGCAGCCATCATAGAATGTTGTGCCTTGACATTGGTTGTGATCTATCGACGAACATCCAGCTAATAATTCCTATAATTGGTGCTATCTTCATAGTAACCGTGCTTAGTAATCATGTCCTATGCACATGATTCATATTTTGTTAGGGCAGTGACATTATGGTGATTTTCGGTCTCATCAGACAATGCTTGTTATAGCTGCGCGCCATGTTGACGAATCCTTCAATCCGCGGCGTCGGATAGTTTGTTGTAACATGTTTAATTCTGATCTTCACCTATTGCCTAACAATTTGTCATCACGCGTATGAATATGATTTTGTTTCGTGTGATAAGTAATTCATCGTTTGTCTTGAGGCATGTGCTACAAGGCTATGCGCTATGGAGGTTAACGCTGGACTCAACTACTTTACTATTGTGACAATACCGTGCGATTGGCATATCCCGGTATTTGTATGACATCAACTACTTTGACTTCCTGCGTTTCACACATAATTTGTTTAATTAACAATTCATTTTGGGCTCACGGTATCGGCGCATCACTGTAAGTCAGTCCTGGTTCGACGACACATTCCCGTTCCATGCGACCTGTTTTCATTATATGTTGCAACTCCACTTGCGTTGCATATTCAAACTATACCATTCTTTGGAACGCTTTGTATTGCATGCCGCTCCTTGATGTACTGATCTGCAGCTACGTTCAAGACAATTTATGTGTTTTTGGCTCAAGCCTTACGTGTGTTAATTCCATGCGAGTGTTTCTTCAATTGTGTAAATTTGTGCCAGTGTTTCTCATATATTTGTGTGACACCTTTGAATATTTACTTTATGTGCCACCTATTTGATAATATATCTTATTATTAGTTATTGGTTGTGTTGTGTCCTTTATGCCTTCCTGGACCTCCTTATTTGGTGACAATAATATTGTCTGGTCCTCCACATGTTTGCTAAATTGTTATGCGACCTTTTATAAAGTCAACCCTTTTATCATTACATCTCTATCTAATGCTTTGGCCAACAAACCCTTATATATATGTCCGCTATTACCAGAATACTCTTGGTGGGTTGTTGACTTCCCGCGTTGGCCATTACAATCGTTGATCATAATATATTAATAATTGTTAAAAATCTTCGTAAGCTTCATCCAAAAATGTCCAACAAATCTTAATCCTATAATTCTTCATCCTATAATCATAAATCTTCTTCCTATCGCATATCTCCTCCCTAACGCATGTCTTCTCAGCAATAAAAATCTTCATTCAAAATTAGCAAATCGAAAATATCCAAAATCCTAAATAAATTTAATCCAAAATCGAAAATTGAAAAATATAGGATGCATTCGCAAACGAATCAAAATCCTGATTGAAAATGTGGCGAAATATGAAAGAACATCATATCTACACCACACTCCAATTTAACTAGACAAAAATGGCGAAATGGTCAACTCCAACTCAATGGCCAACTTAAACTACTACTACATAAATAAAATATTATTCTCTACCTTGTGCTGAGTCTTGTAGAAATTACATATTCAGGAATACGCAACAGTCTCCTTCCCAAATGAAACTGCGGTTCTGATCAGCCATCTACTTCTCCTGGCATCGAACAGGGATAGTGGACTCCTGTCCCCACTCGTTCCTTCCTGGATTGTAGACTGCATCTCACAATTCCAGGTTCTCGTTCGTCCAGATTATCGACTCCATCTCTCTTGGTTGAAGAATCTTATAATTTCGTAGTAGCATTTCATTTTAGAGTTGTACAGTGGTTTGACCTTGCTTCCTCCAGGATTTTGAAGTAAGTACAGTAATTTTCATACTTATGATTACTCTTGATTTTCTTGATCACTCTGTATGATGTGTTCTTTCTTTAATTTAACCACACATAGTCGTAGATTTAATAAGCTGTGGTAATATTCCTCCTGACTTCACGTAAAATAACATCGTGAAATATTGTAGAGAATTATCTGTACTGAAATGCTTTTCCCGAAAGAATTGAATGTCTTTAAACTTCCAATATAGTTAATACTAATTGCGAGTTAACACAAAATAATACTGGAGTACAAATCTATCGTAGGTCACTAGTATAATGTAATGGTGTCTGTCACACACGATATTCTCGAAACTTCGCGTATTGGAGACGATTTAAAGACGCGATGTGAACACATCTCCGATCAAAGACGCAAGATACTCCTGCTCTGCTCACAAGCTCTCTCTAGCTCGTACTCACCCCCACTCTGACCTTGATATCTCGATGAAACGCGATGTTTAACGAATAATTCCTGTCCGTGCTACATACGGTCTCATATCCAACAAAAGCTCAATAGAATCAGCTTCCTCCATATTCATGTTAGTTTCTGGTGCACAGCAATATGTAGGCTACTTTAAAGTCCGTATTTTTCAAAATTCGTAAAACATCGCATTCAGCGTTCTTCTCGATCTCAATCACGTCAGTCGACCATATGATGACAGTAGGGGGATGAAAGGAGTTTAAATTGTTACACGAGCCGCTCGGCTACGCTGAACTCTCATGTATATTTCATGAAACCATGGGCATGCGACATATCGTTGGGCTAGGGCTGACGTCCTCTTTCCTATGGACGACTTGTTATATTTTTCAAACATTTTTGAAAATTTTTGTTTTGGAAAATAGGCGATAGTTTAAAAACCAAACATGATACAACGTTGTGTCATGGTTGAAACGAATGGTATTTATGTCCTTTATTTTTTATAATAAAACTTTTTTGTTTTTTATGTTTTTTGAAAACATTCCAATTTTGAAATTCATATATTTTGGAAACTAGGAATTTTACAAAAACGTTTGTTTGACATAAATGAAAGGTCCTTACCCCCCCTACCCGCAAAATAAATGTCAGGTCTCTAGGACAAAAAATTGTGTTTTGTAAGTAGTGCTCTAACTGCGGTTCTGCGTCACTTAGGAAGTTGTGAGCCCCTGGCGGCCTTGGGAGGGAAGGAGTGATGCTAGGAGGGCGTGCATGGATTCGTTTGTTTCGTCTCGTTCTGCTCTGTACGGATATGTAGGTCTTGAAAAGGTGAAAATCAGGACAAATATTTTTTTTGGGGTGGGGAAACGTGATTTTAGACTTTTTGTTATATCTCGCGAACCAATGGTGCCAGGGGCGTGTACGAGGGGCCCAAGGACTCGGGGTGACGTCCACTTTGCTATGGACCCTGTATTATATATTTCTTTTTTAATTTTTGAAAATTTTTGTTTTTGAAAGTAGGCGATAGTTTGAAAACCAAACATGATAGAACGTTGTGCCATAGTTGAAACGAATGGTCTCTATGACCTATATTTTTATAGTAAAACTTTTATTTTTAGAGATTTTTTGAAAACACTGAAATTTTGAATTTTTTATATTTTGGAGACTAGGAATTGTACAAAAGAGTTTGTTTGACATAAATGAAAGGTCCCTATCCCCTCTACCATGAACATAAATGTCAAGTCTCTAGGACAAAAACTATGCATTTTGAAACTTTTCTTACCTGTTTTTTTTTAATAAAGAGTGTTTGTAGACAGAGAGCCGGTAGCGCTTGACGTATGTTACAACGAGGCTACGACTGGGCATGGTGGATACAGGAAATGGCTATTTCGAGGGGGCGACAAAACAATAGAACGAGGGGTCGCTTTTCGATATTTTCCTGTGACAGATGAATGAGGGCGAATATTTCAAAAAAAAATATCCTCATGGCGATCTTTAAAACATGTTAGTAAACACTGACCAGTAACCTGACAAACATTGATAATGGTATCAGACGAATAAAAAAGCAAGGCTTTTATAGTCGACAACAACAGGACTTGCTTTGTTTGTATGTATGTCTGACTGGTAGCCAAAACGGAAAAAACAGAATATCTTCTAGAGAGGCCTGCTTGGAGCCTGGCTGGCTGGGTGACAGGATGTGACATGTTATCGTGATTCAGGAATGTGAGCGGATGGGACAACAGGCCAATGGAAAATTACAGTGACTTTGAGGTGAGTTGAAGGTCGAACAATATCACAACTACGTCAGAGAAATAATGCAGTAAGCGAGTATAACTCCTCCCCCTACCATTGCCATAGCCAATTGCAGGGCAAGAGCGATGTTAACAGCTGTGGTAAGAGGGACACAGGGCGAGGGGCTGGGAGAGGAGGGCAGGGGGTATTAGACTGTTGATCATGTTATGACACACAGTCAGTCATTACTGTTTAAACTTCGCAGTGCAAACATAGGCTGTGTCTTATGTGTATAAAACTAATTGCATTCGTGTGCTCAACACCCAATTAGTGACCCTATTGGATACACTATATATCTGAGGTAAGTGTTGGATTAACACTGTTTAGTTCATGTTATGCTAATCAATGTTTAAATTATTATTATTGGTTTACCATTTCATTGCTGAATTGTTTTTATTTTGTTTGTTTTAGATAATTAGCGTCCCTGTTGTGGGAGACAGAAACCCCATTCCACTTGAACCTACAAAAAGGCAAACGCAGGGCTTTTTACAAAGCAAGGTAAGGATTTGTTTTTATATATAACATGTTCGATATTAATTTTTTAGGTTGTACGAAGGTGCTATTTGGAATGGATATACTCATGGTGGTTTATTTTATTTATTTTTATAGTGTGAGCCTGACAACTGCTGTTGAGAACGTGTGTGTTTGGGGCCTTTGCTGGAAAGTCTACGGCTGAAAACTTGGGTGAGATTGTTTTTTTAATATAAAATCATGTCTTTTGCCACTGCTAGCGATAGCTTAACTTGGGAGCCCCTTGAGTCTTGTTTCAAGTCACGTGTCTGCTCTGGTCGCGTAGTGAATGTTAGTGAGAGTTTAATCCCAAAAGACTTTGTCGAATCAAGTTTTGAATTTTTTAAAGAACAAATTTGTGCAGCGCAAAGGTTGCATACGGCTTTAAAGGTCAATAAACAACTATTGTGCGATTTCATCTATAAAAACAAGGACGGTGAGCATAAAAAATCATTTTATATTGGCAGTAAAATGCAAGAGCTTTTGATAGCCGATAATCTGAACTAGTGGTATCAATCCAACGTGATTAACGCCTTGCTAACAAAATTTGGTAAACTGCAACAAGGACCCAGTGGTTTAGCATTAGACAAAATTCATCATCTGCAAATCAACATTTGTCAATTCAACCCATTGAATGCTGGGTCTAGCTTTATTAAAACACCACCAGCGATTGTCTGACGGAGAGCTGTGGTGAATATAAAGAACCATGACAATGATTGCTTTCTGTGGGCTGTGGCCGCGTATTTGCAGCCAACACAACGTAATGGTTGTTGGCCAGGAATGTATAGGACCAAGTTTGATACATTGAAACAAACTTTAAATTTAACTCGAGTATCGTTCCCGATGGACTTAACTGAAATCCATAGGTTTGAAAAAGACAACCAGGACTTTTCGTTCATGGTGTATGGCCTTGAAGGTGATGAGATTGTGGGTCCTCTTTATGCAACAAAAGAACCGAAACGACACCACATTCATCTTTTATATCTGTCATATGGGGAGGTGAATCACTATTGCCTGATTAAAAGCTTGAGTAGATTGCTAAGCAGTCATGCGTCCAAAGCACATGGTAAGAACATATTTGTGATCGATGCTTGCAATATTTTACCACTCCTACGCATTTGGAACGACATAGGGTGGATAGTGTTTCTCAGGAAGCGGTGAGACTAATATTTCCACAAGAGGACAAAGCTGTTTTGAAATTTAACAACTTTCACAAGCGTGACCCTGTCCCCTATGTGGTGTATGCAGATTTTGAAGCTCTTACCACACCCATGGCGGGATGTGAACCAGATCCCACCATCAGCTCAACCACACCCATTGAAAAATATGAACCCTTTGCCATAGGATTTAATGTGGTGTGTGCCTATGACCCCACGCAATCCTTTTATAAATCCCGTGAGGGGCCAGATTGTGCCAAATGGTTTTTGGATGAACTTGTAAAGTTGGCCGACCATGTACAGGGATTACTGGACCACCCAGTACCCATGAGCCTATCTCCAGAACAGCAGCAGCAGTATGAGCATGCCACAACATGCCATATTTGTGAAAAGCCACTGATCAGTGCTAAAGACACTGTTCGTGATCACTCGCACTTTACGGGAGAGATTCGTGGAGCTGCGCACAGCAAATGCAATTTGAACTTTCCTGCTCCTCGTTTTATCAATGTCTTTTTCCACAATCTGGCGAATTATGACATTCAGTTTTTGATTCGTGAATTGGGTCATGTCAACAAGGGCTCGTTTACCATTATCCCCCGAAACCATGAGCGATTTGCAGCCCTGACATGGCGGTTGGGCGACTTTAGCATTCGATTTTTGGATTCCTTTAAGTTTATGGCATCCTCGCTAGATGGTCTTGTCAATGGCTTGGATGAACAGGAATTAAAAAACACCAGAGAGCATTTTGAGAATCCTGAGCAATTTCAATTGTGCATTCGGAAAGGTATATTTCCCTACGATTTCTGTAACAACTGGGACGTGTTAAAGCAAAAAACTCCCACCACAAGATAAATTTTACTCAAAACTAACACCCAGTACCGTTTCCGATGAAGACTATGCACATGCATGTCAAGTTT
Source organism: Meconema thalassinum (assembly GCA_946902985.2). Lineage (NCBI taxonomy): Eukaryota > Metazoa > Arthropoda > Insecta > Orthoptera > Tettigoniidae > Meconema > Meconema thalassinum. The sequence continues at coordinate 92,723,136 of OX336389.2, forward strand.
GGCTAGTCTTTGATACCAAGACGCTAGGTGAATATGCTATGCATTACCTAAAACTGGATGTGTTGCTGCTCACCGATGTTTTTGAAAAATTCCGTGAGTTGTGTCAGCACATTTATGGTCTTGTCCCGGCTCACTATTATACGAGTCCTGGGCTTTCGTTAGATGCTGCTTTAAAATACACTCAAGTGGAATTGGATTTATTCACTGATGCAGACATGGTTCAATTCTTTGAAGAGGACATTTGCGGTGGCTTTGTGTCGCTTAACCAGCGCCATGCCGAAGCGAACAATGTCTACATGCCTGATTATTCGCCAGAAAAACCAGAATCGTACTTAATATACTATGAAGTGAATAATTTGTATGGCTACGCCATGAGTCAGCCTTTGCCCTATGGAGAGTTTGCTTGGCTGCCAGAGAAACAAGTGTCAGAATTTGATGTGAACATGGCTAGCCAAGAAACAAATCGTGGATATGTCTTAGAAGTGGATATTGAATATCCCTCATCCTTGTATGATGAACATGCCGATTTCCCATTCTGCCTAGAGCAAATGATCCCCCCTGACAGTAAAGTGAAGATTGAAAAACTCATGGGCACACTTTACAACAAAAATCGGTATGTGCTACATATCCAAATGTTGGTGCAATGCCTAGCCCAAGGCTTGGTGTTGAAGAAAATCCACAGGGGTATTTCTTTTGCTGAAAAACCATGGCTCAAGCCATACATGCAACTCAACACAGAGCAACGACAAATGGCAAAACAGAAGTTTGAAATTATTTTTTTAAAATTAATGAACAACTGCATCTATGGCAAGTCCATGGAAAACGTCCGCAAATACCGTGGCATTAAATTGGTCAATGTCTGGGACGGGCGGTGGGGTGCCCGGCGATACATTGCCAAGCCAAATTTTAAATCGATCAACATTATCGATGAGAATTTGGCCACCATTCATTTGAGTAAGCCCAGCGTGACCATGGATAAGCCCATTTATTTGGGGGAAGTCATTTTAGACTTTTCCAAATCGGTCATGTATCGATTCCACTACCGGTATGAATTTGCCAAACGCCATTTTGAGGACGACGCTCATTTGTATATGGATACGGACTCATTCATTTACCACATTCGCCTCTGCAACCCCTATGACGTTATGAGACAGCATAGTGACTGGTTTGACACCACTTCTTGTAGCGTTGACATTATGTTTCAGCTGCCCATAAAAACAAGAAGGTAATGGGCGTTTTAAAAGATGAATGCGGTGATTCCATCATGACGGAATTCGTTGGGTTGGCTTCGAAAATGTATGCTTATCGTACACTAGACTGTAAGGAAGCCAAAAGAGCAAAAGGTGTAGGTAGGGCAGTGGTAAAATCGCTACGTGTAGACGATTACCTGGCGGTTTGACGCACTGGCAAAGCAATGTCCCATACACAGTGCAGGATACAATCCAGCAACTTTCATTTGTATCTTGTGGAACAGAGAAAACGCACCCTCGCCTCCATGAATAACAAACGTGTGTGGGCTCATGACATGCTCACCAGCCTTCCCTGGGGTTGTGATTACAAAGAGGAGAAGGTGTGATTTTTTTGTTTGTTCGTTTAGGGACATGGCTTTTTGTAACTCGTGGATTTAGTATCTTTTGTATTTTGTAAATATTGGTTTTTGCCATTGTAAATAACTAATTTTGTAAATAGTATTTTTGTGTGTGTGTAAATAGCGGCAACCCACTTGGACCTTTTGTTCTTTAAAAGCCCAGTGCAACTTTATTTTCTTAAAAATAATTGATTGGTAAATAGTTTGAAAATTTTATGCTGTACAAATTGTTATTTGTTTTTTGTAAAAATATTCAATGAGAAATAGTATTTTTTTAGTAATGCACCCTTCAATAAAGCATGGTTTTGTCGAGAGTCGTCTACGGGGTCGTGTTCAGTCCTGACTGCGTTACACAGCAAAGTTCGCTTAAAAACAACATGCTCTAATGAATAGAAAGGTTCATGACAGAGGCTATACTAGAAATAAAATGAATAACAAGTAGAATAAAAGAAATTTAATGACTGAAAGGTATGTGCATAATAATAATAATAATAAATAAAAACAAATCCTCCCTGACTTTCACCCCCTTAATAAATAATAATAATAACACTGAGCGGTAGGAACTCGCTCGTCACAACAAGACAATGTGAATGCAGCTTCACATAAATGATAAAATCATAACATAAGCATTTGAGCGGTAAGAACTCACTCGTCACAACATATGGATACAAGTCCATTTTTTTCTGGTCAAGAAGTTATATAATGTGCGGTGTACTGTTCGTTAATAAGAAATTGAGTACTGATGCGAGTCCGTTTACAACTGAAACAGACATGTTGCTTACGGAGTTGCATCATTTAAATCACACTACGGCTATGGGACCCACCCTTAATTAATACACTATAAATATTACTGACACATGCAAGATCTAATAATATAAACAGAATGAAGAATCACCCTGAGATCCTAACTGGTGCAGGAGCACAAAATGAACACAAAAGAGCATGCCAGAACTAGGCCAAAAAAAAAACGCTCTCATCATAACTTGGGAACATAGCTCCGCGCACCCTAACTTGACACGGGTCAAGAACGCGTCAAAAATAAACACACCAAAAATTGAACCAACAACAACAAAATACAAGCCTAACGGCTGAAAAACGATGTTTACATTTATATAAAACGCCAGACAAACACGAATCTCGGAAGCTCCCTTACAACTGTGGACAGCACCCATTTAATCAACAATATTCATTATAACCGATCAGGTTTTGTGAATTTAAACAACATCTTAAATTGCAGTACAGGAAGCAAGCCTGTTATTAATGACAAGACACGTTATCTGATTGAGCGCTCCCCTACTTGTATGAGTCACGCTGCCCTTCAAATACCTCTCTCAGTCTGGCAAGCTAGGTGCATGTTTCCCACTGGAAACGTCAACAGATCTCGCCCATCGCCTTGGATGACGAGAAACACAAATATATACCACAGGTCCAGCCTCGCAAGGACATGAACTGGGTTGACGTGGAGCAAGTCAGAATAATCGCCATGATATATTCTCGCTAGCACATCATAAAAAAATCACATTACGCACCCATAGCTTGGACTGACTCTCAAACACACACACTGGGTCGGCTCAAACAGATCAACAATACTGCGTCCATTGACACATTAACAAAAATACACAACAAAAACTCGGGTGCAAAGTGCCATCCCGTCCAAATCCGCTGGAAAGCAACTATCAAAATAATCCTGATCCGTCATAAAATTCTACTCACAAATAATCTTTTACCCTCCAAATTCTATTTTTAATCTCAAAATTAATTCAGTTCCATTTTTGTTGTAAGGCATACCTCCGAATAATAATGCTTGACCGCGATTTACGCAAGCGAAAGCGAGCATCGGCTGCGCGTCCCCGCGTAAAGTTAAACCAAATACAATCACAAAATATATAAATTACGCAACCCTCGGCTAGTCCCATATTTAATGTGTCAGTAAAACAAAAACTAATAATCTACATTACCAAGCAAGCAAACAAATATTTACAAAAAGTATCCCATGACACCGTAGCTGATTTAATAAATAAATAAATTTATTTGGTACTCAATCCTTTAAACAGCGCCAGGAATACGTCTGCAGCCATCTCCTTTAAGATGTTTATCTGGTCATTGACATCTTCAGGCAAATGTCCTGCTGGTTCCCAGATCCATTCTCGTTCTTAGACGTCATCACGTGCTGAATTAAATAAAGTTTTGTCAGATACACACACGATATAATTCCTACTATATTCACCTATCAAGTACTATATTCCTTGACAGTCTATTTGGTGAATTACTTCAATGACCTGGTCCTACTGATAGTGCTGGGCCTATAAATAAATCACTGAAGTTACACTTATAATTTGACGACGCTGTTCCATGTTCACAAACATGAAATATGCAGAGTATGAACCTTACGTCCACAGACGTACAAAATGAGTGAGTTGTCTTACGTCCTCAGACGCACGGAAATAAGTAATACGTGATACGTCCTCAGACGCACAAAAATAAGTAATGATCCTCGAAGCATCTTGGATCCTTATAAATGACACTGACTAGGGTAGGTGTGGAAGGGGATATATTAAAAAATATTCCAAAATAACTATCAGACTAGCATGCGATCGGTATCATTGAGTTCGTAGCAGTGTGGAGGTTACGATAATGCTGTAGCCAGCTTGAATCGATCGTGGAATTTATCTGTAGATAACTCCCGCGTTAATTTACCAGTGCGCGTTCCCAAGCCGAGTTCCCGCTAAGACAAGGCGTCTTGATATTATTGGCCCAGACTGTTGTATGTCTTTGCGGGTTTTTACATACATTTCTGCCGAAGGGAGTGGTTCACATGATGATAGACCAATTACCTTGTAGCATTCGATTCTCATCTTGGCGCCAACCTTCCTAGCAACAGGCCATATTGTGCGTGCCCACGCCAACGTTTGCGCTAAAAGTTGCACCTGTCCTGTGTCTCAAGAATATAAACGCATCCTCCTAAAATACCACAGGAGCTTAAACCATTGTGTCCTCTCGGCCACTGATTTCTGAATATTTTCCCAACACCGTCTGGCTCTCATATCTGTTGTCTGTATAAATGTATAAAAATATGATGAATAATTATTAGAATCCTTTATATAGCCTGTGGATAAAGGGTTCACAACCCCCCTGCATGGAAAAAATCGAACATAACAAATAGTCGATTTTTTACAAACACATAACATCTGTAATCCTTTCCTGCCAATCCTTGAGAAATCTCCCTCGCATACTGTCGTTGGAGTCACAACACTTGCTCGTGTTTACATCCAGCTTCCTCATTCATTCAGACATTCCGCAAACCAGCCTGCTTGACTGATCGCCTAAGGCTAGTATCTCCCCTCTCCAATGTCCTTATCGCTCTCGCTCGCTCTCTCGCTGTCGTCACCGTCAGAGCTCATTAGTGTCTGACCACAGCAGACTCTTCTCTACTTTCTCGTTCCACTGACGTAATCACTGACCCACGTATAGTTGGATGTGCAAAAAGGACGTCCATATATTCAATTTGCAGCATTATATCTGCGTTCCCAAGGTTCACTAGTAAAATACAATTTTAAATTCGCCGCGTTATAGACAGACATTGTACCTGTACTCAATTCTTTCACTCTGTATGCGTTGTTACCGAGATTACGTACAATACAGAAGGAGCCAATACATTTTGGACTGAACTTGTTAAATACCTTCTTCTCTGGATCAGATGTCGCTGGCTTCCGTACTAATACAAGCTCGTTGACTAATAGTTCTCTGTGATACCTCTTATTTCTGACACGACGTAATCTGCGATCCGCCTGGTTTCTCATATGGACTCTCGTTCTCTCAATTCTCAACTCATGACCAACCATGGGATCTTGTGGGCAATTGATGATGTTGCTCCACGATCTTACTGGATATTCGTTCATGTGCAAGACCATGGGAATCTGGCCTGTTGACTCATGTCTAGTTGTATTCATACAGGTCTCTACATCTTTCATCCTGTCTACCCACTTGTGATGTTCATTGGGAATGAAGATCCTTAAGTATTTAGTAACACAGTTTATAGCGCGTTCGCTTGGATTAGCTTGGGGGTGGCGAATGCTACGAAACATGTGTTTTACATCCAAGTCTTCCATACCTTTCTTGAATTCGGCACTCGTAAAATAGCTTCCGTGGTCCGACAATATATATTCTGGTTTTCCAAGGATTGGAATAACTCTATTTCGAATACGACTGAGTACTTGTTTCGATGTAGTTTTCTGAATGGGGCATAATACGACAAACTTAGAAAACACATCAATGCACACTAGCAAGTGACGGCAACCTCGCCTACCTTTCGGGATTGGACCGAAACAGTCCAGGGCCACAAGCTCGCAGGGTTTCTGAGGTAGCAATGGTCTAGGATACTGCCTCATTAGGTAATTATTCGGCTTCGTCCTCTGACAAGGATCGCAAGTCTTTATTACGTCACAAATGGTAGTCCTCATTCGCGGCCATGTAAACGTTTCTCCAATGGTCGCCTGTGCCTTGTCTAATCCCACGTGACCGAAGCTTTCATGAATGTGCCAAGTAAGTCCTATTTGTAATGATGCAGGTACCATGATACGTAATTTGGTGTGTTCTTCATCTATCCATTTATGCAGTAAATTGTTAAGGTAGACATATCTTCCTTCTCTGGCTTTTGCTTCTCTCTAGGCCGGGGTTCTTGCTGGTAATTCCTTCTTAAATTACTGGATCATTTGGTACATCCACGGTTCTGCTTCCTGCTCTCGTCTTATTTCCCGTAATTCCTCCAAGAATGCATGGTCCTTTGCTGTTAACTCAATATGCTGTACTATCGCTGTTTCTTCGGTATCAGGCTCGGGGTTCCTGCTTAATACATCCGGAATTACATTCATTTTTCCTGGACAATGTTCAATTTCGATGTTAAATTGTTGTATGTAGATGGACCAACGTGTCATACGCTCGCTAGCCATAGATGTCTTGAACAAGAACGTTAGTGCTTTGTGGTCTGTTCTAATAACAATGGGGTAACCATACACAATTCGTTTCCATTGTTGTAAAGCATGAAGTATTGCCAACAATTCGAGTTCCGTGACCGTATATTTGCGCTCGTGTTTACGCAATCTGCGGCTCACAAATGCTAAATAATCACGACGTTGAAGGTTAGCTGGATCTTCTTGGTATAACATTGCTCCTATACCAACCATGGAAGCATCCGCTTGGATAATAAATTTCCGTTGAAAGTCTGGATAACCTAGTTTGATACAATTTTCCAGTAATAATTTTGCCTCATGAAATGATTTCTCACACTCAGCGTTCCAAAGCCATTTGTTGTTCTTCTTCAGCATTTCCTGCATAGGTGCTACGGTTTCAGTATATCCTGGGCAGTTTTCCTTAAAGAAACCCGTCACGCCAAGGAAAGCTCTGATATGTTTCACTCTCGTTGGTGTAGGGAAATTCTTTATCGCCTCTATCTTGGCAGGGTTTGGTCTCACTCCCTCCTGGCCAATGATGTGCCCCAAGTATAAAATCTCCTTCTTGAAGAAATGGGATTTCTTCAAGTTGATTTTAAAATTTGCAGTCCTAAGGTTGTCCAAAAGCTTATCCAAATTTTCCATATGTGTCTCAATGTTATCTGACGCCAAGAGTATATCGTCAATATATCGTACCGTCATTTCCTTCACTTCTTCAGTCAGGTTCCGATCCAAGGCTCGAATTAATGCGCATCCAGCAGTTTTAACGCCGAAGGGCATGCGGACGAAGCAATATGTCTGATTATCGAACAAGAAGCCAGTAAGAAGCTGTGACTTCTCATCCAGTTCGAGATGGTGAAACGAACTCGTCAGGTCTACTGATGAATAGATGCTCTTGTTCTTAAATCCTTTTAAGACGTCTCTGATGATTGGCGCTCTGTCATACTCAGGAAAAATAAGGCGCATGTTTAGATTTCTGGCGTCTAGACAAAGTCTAATGGATCCATTTGGTTTTGTTACTGCCAAAATCGCATTTAAATAAGGTGTAGGAGTCTTCTTAATCACTCCAGCTTGCAACATATCATCAATAATCCGTTTTACTTGCTCCCGATGTTTTTCTGGTATAGGGTACAATTTGCTTCGAAATGGGGACCAATCCTCAACCTGCATAGATTACTGAAAGTTTATTATCTTCCCTGGAACTGTGTCAAACACTGCCTTGTGTCTTCTTAAGATCTCCTCAAGTTTCTTCCTATGTTCCACCCCTAGTTGTATGTCACTGAGCCGCTCCTGTAATAGTTCTTCAAACTGAGTATCGCCGTCCTCTCCTGCTAGTAAGGCCCATATCTCCTGAGAGTCACTCTCTTCATTTAATTCCACAACAGCCACATCTATAAGGTCATCTTCCGCCTTTCGTGTCTCCTCTTCTGTCTCCTCTGCTATTGCCTCCAATGCCCATGAACTCACGTCTTTCCCTGTAGTGATTTCATCCATGTGTAAGCCCACATCCTTCAGTTTATCAAACTCCTTAAAACTGACTGTATTATTATGCAAATCTATGACCGCCTGGTAGTCACAAATGAAATTTGCACCCAGAATAATGTTAAAATTCATTTTAGCCATTATGATGAAAGTCTGTCCAAATATATGGTCTAATATATCCAATTCTATAAATGCCTGACGTTTGCAAGTGACGGTGCGTTCGGGAATAACGCCCCTCACCTTGAGTTGCGGTACTGGAATCACAGGAATATTCTGACTCCGTCCCAACTCTCGCAAAAAAGCAAGCTTGTAGTTTAACGTGACCGTTAATCGCGAGATCATGAGCCACGGGACCTCCTTTTTACGTGGAATCCGAACCACAGGACATGGCATTTCACTTCGAAAATCTCACATGCATTGACCGGGAATCGAACCCGGACCGCCTTGGTGAGAGGCATGCAGCTAGACCGCTGAGCCACCAGGCCCCTTCCCAACTCTCGCACCAAAGCCTCCGATACAAGACTGATTTGTGACCCCGTGTCAACCAAGCATCTCACGTTAATTCCACCAATCTTGGCATAGATAATAGGTAATTGTTTGATATCATCGTTCCGTGGTTTTACAATCTCCTCCAGGCAATCTTCCGGCAAAGCTATCCATTCTTGTATGTGTGCCACGACCCATCCTTCTTCACGATCAGGCTGTTGCTCTCTCAGGGTGAGTCCTTTTTCAATTATTGGGATTTTTTTTACAACCCCCGCGACTACCATCATCCTTCTGTCGCGCATTTCCCTGGAGTTCTTCCTGCTTCAATAAACTCTCGGCCCCCTCAATGTGAGTATCTGGATTTGACCTCCTATTTATTGCATTTTCCCAATGTTTTTGTTCGTCCCCTCCATTAGCGTGTAACTCTACCAGGTAGCGCTGCGATTCGGCGTGCCTGTCATTCCAATCATTTCTATAATTCTGATAGTTCCCCTGGTTCTGATATCTTCTTTCACGCCACTGTCGATTATCATTATTGTTATTTTCATAACGTCTGTAGGGTCCCTCATTTCTCCTATTATTTCTCCATTGTTGGTATCCTCGCTGCTGATACCTATTGTTGCCCTGTGTCTGTCTATCATTGTGATTTTCATGACGCTGGTGTGACCTATTTTCGTCACCCTCCTGACCTCGTCTTGGTGTTGTTGACACACTTGTATTTGTGGCCTGCGACCTGGTGTGTATTTGAGACGGGTTTAACCACCTCCGTTGTGTTTACCAGTTCCAGCTGTCGTCCCCCTCTTTGCTGCAAGTGAGATGTTGTCTCGTCAATCTGACGTAAGATTTGTTCGGCTCGAACCGCTGTGTCCACGTTTGCTGCTACTAAAACCTGCTGAACATTTACTGGCAACTGCCGTGCGATCGTCATAACCAGCTCCGACTCTTCTAAAGGGTGATCCAGATCCCGCAATTTTAACAATTGTAGCGAAAAGAAATCTGAATATTTCGTCTGCTGAGTCGACTGATATTTTCTTGAATAAAGTTCCATCCTGAGACTTTGTTGTAGAGAAGCCGACGAGTACTTTTTAAGGAACGCAATCTTGAAATCATCCATCCCTCCGAAAGTATACTTGAAGCTCAAGAACCACGTAAGTACATTTCCCGAAAGAAATCGTTCCATCAGTCTTAAACGACGCGCGGGCGGTATATTATTATCATTAAAATAGTCATCCATCTCTTTAAGATACGCCTTCGGTGTGACACCAGAATTTTCTGTGAATTTATTAGGTTTAAATTCATTTGATCGAATTACTTGAACGACCTGAGGGTGCTGATGGCCATGTTGAGGGGTCGAGGTTCCTCCAACGTTGTTGTGAAATCCCTCTGTGTTAGTCGTTAATGGGCTGCCTGTCATTCTGTGCCCACTTTCCGCGCTAATTGCCCTCTGGCTCGTTGAGTCAACTTCCTTATCAGCGTGCTCTGTCTGAAATAACGTGTTCTGTCCTAATGAGCGCAACTCTGCTTTTATGATTCTGTCCGACTGTTCTTTCATTTTACTCTTGATTTCTTCCTCAAGTACGTTAATGCGCGTATGATTTTCACCTACGGTCTTTATAATAGTTAACCGTTCTTCTTTAGAGTCGCAGCTCATCTTGCGCCAATCCTTTCAGATGCTATATTTTATCGCTCCCAATTTTTCTTCCATCTGCTGTTTCGTGTCCTCCTGATTCGCTTCTATCTTCTCAAGCCTGTCTTCTAGACGTAGATTATTCTCATCTATCGTACTCTTTATATTATCCTGGTCCGATTCTAGGTTTTGCCATCGCTCTGCTGATTGTATTTCTAATTTATCCATGTCCTTTATTAGACCCGTAATGCTTTCGTTTACTGCCGACAATTGTCCCTGGATAAACGTAGAATCCTCCTCCATTTTATCAAACCGCTTTTCAAGACCATCCTGTGCCGTTTTAACCTCACTGTTATTTACCGTGCATGCTAATTCTATCTGAGCTAGTTTTGCTAATACCATTTCGTCCAAATCATTTAATTTACGGTTGAACGTGTCCTCTAATTTTTGTATCTGACCTAGCTGTTTGTCATTATTCTTACTTATATCAAGCGCGAATTGAACCATCTGCTGTGTAGTGTATTCTTTCATCTCTGCAGATAATGTGGCTAACTAACTTGTATTTCGACTTTCTTGCGCTTCTAACGGTTTGTTTATATTTTCATTTACTTGCGCTTGTAATGAGTTACCCTGTTCAATTAATTTAATTTCTAATGACTCACTCTGCTCGGCTAATTGTGCATTCTGTTCAGCTAATTGTGATTTTATAGTGTCATTCATTTGAGCCTGGAATGACTCATTCTGTTCAGATAATTGTGATTTTATAGTGTCATTCATTTGAGCCTGGAATGACTCATTCTGTTCAGATAATTGTGATTTTATCGTGTCATTCATTTGAGCCTGGAATGACTCATTCTGTTCCGCTAATTTAATGTCTAATTTTTCACTCTGTTCCTTTAATAGTTTCTGGGTTCGTGCCGTAGCACTTTCAATAATCGCCTGGATCTCTGCGACCGTCGCCATTTTCACACACAAAAATATATATATCACTGAGAAGACAGGAGGATGGCATGCAAACGTCTCCCTGACACACACATATATAATTCTTGACATACATTTACTTCATTTGACCACATTCAGTTCATTTAAACTTATTCCCTTTACTCCCGCAAATCAATCATCACTGAATGGTTCTAACTTTACTTAATAAATTTTTAACCCCGCACATATTCAGTCATAAATTACTATCCAGATCTGATGTTAACACTGACCAATTAACAAATTATTAATTGTCATTTAAGGCTACCAGCTTCCTAACATATTCATGAGTTTGACTTTCTAAACAAATCTACTTTTATATTTAATCAATGGGCGCCCGATTTCACGTACATTACTTTACTAATTACATCAATAAACAAAACGTGAATCGTATTTTAACTTGCAAACTCGTGATTCTACTGTATATTCCATTTTCTTGGCGGTACTTCTCTTCGCCGTATTTAAGTTAACAACATATCACTTCCGGTGATCTCAAACAGTCAAAAACAGCGAAACACCACATGTAGGGTAACAGCTTGTTTATGATCCGCTAGAAAAGCCCAAAACAACGAATCGCTCCACGGTATGACACCAGTTTATCTATGCTGTCTATCCACCGTGTTCTAGTAGTGAACTAGCAACGAACTAGCCCCACTTGGCGCGCCACCTTGTCTATGCACCCTTCAATAAAGCATGCTTTTATCGAGAGTCGTCTACGGGGTCGTGTTCAGTCCTGACTGCGTTACACAGCAAAGTTCGCTTAAAAACAACATGCTCTAATGAATAGAAAGGTTCATGACAGAGGCTATACTAGAAATAAAATGAATAACAAGTAGAATAAAAGAAATTTAATGACTGAAAGGTATGTGCATAATAATAATAAATAAAAACTAATCCTCCCTGACTTTCACCCCCTTAATAAATAATAATAATAACACTGAGCGGTAGGAACTCGCTCGTCACAACAAGACAATGTGAATGCAGCTTCACATAAATGATAAAATCATAACATAAGCATTTGAGCGGTAAGAACTCACTCGTCACAACATATGGATACAAGTCCATTTTTTTCTGGTCAAGAAGTTATATAATGTGCGGTGTACTGTTCGTTAATAAGAAATTGAGTACTGATGCGAGTCCGTTTACAACTGAAACAGACATGTTGCTTACGGAGTTGCATCTTTTAAATCACACTACGGCTATGGGACCCACCCTTAATTAATACACTATAAATATTACTGACACATGCAAGATCTAATAATATAAACAGAATGAAGAATCTCCCTGAGATCCTAACTGGTGCAGGAGCACAAAATGAACACAAAAGAGCATGCCAGAACTAGGCCAAAAAAAAACCGCTCTCATCATAACTTGGGAACATAGCTCCGAGCACCCTAACTTGACACGGGTCAAGAACGCGTCAAAAATAAACACACCAAAAATTGAACCAACAACAACAAAATACAAGCCTAACGGATGAAAAACGATGTTTACATTTATATAAAACGCCAGACAAACACGAATCTCGGAAGCTCTCTTACAACTATGGACAGCACCCATTTAATCAACAATATTCATTATAACCGATCAGGTTTTGTGAATTTAAACAACATCTTAAATTGCAGTACAGGAAGCAAGCCTGTTATTAATGACAAGACACGTTATCTGATTGAGCGCTCCCCTACTTGTATGAGTCACGCTGCCCTTCAAATACCTCTCTCAGTCTGGCAAGCAAGGTGCATGTTTCCCACTGGAAACGTCAACAGATATCGCCCATCCCCTTGGATGACGAGAAACACAAATATATACCACAGGTCCAGCCTCGCGAGGACATGAACTGGGTTGACGTGGAGCAAGTCAGAATAATCGCCATGATATATTCTCGCTAGCACATCATAAAAAAATCACATTACGCACCCATAGCTTGGACTGACTCTCAAACACACACACTGGGTCGGCTCAAACAGATCAACAATACTGTGTCCATTGACACATTAACAAAAAATACACAACAAAAACTCGGGTGCAAAGTGCCATCCCGTCCAAATCTGCTGGAAAGCAACTATCAAAATAATCCTGATCCGTCATAAAATTCTACTCACAAATAATCTTTTACCCTCCAAATTCTATTTTTAATCTCAAAATTAATTCAGTTCCATTTTTGTTGTAAGGCATACCTCCGAATAATAATGCTTGACCGCGATTTACGCAAGCGAAAGCGAGCATCGGCTGCGCGTCCCCGCGTAATGTTAAACCAAATACAATCACAAAATATATAAATTACGCAACGCTTGGCTAGTCCCATATTTAATGTGTCAGTAAAACAAAAACTAATAATCTACATTACCAAGCAAGCAAACAAATATTTACAAAAAGTATCCCATAACACCCTAGCTGATTTAATAAATAAATAATTTATTTGGTACTCAATCCTTTAAACAGCGCCAGGAATACGTCTGTAGCCATCTCCTTTAAGATGTTTATCTGGTCATTGGCATCTTCAGGCAAATGTCCTGCTGGTTCCCAGATCCATTCTCGTTCTTAGACGTCATCACGTGCTGAATTAAATAAAGTTTTGTCAGATACACACACGATATAATTCCTACTATATTCACCTATCAAGTACTATATTCCTTGACAGTCTATTTGGTGAATTACTTCGATGAACTGGTCCTACTGATAGTGCTGGGACTATAAATAAATCACTGAAGTTACATTTATAATTTGACGACGCTGTTCCATGTTCACAAACATGAAATATGCAGAGTATGAACCTTACGTCCACAGACGTACAAATTGAGTGAGTTGTCTTACGTCCTCAGACGCACGGAAATAAGTAATACGTGATACGTCCTCAGACGCACAAAAATAAGTAATGATCCTCGAAGCATCTTGGATCCTTATAAATGACACTGACTAGGGTAGGTGTGGAAGGGGATATATTAAAAAATATTCCAAAATAACTATCAGACTAGCATGCGATCGGTATCATTGAGTTCGTAGCAGTGTGGAGGTTACGATAATGCTGTAGCCGGCTTGAATCGATCGTGGAATTAATCTGTAGATAACTCCCGCGTTAATTTACCAGTGCGCGTTCCCAAGCCGAGTTCCCGCTAAGACAAGGCGTCTTGATATTATAGGCCCAAACTGTTGTATGTCTGCGCGTTTTTACATACTTTTCTGCCGTAGGGAGTGGTTCACATGATGATAGACCAATTACCTTGTTGCATTCGATTTTCATCTTGGCGCCAACCTTCCTAGCAACAGGCCATATTGTGCGTGCCCACGCCAACATTCGCGCTAAAATTTGCGCATGTCCTGTGTCTCAAGAATATAAACGCATCCTCCTAAAATACCACAGGAGCTTAAACCATTGTGTCTTCTCGGCCACTGATTTCTCAATATTTTCCCAACACCGTCTGGCTCTCATATCTGTTGTCTGTATAAATGTATCAAAATATGATGAATAATTATTAGAATCCCTTATATAGCCTGTGGATAAAGGGTTCAGTAACTTTAATTATATATTTTTTGTAATGGTAAAATGTTAAATTTATAATGAAAAGTTCTTTTGGGATAAGTGTGCATGTCGAGAATGTGCTTTTGGGGATAAATAAAGTGGTTGTGTTTGTTCCCAAAGACTGGTGTGAATGCATGAGTAGAGAGAAAGCTGGTGTGTATGTATGACCAGAGCAAACACGGTGAGGTAGGGTGGGTGGTGAGGGGGAAATTGTCATTTATATAGTCATTTTGTTTTGTCAATAGTTTTGTTTTCTTTAAAATGTAGCGGTCAATAGACAATATTTTTTTTAAAAACAGTCTTACCTGCAGTAGTCGTGGACCTGTGCGTTTCTCCAAACACACATAAACAGACTGCATCATTATCATGGTCAAGTGCTCGCATCAGCATCATTAACAAATCTCAACTTTCAACATACACCAAATGGAAAAATGTGTAAACAGCAAAATGGAAAATCCATGTTTCGATATCACCAAAATTCAAAAACGCAAAACTTGAAACGGACATTTTTTAAAACTGGAAATGGCTATGTCTGAAATATGAAAATTCAAAAACTTCAAACTGACATTGTTTAAAAAGTGTAATGAACAAAATGAAAAATCCATATCATTAAAAACACAAAACTTGAAACAGACATTTTTAAAAACTGTAAATTGCAAATTGGCAAATGGCAATGTGTGAAAATGTGAAAATAAAAAATCAGCCCTTCAACATCATGATTTTCAAAAATAAAATAAAACATCGTGCTCTGGTAAACCTTTTGTTTTTATTTCATAACCATAGGGATTGACAAAAAAAATAGAATACAAACACATCCCAATTCCTCACTCCTCATTTCGTCAATGTTTATGTCCACGCATCATCAACTTTCTTTTCATAGCATTCATCACAATCAGAGCTGCTATCCTCTCTCCCACTGAGGCATCACAGGATGTGAAACGTTGTTCAGCTTTTTCAAAAACAATTTATCTGAAGCATGTCTTAAACCAGAATGACTATGGCGATAAGAAAGATCATGTTCTTTACATGCTTGATCCAAAAGATTAACGGGTATATCACCACGATGCAAACGTTTTTCAAGAAGAGTTCCAGGGCCACAAAAACGATAACCTGGAAGATGGATTTCAAAAGGTAAATATTGAATTACTTTGTCAATGACGCCATTGCCAGAACAGGTCTGGCATATCCTTTTCCATCGATGGTGAAAAGGTTTGGTCTTCCTCCTTCTCTGTGGACAATGTTTGTGTTTGTTGTTGTTGTTGCTTTTTCTCGCCATGACACCCGTGGAATGATTCAACAAAGTCCTTACACGGACTTTTATGACCGTGATACAGTTTCACTAGCTGACAAGTTACACACTGACGCATAGAGAGTATCTTTGCCATGGCCACTTGCTTATGATGATCGCATTCCGTACAGGGTTGCAATTCACTCAACACAGGGTCTTGAGTCCATGATTTTGGTACATGTTGCCAGATTTCTTTCACCGCGTTGGCAGCCACATAATAAATGAACGACATGGGCAGCGCTAAGTGTTCCTCTTTAGTAAAACTGTCCAGTTTCTTTTTGCACACAAAGAACTTGCCGATGGCTTTGTCCGTAGCATTGCCTTTCTCCATGGTATTACGTGCTGTAGATGTTTACACGTTGCTTGTAGAAATCTCACTGGCGTCATTCACAGGTAAATCTTGATGTTTAATTTTGTTCAACAACTCCCAGCATGCATGAGTGGTTCACCAATTAAAGAAATGCCACGCATGTGCTAGGGCTGTATGGGTAATGTTGCCACAGGGACACGTATCCATGACCGTTGGCAGGGATGGACAGCCCAAGTCCATGAGGTCGATACATTGACAGTAAGACGCCAAAAATGGTTGCAACCATTCACGTTTTTCATTAGCTTTCACAAATACCACATTGGCCGAGGACAAGTGCGCTTTCATGACCACATCCAAATATTTATAGGAAATGGTTCCTTGATTCCAGTCTAGTTGCCTATGATTTTTAATCCACTGGGTTTGTTTACGGTCTTTTTCACACAATAAATCAAAAGCATCGGGCGGTTTAAATACCAAAATGCGTAGCTTGCGATATCCAAAACGTGGTACAATCGATAATGGCCACTTGTTTAAATATAAATTTGTTGCCACCAATTTCAAACCCTTGGCAATCCACAATGAGTGTGCGCAACATGTTGACGCTTGCCTGAACCAAGTTCAACTGACGACTAACTGACGATCAATGACTAAGGTGAGCCCATGGCATGGACTTACCTGCCATGCTAGTTTCAAAAAAATACTGATGTTAGGGTAGGACAGGGGGACATGAGAAATAATATGAACAACCAAAAAATATTTATATTTTATTACATCATTTTATTGTCATAACACGTCTTACAGACTTAAGTCATTTTGGGGTAGGGACGATATAACTCATACAACAATACAGTCTTTTGTGTTTATAACGTCCATAACACCGATGATGTCCCAATGACTCTAAACTAGGCGTTTTAGACGGTGAGCTGCTCACCGAAGCACCGTGGACACCATACAGTCCACACGTATCGTAACTTGTTTTTTCATCACTCAGAGGCACGAGTGAGGGATAGCTTGAATGACAGGGTATATTTCCCACCTCCATTCTGCACAGGTAGGGGCAGGCGGGTGATCAGCGCTGATGTTCCTGCATGTGTTCATCGCTCTCTTGCCATTGGTCTACGGTGATGGCACAAAAGGCACATTTCACTTCATCTCTTGTTCTTAAATAGTAGAATCCAGCGGCCGCCAAGGCTTGAGGGTTTATGAAAGGCACCGGCCACGTTGCAAAAGTCTTGAAACGTTGTTCCTCAGAGTTTAAATTCAGGGATGTGACGTCTCTTGAGGCTTTAAAGCAAGACATGACTGAGCGGCTTGACGAGGGTTAACCTGTTATTTATACACTCGTCACTTGATTGGACAGTGGATAATAGTTGATTTGTTTGTGATGAATAATCAAACAGTAGGCCGTGGTATTGGCTGGTACATTGTCATGCGTTTCAAAATCTAGTCGAATGTCAATATTGGATGGCTTGACAGACTCTTCCAGGTAAGAACAGTCAAAGACAATCAGTGGCGCCCTTGCCTTAAACGCTTGGGGTAGCAGCATGGGGCTGTTCTCTTTTTGATAATACGACCATCGAAATTTAGAAAACAAGTCGTACAGGGGACGAAACATATTTTTTGAAAAATCCAAATCCAGTCCTTCATAGGGAAACACAGCTCCGTTGAGGAAAAGACGTGCATTTCGCAACTGCAGGTGATCAAATTGCGTGGCATCTTTGGTTTGTTGATACCTGCGATTCGTTTGAAACCCCACGATCATGTAGAGAGGTCTCTCTGTATAGTGGGCTGTTTTTACAGACCAACTGTGTGTGTTGGTGGTGGGCAATAGCGGATACTCATGGAGTGTCCAGCTTCTAAATTCCATGGGTAGAGGCATATCTCTTTTTACCATTTTGAGTAAGTCCAGTTTTTTGCTATCATCAAGGGTCACATGGGGCACTTTCCATAGCATTCGTTGTAGTTGAATTTTTGAATCTACGGGGGCATTGTCGGCTCCCTTGAGTGCATTATTGTCACTCCTGTCTCCCACCAAATAAAGCACTTGCCTTGTGATGACCACAATGCGCTGGTGGTCTTCGGCAAATACTAATATCAGTTTAAGAGGTAAATATCTAGTAAAGGTCCCATCGGTGTGTACCTTCCAGTCATTGGTCGAGTCAGGGCACCAACCCGCCATGCAAAGTGTTTTACCTTCTTCCTCACTATAAGAGGGATATAGTTTCATGACACTGGAAATACCCACATTTCGAGTGCTATCCACCACGATATCGTTAATCATGTAACGCACTTCAGAAAACAGAAAGGCAAAAGCAAGGTTGGCCAACTTGGATGTGGTGGGTGTAGAGCCATCGGCTTTGGTGAGCCGACCTTCTATCTGAATGACAATTTCATGCGGTAGAGTGTAAATATCTTGGTTGTTGATAACAAATTCAATTTCATCATTGTTATTGAGTCCAGGTGTTTGAGCTTGATAGGAATGGCGATCAATTCTTACCACTCCTGGTTGCTCCTCGATGTGGTTCGCTACCTCTAGGATAGAATTCATCATGGGGGTTGACGTGGTAACCCAAATGCTGTAAAATCTGCTTGTCTTGAGATGTTAACGTGTATTCACGTGGCAAACAACTAACACCATTCCTCGACGGTGTTGTTGCTTTATACACATACTTCATAGTGGCTTTAGCACCAACTTGTAAGTCACTGGTGTGGTAGAATCTAGTTGAATGAGTTGTTGATCTCTATTGATCAGTCTTAATGTTATATTACTAATACCATCGACAGCCACAGAATGAAAAAGCACCACTGGAGGGTTTTCACAAATAATATACCCATTGGATGATGTCACAATAAAGTCATAAAGCGAATGCGATGGTTCCTAATTGGTGTACATTTGGCTAATAATATTACACGTCACCGACACATGATGGTCCTCAATGAATTTCACTTCATGGTCCGAATCATGTTTTTGGTTGGGCTCCAACACGCGTGGTTTAAATCCTAGTAATGGACCAATGGAATCGGGGTGTGTTTTAAAGTCAATGTTGAATGTAGAGAAAATACTGCAGCGATGAGTGTTGGTATTTCCTACAAGTTCAAACTTGCGCGTTCCTTCGAGAAATGACTTTAAACCATATTCATTGATCAACACCACATAAATGTGTTCATAAATATCATCGATCGTATATCCACCAGAGTTCAGGGTGAGCACAGTATCATCATAGTAAAACTTGTTGTTCACATTTTCACGTATGTTGTATATTCTGTTGTACGTTTCAAGTGAAACAAGTCCTAAACCATAGGGTTTTTCACTCAATTCGATGGGCGGGTAAAAGTCTAGGCTGACATCAGGTCCACGTCCATGGAGTGTAAACGTTTTACTTTCTGCCGACATATTGTTGATGTTTTTGCATATACTGTGTCTTATATAAAAAAAATTAAACACAAATGACCACACTGTTGGCTGTTAAACGTTTGCTCACGTTTCACATTAAAATATATCTTGATCCTGTTTCCAAATAGGTCACTAGTTCCATGGGCGGAGGCAAATTCCCAAAACTGTCAAAGTACCATACGATGGATCCCTCTTTGACATAATCCACATACAGCTATCCTGGTTCTCGGTGATCATCCAAATTGACAACAGCACATTCTTGTTTCCAGGATCGTGGGGGTAATTGGTTTCGCATAAACACATCTCGAAAATGAGAAAGCTTTAGTTGTTTAGCATAGCTTTCCACTTGTTCATGCGTCAGGGCATGCCTTGCTATGGCTGAGGTTATTTTTTTTATATTTCGAAATGGTGAAATCCCAAATCCCTGTTGATAAAAGGCTGGCTTTAAATTGGCATTTCTAGCCCCCATAGCAATCGCTTCCATCGTTTCATTGTGTCGCTGACTTTCTATGAGTTGTTGCTTGCCCTGCTGTGTGGCTTTGATGGTTTTCGCCACCGCACTGGCACCACCCAAAAGTGAACCCAGAGCAGCCAGACCGGTAAATAATGCAGTTAAAAATCCTGCTCGTTTGGGGTTCGGGAATCACTCGCCCTTGTTTTAAACCATGTTGCCGCCGATTTGGAATAATATGTCTCTGTGCTGCTCGAAGGGCTTTTCCTATGGTCAAAACATTTTATTTATTTTTTATTTATTTCGCAAGGGCTTGTCCACGAATGTCTTAAGCCCAGGCTTTGCCAAGGACAGGGCCTTATTTTTAGTCTTTTTAGTCTTTCTCACCACATATCTTTGTTTCACCATGATGATGACCAACAACCTTTCACAAGAAAGTTTAAGTCACAACTAACGTCAGGTTGTTATTTCATTTCTGTATATTCCAATTCCACAACATTCATCACCTGCATTGACCATTTCATGGTTATGGACCAACATCCTATGACCGTTTATCTCTACATGTAAATTGTTCTCATCAGGCATCGCGTATTTCATGTGAATGGTTCCATCATAGTGTAATAGATAGAGGCTTAAACCCGAAGCAAGCACATAGGTCAAGTGCTGGTCATGGACTAGCGGTAAATGGTTTCTGTCATTCACAGGCTTTTCATTTGTTAGATACACTAAAAGTACAGATGGGATAAATTTATAAAGCCTTTTCATTTCGTAGGTCACGTAACGCTTGATACAGACATCGTCTTCGCCTTGCGGGTCTTCCACGTGAATAATGCGGTGATGATTAGCGCTATAGCCATTCACCGTAAGCTGAGGCACTTTGTCATAAAACTCATTCACTTTGTTGTCCACATACTTTTTTTGTAGTAACGTCTGTAGACACTTGAGGATGTTTTACATGGGTTAACCGCTTTTCCTTAAAGTCATAATCTCCCTGTTTTGTGCGTGTCACTACTGACCTATCCACATAGTGTTTATTAGCAGGATCTGTTTCTTCTTTAGGATCATGTATGGGGACAGACCTAGCTTTGACCATCAACGCACGTCCAAAGACATCCATCGCCAAACTGTAGTACGAGTCTACTGTTTCTATCACAAGGCTCGGTGCCATGTATATAGACAGCCTACTAGCCTGTCTAAGCCTTAGTTGAAATGAAGATTATTAAGCAGCAAGAGTCATTCCCCGCGGGGGACATGGTTTCCCATCTCTGTCCTACATCACGTGGACAACGCCATTGTTTACTGTTTCCATCTTCCATTCGCTTCATCATTGTGGGACCTTCCGGCTGTGGAAAGACCAATCTTTTGCTAACGCTCATCACAGCGCCCAATGGTCTGCGTTTTCAAAATATTTATATTTTGGCAAAATCTCTCTACCAACCCCTCTACGTGTTTCTAGATCAAGTCATGTCTGGATTATAAAATGAGAATATGGGTTATTTCACATTTTCCATGCAAGAAAATGTTATTTCACCAGATGAGGTAAAGCCTGATTCACTCATGATTTTCGATGATGTATCCACTTGGTGGAGTTTGCCCCAGAAAAACTCCAGCTCATAGAGGGAGAACAGCAACAAGCATTAGCTTGGATTCAATATCATTAGGGTGAAGCAATAAGACTGATTTATGCGTTAATGTAAGGGGCTGAAGGATTTCACAATTAAACATAATAGGTAACAAATATGCAATTTATTAATATACTGTTTAAGTAAACAAAACATCAATTAATAATCGCTGAAGAAAATACTTGAGCTTCTTATTAAAAAGTTCATGGCAAAGATCAACTTTGTCTTCTTAAAATAGAAGAGGCAATACAAATGTTCTATAAATGAATGCTAAAAAACTTATCTTTTGGCGACACTTTAGTGGAGGGTATGTCCGGAGTGAATCATCCCTCAAGCGAAGAAATGTATACAAACACAGTCACGTATGAACATTTGTTAGTCCCAGTAGGCAACCCACTCCACACATTTGAGAGGTATCACTGCTGTTGTGCACTGGAGAGATTGGAGTATGTTTACAAACTTGGTTGGTCCTGGCTGACCACGGCGCGTAGCAAGTACTGTTGACATTCCTTCCTTGTGCCTTTCCTCACTGCGAGATAGTGCACCATGAAGATTATTATTATTAGTCTTAGATGATGACTCTCACTGCGGTACTTGAAAAGTCTTGGCGAGAATATTTGAAGATTATTGGTCTCAGAGTGGTGACCAAAAAGCAGATTGTCACATGTTGACAGTAGAATGTTGGCCGAAGAGTAAGCCCGAAGAATAGCGGCCCAGAGTGGCCCGTTAAGTCGTGGCCGAAGAATGGATGAAGAGTGGCACATCACCCAGAAGATGACTCGATGTTTTATAGCGGCGAAAACCTGCCGAGGAAGGCAGCAGACCAGAAACACCGCTGCTATTGGTGGCCAAGGAAATGACGTCTCGAGCTCGAGGCAACAGCAGGCACGCAGCAGACAAGC
This sequence comes from Meconema thalassinum, assembly GCA_946902985.2. Lineage (NCBI taxonomy): Eukaryota > Metazoa > Arthropoda > Insecta > Orthoptera > Tettigoniidae > Meconema > Meconema thalassinum. Next base: position 92,745,733 of record OX336389.2, read on the forward strand.
TCAGTGTAGTGGTTGTAGTGATGTGTTGCGGAAGCCTTAAACACTAGGTGAGTAACTATAATATCTATGAATTAGGTGATTAATAACAAGGTTATGCATATAGATTAAGCAATTAATACATTTCCAAAGAAATAATTAACATTCGAGGATCTCGGTAACAAGAAACAAATTTAACCGACAAATGGGCCAAGCTAAACATTGAAAGTATCACGAAAAGTGATCATGCTCCGAGAACTACGAATGAAAACAAACAACATAATCAGTCAAAACAAACATGGATAACAGACGAGGAGTAAACTAAGATTCGAAAGGCAAAACAGAGATAGCAGAGATAGGTCTAGTGTAAAGACCTTTTTTTTAAACATCAACAACTCTGACGCGTTTATCACGGCCAAAGTGGCAGTGAATAACTCTGCCTAGGTTCCACAGGAGTGGCGGAGATGGGTCTCGAAGAAGAACCATGTCCCCCACTCGTACATCTGGTTGAGGAAGCCGCCACTTCTCACGCCTATTTAGCAAGCTGAGATACTCTAACTTCCATCGGCGCCAAAAAGAACAGCGCAAAGATTCTACTTTTCTCCAAAAGATAGGTAGGCTAGGGTCACAGCGTCGAACCAGAAAAGGCGGAGTAGCAGCAAGCGAACAGCCAATCAGGAAGTGACTGGGTGTTAAAGGTAAAATATCCTTAGGATCGTTAGAAAGAGGAGTCAGAGGTCTGGAATTTACGACACCTTCGACTTGAATAATTAAAGAGTTGAATTCCTCATAAGAAAGTATGGCAAGACAAGGAGTTTTCTTAAGCTGTCTCTTAGTAAGTTTGATGGAGGACTCCCATCGGCCCCCATGATGGGGAGCATAAGGCGGGGTGAAATGCCATTTGAACCCTTTAGAATAGGAAAAGTTGGACATTTATTATTTAGCAAAAGGGGAGCTTAACACTTTTTTCCAGAGATCAGAAACACTTACACAAATGTTTGCATTATCTGAAAAGACTTCAGATGGAACACCCCTTCTAGCAGCAAATCCAGAAAAGGCGGCCAAAAAATAAGATACAGAAGCGTTCGTAACCAATTCGAGGTGGATAGCTCCCGTCACCATACATACAAATAACGAGATGTAAAGTTTACCTAAGATTTTGCGCATAGATGAAGAGGGATTGGTCTGATATACGTAAGGACCGGCGTAATCAATCCCAGTAAGAGCGAAGGGCTTACTAGGTTCTGAACGAAATGGAGGTAAATTACCCATAATCTGAGTGGCGGGGCGTGGTTTAACCTTAAAGCAAGGTATACACATTTTAACAACAGAAGAAACCTCACGAACGCCATTAATGACCCAGTAGAGTTCACGAATTAGACAGAGCAAGGTGCGAGTGCCAGCATGAAGGTGTTTATAATGAAACATTTTTATTATAAGTGTAGTGATAGGATGCTTTGAAGGAAGGATGATGGGATGTTTTTCCCCATCCTCACAACTAGACATAGCTAATCTTCCACCCACACGTATTATGCCGTCCTGGTCTAGAAAAGGAGTGAGTGGTGAAAGCCTGCTAGACTTGCGTAAGTCTTTTCAGGAGCAAATACTACCTGCTGAACAAGCAACAAATTCTTGCGAGTAGCAAATTCTAACTCTACTCTGGTGAGAAAGGGTTGAGGCTTCAATGGTTGATCAATTACTAAATATTTCCACCGGAATATATAAGACACTACACGAATCAATTTATCAAATGAAGAGTATCTCTGAAAAAGGCTAGTAGAAGTAGAAGTAAGATGCGACGTGACAGGGTCAGTGCGGTCATCAGGTACTTCTTCTGCAAATTGATTAGCTAAGCGAGGCCAGCAAGATGATTCCTGACTTAGCCAAGGAGGACCATTCCAGTACAGGTCTGAAGAAATCAATTTTTTAGGCGTGAAACCACGTGATATTATATCCGCTGGGTTTTCACGGCTCGGAACATGTCTCCATTGTTCAGAATGTGAAACTTCATGAATCTTAGAAACGCGATTTGCCACAACGGTATTCCAATGAGAAGAAAGCTTGGAAATCCAAGCTAGTACAATAGAAGAATAGCTCAAAAAATGTGCGGGAAAATTTTAACATTAAACTGACATTTAGTTTAGTAGCTAATTCTGTTGCCATTAAAGCAGAGCGTAATTCTAATCTCGGCAATGATACCGTTTTAAGTGGAGCAACTTTTGATTTAGCGCACACTAAATTAGAAAATCCAGGGAAAGTAGCTGAGGAACGTCCTACTATATATGCACAACAGCCATAAGCCCGTTCTGAACTATCAGAAAATACATGCAGGTCATACTGCTGGCATAAGGGATTAAAAATTAAAAGGTGGGGTATAGACACCTTGGAGAGATCCAGCAAACTACTGCGATACTCTAACCATTCTTTTAAAAGGGGAAAGGGGAGCTTTTCATCCCAGTCAAATTTTAATGACCAAAGCTTTTGCAGGAAAAATTTTGCAACAATAACTATAGGAGCAATATATTGCAAAGGATCAAAGATCTTTGCGATTTCTGACAGTACGTGTCTCTTACTTACAGGGGGAGATTCCGACAAATGTACCAGATAAGAGAAGGTATCAGAAGAAGGACACCAAAATACACCCAATGCTTTTACGGCTGCTTCATCAGTAGGAATAGCAACAAATTCATTAACTGGGACCTCTGATGAAAATTTTGATATAAATTCAGTAGAATTTGAAGTCCATTTATGGAGCGGAAAACCATCTCCTAGGAGCAGGGATTTCAAAACTTCGCACACAAGGAGTGCTTCAGAAATATTAGGGAAACATACAAGAAATCGTCAACATAAAATGCCGTTTTAATGCCTCAAAGGCCAAAGGATGATACAGATGACTATCTTGCTCGGCTAACATGTGGAGAGACCGAATCGCAAGAAAGGCTGAAGGCTTCAGGCCATATGTCACAGTCTTCAATCTAAATATCTTTATGGGTTTGGAACTCTCATCGCACCACAATATTCTTTGCTGATCTTGCTGCTCAGAATTTACGAGAATCTGCCGGTACATCTGCTTAATATCGGAGATTACAGCAATAGGAAACCGTCGAAAATTAAGCAAGACAGAGGTGAGATCTGTTTGAATAGCGGGACCACATTGCAAGGTATCATTTAAAGAGACTCCATTGGAATCTGGTGATGAGCCATTAAAACTACTCTTATATTGTCTTGTGTTAAAGAATTTTTCCATACTGGGTGATGATTTAGATAAACTATTTCCTTAAAAGGATGGCCAATTTCTTCTGATTTAGAAATTACCTCCATGTGATTGGATGATTCGTATTCCTCCACAAAAGAAGCATACTGAGTTTTAACAGAGGCATCTCGTTTGAACCGATTTTCAATAGCAAATATCGCCCAGAGTGCTCTGGAATGCGAGCCCGTAATGGCGGGAGGATTAGGAATACGTGGAAGAGTTACTAAAAATCTGCCTTCATCAGTACGAACAATGGTTTCCTTGTATAACTTTTCACAAATTTCGTTAGAAGAAGAAGTAGCCTAAACATTCTCAAGATCCCAGAACTTGCTCAGCTCTTGACTCAAATCGGCACCAACAAAATAACAATTTGATACAGTTTGAATAGGATTACGATATATTTGACCAGTAGCGATCCAACCAAAATCAGTTTCGCGGAAGAAAACATTAGGAGCAATTTTTACTTTATTGGAATGAAGACATTGCCAAAATACGCTTGAATCAAACAATCTAATTGCAACTGAGTACCACGATTATTAGAGTCCTTCAGATCCACTTTAGCAAAGCTTAAGGATTACGATTTAGAGCAGTTTATTCCTGTAACCTCTATTGAGGTAGGATGTTTTGGAAGGTCTAACTTTTGTACCAAAGATTCACTAATAAAATTGTTAGTAGCGGCATTGTCTAATAATCCCCTTACAGATACCCATTTCCCGTAAGCATTTTTCAATAGAACCTGCACGGTAGATAATAAAATCTGAACTTTGCCAAGTGAGGTAGAATTTTGTGCATACGACTGCGCACTATTTTGAGAAGTCTCAGAATTAGACTTGGTATTGGGACTGCTTGGTCCTGATAACCGTGATCTTTCATGTCTGTGCAAATGGAAATGTTGTCTAGCCTTACAATGAAAGCATAAACGATGTGAACGGCAATTGTTTAACATATGCGTTCCTGACAAACAGTTAAAACAATGTTTTTTATTCGTAATTAACTTTCGTCTTTCATCTACTGATAAAGATTTAAATTCATCACAATTGTATAAATTATGCGATTGCTGACACAGACCGCACGTTTGCATTTGGTTAGGTGACCGAGCATCAACAAGAAGAGCATGTGATCTTAAAATTCTTTGATTAGAACTGTTATTTTGCTTTTTGAGAAGACTTTTGAATCTGAAATACTAGTTTTTGATTAGCTATGGCGGAAAAGACTTGGCTTCTAGCCTTCAAAAATTTAATAATTGCCTCATAAGTGCATTGCAAATGCTGGGAAAGTTCTGTTTCCCAGGCTTTTAATGTACTTGCATCCAATCTTGCAGAAATGAGGGGAACTAAAAATAAATCCCAGTGATTTACAGGTTGGTTTAAATTGGACAATGCTCTGACGTGTAGTTCTGCAGTGTCAATCAACTTACGAAGTGATAAGCTGTTGTCTGCTTGCACGTTAGGTAACTCGAATAAGCTTTGTATATGGCGTTGAATAGATAAACGAATGTTCCCATATCTATCCTTAAGAAGATTCAGAGCAACTTCATAATTATCACTGGTCAAAGAAAGTGCTTGAATCAGGTTAAGTGCGTTGCCTTGAACTGCCAGACGCAAGTAGTGAAATTTTTGAATTACCGGGATAGAAGTATTCTCATGTACTAAATAATTAAATAATTAAAAACATGGCTCCCATTCTATGTCCTTACCAGTGAATTTGGGTATTTCTAATTTGGGTGAAGAAGATGTAGAAGATGCTGAAGAAGTTTGATCTTCTTGTTTTTCTTTTAAAGTTAAAGCCCTAATAAGCTGTTTAGCTTCAGCAAATCCCTGATAGTATAATTTTTCAACTTCTAACCTATCACTTTGCTGGTCCGGGTGCTGAGTTTCTATACTGCCTTGTATCTCATCATATTTCTCAAAGGCTTGTTCATAATTCTTAAGCCTCTGCGAAATTATGTCAAGATTACGCTCTTGGGGTTCAAGCTCCGTTAAAAAACTACGAAACCGTGTGAGCTTACCCTTACAAGAAGCTCTGGCGTTGCTGAGTTTTTCATCAAGGTTAGGCATGTTAAAAATTGTTTGTTACTTACGTCAATATTGTAACTTCGAGTACTGGAAGCCAGAGATTGACAGCTTGCTAGGTAGTAAGGTTTAGTCTGATGCGGAAGAAACCGGATTTGCTTACGTTTCTCTCCTCCTCTGCTGAACATGTGCCTCAGGCTGAAACTTACAATTTGAATTAGTGCTGAAACACAATAAACAAAAATTGTTAATGTTTAATGTGAAATCCAAGATATGAAACTTGTAACATTCCCAGGGTGCAACAGATATGTTTCCCACGGGTGAGACACCATAAATATGGTGGAGTTTGCCCCAGAAAGACTCCAACTCATAGAGGGAGAACAGCAACAAGCATTAGCTTGGATTCAATATCATTAGGGTGAAGCAATAAGACTGAATTATGCGTTAATGTAAGGGGCTGAAGGATTTCACAATTAAACATAATAGGTAACAAATATGCAATTTATTAATATACTGTTTAAGTAAACAAAACATCAATTAATAACCACTGAAGAAAATACTTGAGCTCCTTATTAAAATGTTTATGGCAAAGATCAACTTTGTCTTCTTAAAATAGAAGAGGCAATAAAAATGTTCTATAAATGAGTGCTAAAAAACTTATCTTTTGGTGACACTTTAGTGGAGGGTATGTCCGGAGTGAATCATCCCTCAAGCGAAGAAATGTATTCAAACACAGTCACGTATGAACATTTGTCAGTCCCAGTAGGCAACCCACTCCACACATTTGAGAGGTATCACTGCTGTCGTTGTGCACTGGCAGGATTGGAGTATGTTTACAAACTTGGTTGGTCCTGGCTGACCACGGCGCGTAGCAAGTACTGTTGACATTCCTTCCTTGTGCCTTTCCTCACTGCGAGATAGTGCACCATGAAGATTATTATTATTAGTCGTAGATGATGACACTCACTGCGGTACTTGAAAAGTCTTGGCGAGAATATTTGAAGATTATTGGTCTCAGAGTGGTGACCAAAAAGCAGATTGTCACATGTTGACAGTAGAATGTTGGCCGTAGAGTAAGCCCGAAGAATAGCGGCCCAGAGTGGCCCGTTAAGTCGTGGCCGAAGAATTGATGAAGAGTGGCACATCACCCAGAAGATGACTCGAGGTTTTATAACGGCGAAAACCCGCCGAGGAAGGCAGCTGACCAGAAACACCGCTGCTATTGGTGGCCAAGGAAATGCCGTCACGAGCTCGAGGCAACAGCAGGCATGCAGCAGACAAGCTCAGTGTAGTGGTTGTAGTGATGTGTTGCGGAAGCCTTAAACACTAGGTGAGTAACTATAATATCTATGAATTAGGTGATTAATAACAAGGTTATGCATATAGATTAAGCAATTAATACATTTCCAAAGAAATAATTAACATTCGAGGATCTCGGTAACAAGAAACAAATTTAACCGACAAATGGGCCAAGCTAAACATTGAAAGTATCACGAAAAGTGATCATGCTCCGAGAACTCCGAATGAAAACAAACAAAATAATCAGTCAAAACAAACAAGGATAACAGACGAGGAGTAAACTAAGATTCGAAAGGCAAAACAGAGATAGCAGAGATAGGTCTAGTGTAAAGACCTTTTTTTTTAAACATCAACAACTCTGACGCGTTTATCACGGCCAAAGTGGCAGTGAATAACTCTGCCTAGGTTCCACAGGAGTGGCGGAGATGGGTCTCGAAGAAGAACCATGTCCCCCACTCGTACATCTGGTTGAGGAAGCCGCCACTTCTCACGCCTATTTAGCAAGCTGAGATACTCTAACTTCCATCGGCGCCAAAAAGAACAGCGCAAAGATTCTACTTTTCTCCAAAAGATAGGTAGGCTAGGGTCACAGCGTCGAACCAGCAAAGGCGGAGTAGCAGCAAGCGAACAGCCAATCAGGAAGTGACTGGGTGTTAAAGGTAAAATATCCTTAGGATCGTTAGAAAGAGGAGTCAGAGGTCTGGAATTTACGACACCTTCGACTTGAATAATTAAAGAGTTGAATTCCTCATAAGAAAGTATGGCAGGACCAAGAGTTTTCTTAAGCTGTCTCTTAGTAAGTTTGATGGAGGACTCCCATCGGCCCCCATGATGGGGAGCATAAGGCGGGGTGAAATGCCATTTGAACCCTTTAGAATAGGAAAAGTTGGACATTTATTATTTAGCAAAAGGGGAGCTTAACACTTTTTTCCAGAGATCAGAAACACTTACACAAATGTTTGCATTATCTGAAAAGACTTCAGATGGAACACCCCTTCTAGCAGCAAATCTAGAAAAGGCGCCAAAAAATAAGATACAGAAGCGTCCGTAACCAATTCGAGGTGGATAGCTCCCGTCACCATACATACAAATAACGAGATGTAAAGTTTACCTAAGATTTTGCGCATAGATGAAGAGGGATTGGTCTGATATACGTAAGGACCGGCGTAATCAATCCCAGTAAGAGCGAAGGGCTTACTAGGTTCTGAACGAAATGGAGGTAAATTACCCATAATCTGAGTGGCGGGGCGTGGTTTAACCTTAAAGCAAGGTATACACATTTTAACAACAGAAGAAACCTCACGAACGCCATTAATGACCCAGTAGAGTTCACGAATTAGACAGAGCAAGGTGCGAGTGCCAGCATGAAGGTGTTTATAATGAAACATTTTTATTATAAGTGTAGTGATAGGATGCTTTGAAGGAAGGATGATGGGATGTTTTCCCCATCCTCACAACTAGACATAGCTAATCTTCCACCCACACGTATTATGCCGTCCTGGTCTAGAAAAGGAGTGAGTGGTGAAAGCCTGCTAGACTTGCGTAAGTCTTTTCAAGAGCAAATACTTCCTGCTGAACAAGCAACAAATTCTTGCGAGTAGCAAATTCTAACTCTACTCTGGTGAGAAAGGGTTGAGGCTTCAATGGTTGATCAATTACTAAATATTTCCACCGGAATATATAAGACACTACACGAATCAATTTATCAAATGAAGAGTATCTCTGAAAAAGGCTAGTAGAAGTAGAAGTAAGATGCGACGTGACAGGGTCAGTGCGGTCATCAGGTACTTCTTCTGCAAATTGATTAGCTAAGCGAGGCCAGCAAGATGATTCCTGACTTAGCCAAGGAGGACCATTCCAGTACAGGTCTGAAGAAATCAATTTTTTAGGCGTGCAACCACGTGATATTATATCCGCTGGGTTTTCACGGCTCGGAACATGTCTCCATTGTTCAGAATGTGAAACTTCATGAATCTTAGAAACGCGATTTGCCACAACGGTATTCCAATGAGAAGAAAGCTTGGAAATCCAAGCTAGTACAATAGAAGAATCGCTCAAAAAATGTGCGGGAAAATTTTAACATTAAACTGACATTTAGTTTTGTAGCTAATTCTGTTGCCATTAAAGCAGAGCGTAATTCTAATCTCGGCAATGATACCGTTTTAAGTGGAGCAACTTTTGATTTAGCGCACACTAAATTAGAAAATCCAGGGAAAGTAGCTGAGGAACGTCCTACTATATATGCACAACAGCCATAAGCCCGTTCTGAACTATCAGAAAATACATGCAGGTCATACTGCTGGCATAAGGGATTAAAAATTAAAAGGTGGGGTATAGACACCTTGGAGAGATCCAGCAAACTACTGCGATACTCTAACCATTCTTCTAAAAGGGGAAAGGGGAGCTTTTCATCCCAGTCAAATTTTAATGACCAAAGCTTTTGCAGGAAAATTTTTGCAACAATAACTATAGGAGCAATATATTGCAAAGGATCAAAGAACTTTCCGATTTCTGACAGTACGTGTCTCTTACTTACAGGGGGAGATTCTGACAAATGTACCTGATAAGAGAAGGTATCAGAAGGACACCAAAATACACCCAATGCTTTTACGGCTGCTTCATCAGTAGGAATAGCAACAAATTCATTATCTGGGACCTCTGATGAAAATTTTGATATAAATTCAGTAGAATTTGAAGTCCATTTATGGAGCGGAAAACCATCTCCTAGGAGCAGGGATTTCAAAACTTCGCACACAAGGAGTGCTTCAGAAATATTAGGGAAAGGATACAAGAAATCGTCAACATAAAATGCCGTTTTAATGCCTCAAAGGCCAAAGGATGATACAGATGACCATCTTGCTCGGCTAACATGTGGAGAGACCGAATCGCAAGAAAGGCTGAAGGCTTCAGGCCATATGTCACAGTCTTCAATCTAAATATCTTTATGGGTTTGGAACTCTCATCGCACCACAATATTCTTTGCTGATCTTGCTGCTCAGAATTTACGAGAATCTGCCGGTACATCTGCTTAATATCGGAGATTACAGCAATAGGAAACCGTCGAAAATTAAGCAAGACAGAGGTGAGATCTGTTTGAATAGCGGGACCACATTGCAAGGTATCATTTAAAGAGACTCCATTGGAATCTGGTGATGAGCCATTAAAACTACTCTTATATTGTCTTGTGTTAAAGAATTTTTCCATACTGGGTGATGATTTAGATAAACTATTTCCTTAAAAGGATGGCCAATTTCTTCTGATTTAGAAATTACCTCCATGTGATTGGATGATTCGTATTCCTCCATAAAGGAAGCATACTGAGTTTTAACAGAGGCATCTCGTTTGAACCAATTTTCAATAGCAAATAGCGCCCAGAGTGCTCTGGAATGCGAGCCCGTAATGGCGGGAGGATTAGGAATACGTGGAAGAGTTACTAAAAATCTGCCTTCATCAGTACGAACAATGGTTTCCTTGTATAACTTTTCACAAATTTCGTTAGAAGAAGAAGTAGCCTGAACATTCTCAAGATCCCAGAACTTGCTCAGCTCTTGACTCAAATCGGCACCAACAAAATAACAATTTGATACAGTTTGAATAGGATTACGATATATTTGACCAGTAGCGATCCAACCAAAATCAGTTTCGCGGAAGAAAACATTAGGAGCAATTTTTACTTTATTGGAATGAAGACATTGCCAAAATACGCTTGAGCTGAAAAGAAGCTCTACGGGCGAAGCTCTGTTGAAATGAGGGTCAGCTAGCTGGACAAAATTCGGGATATTCCAACTTTGAATAGGATTGAAAGTGCCGGGAATATTGTTGCCTATAGACTTGATAATCAAACAATCTAATTGCAACTGCGTACCACGATTATTAGAGTCCTTCAGATCCACTTTAGCAAAGCTTAAGGATTACGATTTAGAGCAGTTTATTCCTGTAACCTCTATTGAGGTAGGATGTTTTGGGAGGTCTAACTTTTGTACCAAAGATTCACTAATAAAATTGTTAGTAGCGGCATTGTCTAATAATCCCCTTACAGATACCCATTTCCCGTAAGCATTTTTCACTAGAACCTGCACGGTAGATAATAAAATCTGAACTTTGCCAAGTGAGGTAGAATTTTGTGCATACGACTGCGCACTATTTTGAGAAGTCTCAGAATTAGACTTGGTATTGGGACTGCTTGGTCCTGATAACCGTGATCTTTCATGTCTGTGCAAATGGAAATGTTGTCTAGCCTTACAATGAAAGCATAAACGATGTGAACGGCAATTGTTTAACATATGCGTTCCTGACAAACAGTTAAAACAATGTTTTTTATTCGTAATTAACTTTCGTCTTTCATCTACTGATAAAGATTTAAATTCATCACAATTGTATAAATTATGCGATTGCTGACACAGACCGCACGTTTGCATTTGGTTAGGTGACCGAGCATCAACAAGAAGAGCATGTGATCTTAAAATTCTTTGATTAGAACTGTTATTTTGTTTTTTGAGAATACTTTTGAATCTGAAATACTAGTTTTTGATTAGCTATGGCGGAAAAGACTTGGCTTCTAGCCTTCAAAAAGTTAATAATTGCCTCATAAGTGCATTGCAAATGCTGGGAAAGTTCTGTTTCCCAGGCTTTTAATGTACTTGCATCCAATCTTGCAGAAATGAGGGGAACTAAAAATAAATCCCAGTGATTTACAGGTTGGTTTAAATTGGACAATGCTCTGACGTGTAGTTCTGCAGTGTCAATCAACTTACGAAGTGATAAGCTGTTGTCTGCTTGCACGTTAGGTAACTCGAATAAGCTTTGTATATGGCGTTGAATAGATAAACGAATGTTCCCATATCTATCCTTAAGAAGATTCAGAGCAACTTCATAATTATCACTGGTCAAAGAAAGTGCTTGAATCAGGTTAAGTGCGTTGCCTTGAACTGCCAGACGCAAGTAGTGAAATTTTTGAATTACCGGGATAGAAGTATTCTCATGTACTAAATAATTAAATAATTAAAACCATGGCTCCCATTCTATGTCCTTATCAGTGAATTTGGGTATTTCTAATTTGGGTAATATAATGCGTGAAGAAGATGTAGAAGATGCTGAAGAAGTTTGATCTTCTTGTTTTTCTTTTAAAGTTAAAGCCCTAATAAGCTGTTTAGCTTCAGCAAATCCCTGATAGTATAATTTTTCAACTTCTAACCTATCACTTTGCTGGTCCGGGTGCTGAGTTTCTATACTGCCTTGTATCTCATCATATTTCTCAAAGGCTTGTTCATAATTCTTAAGCCTCTGCGAAATTATGTCAAGATTACGCTCTTGGGGTTCAAGCTCCGTTAAAAAAGTACGAAACCGTGTGAGCTTACCCTTACAAGAAGCTCTGGCGTTGCTGAGTTTTTCATCAAGGTTAGGCATGTTAAAAATTGTTTGTTACTTACGTCAATATTGTAACTTCGAGTACTGGAAGCCAGAGATTGACAGCTTGCTAGGTAGTAAGGTTTAGTCTGATGCGGAAGAAACCGGATTTGCTTACGTTTCTCTCCTCCTCTGCTGAACATGTGCCTCAGGCTGAAACTTACAATTTGAATTAATGCTGAAACACAATAAACAAAAATTGTTAATGTTTAATGTGAAATCCAAGATATGAAACTTGTAACATTCCCAGGGTGCAACAGATATGTTTCCCAGGGGTGAGACACCATAAATATGGTGGAGTTTGCCCCAGAAAAACTCCAACTCATAGAGGGAGAACAGCAACAAGCATTAGCTTGGATTCAATATCATTAGGGTGAAGCAATAAGACTGAATTATGCGTTAATGTAAGGGGCTGAAGGATTTCACAATTAAACATAATAGGTAACAAATATGCAATTTATTAATATACTGTTTATGTAAACAAAACATCAATTAATAACCACTGAAGAAAATACTTGAGCTCCTTATTGAAAAGTTTATGGCAAAGATCAACTTTGTCTTCTTAAAATAGAAGAGGCAATAAAAATGTTCTATAAATGAGTGCTAAAAAACTTATCTTTTGGCGACACTTTAGTGGAGGGTATGTCCGGAGTGAATCATCCCTCAAGCGAAGAAATGTATTCAAACACAGTCACGTATGAACATTTGTCAGTCCCAGTAGGCAACCCACTCCACACATTTGAGAGGTATCACTGCTGTCGTTGTGCACTGGCAGGATTGGAGTATGTTTACAAACTTGGTTGGTCCTGGCTGACCACGGCGCGTAGCAAGTACTGTTGACATTCCTTCCTTGTGCCTTTCCTCACTGCGAGATAGTGCACCATGAAGATTATTATTATTAGTCGTAGATGATGACACTCACTGCGGTACTTGAAAAGTCTTGGCGAGAATATTTGAAGATTATTGGTCTCAGAGTGGTGACCAAAAAGCAGATTGTCACATGTTGACAGTAGAATGTTGGCCGTAGAGTAAGCCCGAAGAATAGCGGCCCAGAGTGGCCCGTTAAGTCGTGGCCGAAGAATTGATGAAGAGTGGCACATCACCCAGAAGATGACTCGAGGTTTTATAACGGCGAAAACCCGCCGAGGAAGGCAGCTGACCAGAAACACCGCTGCTATTGGTGGCCAAGGAAATGACGTCACGAGCCCGAGGCAACAGCAGGCATGCAGCAGACAAGCTCAGTGTAGTGGTTGTAGTGATGTGTTGCGGAAGCCTTAAACACTAGGTGAGTAACTATAATATCTATGAATTAGGTGATTAATAACAAGGTTATCCATATAGATTAAGCAATTAATACATTTCCAAAGAAATAATTAACATTCGAGGATCTCGGTAACAAGAAACAAATTTGACCGACAAATGGGCCAAGCTAAACATTGAAAGTATCACGAAAAGTGATCACCACTGAACGACAAGGCATCATTCAAAGCTATTTCAGCATGGGTCGACACAAACATATTGATTGCTCTATCTTGGACAAACGTATTCTAAAATTTCCAAACATTTGATTCGTGACAATGCCAATGCCATTGTTTTATTTCGCCAGGACGAGAGGAACAGTCGTCAGTAGTGGTTTTTGGACAGTTCTATATCCTCCACCTCCACATTCCTCCACACAAGATGGCAAGGGCGTGATATCTAGTGAACCCATGGTTGGATATTAACAAATGAGGTGTCGTAGGACTCAGGCTGACGTCCCCTTTCCAATGGACAACATATTTCCACCCCAAAATAAACCTACCCCTACTAGGGGGTGAAATTGTATTTTTTTAGAAAATCTCGCTTTCCAAGTGCGGCATGTAGGAGATTGAATGCTAATATGAAATTTAACGTTGTTCCACACAAGAGACATGTGTACGGTGGAAAGCCACTATGAATTAACATGCTTGTTTTTTGTTTTTTAAGCATCCCCACTCATGACTGTTGTAAAAGGGTGGTTTTTTTAAGATGGTAGCTGTTGTGTAACCTAACAAAACCCACGAGGGGTGATCAAAAAGTATTCCAAGCGACGCTTGTCGATTGGCAAACCAATAATCAAAGAGGGGCATGTCAGACCTCCAGGCGATAGCCCATTTTGATTGATCCCTGTTGATTTGTCCCTTTGGACTGGTCCCTGTTGACTAGCCCCTGTTTGACAGATTCCTTTTGACAGGTCCTTTTTGACGGGTCCCTATTGACGGGTCCTTGTGGACGGGTCATTGTTGACGGGTCATTTTTGACAGGTCCTTGTGGACGAGTCCTTGTTGACGTGTCCCTGTGGACGAGTCCTTGTTGACGGGTCCCTTTTGACTGATTCCTTTTGTCCGGTCCCTTTGGCCTGGTCCCTATGGACTAGCCCATGTATTTATTCAAATTGTGCCAAAGGGTCTAACTACATTTATGTATAAAGCAGTGTGTTGAACTGACGTTGTTCGCCAGCCCTCACTACTACAATGTGATAACGATATGAAAGGATAGTGATGAAATATATGTGAACACGTGTGAGATGACATTATTACCGTCCTCCTTGTGAAAACCACATGTAAGCTAACAAGTCACATCCTGTTTGATTCGTATAAGTGTAAAACCTGATGGATAGAGGACATGCCAAGGGGTTAAGTGCAAAACTTGGTGGATGAATATGTTCTAGTGCTAAGGTTAATGAACACAGTCTAGTGCACGGGGCACAGGCAATTTGAGGACAAGCCAAGGGATCTAACTTGGTGGATGGATGTGTCATTTGTAGTTGAAAGAGACATTCTTAAGATGTTAAGACTGAGGAGATTGTACGTGCAGTAAGCTGACATAATTTCCTGTGTCATATTGCTGACATGGCAGAGAGCGCACAGTTCTGTTGCTATGACTAACGCTGCAGTAATTTAAAACCGCAGGTGTTCATCAAGACAATGGGTGATGATCATGCAAAGTCAGCAGTAATCTGATACCGCACAGGTGTTCCTAATGCACTTTGGACTGGCAGGTGTACAGGAAAGGAAATGCAATGATCTGCAAAAAACTGCTGACACGAGCGATGAAAGCCTATATAAGGGAGGTGTCATATATTTCCCTACCTTCTATCTTTATTACTTGCTACGAGTGAACAGTGCTTTATTACTGCTCAAGAGTTGCAAAAAGCCTTTTTCGTGGAAAATCATTAAAATATTTTGCAAGGTAAGTACTTATTAAGATGGTATATTGGCTTTCACGGCCGGTGAATTAAAACTCAGCAATTCTTCTAGGTTTGTGCCGTGTCTTGTGTGGGGTTTCGCCTAGGACACCAAGCTAGGCTCATCGGCGGGCTCTTGGTGTAGTCTTTTATTACTAATTGTTGTTGAAGTTATTGATTGGAATGTATTTATTGATTGATTTATTTATTTGTTTACAGATAATTGTCGTACCTGTAGGTTAGCAGATTCCTGTACCTAGTTCAGTCAGTGGCAGCAGTTGATAAATTATTAAAGGTAAGTACCCCCTCTAATAACTTTTAAGCAGCTAGAGCGATATTTTCCAATGTTCACCGCTAGATGTCAGTGACAATGGTTTATTTAATAGTCAAAGTTGGAACTACTTGACTATGATGTGTGAAGCTAAATTTTAGGTAAGATTTGATTAACACTCTATTAAGTTCCAACGTTCGCTGCTAGGTGTTAGTGACAATAATATTTGTTAGCCAATGTTGGAACTACTCGACAATTATGTGAAGCTGAATTTGTAGGTTAGATTTGATTAACGCTTTATCAAGTCTCAACGTTCACTACTAGGTGTCAGTGACAATGGTACCTGGTAACTAATGTTGGAACTGCTCGACAATGGTGTGAAACTGAATTTGTAGGTTAGATTTGATTAACGCTCTATCAAGTTTCGACGTTTACCGCTAAGTGCCATCGACAGTACCATATTTGGTAACAAAAGTTAGAACTACTCGACAATGGTGTGAAGCTAAATTTGTAGGTTGGATTTGATTAACACTTTATCAAGTTCCAACGTTCACTACTAGGTGTCAGTGACAATGGTATCTGGTAACTAAAGTTTGAACTACTCGACAATGGTGTGAAGCTAAATTTGTAGGTTAGATTTGATTAACGCTTTATCAAGTCTCAACGTTCACTACTAGGTGTCAGCGACAATGGTACCTGGTAACTAATGCTGGAACTACTCGACAATGGTGTGAAGCTGAATTTGTAGGTTAGATTTGATTAACGCTTTATCAAGTTTCAACGTTTACCGCTAAGTGCCAGCGACAGTACCATATTTGGTAACAAAAGTTAGAACTACTCGACAATGGTGTGAAGCTAAATTTGTAGGTTAGATTTGATTAACGCTCTATCAAGTTTTAACATTCACCGCTAAGTGCCAGCGACAGTACCATATTTGGTAACAAAAGTTACAGCTACTTGACAATGGTGTGAAGCTAAATTTGTAGGTTGGATTTGATTAACGCTTTATCAAGTCCCAACGTTCACTACTAGGTGTCAGTGACAGTGGTACCTGGTAAATAATGTTGGAACTACTCGACAATGGTGTGAAGCTAAATTTGTAGGTTAGATTTGATTAACGCTTTATAAAGTTCCAACGTTCACTACTAGGTGTCAGTGACAATGGTACTTGATAACTAAAGTTGGAACTACTCGACAATAGTGTGTGAAGCTAAATTTTTAGGTTAGATTTGATTAGCACTCTATCAGTTCCAATGTTCACCGCTAGGTGTCAGTGGCAGTGGTATTATTATTATTATTATTATTTATTTACCATAAATCGTACACGAAGTATGGAAGGCCTAGTGAAAAAGGGCAAGCCCCACATACATATGTCATGCTCCACAGGCACAGCTTACATCTACATTTGTTTTAACAATATTTACAAGTTTTACAAAGATATTTGCAATATTTACATATTTAGAATATTGACATAGTACATTTTCCTGTTCACTCACTCTCTCACGCACGCACTTTCATAACCTCAATCACTCGATACATTCATCCATTCATTCATTCCATTCAGTTACTCATTCATTCAGCGAGACAATCAATCACTCATACATACGTTTATTTATACAATGTACCTTTTTACGTACGGTTTGAATTTCCTAAGAGGCAAGATCTTGGCATCCCCTGGCAGCGCGTTCCATAACCGCGCAGAGCGGCCGTAGAAGCCTGTCAGGTAAGCATTGCTACGTGCGAAGGGCGGAACGAGGGTTACACCTCGTCCTCTCCGAACTGAGCGATATGCCAATGACAGTCGACAAAAAGGGTCAATATTAATGGAACCTGTAAGGGATTTTTTAAGAAAAATTAGATCAATTTGTTTGGCTGTTGCCTCTATAGATGGAAATTTTGACAAAGGGGAAGGGGAAGGGGAATAACGAGCTATTAGCCTTTCTGCGCGGCACTGTACACGCTGGAGCTTGTTTATGTTTTCCGCTGTAGTGGGATGCCAGGCAGGTAAGCCGTACGTTAATATTGGACCGACCATGCATGTGTAAGCCATCCTGAAGGCTCTAGGTTTACAACCTCTCATGTTTCTGTACAAGAAACCCAGAACTTTGGTGGCCTTACATCTTGCCTCTTCACTTTGAATGTTCCAATTCAGGGTGTCGGAGATTGTTACCCCTAATAGCTTTAAGTTTGTGCACTGTGGGATGACACTGTTCATAATTTTGTATTCATTCTCAATGGGTTTTTGTGACCTGGTTATTCTTATGTATTTACATTTTTGTACATTTATATTTAAATTATTCACAGAACACCACAGCGATAAGTTGTCCAGATCTGATTTAAGACAGAGGGAATCTTCTTCACATTTAATGCCCCTGTATAGCACGGTGTCATCTGCATATAGTGACATTGATGAGGTGACACAGCCAGGAAGATCGAGCACATATATAGTGAAGAGAAGAGGTCCGATCACAGAGCCCTGAATCACTCCAGAAGTAACTTGAGCAGCCTGCGATCGAGCTCCTCCGTACACCACACACTGTGTTCGACCCTCTAGGAATGACCTCACCCATGCAAGTAAGCTACCCCGTATGTTAAGCTGCTGTAGCTTTAACAAAAGTCTTTCATGAGACACTTGATCGAAGACCTTAGCCCAATCCAGTGCAATACAGTCCACTTGTTTCACTTCTGGCTGATTCAAGTAGAACTGAAACTCATCAATGACTTGTCAATTGAGTAGTGCAAGAACGACCCGGAAGAAAACCGTGCTGATTTGGATCGAGCAGATTGTTCTCCCGTAGGAATTCCAGCACACTGTTTGCTACTAACCGCTCCATACATTTACAAATTATAGAAGTTAGACACACCGGTCTGTAATTTGCAACATCTTCTCTGTCACCTTGCTTATAGATTGGCACCACGTTAGCACATTTCCACCCACACGGCACAGAACCTTGGTTGATAGACAGGTTGAATAACGCACACAGAGAGGGCGCTAATGCTTCCGCACACTGCAGCAGGATCCGTCCGGGAACATCATCTGGGCCGGTCGCCGCATGTGGTCTAATCTTCCGTAGGCTCTAAATCACCTCAGTTGTTGTGAAGTACAGGTTGGAGAGTGGGAGGGGTGGAAGTGATGATCTTGGCAGAAGCAGGTTCATGGTCATATCTGGCTTAGAAAAGTTCTGCTTGAAACTGTCACTGAACGCTGTTGCAATATCTTGGGGTGCACTTAGGAATTTACCGTTACAGTGAAATGAGGCTGGCGCAGCGGTGCCGCGTCTTCTGGACAAAAATTTCCACATTTAACTCGTGCTGCTTATTTTGTGAATATAATTGTCGTATATTTCGCGAATTAATTTCTTTGTTTGGTTCCTGATGTTCTTGTATTTTTCCCACATGATGTCAGTTGAGCAACTTTTCCATTTCTTGTATAGAACGTTCCTTTTCCTAATCATTTTAATGCCTTCCTTCGTCACCCAAGGAGAATTTTTCTTCCCACTAATGATTATTTTAGGTATAGCTCTATCCACACATTCAAAGAAACAATTTCGCCAGGCGTGCCACACTGAGTTGATGTCGCTGGTGTCCAGAATACATGGGGTGGGAAGGTGTTTGAGGAATAAAGATGATAGCAGTTTCCAGTCTGCCTTTTTGTAATTCTATACTGTCCTCACTGTGCTCTTGCTGCGTGGTTTGTTGTAATGCAATGTGGTAAAGATGGCTGCGTGATCACTGAAACCGGGTATGACTTCAGCTTTCTGTACGGAGGAAGGAAGGCTTGTGAGGAATAGGTCTATTTTGGAGCGTGTAGTTTGTGTGATTCGAGTTGCTTCGGTTATTAATTGGTCAAGGAATAAAGCGTAGAATGCGGTAAGGAATTCATTAGCAATGGGATCCTTGGGAGTGGGAGGAGAGTTTTGCCAGTCTATTTCTAAATTAAAATCGCCTGTTATGTAAATGGCCTTGTATTTGAGCTGGATGTATTGTACACGATGGAGGGACTCCAATAGTTCATCATTGATGTGCCGAGTTGAATTTGGAGCACGGTATACAGAGCCTATTAGAAATGTATTGTTCGCACACGTGAATTCCACCCACACAGCCTCAGCATCAGTTTCAAGCTCCCGTTGGCGAATAGGCCGTAACTCAGGTTTCATGGCTATTAGTACCCCTCCCCCTGATGTCCAGGTTCGATCTTTGCGGAACATGGTGTATGTTACCGGAAATATTTCTGGGTCGTTAGTGGATTTTTTCAGCCATGTCTCCCCTGAACACACAATTGACGGATTAAGTGCTGTGAGACAAGAACGCAGGTCCGGTTGTTTGGAGGGACATGTTACACTTCGAGCATTGAAGGAAAAAATGGACAATGCTTTGCCATCCGAGGGTGTTACGTCACTATCTACACTATTCGCACTCTGTGTCGATGTATTAAAAAATGAGTTAGAGAACTGAGGTAAAGAACAGTTCCAACACAGCCATGATTGTTTCCCAGAGGTGATTATTTTGTGTTTTGAAGCACTGATTTTTGCACAAGTTCTGTGCGCTTGAGAGTGGCAAGATGTACATGTCACAAATAACTGATTCACACGACCCTTCGAATCACAAATTATACACACCTTATTCGGCCCTGGGTTCATCTCCACATCTCCACTGAGAGCCACAGACAGCTCCATGAGATGTAATAATGTAGCGGGCGGTCTGGCAACCCCGCGCAGTGCTGGGCGCCCTCTGCCTGCTGCCGTGACCATCAGCCCCTCGCTTCCACACCATTTGAGAGAAGATATATTGAGTTTACAAACTACCATGAGGTGTTCCTTCAGGTCCGAGTTCACACACGAGTCTTCAATTGTTAAAGAATGATCGAGGATCTTTTTCGAGGCACCCACTGAGCTTTTTACTAGGTAGAACACGAGGAAAAGTTGGAGCACTCTAACTGCTACACACCTGCTGGCCGCCATCTAACCCAGTGATAACGACATGAAATTAGACTTGCTAGGAGTTCACAGATGATCGATTTAAATACCATGCTATGACCATTGACTGGAATGTAATTCAACTATTTATATTTTACTTTGTTTTATCTTTTATTAACATTTTGATTTCTTTCCTTTATAGGTAATTTGGAAAGTGATCATCATGTTCAAGTGTGGTGACTGTAAGAAACAATTCTCAAGACCTGACAACCTTCAACGGCATGCAAATGCTAAATATATTATTAAAATGTTTGTGTGCTATGACATTTAACAGACAGGATAGTCTTACACGACATGTAAATTTAGAGCATGTCCGTTCATCACCTATCTCATGTTCAGTTTGTGATCTTGTTTTTTCTGCTGTAAAGCGATATCAATGCCACATGGTTGAAGTGCATGGAGAACAACAGGAATTGAAATCTTGAAAACCATCAACTAGCATGGAACCTTTAAACGAATGTGATGCTCAAAAGCGTAAACGTTCTCAAGATTGTGAAAATAGTTGTGCAACAAAAAGAAAGAACCTTCGATAACACAGTGTGATGTATGTAATATTGATGTATCTTGTTCAATGATTCAAGGACATTCACGCAGTATTCATCATAAAAATAATGCTTGCCATGAAAGAAATTCTGAAAATATTCAACAAATTGGTAGTGCGTTTAAAAGTCGAATTGCTAGTTACAGACTTCATAGTGAAGAAAAAACTCAAAGTATTGAATCATTTTTAAGAAATGTTCAACCTACTGTGTTTGGCTTAGTAGAAAATGTTTTAGTAGAGCATAAATCATTCAAAATGAATTTTGAACTCTTCGGACTATATGTAAAAAGGGGAGTGAAGGTGAAATTACGGATATCAAATCTTTTAATACAAAAAACATAATTGTTAGTGAATCAACTAATATCAGTGATATATACCAAGATATTTCAAGTGCTATCATTGTGAAGAGTGAAGAGTTCCAGGAAAGGGGGTCAGGCTGGGCGTTGGTTGAAGTACTTTATTTAGAAACCAACACGAATAAATATAACCCCCTTCGAGCATCATCATATATTGATTTACCTGTATGGATCAAACGGAAGAAAGCTTGTGTAAACATTTTGAATAGTGATCAAGCATGTTTTGCGTGGGCTGTAACCTCAGCTCTCTATCCAGCAGTAGAGAATATGGATAGATCATCATCTTATCCTCACTATTCCTCAGTGTTAGATTTAAAAGAGCTGAACAATGTAAGTATTAATGTGTATGGAATTGAAAACAAGAGTATAGTAGGTCCTCTATATTATACGCAGGAAAAAAGGATGCTCATGTTGATTTGTTATACATAACTAAAGGTGAAAATGCCCACTATTGTTGGATAAAACATTTTAGTAGACTTGTTGGCAGTCAGATAACAAAACGTGATGGGAAAAAGTGGTTGTGTGATGGCTGTTTTTTATATTTTAGAAAAGTGAATCAACTAACTCTACGTCAAAATGGGGTTGTAATCATGTGTGCACAGTATTACCTACTCCTTAAAATAACATTCTGAAATTTAAGGACTTTGAAAAGCAGCTCCGAGTACCATTTGTTATATATGCTGACTTTGAGGCTTTGCTAAAACCATTTAATACATGTTCATCGAATCCATCCAAAACTTTTACCAACACTATTCACAGTCATAAACCTTTTAACTTTGCATATTATATTAAATGCAGCTATGATGACTATTTAAATAAGTTTGAGCTCTATAGAGGACCTGATGCACCTAAAGTTTTTATGGAAAGACTTGAAAAAGATGCAATCCATATATCCTCTATTTTAAATAATATTATTCCAATGGAGCCACTAACATCATCACAGCAAATGCGTTTTGAAACTGAAACTAATTGTTTTATATGTGGTGAATGTTTATATACAGACATGGTTCGCGATCATGATCATTTGACAGGAAAATATCGTGGTGCTGCTCAACAAGAATGTAATTTAAAGTATAGAATAACTAAATTCATTCCAGTCATTCTACATAACGGTAGCAAATACGATAACCACTTCATTGTTAAAGAATTTGGAGCTTCAGATGTGAAAATTGATGTGATTGCAAATAATAAGGAGCAATACATATCGAATACAAAATACGTCAAAACTGACACTAAAAAAGATAAAACTGCGATTTTGAGATTCATTCCGCTTTATGCCAAGTAGTCTTGATAAGCTTGCTAGTAATTTAAAACAGAACAGTTTCATGAAATTCATCGTGTCTTTCCTAAAGAAGATGATTTTAATTTGATTCGTCAAAAGGGTATATTCCCTTATGAATATTTTAACTGTGTGGAACGTCTTGAGGAGTGTTCTTTGCCACCAAAAGATGCATTTTACAGTTCCTTAAACACAAGTTATATTAGTGACCAGGAATATTTACATGCACAACGTGTATGTGCACAGTTTGACATTCAAACTTTAGGTGAATTTTCAGACATATATTTGAAGACAGATGTGTTGCTATTAGCAGATGTTTTTGAAAATTTCCGGAATGTTTGTATGAAAACTTACGACCTTGATCCTTGTCAGTATTTTACTGCTCCTGGGTTAAGTTTTAGTTCAATGTTGAAAAAGACAAAAGTAAATTTAGAATTGATGATTGATATAGACATGATTAATTTTATAAAATCTTCAATTCGAGGTGGATTAAGCCAATGTAGTGGGCGATATTCTAAAGCAAATAATAAATACATACCTAGCTACAACCCTTGTGAAGAGTCAAAGTATATTGTCTACCTAGATGAAAATAACCAATATGGTTGGGCTAGGAGTCAATATCTACCACTAATAGATTTTCGCTGGCTGACACAACCTGAAATTGATGTTTTCCATGTTAACACTTTAAATGATAACTATGAAAAAGGATATATTTTAGAGGTAAAGCTTTAGTACCCTAAAGAGTTACATGCTGAACATAATGATCTACCATTCTGTCCTGAGAATATGAAATCTCCATACATAACATCACGAACAAAAATGTTAATTGCTAATGTAAATGATAAATGTAAATATGTAATACATTATCGAAACTTAAAACAGTGTCTACAGCATGGATTAAAACTAACTAAAATTAATCGTGTATTACAATTTCATCAGTCAGCATGGCTCAAACCATATATTGATCTGAACAATAATTTAAGAACACTATCAACAAATGCTTATGAAAAAGATTTTTACAAACTTATGAATAATAGTGTTTTTGGAAAGACTATGGAGAATGTTGATAAGCGAGTTGATGTAAAGCTGAGAACAAAGTGGGAGAATGAAGGCCAAAGGTATGGTGCGAACAACTTAATAAGCAAGCTTAACTTCCATAGCTGTTCTATTATTCACGAGGATTTAGTTGTAATACAAATGAATCGTCTTAAAGTAACCTACTACAAACCCATATACGTGGGTTACGCCATTCTGGAATTGTCAAAAACACTTATGTATGAATTTCACTATGATAATGTTAAGAAAAACTATCATGATAATGCAAAATTACTCTATACAGATACAGTTTCTTTTATTTATGAATTTAAAACTGATGATTTTTATGAGTATATCAAAACTGAGCTAAATAGGTTTGATACAAGTGACTATCCCAAGGATAATATCTACCATTTACCTCTAGTAAACAAAAATATTTTATGAAAACTTAAGGATGAATGTGCTGGTGTTGTTATAGACACCTTTGTAGGCTCAAAATCTAAATCATACAGCTATATGACAATTGATGATGTAGTAATAAAAAAATAAAAGGAGTGAAAAAGAATATTGTTAGTAAAGAGTTAAACATAAGTGATTATAAGAACTGTATAGTCAGTAACCCACCTATATTGTATATGAAAATGTGTGTATTTAGAAGTAAAAATCATCAGCTACACACCAATTTGCTGAACAAAGTTGCTTTATGTAATGAAGACAACAAACGATTCATTATACCCAGCACATTTGATACTCTTGCTTGGGGAAACCGTCGCATTGACGACTATTACTTTACTTAAGTCTAATGTTCACCATATTGTATCATTTGTAGTGTGTTTTATATTGTGATATATTTGTAAAACTGTATGTAGAATGTATAATGTTAGGCTACTGTAGTTTTAGTTTAAAATAACACACTTTACTGTAAAAATTTGCTTTTTATATTATGGTTAAACAAATGATTTTAAAAAAATGTATAAAATGTGAATACTGAACAAGACAATGTAAAAAAATAAGTGAAAATTGTAAATATCCATGTGTGAAAATGGTTAAAATTATTTAAAAAATGTACAAAATGTAAAACTTAACAACGGCAATGTAAAAATGTAAAGTGGAAATTGTAAATATCCATGTGTGAGAAAAAATAAAGAAATGGCTATCACCATTTTTAAAAAATAAGACATTGTGATCTGGTAAACCTTGTTTTTATTTCACAACAAATAGGGCTTTACAAAATAGAATACAAAGATATACCAATTCCTCAATCCTTTCAATGTTCATGTCCACTCATCATTAACTATCTTTTAATAGCACTAATCACAACGAGGGCTGCCAACCTTTCTCCCACTGAGGCATCACAGGATGTCAAACGTTGTTTAGCTTTTTTAACAATACTTTATCCGCCACACGTCTTAATGCAGGATGTCTATGGCGATATGAAAGGTCATGTTCTTTGCACGCTTGATCCAGAGGATTAATAGGTACATCACCACGTTGCAAATGTTGATTCAGCTTCGTTCCAGGACCACAAAAACGATAACCAGGAAGATGGATTTCGAAAGGTTAGTATTGAATGACTTTGTCAATGACGCCATGACCAGTACAAGTTTGACATATCCTTTTCCATAGGTGGAGAAAAGTTTGATTTTCCTCTTCCTCTGTAGACGATGTTGATGTTGATGCTTTTTTCTCGCCATCACACCCGTGGAATGAGGAAACAAAGTCTTTACACTGACTTTTATGACCGTGATAAAGTTTGACCAACTGACAAGTAGCACGCTGTCGCATAGAGGGTATTTTTGCCATGGCCACTTGATAATGGTGATCATAATCTGTACATGGTTGCAATTCACTTAACACAGGGTCTTGAGTCCATGATTTTGGTACATAATGCCAGATTTCTTTCACTGCATTTGCTGCCAAGAACTAAATGAACGATTTTGGAAGAGCCAATAATTCTTCTTTGGTAAAACTGTCTAGTTTCTTTCTACACACAAAGAACTATCCAATCGCTTTATCGGTAGCATCCCCTTTCTCCGTGGTATCACGTTGATGTTAACACGTCACTTGTAGGAATCTCACTGGTGTCATCCACAGGTAAACCTTCAGTTTTAATTTTATTTAACAACTCCCAGCAGGCATTGGTGGTTAGCCAATGAAAGAGATGCCACACCTGTGCCATGGCTTTATGGGTAATATTGTCACAGGGGCAGCGGTCCATGAGTGTTTTCAGCGAGGGGAAACCCAAGTCCATTAAATCGATACATTGACAGTAAGACGCCAAAAATGGTTGTAGCCATTGACGTTTTTCACTACCTTTCACAAATACTACACATGGGCAGAAGACAAGTGGGCTTTCATGACCATGTCCAGGTGCTTACGTGAAATGGTTCCTTGCTTCCAGTCTAGTTGCATATGAGTTTCAATCCACTGGGATTGTTTACGGTTTTATCACACAATAAATCAAACGCATAGGGTGATTTAAACACCAAATGGGTAGCTTGCGATATCCAAAAAGTGGAACAATCGATGATGGCCATTTCTTTAAATATAAATTTGTTATCTCCAATTTTAAACCCTTGATAGTCGACAATCAGTGTACGCAACATGTTCACTCTTGTCTGGATCAAGTCCAACTGACCACAGACAGCCTACCGTCCAGTAAGGTGTACCCATCACATTTACTTACATTCCATTCTAGTTAAAAAAATCACTGACTAGTCACTATTGAGGTTAGGGTATGACAGGGGGCATAAGAAATAATAATATAACAACAACAACAACCAATTTTGTATTACATTATTTTATTAGCATAACAAGTTTTACATTCTTTTTTCATTCTGAGATAGGGGCGGTACCAACACATACAACAAAAATGTCTTTTGTGTTTATAGCGTCCATAACACCGATGATATCCCAATGTCTCTAAACTGGGTGTTTTTGACTGTGAGCTGCTCACCGAAGACTCATTGACACCATAAAGTCCACACGTATCATAACTTTTTTCATCACTCAGAGGCATCAGTGAGGGGTAACTTGAATGACAGGGTATATTACCCACATCCATTTTACAGATGTAAGGTGTGCCCGTTTCTCCAATGGGACAGGCGATCACCCGGCCAACATTCCGGCCCCATCGGAAGAAACGGCCAAGGGAGTGGGTAAAAAAGACTAGGCCGTGAATCTTGGTTCAAACAGACAAAGAATAAAAGAAATGGTCCAGCGAACCAGAGACAAAGGGTCTCGGGTCGTTTACGGGTTGGGATGGCAAATAAATTGAACCAGGATTCGAAAGCAAACTCCCTAACTTGAATTTACAAACAGAAAAGAAAAGCCCTCGTAAAATCACACTGCTCCTTAATTGGCCAAAGGATAAATAAACATGCAACCTGCCTAACACGCACTAGTATCAGAGTTAGGGTGGGACAAAGTCCGAAATAAAAAAAATAAAGTTCATAGTCCCTAAACAAAAAAATAATTATACTTATTCTAACTCGTGGGTGTCCTCTCTTAAAGTTCCGACAAGGAGATTGCCTTTCAAAAACTAATAACCCTTAATTTATCGGTGCACACGCATGTAAACATCACTGGCCACTTATCACAAAGTTCACCTGCGGCAAAAACTCGAAGAAAATATATCACAACTGTCTACCCTTATACAGCAATGGACAGATCTCCTTTATCGAACTGCAAATTAATAACTTAAGAGCATCATATCACATCAAATAATACTCAAACATCAACTCAGCCTCACATAATATGACATTTCAACAATTAATTATAACTTATCATAAATTATTAACACACACAGATTATGATCACATATTTGCACTACTTATTATTATTATTATTACTGATTTATATTCGCCGTTCCAACAATCTTGATCCACACTGTCATAATTGTTATTGTAATTAAATTATAGCATTGTCTAACGTTTAGGAAAGATTAAGAACCTCGTAATAAGGCACCCTAGTGTATTTCATTCTCACAACGAACATTTAATCGCAACCCTTCCGTCGAACACTCTGTGTGAGGATCCGAACAATCTGACTGTAGAGCGCACTATCAATTACACCCCTGCGCTATACAATATACAACTCATCGATAAACGTAACATGTTCGTCAAGAGTAAAGGACCCTGTCCTCACAAATTCAATTCAACGGTCATACGTCGCCCCGTGAAGAGCCTCCGTGGCTTAAGCGGCAGCACGCCGGCCTCTCACCGCTGGGTCCGTGGTTCAAATCCCGGTCACTCCATGTGAGATCTGTGCTGGACAAAACGGAGGCAGACAGGTTTTTCTCCGGGTACTCCGGTTTTCCCTGTCAAAATTTCATTCCAGCAACACTCTCCACTATCATTTCATTCCACCTGTCATCCATTTAATCATTGCCCCAGGGGAGTGCATCAGGCCTCGGCAGCCGGCACAGTCCATATCCTCGCCGCTGGATGGGGGCTTCATTCACTCCATTCCTGACCCGGTCGGAGACTGGAAGCAGGCTGTGGATTTTCATTTTCACGTCGCCCCGTGAATAACCTCGTGACACTTGACGGAATAACATATTTAATTATCACATTAACTTTACACAACATCATTACAAAAATCATGCATTATTAGCATGTCTCAAGAACCCACACTTAACAGAGCGTATCAACTTGATCGGGACCACGAGGTCGTATGATAATATGGCATCCTATCCAAGGAACCTTACTCGACAATCTCCAACCATATCCATTTTTCTATCCTTTTGCTATTAAAATCTATGCAATACAAGACAATCCTTTCAGAATTAAATTCATATAGTTACCTCGGAAATCGAAATGATAGAATCTCCCATCACAATGGGCATCTCATATCATCGTTACCAAATTTCAACTTATTATTATTATTATTATCAGGTCTCAGAGAATAAATGTATGTCTTACTCCTACCATTGATACTATTAATTTATGTAAGTCAAAACGACCCGAAAAGAAAGAAAAAAATATCTGTACAACCCTATGAGAAATTGATGCTCTTGTTCAATCTGGAATGAATGATTATGAATGGCGTTAAGTTACACGATCTCAGGTCATCTCATGGCACGGCTATCCGAGGTAGAAGTTCTCTTCTTCCTGATGAACAAGAATGGAAATGAAACGTCTTACTTTATATCCGGCGTCATCGGAAACGCTCGGCGTCGGCGTCGTCTGCGGCATTTGGGCGGCGTCGTTCCTCCAGCGACTCCGCAATGTGGTCTCCCAGCGTACTGGTAGACGCATGCGCCCCCGGCTTCTCTCGATCTCCTGGAGACGCCCATGTCCGCCCACTGGTTGCCCCTGGTTACCGTCAGCGACGGCGTATCCTGACGTCCCATCCATGGTCCACTCGTCCATCTCGTCGAGAGCGTTCATCCCATTGTGGCCCCTTTAGAGGTTCAGTGCTGCATAATTTGCGTATTAATATGCATGTTGATTCCCAGAATATTTGAGTCCATGGTTATGAGGTTCATGCTGCCGTGTAGCAATATTAAATTTCACTATGTCAGGGCACTTTCACGCCCACGCACTACAGCGTCTAGTTCCTGATTCACTTGAATTATATGTACTCACTTTCCTCAACCAGTGACACACTTCCTTCTGAGAGAAGCTATTTCGACCTGGCCTTGACCGACATATGAAGTAGCCTGCAGCCTGCAGTCCCGCCACACAAGCTTAAAGCAGATGTAGTGTTCCGTCACATTCTCAATGTGTCCCTTTAATGCCAGCCCTGCTATGATATTTTAGAATGAATGTCTGTCACAATATAGGGCCTCGTGATAATGCTTCGCCTCGACTATCGTTATTATTGTTCTTGCCCCGATACTCGTAATGTTCAACACCTTTTGATATTCACCTTTAATTAACATAAATTGTCGGCATAATAATTCAGTTTTTCATTACGGCCTCCACTCGGACGTTCAAATGCACACAATTTTGTCTTGCTATTACCACAGTACATGCCTTCAAAACCTTACTATTCACTAACTTAACCGGACCACGTGCATTAATCTTCGTAATCAAAATGGTGAAGTGCTGTATAATATTCCACGCGTCTTCACATATCAATAGCAGCATGTGCATGAATTTAACGGACCTTCGTTTATCAGTTCTGATTATTTCCTCACATACTAGCGAGTCCGATATCGTCTTGAAATTCACGATTATCGTTCTAGCGACACCTTACTGAACACTGTTCCAACGCACTTCTCAAATTATTTCCATCCACCCCGACATACTCCTCGTATCAAATGGCCACGAGCACTGACCACTCACGTAAACCGTTCAAGTTCCCGATGCAAATTTCAGTCCACATGACATAGGCTTCTCGTCCGTGCCACGCTGGATAACATACTCGTCCGTGCCACGCTGACTAACTGAACATTCCGGAACTGTGTGTCCTCCTCTCGAGAAAATAAAATGGAGCATTCCCCTACTCTAGCGGTTACCTCGCTGCGTCATGCCATGACGTCATACTGACCCTCCGGTCTCGTCGTATCTCCAATCATCCGGGGCCGGTAATTGACCCTGACTGGATCGGTCACAAAGGGCAGGAGGGTGACCAGCGCTGATGTTCTTTCATGGGTTCATCACTTTCTTCCCATTGGTCTATGGAGATGGGACAAAAGGCACATTTCTCTTCATCTCTTGTTTTTAAATAATAGAATCCAGCTTCCGCCAAGGCTTGAGGGTTTATGAAAGGCACCTGCCACGTCGCAAAGGTCTTGAAACGTTGTTCCTCAGATTTTAAATTCATGGGTGTGATGTCTCTTGATACTTTAAAGCAAGACATGACTGAGCAGCTTGACGAGGGTTGACCTGTTATTTATACACTTGTCACTTGGTTGGACAGTGGATAATAGTTGACTTGTTTGTGATGAATGATCAAACAGTAGGCCGTGGTATTGGCTGGAACATTGTCATGCGTTTCAAAATCTAGTCGAATGTCAATATTGGATGGCTTGACAGACTCTTCCAAGTAGGAACAGTTAAAGACAATCAGTGGTGCCCTTGTCTTAAAAGCTTGGGGTGACAACATGGGGCAATTCTCTTTTTGATAATACGACCATCTAAATTTAGAAAACAAGTCGTACAGGGGGCCAAATTTATTTTTTGAAAAATCTAAATCCAGTCCTTCATAGGCAAACACAGCACCGTTGAGGAAAAGGCGTGCATTTCTTAATTGCAGGTGATCAAATTGCGTGGCATCTTTGGTTTGTTGATACTTGCGATTCGCTTGAAAACGCACGATCATGTAGAGTGGTTTCTCTGTATATCGGGCTGTTTTTACAGACCAACTGTGTGTGTTGGTGGTGGGCAATAGCGGGTACTCATGGATTGCCCAGCTTCTAAATTCCATGCGTAGAGGCTCCCTTGAGTGCATTATTATCACTCCTGACTCTCACCAAATAAAGCACTTGCCTTGCATTCACCACAATGCACTGGTGATCTTCGGCAAAGCCTAAAATCAGTTTAAGAGGTAAATATCCAGTAAAGGTGCCATCGGTGTGTACCATCCAGTCATTGGTCGAGTCTGGGCACCAAAATGCCATGCAAAGCATTTTAGCTTCTTCCTCACTATAAGAGGGATATAGTTTCATGACACAAGAAATACCCACATTTCGAGTGCTATCCTCCACGATATCGTTAATGACATACCGCACCTCAGAAAACAGAAAGGCGAAAGCATGGTTGGCTAACTTGGATGTGGTGGGTGTAGAGCCATCGGCTTTGGTGAGCCGACCTTCAATCTGAATGACACTTTCATGCGGTAGAGTGTAAATGTCTTGGTTGTTGATAACAAATTGAATTTCATCATTGTTATTGAGTCCAGGTGTTTGAGCTTGATAGGAATGGAGATCAATTCTTACCACCCCTGGTTGCTTCTCGATGTGGTTCACTACCTCTAGGATAGAATTCATCACGGGGGTTGACGTAGTAACCCAAATGCTGTAAAATCTGCTTGTCCTGAGATGTTAACGTGTATTCACGTGGTAAACAACTAACGCCATTCCTAGACGGTGCTGTTGCTTTATATACAAAATTCATAGTGGCTTTAGCACCAACTTGTAAGTCACTGGTGTAGTAGAATCTAGTTGAATGAGTTGTTGCTGTCTATTGATCAGTCTTAATTCATTCATTCATTCATTCATTCATTTATTTGCAATTGGGGGTGTGTCCCCCGGTGGCAAATTAGATATACATAACAAATAAATAATTGTACATACCAATTCACTAACAATTAAACTGAAGTATTTACACAAATGGTCAGTCTTTTCTTAAACACACCTATATGTTTGGGAAAAGGCTCTAAGACTGCGGCAGGTAGAGAGTTCCAATTATCAATGGCACGGTTTACGAAAGAATATTTACCATAATTTGTTCGCTGTGGTCGGCCCTTAACTTTGAAAGGGTGATCGCTCCTACCCATATAAGTAGGCTTTTCCATACGTTTGCTAAGCTCACCCCATGCTGGTTGATTTGTATACGCGTTGTACATAGCGCAGAGTCTAGATTTCATCCTCCTAGCCTCAAGTGATTCCCACCCAGGTTTCTTTAACATACGGCTCACACTGCTCCTGGGATTAAAGTCACTGAGCACAAATCTAGCGGCCTTTCTTTGTACCATTTCCAACTCATTTATGAACCCTACTTGATATGGATCCCAAACCGCCGAGGCGTATTCCAGAATAGGTCTTACAAGTGTCAAATATCCTAATTCCTTAGCAGAGGTACTACTTCCTTTTAATACCCTCATTACAAAGTGCAGGGATTTGTAAGCTTTAGAAACTACACATCCTATATGACTACTCCATTTCATATCATTTCTTACGTGAACGCCCAAATATTTGCAAGAATCTTCTTCTACAAGTATTTCCGAGCCAATGTTATATTGAAAATCATGCCTTCGCACTTCCCCTATTTTTATTAGACTACATTTTCTTGTGTTTATTTTCATTTTATTTTCAATCGCCCACTTATGGACCAGGTTCAGGTCATCTTGAAGTACTGCATCGTCTTGTGAGTCATGTATCTTTCGATATATTACACAATCATCCGCAAACAATCGACAGTCACTGCGAATCCCATTTGGTAAGTCATTTATAAACGCCAAAAATAACAAAGTTCCGATTTCGTTGCCCTGAGGGATACCCGACGTTACGGTAATTTCATCTGAGAATCGGCCTTCAACTTTCACTTTCTGGGAACGACCCGTCAAAAATTCTTGGATCCATAAAATTACTCTTCTATCAATCTTCGTCGAAGCTAATTTATGGAGTTTATTTATGCGGCAGGACATCAAATGCCTTCGCAAAATCTATAACTACGGCGTCGACTGAAACTCCATCGTCTAACGATTCGCTAATATCTTGAAAAAGTGATAGCATCTGACTCTCGCATGAGTAACCTTTCCGAAATCCATGTTGCCTATCATTAAACCATGATGTTTCGCACTGTTTCCTCAAGTAGTCGCAAATGAGATGCTCCATCTGTTTACAAACGATGGACGTAAGCCTAACCGGCCTGTAGTTGCCCAACTCAAGTCTGCTCCCTCCCTTAAATATTGGGACTACCGTAGCTCTTTTCCAGTCATCCGGGATTTGCGCATTGTTTATGGGCACATTAAACAACACCTCTAAGTATCGTGCCACGGCCCTACCTCCTAGTTTAAGTACTTCACTAACAATATTATCAGGACCCTTCGATATATTGTAACGTAATTTTTGTATTAGCTTTACAATTGCTGACTGGTTTATTTGGAGAAGTGGAGCCCCTGATTCACCGTTAAGGTCCAACACACAGCTATTGGATTTATTGAACACACTACCATAAAAGACATTTAATTCATTAGCAATGTCTTGCTTCCCAGTAATTAATTTACCGTCACCGGGAATTATCATCGACAAATGATTTGAATTTCCCTTTCTTCTCCTAACATAACTGTAATTTCTTTTCCACGCATCGCCTCCCGAACCAAGTAAACCTTGCATATAATTGTCATGAGCAGCCCTCTTTTTTAGGACGAGCTCTCTTGATAAGGACTTAAATGTCAACATATACTTGTCACTATCATGTCTTTTATTGTATAATTTCCTAATTTTCCTTTTAAGACTCCTGATTTCCCGTGTGTAATACTCAGGATCTGGGTTTTGTTTCAGTAATTTAAATGGAACAAATTTATCAATAGCGCTATTTAAAATTTTCAAAAAGTTAGTTCACAGGATGTTAATGTGATTTCCTTCCGATGCCCATCCTACAAATAGCTCATTCAAATACCCCTGAAATTTGCCCTTATCCGCCCTGCGATACTGGAATATGATCTTATTTGCTACATCAGAGTCTAATTTTGTAATGTCACCGTATCTAATATTTAATTCAACCCCAGAACTGTCACTAATTCCTGGTACTTTCAGACAGTTAATATACAGCTCTACAGGCCTTACGAGATAAACATCTAAGGTATTATTGCCTCTAGTTGGGAAGTCAACTACTTGGGAAAATCCCCCCTCCCTTAAGAATTTGTTTGTAGCGCTCTGAGCTTGACCACAGCTAGTTCACTCACCAGACCAGTCTACTTTGGGGAGGTTTAAATCTCCGGCAATTATTATGCTCTTTTGCATAGCATTACCCGTACAAGTTTTATCATACAGTGTGTCGAGAAGCGAAAAGTTATCTTTCGGTGCTCTATACGCCCCTATCACCTGAAGAGTGAATTTATTCCCTTTATCCGAAATTTGTACACTTAACATTTCATGATCTGTATCAGCCCACTTTAAGAAACTAGCTATATTTTTGCGCACACAAATAAATAGCCCACCACCTCGCTTCCCCCGATCCCTTCTGTACCTTTCGTAGGTCCCTTGAATTATTTCATTACTATTTATATCCTCATATAACCAAGATTCAGTAGCAATGACAATGTCCGGAGAATACGTCTCTACAGGATTCCAAAATTCAATTTATTTATTTCCTAAACTCTGATAAGTAACCTGCAGTAATCTTAGAGTCTTACCTCCGCAGCAAATATCCCAAAGTAGCTCCTGTTCCCGTCGGCTGGCAACCTCTGGACCTGCTCCTCCTCACAATGGCCGGCACGAACCCATGACCCTGTCATGTAGGCTCCCTAGGTTAAAAGCGCCCCGTCGATTTAAATGCAGCCCGTCTCGGGCGAAGTCACGGCCACCAATCCAGCAGTCAGCATCTACGTACACTAATCCCAGTTGTGCACAAACCCAGTCCATGCGATCATTTACAGTCTTAACTCGCCTTAACGGAACATCTCCCCACCGAACAATGCCACTCATTATAATTTTTGCATTTACAAATTTGCTTTTAGCTTTTCTGCCTAGTTCGTAGAGCTCCCCCATGATGTAATCAGCTGTAGCCCTCTTCTTCAAATCGTTCGTCCCAACATGGAGCAACAACACTTTAACTTTGTCACAGTCCTCTACATTTGCTTGTTCCACTTGTTGGGCAAGCTGGTCAATTTTAATCCCCGGATAACACCGCACTTTCGCACCTGATTTCCTCGAGATATTCGCACTCAATCGTATCATAGAATCACCCATTATGATGACTTTATCCTCAATTTGCTCCTTCACGCCCTCTTCCACACTGACCCCAGTAGAAAGCCGTTCAGTCACATCCTTCACCGTTTCCTCTGATTCACGGAGCTTTGTTCTAAGTTCCTCTATTATTTGATCCCTTGCTTTGATTTGCACCCTCAAACAGTCCGGCGTATCACATACTTTACAAAACCAATTCCCGACATCACAATCCTCCTTCTTGACCTTAATACAGCCGAAGTGAAACCATTTCTCACATAGTCCACACTGAACACCGTTCGTCAATGTTTTACTGCACGTCGAACACTTTAAAGCTGCCACTGGATCATTTGCCTGATTCATATTTGGAGTAACAGGGCCTGGATTCACTTCCACTCCACCAATAACTAGCAATGCAGCTATCACTAGGGCTATGAACCACAAGCTACTAGGGCCCGTACGCACACACAAACACCGGAAATCCCGACTACCCTTCACATAATACAGTCCGATCCTCGCGCGATGACACTCAAGAGAACAACCCATTTCATCACACCTGAGAGCTCGGGAAAAACACAACCTTTCACTTTGACTGCCAACTGCCAACTCCTGCCAACTGCCAACTGTAATATTACTAATACCATCGACAGCCACAGAATGAAAAAGCACCACTGGAGGGTTTTCACGAAGAATATAACCATTGGGCGATGTCACAATAAAGTCGTAAAGCGAATGCGATGGTTCTTGATTGGTGTACACTTGGCTAATAATATTACACGTCACCGACACCTGATGATCCTCAATGAATTTCATTTCATGGTCTGATTCATGTTTTTTGTTGGGCTCCAACACACGTGCTTTAAATCCTAGTAATGGACCAATGGAATCGGGGCGTGTTTTAAAGTCAATGTTGAATGTAGAGAAAATACTGCAGCGATGAGTGTTGGTATTTCCTACAAGTTCAAACTTGTGTGTTCCATCGAGAAATGACTTTAATCCATATTCATCGATCAACACCACATAAATGTGTTCATAAATATCGTCTATCGTATATCCACCAGAGTTCAGGGTGAGCACAGTATCATCATAGTAAAACTTGTTGTTCACATTTTCACGTATGTTGTATATTCGATTGTACGTTTCAAGTGAAACAAGTCCTAAACCATAAGGTCTTTCACTCAATTCGATAGGCGGGTAAAAGTCTAGGCTGACTTCAGGTCCACGTCCATGCAGTGTTAACGTCTTACTTTCTGCCGACATGTTGTTGACGTTTTTGCTTATGTTGCGCCTTATATAAAAACATTAAACATAAACGTCCGCACTCTTGACTGTTTAACGTTTGTTCACGTTTCACATTATAATATATCTTGATCCTGTTTCCAAAATAGGTCACTAGTTCCATGGGCGGGGGCAAATTCCCAAAACTGTCAAAGTACCATACAGTGGATCCCTATTTTACATAAGCTACATAATGTGTTCCTGGTCCTCGGTGATCATCCAAATTGACAACAGCACATTCCTGTTTCCATGGTCGT
Organism: Meconema thalassinum; assembly: GCA_946902985.2. NCBI lineage: Eukaryota > Metazoa > Arthropoda > Insecta > Orthoptera > Tettigoniidae > Meconema > Meconema thalassinum. The sequence continues at coordinate 92,782,437 of OX336389.2, forward strand.
GGGGGTAATTGGTTTCGCATAAACACACCTCGAAAATGATAAAGCTTTAGTTGTTTAGCATAGCTTTTCAATTGTTCATGGGTCAGGGGATGTCTTGCTATGGCTGAGGTTATTTTTTTAATATTTCGAAATGGTGAAATCCCAAATCCTTGTTTATAAAAGGCTGGCTTTAAATTGGCATTTCTAGCCGCCATAGCAATTGCTTCCATGGTTTCATTGAGTCGCTGACTTTCTTTTAGTTGTTGCTTGCCCTGCTGAGTGGCTTTGATGGTTTTTGCCACCGCACTGGCACCGCCCAAAAGTGAACCCAGAGCAGCTAGACCGGCAAATAAAGCAGGTAAAAATCCCGCTCGTTTGGGGACGGGAATCACTCGCCCTTGTTTTAAACCCTGTCGCTGACGTTTTGGAATAACACGTCTCTGTGCTGCTCGAAGGGCTTTCCTTATGGTCAATACATTATTTTTTATTTTTTTCTTTCGCAAGGGCTTGTCCACTAATGCCTTAAGCCCATGCTTTGCCAAGGACAGAGTCTTATTTTTAGTCTTTTTCACCACATATCATTGTTTCACCATGATGATGATGATGACCAACAACCTTTCACAAGAAAGTTTAAGTCACAACTAGAGTCATCTTGTTATTTCATGGCTGTATATTCCAATTCCACATGAAGTGGGAAATCGTTTATGTTTTTTCCAGTTTGCTTTTCATCCCATGTCAACATGAGATGAAAGGATAATTCGTCACCTGCATTGACCATTTCACGGTTATGGACCAACATCCTATGACCGTTTATCTCTATTTGTAAATGGTTTTCATCAGGCATCGCGTATTTCATTTGAATGGTTCCATCACAGTGTAATCGATAGTGGTTTAAACCCGAAGCAAGCACATAGGTCAGGTGATGGTCATGGACTAGCTGTAAATGGTTTCTGTCATTCACAGGTTTTTCATTTGTCAGATACACTAAAATACAGATGGGATAAATTTATAAAGCCTTTTCATTTCATAGGTCACGTAACGCTTGGTACAGACATCGTCTTCGTCTTGCGGGTCTTCCACGTGAATAATGCGCTGATGATTAGCGGTATAGCCATTCACTGTAAGCTTAGGCACTTTGTCTTAAAATTCATACACTTTGTTATCCACATACTGTTTTGTAGTAACATCTGTAGACACTTGAGAATGTTTCAGATGGGTTGACCGCTTTCTCTTAAAGTCATAATCTCCCAGTTTTGTGCGTGGCACCACTGACCTATCCACATAGTGTTTATTAGCAGGATCCGTTTCTTGTTTAGGATCATGTATGGGGACAGACCTAGCTTTGTTCATCAATGCACGTCCAAAAACATCCATCGTCAACCTGTATTACGAGTCTACTGTTTCTATGACAAGGCTTGGTGTCATGTATGTAGACAGCCTCTCTAAGCCTTAGTTGATATGAAGATTATTAAGCAGCAAGAGTCATTCCCCGTGGGGGACATGGTTTCCCATCTCTGTCCCACATCACGTGAACAACGCCATGGTTCACTGTTTCCATCTTCCATTCGCTGCATCATTGTGGGACCTTCGGGATGTGGAAAGACCAATCTTTTGATGACGCTCATTACAGCGGCCAATGGTCTGCGTTTTCAAAATATTTATATTTTTGCAAAATCTCTCTACCAACCCCTCTACGTGTTTCTGGATCAAGTCATGTCTGGATTACAAAATGAGAATATGGGTTATTTCACATTTTCCATGCAAGAAAATGTTATTTCACCGAATGAGGTAAAGCCTGATTCACTCATGATTTTCGATGATGTATGCACTGAAATACAAGGCATCATTCAAAGCTATTTCAGCATGGGTCGACACAAACATATCGATTGCTTCTATCCAGGACAAACATATTCTAAAATGTCCAGACAACTGATTCGTGACATTGCTAATGTCATTGTTTTATTTCGCCAAGACGAGAGGAATAGTCGTCACATTTATAATGAACATGTGAATCCGGATATGACCTTTCAAATATTTACTGAATTGTGTGCCAAGTGCTGGAACACTCAACGTCATGCCTGTTTGGTTATTTACAAACAATGTGAACTCAACCAAGGACGGTATCGCTTAGGGTTTGATCATTTTATTGCTATTTAAGGCACTGTCTCATTCCCTCTCAAGTCATTTGTCAAGACACCATGGTGTTAGCAGTGAGTCAATTGAAAAAGCATATTATTAAAGCAAAAATACTATTCGTCAAAAGTTTCGTCAATTGAAACGATCACGTGCAGATCATGCTTTGTTTATTCAACAACATTTAGCACCTCCGCTAAAAGCCACGTTGAAGCCCTCTTTCAAGCCATCTTAAACGCTACCCACTGTTTCACAAGCTACACAGACACTACACAAGGACCCTGTGGAAGAGGAAGAGGAACAGGAAGATTTGACTAGTGTTAGAGAGGTTGATGATGACGAAGAACACGTGTTTACACCTCAAAAAAAAAAAGACCTCACCCCTCGCAGAGTTTTTACGAAAAAAGAAATCCTTGACCATGGTCGAAACACCTTGCCCTTCCAGATCGTCTCCGTTTTCACAACTCTTGGCCACCCCTCAACATAAATCTCAACTGAAAAATATTTTAATAAAATATTATGGAACAACACTGGAACCATATTTCACCGATTTATTTATTGGAAACACAGATACCAAGTATGGTGTTCGCTATGAGGATGATAGTTTTAAAATTGGGGATTCATCGATTAAATTTGCTCGTACTAAAGCTGTCATTAAAAAGATCAATTATAAATTAACACCAGGTCTGTTAAAGCTGTTATTCTCTCGGACCCCCTCTTCCCATGATTATACGCTGAGGACCTTGGCAAATATAAATCCATTTTATTGGACACCCATGCCCACAAAAGACAGTATGATCCCACTCAACAAGTGAATGCCAATATATCTCAAAATATAAAACCATCATTGCAAAAATGTTCCCCGCCAGTCAAATTGGTCGTTGTAAAGTGTCCACTTCGGGAGTGACATTTAAACCATTAAAACCCCTTGTGGATGTTACCTACTGGCTCAATCCCAATAAGCTCGTCCAGCGACTACAGCTGTTGCATGCTTCACGTCAAGCCGGCCATACCGGTCACGATTGGGAAATTCAAGAAATTGAAGAAGAACTTCGAAATGCCAAAATTATTGTTTACGTCTTCACCCGTTAAAGTGGGCATCGCTCATGAGTTGCATCGTCCAGTTAGACGTCACTATCAGCGACTCAAGGTGATTTCACGGGGTGTGGATGAACTTTGGCAAGCCGATTTGGTGGAAAATATTCCTTATGCTAGCGTTAACAATGGTTTACGCTATATGTTGACTGTCATTGATGTGTATTCCAAAATGGCGTTTGATGAACCTGTGCGTCGCAAGTCTGGTCCACTAGTTACCATGGCCTTTCAACATATCATTCAACAATCCAAACGTCTACCTCAGTTGCTACAAACTGACCAGGGAAAATAATTTTTAAAAAGGATTTCTCCAGTTTTCTCAAATCTAAGGATATTCACCATTACACCACGTACAGCAATCTCAAAGCCAGCGTGGTGGAGCGGTTTAACCGAACATTATTCTTCTTTTTCTTCTTTTATTCATGGGGCCTCTCGTTTCCAAGTGCCTGTTTAGCGTCGACCTCCAAGATCTTTTGCTACCATGTGTTTCCTTCATTCCCACCTGGATATCTCTGCTCCCTTCACAAAGCTGCAGATCAATCTTATTGGGTCCTCTAGGATTTTCTCTCTTTCTTCACCCGGCAGCCCCAGTGTGGAGATTCTAATTCTTCCCAGCGCCTCACATTCAAAAAGTATGTGTTCAGCTGATTCTTCTGCTTTAACCGAACATTAAAAACGCATATGTGGAAAGCGATTACCGCGCAGGGCACTTATCGTCGTTTGGACATGTTACCAGAGCTAGTGTCACGTTACAACGACACCAAACATAGAACGATTGGGACTAAGGCACGGCTCGTAACCAAAAATATTCAACGACTGGATAAACTGTTTAACCCCATAAAAACAGCAGACCCTAAACGTCACCGACTGAATATTGGGGATTTTTTTCGTGTGAGCAAATTTAAGTCTGCCTTCAATAAGGGCTACATGCCTCTGTGAGGGACAGAAATATTTCGAATTCGTCAAGTCAACCTGGATAACCCAGTGATCTATTTACTCCAGGACCTCAACCATCAACCCATAAAAGGTAGATTTTATCCCCATGAACTTCAGAAAACAGCGTTTCCTAATCATTACCTCGCGGAAAAAGTGTTGAAACAAAAAGGAAATAAACTATATTTAAAATGGTTATGATTTAACTCTAAGTTTAATTCTTGGATCAATAAATTACATGTTGTGTGAACCTGTGGACTTTTTTATTTATTTATTTATTTATTGAATTATCTTCTACAATAGCCCTGTGTACAGCGCTCCCCGCTTCGTTCATATCCATGCATGTTTCTCTTTCTCTCTCCACAACTGTCTCTCACTCCTTCACTGCATGTTGACATACAACTCGTTCAGCGATTGGCTGTCATGGGTTCTCCACTCCTCCCCTCACCTCTCCCCGGCCCTCTGGCCCCGCCCCCTCGTCCCTCACCGCTTTGCATTGGACACGTGATTTCCTGTTTTGTAGAGGTTTCCTTCCTCTCACCTCTCACCCGCTTCTGCTTGGAGCCTGGCTGACAGGATGTGAAATATTATCTCTGTTACAGAGTTGTCAGTTTGTTGCAACCTGTTAACGCTACCCAGAAGTGTTATCAGCTTGACTGACATTCCATTCTCTTACCTGGCCAGCTTGAGCCGGCCAGACCCCAAGCGGATTTTTCTTTCTTGGCTGGTCATTCTAACATACAAAGCATGTTCTTCAAGTTGTTGACAACTTCGCCTCATACCATTATTATTCGTCTCATACCATAATGAATTTTGTCAGGTTACTGGTCAGTGTTTACTAACATGTTTTACAGATCGCCATGAGGAATTATTTTGAAATATTCGCCTTCATTCATCTGTCATAGGAAAATATCGAAAAGCGACCCCTCGTTCTATCTTCTTGTCGCCCCGTCCAAATAGCCATTTCCTGTATTCACCATGGTCAGTCAAAGCCTCGTTGTAACATACGTCAAGCGCTACCGGCTCTCTGTCTACAAACACTCTTTATTAAAAAAAAAACAGGTAAAAAAGTTTCAAAATGCATAGTTTTTGTCCTAGAGACTTGACATTTATGTTCATGGTAGAGGGGGTAGGGACCTTTCATTTATGTCAAACAAACTCTTTTGTACAATTCCTAGTTTACAAAATATAAAAATATAAAAATTTCAGTGTTTTCAAAAAATCTCAAAAAATAAAAAGATTTATTATAAAAAAATAAAGTTCATAGAGACCATTCGTTTCAATCTATGGCACAACATTCTATCATGTTTGGTTTTCAAACTGTCGCCTACTTTCAAAAACAAAAAAATTCAAAAAATTATAATACAGGGCACATAGCAAAGTGGACGTCACCCCGAGTCCTTGGACCCCTCGTGCACGCCTCTGGCACCATTGGTTCGCGAGATATAACAAAAAGTCTAAAATCACGTTTTTACCCGCCCAAAAAACATTTTTACATCTTTTCACCTTTTCAACACCTACATATCCGTAAAGAGCACAACGGGACGAAAAAAAAACGAATCCATGCACGCCCTCCTAGCATCACTCCTTCCCTTCCAAGGCCGCCAGGGGCTCACAACTTCCTAAGTGACGCAGAACCGCTGTTAGAGCACTACAGATGACCTCGGTTCTACTCAGCTGCGAGCTGGCTGGTAACAATAACCTTGAATAAACAACATTCTGGGTATCGTGGCGGGTTGCCTCAACTCCTGGTGTCACAGCTAGTTCTTGAGTTACACTTTCCTCTCGTAATTTATACTCGTAAAATCAATGACCGTTTAGCCAACTGCTCCGTTCCAATTGCTACAGAAAAATACTGGTACAATACTATCGCGGCGTTTGCCTGGAGACGAAGTGGGAAGCCACAGAAATCCACTTCGAGGATGGCAGAGGTGGGAATCGAACACCCTCTACTCATTTGGACCATCCTAGGCTGAGTAGACCCCGTTCCAGTCCTCATACCTCTTTTCAGATTACGTGGCAGAGCTGGAAATCGAACCTTGGACCTCTGGGGTTGCAGCTAAGCAGGCTAACCACTACAGCATGGAGGCGACCATTAATAATATTAATAATCATAATATAAACAATAACAATTACACCTACGTTTCCGATGATTATAACCCGAAACAATCGCTCATGTTTGCTGGCTAATAATCCTCTTGTATTCATCGTAACACAAGGTATCATGGGAGGAACATCGCACTTAAGGTCCAAGCAGTTCCTAAAACAGTTGTTAGATGGCGTTAGTGCATCAGTGGAGTCGACACTGGAGTTGAGAGTTTCGGTTCCAGGGGCAGCAGTCCCGACCCTTCGCGACTCCGTCCGAAACCTATCCCTAGTGCGTGGTGTGACCTGTTCTGTAAGGGATAGAGGGTAGGGGGTGCGGGTGCACGGGAAGTAATTTGTTGATAGTATAGCATATGGCAGTCTCTGGCTTGTTAAGTCTTAGATCTAATTTTAGAAATTGTGTTAAATAGAATGTTATCTGTGTCGTTTATTTCATTGAGGTTATTTATGGAATCTGTTTTCCAGTTTGTTATGTTTTTTACCCTTGCCCAGTGCATGCATGATTGTCATGTCCTCGATTATAGAATTAAGCTTATGCTTTTTTCCACCATGTGGTTGGCCATGGCCGAAAAATTATTGTGTTTAACGGCATTTAAATATTCGACGTATCTTATCTTAAAAGATCTGCCTGTTTGTCCGTAATATGTAGAATTGTAATCCTTACAGCTTAATTTATATACCCCTTATTTGCTGAATTTGTTAGATTTATTTACGCTATTGTGATTAAAATATATATTGCTAGTGTTATTTTGTGTTTTGTATGCAATATTTATGTTATGTTTGTTGATTGTGTATGTGGTTGCGTGTATTTTGGGGTTCGCGTAAGTGAAACATGCATATTTCTGATTATTTTTGCGCTCTTTTAAGTGTTGTTGTGAATTTGTTTTTAATTTTACCCTTCATTCTATTTACGTATTCTAGTGTGTAGCCGTTCTTTTTGCAATGTTCATTAAGATCTTCGGTTCTTTCATTTAAAGGTATAGAGCAAGCTGTAAAATGCCGTTTTAGTTTGGCTTCCTGGATGGATGGAATCTGCTTTTAATGTTATATCCGTTTGGGTTGGATTCTGTATATTTCGTACTGTAGTTTTTTGTTTACTTTTTGACCCTGAGATCAAAATAGTTTAAACTGTTATCTTTTTCGGATTCTACTGTGAATTGTATGTTGTCCAACGTGTTTATTTGTTCTGTGACTTTTTCTACTGTGGTGACGTGTCATCTATAATTATGAAAATGTCATCCGCATATCTTCCCGATACTACTATTCCTGGTATGTGATTGATAATTTTGTTTTTTGTTTCCAAATAATCTACGTAAATGTCGGCTATGATATCCGATGCTGGCGCACCCAAGGCTAGCCCGTTTGTCTGTTGGTAAATGTTGATCTTGAAGGTAAAAAATGTGTTTTCCAATAAGCACTCTAATATCGTCAGAAACTCCTCAATTTCTGCTGTACTCAGGTTACCATATTTTTGTGAATTATTTTGGATAATTTTTTGTGCCTATTTAGTTGGTATATTCGAGTACATGTCTTGTACGTCGAATGAGTGCGTGGTGTTTTTGTTGTCCAGATCTAACACAACTGTTTTTGTGTGAAATCAATGGAATTATTGAACCCCACATTGGCTTCTAGTTTTATATTGTTACGGTGTAGCCCTGTTAGCACGTTCGTTAATTGGACTACAGTGGTAAAAGCACAACACAGTTTGGCCCTTTGAAGAAATATAAGTTTTATTGCAGGTCTAGCAAGTTACAGTCCACCACACAATAAACAGATACAAGCAATTAGTATCTCACTCTAGGTCTCCTCTTGTTGGGAACACTTCCCTTTCACTCAGTCATGCAGTTAATCCTACCGTAATGAGGTCCGTGTCCTCGGCTAGAAATACCACAACTCTTCCTCATCTCAATAAGCCACAGTCTGATACTCACTTGTTCTACGTGCACACTTCCTTGAGTACACACCGTTTCGGTCCGCAGGCTAGTTCACTGGGATTCGCATTCCTCACAGCACTCTGCAATAATCCTCTGTCGCACAGTGGAACACACTCATTCGCTCAGTAAACACAGTCCTCAGAAACTCACTCCCCTCGCTGGCCAGGTCGATTATATAGCGGGCCTGGTGACTCAATCGATGTTTCTGGAGCAGTCGAGGATTCACAGCTTCTCGAGAATTCCATCACTAGTTTGGTCACGAACATTCTGGACGGTCTCTTTGTTCCCGCTGCGCAAGCGGCCGGCCGGGGGTAGCCTCGGGCGGCTGTGAGTCACGCGCAAAGGAATGAAGTAAACTAGCAGCCGTAACACCACCCCCTTCCTAATAGGCTGATCGTCCCGATCAATCATTGGTCCGTCTGTGCCCTCCGTAGGCTGCAAGGCGATCTCGATGCACGATCTTCATCTTCGCCCTCGGGCTCCGTTGGATCCTGTAGACGACATCGTTGATCCGTTTCACGACTCGGTATGTGCCCTCCCAGGACTTCTGCAGTTTGGGTGACAAGCCTTTCTTCCGTAAGGGGTTGAAGAGCCAGACCAGGTCGTCCTCGTGGAATCCGCCGGCATCCGTCTGCTGGTCGTATCGGGTCTTCATTCGGTCGGTCTCGATCCGCAGCCTTCTCCTTGCGAACGCGTGCACGTCTTCTAGTTGGTCGACCAGTTCTCGACAATACTGGCTTACCGGGACCGGATCGTCCCCAGGTCAGCCGATGGCAAGGTCGACAGGTAGACGGAGTTCCCTCCCAAACATGGCCCGGGCTATTGTGCACCCGGCGGCTTCATGCACGGCGGAGCGGTAGGCCAGGAGAAATAGTGGAAGGTGTCTGTCCCTATCACTCTGGTGCTTGCTAACAACTATTCTGAGATGGTTCCCGATGGTGCGATTGAATCGCTTTACCATGCCGTCGGACTGAGGGTGTAGCGGTGTCGTCCTTGTCTTCCGGATTCCCAGCAGCTGGCATAGGTTCTGGAACACCTGCGACCCGAAATTCCTCAATTGGTCGGAGTGCCGCCCCAAGGGTACTCCATACCGGCTGACGAATTCCTTCACCAGGGTCTCTGCGATCGTCGTGGCCTCTTGGTTAGGGAGTGCCAATTGGTGAAGTAGACGCTGACGACCAATATGTAACGGTCCCCTGCCTCGCTCAACGGGAATGGTCCAGCAACATCGATGGCCACTCTCTCCATGGGGCCGCCCACGTTGTAGGTCTTCAGTTGGCCCCGTCGATTTCGTCCTGAGCCCTTGCTGGCTGCACAATCGTGGCACCTCGCCCAGTGGTTCTCCAGGTCTGCTCGGTATCCGATCCAGTAGAACCGCTCTCTCAGCTTCTCCAGGGTCTTCCTTATCCCTAGGTGTCCGCCAGATGATCCTCCATGGAATTCTTTCAGGACTTTCTCCGTCATAGCATTTGGAACGACGACTTGATCCCGAGATGTTTTCCCGTCGGCCCTCTCCCAGGTACGGCAGATGAGGCCATCCCTGACAATCAGCGAGTCCCACTGCGCCCAGTAGGACTTGAACTTTGGACTGCAGTAGGTCACAATGTTCCACCCGGGTGTGGGAACACAGCCCCTCTTCCATTCAACTATCAGTCCCAGGTCATCATCTTCTGCTTGTGCCCGCGTGAAAGATTCGCGGTTCCAGCTCCCTTGAAGGTCCACGGTAGTCCTTCGGCACTATATCCCGGTGTTCACCTCCCTCCTGGTACAGAAGGTGCAGTCTTCGGGGCATGGTCTTCGTGACAGGACGTCGGCGTTAGAATGCAGTTGGCCTTTGCTGTGTTGGATCTGGAAGTTGTACTGTTGGAGCCCCTCTAACCACCGCGCGAGTTGACCTTCGGGCTGCTTGAAGTTCAGAAGCCACCGCAGGGATGCATGGTCGGTCCTGATGAGAAATTCTTGCCCGTACAGGTACTTGCAGAAGAGTTCAATGGTCTTCACTATGGCGAGCAGTTCCTTCCTGGTGACGCAGTAGTTCCTCTGTGGCTTTGACAAGGCCTGGCTGAAATATGCCACTACTCTCTCCTCGTCGTCTACTACTTGCGACAGGAATCCCCCTATACAAAATTCACTGGCATCGGTATCGACGACGAACCTTGTTTCAGGCCTGGGGTAGGCCAGAATAGGTGCGGTGCACAGAGCCTGCTTGAGTTGTTCGAAGGCACTGTGGTATTCTGCTGTCCACGTGAAGAGTTCGTCCTTCTCAGTCAGTCGATGCAGTGGTTTGGCGATGTCGGCGAATCCTCTCACGAAGCGACCAACTTGATCCTGATATGGTGTCCAGGGTGTCGTCGATCCGGGGTAGTCGGTAGCTGTCCTTTTTCGTGATGTCATTCACCCGCCTGTATTCCCCGCAGAACCTGGTGGAGCCGTCCTTCTTCTTCACTAGCACGACCGGAGAACTCCAAGGGCTATGTGATGGCTCGATCACCCCCTGCTCCTTCATTTCTTCCACCATCCGGTCGACTTCAGCTTGCTTGGCGGGCGGGACACCTCGGAACCGGGCCATAATCGGTGCACTGTCCCCAAAGTCGATTCTGTGCTATACCAGGCTTGTCCTGCCGAAGTCACTGCTCCCCACGGAGAAAACGTCCTGGAATTCGCGTAGCAGGTCCCGAAGTTGGCGTGATTGCTCCTCGTCTAGATGGTCCTGGGATCCTTGGTACAGCTTCTGTAGTTCTTCCGGCAGGGCGCGTCTTCTTCGGATGTCCGTCTGCAGGGGTCCGTCCGTCGTGTCGGTGATGCGGGCAATCCAGGTAACGGGCTCGCAGACCTCTAGGGTGGTGTCCCGGTGAACCGTAATGTCGTAGTCGTTCAGGTTGGGCTGGCGGACGTACGGCCGAGACGTCGTGTTGGTGAGAGTAGAGGACCTAGACGGGTTCGAACTCAAATACCGTTATTTATGCAAAGAAGGTGCGTGGCAGGCTCAGTGACCTTGAGGTCATTCACCCCAAGGTCGACCACCTCCCTCAAGGTCATCTGGACCCCGGAAGGTAAACAACCCTGGAAGGACAAGGAACCGGTTTAGGAGGGTGGGTGAAGGTGAGGAGGAGCTTGGTAGGTGTGTAGGAGTAAGGGGTGGGTGGGTGGGGGTGGGGTTTCAATGACTGGGAAGGTAAACAAAGGGGTGAGGGAGGGGGAAGGATTGAAGAGGACCTGGTTGAGAGAGACCCTCTTTGGTCCAGTCTGTTGGACTGAACGACTGCTCTGGCGATGACTTGTCCTATATAGCCTTGCTTTGTAGCCGATTGGTTCCGAGTGCAGCCGAAGGATTCCGAATCACCATTTGTGCCGACCCGGGAAATTTGAATGGCCTACATTCACGTGTTATGGGGCTGAGGCTTACCCTGGGTGTGGTTTGATTGATGAGCTGGGTAGGTGTGAATGGGATTGGGAAGGGAATGAACTGGAGGTTGAATGTACGCAATGGTAAACAAACATGAAGGAATTTGGAATAGTAAATGGGGGTGGGCGTATTGAGGTATCTGAACAACTGGCACGTTGGGTTGGCCAGCTTGACGTGAAATAAAAACAAGATGGTGTACACCAGATCTGATTTATTAATCCATGAATTATATTTGGCATTAAAACCTAGCCACTTAACAAAAAGTTTATTACCACGTTTTTGTACATTTTTTTCAACAAGATAATGCTTGGGATATTGTGTCTTTTGCAGTTCCTCAATGGAGAATCCATCTTTGAGTGGCTGCTTGTTGGGGTCATCAGGTAAATAGACAACTGGATTAATAAGTTTCACCTTGCGAATGCGAAATATCTCTGTGCTCCAGTTGTGTGTGTATCCTTTGGCGAAGATTGTCTCATGTTTACTGATGCACACATATTCACCAATACGTAACCGATGACGACGTGGATCTACTGTTTTGATTTTGTGATGAATGCGATCCAATTGTGCAATGTTCTTGGTTACAAGACGTGGCTTCATTCTCATGGTTCTATGTTTGGTGTTGTTGTAACGTGTCACTAGGTCGCTTACAAGTTCAAGCCAGCGAAAGGATCCTCTTGCTGTAAATTTTTCCCACATGCGTGTCTTGAGTGTACGGTTGAAACGTTCTACAACACTTGCCTTTAGATTGCTATAGGTGGGATAGTGATGGATGTCAAGTGATTTGAGATAAGCGGAAAAAGTCTTGTTGAAAACTTCTTTGCCTTGATCTGTTTGAAGCAAACGAGGTTGTCGTTTTGACCGCTGAATGATGTTCTTGAATGCAGCGTTAACGAGACTTGCAGATTTATTCCGCACAGGTTCAACAAAGGCCATTTTGTAATAAACGTCGATGGTGGTGAGCAGATAGCTGACCCCGTTGTTAGCTTTGGCATAGGGAATCATTTCAACCAAATCAGCTTGCCAAAGATCGTCAACACCACGTGTGATGACATGATGACGATGGTAAAGACGACGAGCCGGTCTAGGCAACTCGTGAGCAATGCCTGCCTTAAAAGGCGAGGGTGTATGAACACGTTGACTCATTAGACAATAATGCCAGCATGACGAAGCTCCTCTTCTATTTCTAAAACTTCCGCCTCGTGTCCGGTATGACCGGCCTGTTCCGATGCACGCAACAGTTACAGACGTTCAACCAACCTATTGGGATTGTTCCAATAGGCGAAATCGATGAATGGTTTCAAAGTATTATACGTGATACTGGACGCTGAATTTGCACGGCAAACACTTGCATAGGTGGGAAACAATTTTGATATGATGGTTTTATATTTGAAATCCTTATTAGCATAAATTGCTTCAGAGCGTTTATAATTGAGTCTAAATCCATTTGTAGCCATCAAGAAGTCTTTATACTTTTCAAGATCATCTTTATCATAGTCCTCGTTAGAAGGTGTACGTGAAAGTAAAAGTTCTAGAAGACCCGGTGTCAGTTTGTAACGAACTGTTTTAACAATCAAAACATTGTCATTTATCTTGATTGGAGAATCGCCAATTCGAAATCTATTGTTTTCATAGCGAACGCCATTGGTAGTATCAGTTTTCTTAGTAAAAGATCTTCGAGGAAGGGTGTAACCAACGCACCATAATTTTGCAGTAAAATGGATTTTAACCGCACATAATGTTCGGGCGTATTCAATATTTCCTTAAGAGTAGGCTGCCTTTCTTTGGGTCTAGTGGGTGTTTCAGCAATTATTGATGTTTTCAAAAACTGGGGCAGCGGTGATTCTTTGGAGCTAGAAGATGGAAGCAATGGAGAGAAAACATCCTCAGGTTCTTCATTATCTTCTTCCTCCTCTTCCTCTTCAATATTTGTGTTTCTTTTGAGTGTGTACTGGGCTTTGATGTTCCTTTCAACACAGCTTCCAGAGGTGATTTCAAATGTTTTTCGACAAACAGTTCACTATCGGAATGTGCACGTTTTAGGTAGCGAAACATTTGCCGAATGCTATTTCGCGCACGGATAATGTGCCTTTTTAATTGACTCCCTGTTGTTGCCATGATATCAGAACAAATGATGTTCAGAAAAGCAATGCAGCTACTTAAATACAAATGAAATGATCAAACCCCATGCGGTAGCGTCCGTTGTTGATATTGCTCTGCTTATCGATAACAAGACAACTGTGGTGACGAGCGTTCCAACAAGAGGCACAGAACTGTGTAAAGGCTTGAAAGGTCATGTCTGGGTTCACGTGATCATCGTAGACGTGACGCATGTTGCGCTCATCCTGTCGGAAGAGAACAATTACGTTGGCATTGCCACGAATGAACTGTTTTGGTGTTCGCAAATAGGTTTGAGCGAGATAAAAACAGTCGATATATTTATGACGCCCCATGCTAAAGTAAGCCTGAATAATGGCCTGTCGTTCTGTGGCCACATCGTCAAAACTCATGAGCGAATGGGGGCGAACATTGTCTGCAGAAATGACGTCTTCGTGCGCTGCAAAGGTGAAGTAGCCCATGTTGCGCAGCCCTGACATGGCCTGTTCCAAGAACACGTACAGCGGTTGATACAGCGATTTGACGAAGATATAGATATTTTGAAAGCGCACTCCGTTCAAGGAGGTGATGGAGGATAAGCAGAATATTGGTTTTTCCACATCCTGATGGTTCGGCGATGAGACAGCGAATGGAAGATGGGAAGAGTGAACCATGACGTTGTTCACACGATGTTGAGAAGAGGTGTGAAACCAAGTCTCCCACCGGAAGTGAATGTTGTTGCTTAATAATCAGCATATCAACTAAACGTGAAAGGGGAAGAGGCGGTCTCTATATACTTGAAGCAAGTGGGTGTTTCAGTTCCAGTGTAACCATGGATGCCTTTGGAAGAACACTAAAAACAAAGAAAACAAATGAACAATTTGTTTTGACGAACTATCCAAAACATAACACAGATCCGGCTACTAAACGATATGTTGATGTAAATGTATTGCCACGCACAACGGATGGCAATTACGACTTGAATGGAAAGCGATTAACCAATATAAAAGAACCTCAATTAGCCTCGGACGCATGTTCAAAAAAGTATGTAGAATATTATCGCCTACGGCGTGTCAACGGAGATTATGAGGCTCAAAATAAACGTATCATGAACGTTGCAGACCCTGTGAACGATCAAGATGTGTGCACCAAAGCCTATATGTTAACACATGCTGTGGTGTTAACAAAAGAAAAAGACTATGATATACGCCAACGTCGAATAACTCAGCTGGCTCTTCCAACAATCGACACGGACGCTGCTAGAAAGTTCTATGTAGATAACAAGGTGAGAGAGCAACACCGTATTGTGCCAACCCTAACCGTAGATGGTTATACAGCAAATAATACACGCCTTGTACACGTGGCTGATCCTGAGGATGATCAAGATGTTTGTACAAAACGGTTTTTTACCTCTGAATTGGAAAAGGTGTGGGAAATTAGGGAGAACGCTTTACAGATGAAGCGAAGACGAATAGCTGATGTTGCCGATCCTGTGCAATCTCACGACGTGACAACAGAACCATTTTTGGAACAACGGTTATCGCTTTTTATTAAAACAAGTCCCTCTATACTTTTGCTTCACATTGTAAACCAACAACCAGTAAAATACCTCAATAACCTCACCTATATACTACGTTCGGGGCATAGCAATTACCGTTTACCGTATGATGGTGCCATCCGTGTTCTTGAGTATGCGCCAGATTTTAAACATTTAGAGGTACTATTAAACAGTAGTGTTAAATCATCACTCATTGATCTGGCGGTGAAAGCCGAGGACAAATTATCTTTTCAATTGAAACTCTCGTCTGAAGAAAAAAGAGGCGGGGAAAACAATAAATGACTTTCCGCTGTATGTAGAACTTGAATATACAGCCACCATCGAATAAATAATTGCAGGTTCCCTTCCTGAGGAACGTTAGTTGTGTTCTATACTTTGCAGAGTGAGGTTGTCTTGTTCCTTGGTCACGATGGTGAAACAGAGATAAGTGGTGAAGAAGAGGAAGAAGTCTTCAAGAAAGGGAGGCTTAATGCTATTCTTAATGCGGCACGTCAAGCTTCGCGCGGGGAAACAAATAATGAGTTGGCCATTAAAAAAGCACTCCGAGCAGCACGATTGCATGCGAATCCCAAAAGTAAACTACGTTTTAGAAAGCGTGCCCGAGTTATTCCTGCTCCGAAACGTGGTGGATTTTTAGCTGCGCTGTTTGCTGGACTAGCAGCCCTGGGTTCACTTCTTGGAGGAGCAAGTGCGGTAGCACGAACGGTGAAAGCTGTTGAGGAGGCGAAGCAACAATTAAGGAAAGTGAAAGGCATAATAAAACTACGGAAGCCATAGCACTGCGCAGTAAAGGTGTGAACATGAAGAATTGGCTCGGCATTTACATGTCGCCAAAAAACGATTATTAGATTCACTGCCACGACGAGCCACGACGCATGAGGAAGTTATAA
This sequence comes from Meconema thalassinum, assembly GCA_946902985.2. NCBI lineage: Eukaryota > Metazoa > Arthropoda > Insecta > Orthoptera > Tettigoniidae > Meconema > Meconema thalassinum. Next base: position 92,798,565 of record OX336389.2, read on the forward strand.
AATATGCAAAACGGTTGAAGATTTCGCACTTTCAAGGCGTGTTTATGCGCAACCAACTACCGCCTCGACCACAGAGCCATGAAAGTGCAGTTGTCAATTTGGATGACAGTCATGGACCGGGATCGCATTACGTGGCCTATGTGAAGCATGTGCGTACCGTGTGGTACTTTGACAGTTTTGGAGACCTTCCTCCTCCAACAGAGCTTGTTCGCTATTTTGAAAGCAGTGCAACAATACACTATAATGTGAAACGAGTGCAAAATTTTAACACACAACAGTGTGGTCGTCTATGCTTGACCTTTCTATATAAGACCCAGCACGGTGGGTGATGTGGTCATTATGACAACAGAAAGTAGAACGTTTACAGTGCACAAACAAGGTGCGGAAGTAACTGTTGAATTTTATCCTCCTATTGAATTGGGACAACGACCTTACGTGCTAGAACTTGTTTCGTTTGAAGGCTATAATAGAATCTACAACATAATTGAAGGTGTCAACGATAAGTTCTACTATGATGACAATGAGTTAACCCTAGCGCCTGGCAGCTACACCGTAGATGATATTCACGATCACATCTACCTAACTCTCATCGAAGAATTTAGTCTAAAAGAATTTCTTGACGGGACACGCAAGTTTGAACTCATAGCCAACAACGTGACTCATCGCTGCAGTATTCTTTCTTCTTTTGAGCTTGATTTTACATCCGAACCGGGTTCGATTGGACCATTGTTGGGCTATTCGCCAAAAGTGTTAGTACCAAACGTGCTCCACAAGTCTGACCAAGCGGTGAAAATCATTGAAGATCATCACGTATCTGTCACGTGTAAATTATCACAGACGTCTACACCAATCAAGATCCATCACATTCGATCTACGATTTTATTATCACTTCACCTGGCGGCTACATCATCCGCGAAAACTCTTCGGTTGTGCTCTATCATCCTGTGAGTGTGACCAACATCAGGAATATTGCATTACGACTGGTGAATAGAAAGCAACGTCTCATCCAGTTAGACCCTCAGACACCCGTGACCTACAAACTGTATCTGAAGCCGGCATGAAACAAGTGTATAAAGCGGCAACGCTGTCGTGAGCAGGTGTTAGTTGTGCTCAACACGTGCACAGGTTGACACGTGTCAACAAACAGATTCTACAACAATTTGGTTACACCTTACGCCATGAATTCAATTCTCGACGTGACAAACCCGGTCGAAGTACAGGAGGGTATTGTTAGAATTGAACACCGTTCCTTCCAACCGTATACTCAGGGACTAAATAACAATGATGAGATTCGCATTACTGTTAATCAACAAGATATCTACACGCTACCACATAAAAGTTAAATCCAAATTGAAGGCCAACTTACTAAATTGGATGACACCATCCCAACATCATCAAAGTTGGCCAACAATGCTTTGGCCTTTCTGTTTTCTGAGGTTCGCTACGTGATCAACGGTATTGAAGTGGATACTACTCGAAATGTTGGCATAACAAACGTCATGAAACTTTACCCCTCGTACGGAAGTGAAGAAAGTAAAGCTTTTTGTATGGCTGGTTGGTGTCCCGACTCGACCAACGACTGGATGATTAACACTGGTGGTACATTTACTGGTCATTTACATCTAAAACTAATACTAGGCTTTGCAGAGGATCATAAGCGCATTGTTGTGAACGCAAGACAAGATTTGATTCTTGTACGAGATAGGAGCGATTATAATGCGCTAAAGGGTGCTGATTCAGCGGCAATACATTCAAAAATTCTACTGAAACGAATTCTATGGAAAGTACCGGACGTTACTCTATCGGATTAGAAAAAATTGAGTCTGCTCAAGATTGTGGAGATGGATACAGCTTTACCCATTCAATTTAGAAGCTGGGAGCTGCATGAATACCCGGTATTACCACTCTCTGATACACATACTTGGTCTATAAAAACCTCACGGTACTCAGAGCAGCCTCTCTACATCATTGTTGGATTTCAAACAGATCGCAAATATCATCAGAATAAAGATGCATCAAAATTTGATCACAACCAGTTACGAAATATACAACTCTTTATGAATGGTGCTACCTTCCCTTATGAGGGAATGGATTTAAACTTTACCAAGAACAAATATGGTAAGCTCTATGATATGTTTGTAAACTTTCAGTCATCCTATTATCAGAAAGAAGCATGTCCGCTATTATCACCGCAAGACTTGAAGTCCAAGGCACCTCTGGTTGTGATGAACTGTTCATATTTGGAGGAGTCGATGAAGGAGACAACTATTGATATCAGACTAGAATTTGAAACATCTGCAGTTATTCCAGAAAAAACAACAGCTTATTGTCTTATTGTTCCCGAGGCACAGGTGTTTTATCAACCGCTGTCCAACATGGTGACCAGAGTATAAATAGCACATATTCCTGCATTGCCCTTCACAGTCATGGAAAGCTACGATGAAGTCAACCCCCCCTCCAAGGGGGACAACAGACCTTAAATGTGAACGTCGGCCGCACAGTACAGATGAGGATTCGAGGTTTATCATCTATCGCTCCCTGGTGAGTGAAGCTATTGCCGCCTATTCCAAGGCTCACTATGTACAAGGAATATCACCGCATCTGGTTTCCTATCGACCAGATGGATACATGTCTACGTTCGGCTACTAGGACAGGTCATACAAACACTGTTACAATCAAAAGAAAAACGAGGATGACGTCACCAAAGCCTCGTGTCGTTATGTTGGAGAGTGGGCGGATCCCCTAAACTGTAAATGTGATCGTTGCTCTACAAGTCGAGACGCCGATGCAGTATTTGAGATTTATCGCACCATGGTGAGCGTAGCTATTCAAGCCTACCATAAAGCAGAATTTCTTCGTGTAATGCCGCAGCATCTAATCCCATATTTACCAGCTGGATTTCTATCCACATACGGTGCACATGACATTGATCTCAACTGGATAAGCTACCATTACATCTCCGTATGTCAGCGGATGTTGCAGCCTGCCGCACCTGTCGTAGACATTTCATGCATCGAGGAGAATCTCGCACCGATTGGGATGGACCAAATCTTATGATACAAGATTGTAAACGATGTACTGATAACTTGATGAATAAAATTGTGTGTAATTGATTCTTTGAGTATTTTATTTTCCTGCACCTAGCCAATCGGTTAGTTGTTAAGAAGCAGTGGTAGTGGAAGGTGTGTGACATCTGTCGCCATGCCGAGAACATTGATTGTCGACGTGCAGGGTTTCAAGGTGAACGGAAACAAGTTTGTATTTAAAGAAGTTGGAATGATTGACTGCACAACCATGTGGGCACCAAGAGTAACCAGTTTTGTCTTTGAACCACCGTTTCCATTGCATTTGCAGTCGGACGAGGACAGAAGGCAAACAGAGTGGTTGCAACGCAATTTGGGACTAGTCTGGACAGAAGGTGACATTCCTTACCATCATCTAACACTTGTTCTAAAAGCTCACTTGTTTGGCGCTGACCTTGTCTCTGTAAAGGGAAGTGAAAAAGAGGAATGGTTACGTCAGTATGATAATTCAACATGTCAACTTGTTGACCTTCATGAACTGGAATGTCCTGCACTGCACAACCTGTCCGGACCTGATGAACCTTTACAAAATAAAGCACTTCAAAACGTTTCAAAGCTTTTTGATTGGCTAGCTTGCAAAGATTGTCAAAACTTTCATGTTGAGTGTAAAGCGCTCTAACGTCGACTACAGTGTGAGACATACCAGCGATCAGTGTGGACGTGTAGTGTTATGGCTGCAATTGAAGGTTTGGACGCCAACCCAACGGAGCGAGCTATTGTCAAGTTTTTCGCCTGCAAAAAGTAGCTCGATAATTTCAGTGACGAGGAATTGAATGCTTTGCCCAAGGCGTTCCTCTTTTATGTTGCTTCAAACGCGGTGAAAAATATTTGGCACAGTGTAGCTAGTGAATGGGCCAGAGACCCTGGTCTGCGCGAACTACAACCATGCACTGACTTTAGTCATCACCAGCAAGTTTCTATTACCAAAATGCCGTCCATTAGACAGTGTGGAACGTGTCAGCTCCTCAAATTGTACCATGTACATGCAAATATAAAGTCATGTAAATAGTTTGTTTCATCATTCCATGGTTGTGTTGAAGAAGAGGAAGAAGAGGCAGCAGCAGCAGTATCGCCAGCGCCAGAAAGTAAGACAACGCTTGAAAAAGATATATCAGAACTTTGCTGGTCATGGTCTCGTTAGCAAGACCGGTGATGCACTTCCCATTGAACTGCATATTCCTGGCTATCAATTTTGTGGACCTGGAACTAAACTAGACCAGCGTCTAGCACGAGGGGATTCTGGAATCAACGTATTGGATGCTGCGTGTAGGGATCATGACATTGCTTACATTGACAAGAAAGCTGAAGTACGTCGAGTTGCAGACCACATTCTTCTAAGAAAGGCCATGCAGCGTGTGACGTCATCTACTGCTTCTATTGGTGAGAAGATTGCAGCCTTGATCGTGTCAGGAGCTATGAAGTCAAAGCTAATGATAGGTGGTGATGGATTAGTGAGGAAAAGGACAAAGAAATAAACATGAATCAAATATTGTTCATTATTTATTGAGGTCAGTCCACCAGTTCATAGTATTCACAAAATATTCGGTTATCTTCTTGTAAAAACATACAATTTTAATTTTTAAAAATTTGAAAGATAAAAGTGTTTTCTTATTTACTACGTGTGTAAATGTCCAAAAGGCAAGCTATTTACACCATCCCACAGACGTTTATTGTCATATGTTGAAAGCGATGTTTTATTTTGATTCACTGTATACACATTATGGTTCTTTGAAAGGATGCGTGTTTGCTGGCACAAGCGAGAGGTGTTTGCGTAGAGTACACATCGATATTCCTCAACATTGAGGAATTGCGTGACGCTACGAAGAACACCCTTCGCTTTTCATTGACCTTTATTCTTTTGTGTTGAAAATGCGTACATTTTCGGCGCCAAACCAAAAAATTCGGTCATTACATCGCCAGCACATTTATCCTTAAATAGACCAATGTGTTTTATATTCATGGTAATTATGCCAAACATATTGTTTACATCATAGTTTGAGGTATCAAAATAGCTTGGATGTTGTCTCACCACAGAGTAAACATCTGTCTTATTGGTTTGATAGATAAGACTGTCTGTATCCGTATACAAAAATTTTAAATCGCCAAACTTTGCTTGGCAAACTCATAATGAAATTGATACATTACAAATTTAGAAAAATCAAGTATTACCATTCCCAAGTAAATTGGTTTGTTATACATGATTTCGGTCTTCGTCAATTCAATGGTTACTAAATCAGTTTCAATGACCCGTACAGAATGGAAATTGGGCATTGCAATATATTTTCGTGCAGCATATCGACCGTCCCAGTGGTTCACCAAATGGATAGTTCTATGTTTTCTAATATTCTCCATGGATTTACCGTAGCATTCATTGTTCATTAATTTATAAAAAATTGATTCGAATGTAGTCTTGGCGTGCTGGCGATGATGAGTATTTAATTGCATGTACGGTTGTAACCATGGTTTTTGGTCGAAACAAATAATGCGATGAATGGATTGTAGTTTCAAACCATGTTTCAAACATTGCATTAAATTTTCAATGTGTATGACGTACCAATCTTTTGAATTTAACGTTGCCAGCAACTTTTAGTCGTTTGAACGTGAACTGGGAGGTTGCAGTTCTTCAACACAAAATGGCGATCAGAATGATGATTGTGTATCTCGCGAGGGTATAATAAGTTGACTTCAAGTAAATAGCCACGTTTGTCATTGCTCAAGGCGTCTTGTAAATTAAAATTTGAAACTTCGTCTGAAGTCAGCCATCGAAAATTTCGATACGGAAGTGGTTTTTCCATACCATATCCGTATAAATTGTTACAATCCTGGTAGGTGAGGTATGTTGTAGGCTGCTTTGGTTTGTATGAATCCATATATGGATTATTTGCTTTGGCATGTTTTTGCACAAGCGATACAACCCCGCCACGTATCGCAGGTTCAAAAAAGAGCAACATGTCTATATCTGTTAATAGTTCCAGTTCTATTCCAGCTACCTTCAACATACAGTCCCAACTATATCCGGCAACGGTGTAGTAATGGGCTGGATCTAGATTGTAAATTTCGAGACACAGCTTGCGAAAGTGTTCAAACGTGTCTGTCAAAAGTAGTGTATCAATTTTGAGGTATAAATCTGCATACTGTCCCAAAATTGATATCTTGAACACGTCCCATACTTTTTGGGCGTGTAAATAGTCTTCTTCAGAAATTTGACTCTTTGTTAAATCTTTGTAGAATTTTTCTTTTGAAGGGAGTGCAGTTTCCTGTAAACATGCCCAATTGTTTACATAATTATGGGGAAACACCCCTTTTCGATTGCATAATTCAAATTGTTTGTCATTGGTAAAGTGTTGACGTACAGAATGCAAGTCTTTCAGCTACGTTCCACACCAAAAAAACTATCGGAATACCGCACTGGTTCCAAGTTGCAACGGAACGACTGCCTCTACACACTTGCTTGTAACTTCGGCGCACGGCGATACAAAAGAAAATGAAGTGCCTCTCCGACGTGACCTTCCAACCTAGCCTTTTCCTGGAGCTCATCAGCGCCCTCTACCCTTCTGGAACCTTCGCCTAGTCATGCTGTCGACTATGTCCGTGACGTAAAAGCATCAACCTCAGGTTACTTCCGCTTGCTTTCTTCCTCCTGCTATGCGACGTTGCCAGAGCTCTCAAAACCATGCGATATCAGCGACACTATATTATAGAGAATAATACGCTGAATAATCATTTGGAATACATAATATATTAAAATCACACACAATACTAAAGAACGATATCGAAGAACTTTTGGACAGGTTGAAGAGGCAGTTCCTGTGAACGGGAGTTCAGACTGCTTGCTCCCGAAACCGCTCTTGGGTATGCTCACTTTTGCGGTTTCTGTTCATGGATCTTGGATTTCCCTGTGTAGCCACCCAGGATTTTCAACATAATGCGAATCACTGATGAGACCATGTTTGAAGTACATTCAGAAAATACCCATAATAGGGCAAATACAACCCATATTTCGGTGTTCATGAAAGTCCCAATTTCACACACCATGGCAGAATTTGGTATGCAGTCACTGGGATCCAATAGTGGGTGCATATCCCTCTCGGATGCGATAAACACTGACCGGTACAACAAAGTTTTCTGCAATTTGTAGAGAAATTTCTGAGTGGATGACATTTAGTTGACCCAGGACAGCGCAACTTGTCACTTGTCAGGTGAGTGCTTGGTTGAGCACAGCACGTGTGGATCACCTCGTGCCGCACTGACGTCTCCGTGAAGGCGCAGGATCGATTCCCAGCTCTGCAAGGAAGTTTAATTCTGCTCTGAGGGCTGGAACAGTGTGGGTTTGATTCTCACCTCAGATATCCTAGAGGTGGTTTCCCCCACTTCTAATCCAGGCGAATGCTGGGATGGTACCTAAATTAAGTCCACGACTGCCTCCTACCTAAATCCTAGCCCCAATTACAAGGACAGTGCCGTGGAGAGCGGCGACGGGCCCTGGGGCTGGAATCTCTCAGGCCCGCCTCTATAACCAAACTATGCAAAATTAATTTATTGAGCCCGTTGGAGGAGGTTATCCGGGTACCATCCACCGAAAAAATGGTACTTCGTATGATCCCGTCCTTCGAAGCCACAACCTGAGAGGATCGGATGCATTTCTTTAAGGGCTTGTGTAGCACGAGAGTCTTGGTCCCAGAGATCGAGTCCATTTGCACGATTTATGTCAAAGACGCCCAAAGAAATACACCATCAAAACTCAAAGCTATCAATAAAGAGATCCAGTCTTAAGTTAAATTTCGTGAATGTTTTATTCAACAAAGAAACCCCTATCCTTCTTCGGAGGGTTAAAAATCGGCTATTCCGCAAACCTGGTTACAATGGTGAGTCAAACCCTATGTGAAATTAACTAACCCTTGCGAATGTCCTTATTACAAGAAAGCAAAAGCAACAACTAATCTAGGCGCGTGGCACAGGACAAAATCTAACCCGAAGTAAAGTTACAAGCAAATGACTCGGTAAAATTTACATTTAACAGCAAAGCAAATCCAATCCCTGAGTTAGGATGATACCACGTCCACTTTTACAGTTGCATTTAATATCTATCTAAATCCTGACATGAATGAAAATATTACGACGAGACGCGTCGTAATCAAAGAATTAAAACAAAACTAATGATAGCAGACCACAGACAATCAAAAAAACAGAACAGAAATATACAATCTTATAACTAACAGGGGTACAATCAGGTTATACACTCAGAATAAGTCAACACACAAGTACACCAAAGCCTGCATACGCAATCGTCATCTCAAGAATGTGAGTTAGGTTGGCAATAGCGTAATCATCATTACGGCTTACATCGCTTTAGAATCACGCGGGCCATGATTTACGAACTTCTGGTTCCAGCGATTCTTAGTCGTCGAAAAATCAAGTAGTGTCAGCTCATTTAAGGTTTCACTTCCAAATGGAAATGAAGCAGCTCATGGCGTCAGAGTAGGACAATAAAACAATGTTACCAAAATTATGATGCTCAAATTATAAGTTATTTATCACGTCGGTTTTGCTCAGTGAGAAATATGATTTATATTCAGGTTTATCAAGTAGTTTTTAAGTTCCCTAAGATGGTTTAGATAAAAGACACCAGTCGCAGGCTGCATAAATCTCCTCAGAGATTAAGTCGAAGACATGACCCTAACAGTCAGCATAACTCCCTGAGCTAACAATGGCTCAGGCACAATAACACAAGCGTGTGTGGCGCGACTTACACAGTTTGCACGCATAAAATTCATCAGTCGATCTGGCTCTATGGCTCAATATCGCCGGAATACACCAATAAAGAAGGGGATATTCATTCCATCCAGCCTTCACAAAAATCTGTGTTCTAAGACACAACAAATACATGAGTTACCTATCGTTAAACAATTACTGGTGGTGCATTCTTGGAATACACGGTACGAGAGATTAAAATTTTGAATGCTTTTGCATGTTCTTTCCTTCCTCTTTGTCAAACACCAACAGTGATCTTCTATTTTCTCTTAGGTGTTCCGGTTGCTTATATCTTTTATGAGTCTGTTTCAGATATATATTCCATGACCCACCTAACGTCATATAGCAGCGAATATCTGAAGCTCCTCAATTCCTCCTGGTGCGAGAGGACTTACATATCCATCTGGCCACCAGATCTTGTTACCATCGTCAGCTATTTTCTCCTTGAGCAAGAGGACTACGTCTACTGTTTCACTCATCATGCTGCGCTAATATCGCCTACTATCAACTCTTTGAAGACCATTCATCAAGAAGAACATTTATTTTTGATAAGTTGGTTATGCTGATATGTATACCCTTTGTCTCCTACTCCCACTCTTTTCCCTTCCTTGGACCCTCTGTGCTTCGATGAGCTGGTCTCACTTCTCAGTCGGCAGTTGACTCGGTCAGTTAAGGCTCCTCTCGAGCCAGCCTCCTCAAACCAAGAGGCACACTCTCTTCTACGCCATGTTGGCAAGGTAGTTGTCATCAAAGGAAACTTCGCCTTCAACATGAAATCAAGATAAGTACCATCTTAAAAGTTTTAACCTCATCTTCATGGTTTTAACTTCCACGTGCTTTTAACGATACTTTTATAGACAGTGTGAAATTATTCATTTTGGGGCAAAATCATTCTTCGTGGGATTTGCCATGTTGAGCTTTTGCTTGTATAAGCCAACCTTACTAAAAAAGAGCTTTTCTTAAGCTATTCAAATGAGAAATCCTCTCACTACGTGGGATATTACCTAATACCCGCTGTCTATAATTCACCAAGCTAGTTCCTCCGTTGGATTTTCTCAACCCCATTTTTTTACTAAGGTCGTTCTGGAACCTTCGAGATCTTGTACTCTATCTGCGAGTCTTGCCGTCAGATATTTTTCACTCACTTGTAACAATAATATTTAAAATGAGGAATCTTCCTTACAAATTGTTGCAATAGCTAACTTTCTTCCACCGCTGGAACCGCTGGAATGTTCTATGGTACATTTAATTGTAACTCACAACTTCCTCAAGAAATAGACTCTCACCTATATAGTGCAATCAGTTATTTCCATAATTGCAATAATTTTCTTTCTTATAAACTTTAGTGTTTCTATAGTGAACTTTGCATCCACCTTTTTCAGACTACAGTGATAACCCGTGCTTGCTCCACGTTTCTACCGCGTCGCGATCGTCCGTTTACATTAAATAAGGCCATGAACATTTTTCCTCAATCCCCTATTTCTCTTTCCTAAACCTCCTACTAACAATCCGTAATAAATTTTTCAATTTAGGTCTGTTTCAATAAGGTGTCACTCTGCGAAGTGCCCTTCCATTTTTCTTGTTTATCATTAAGTAATTGCTGTATAATTACGTGTTTTATACACGGTTTAAGTTTACATTGTTTTTTTCTCTATAATCAGGGAAACCAATTCTTTAAACTCTTGAGCGAGTCATGTTCAGGTTTCACGAAATGGAAACTGTCCCATTTGGCTAGTGATTCCTACTCAAACTTGGGAAGTCTAGAACCTTCCTTTTAACTTTCTTCAGGTTTCACAGTAAGTGACCTGCCCTTATTTGCATAATAACCAACATTAATTCTGTATAAATATAAGAAGTTGTAGGAACTTCTATCTTATTCTTCATGTTTTTCTTATTGTTATTTTCGAAGTTGTCACTTTCTCTAGAACATTCTCTCAAGAATTTCTTAAAGTACACTCTTTGTACTAAATTTAAATGTTTAAACTTTAATTACTACACATGTCTTTTTATTTTCCTATAAAGATTTTAGAAATATGTAAGGTTTTAAACCTCATAAATTGTCAATTGCCTGGAGCAATCGTTTAATGTTGAGAGGTCTGCGACCCCATTTGTTAAAAAGTTCAAATGAACTATGTTTGTCAAAATATATTACATACTTATTAAATTCATTAACCTTCTTTGAATTGTTTAATAAATTAAATATTTGTTTTTGGATTAATCATTTCTCTGATACTACAGTTAGGCAAGATCCTGGCTTTCCTAGCTCTTCCTAGGTTCATGCCCTCGTTCATACTCAATAAAGCTTTTACTATCAGTCTTGCCAGACCATCACCCTTCCCTATAGTACTTTTATACATGCTTGGGAGGAAATACACTAAAGCCTTTCTCTGGCAAAACGCCCAAGTCCTAGCTGCGGTTCCCGTTAGCTTCGACCAAGCTCGTACCTACTTTAGGTATCAGAGAGTTAACTTCCAGTGGCAACCGCCTTTAAGTGTGTTTAAAGTTAAACTTATTAATTTTGTGGGACTCTCCTCCTATCTTTCTATCCTTTTTCTCCAATCCAAAATCTACTTCCTTCTCTTAATCATCTTCCCTTGGTGGGTGGGTTATTCCTCAGCTTATAATCTACCCAAAAATTGGTACCAGAAACCCGGGAGAGTCCATTTTCCATTTTTTCTTAAAAAAAGTGTCATTTGACAATACTTTGCATATTACTAATATCTGCTTTGGATTTTTCAGCTATAACTACATCATGCAAAGCCTGTGAACGGGAAAGAGGCCGCTCCTGTCTCGTTTGGTGTGTCCTGTTCTTTCTACTCATTCGCTGCTGCCAGCTTGACAGCATTTCCAAGGTTCCACAGTTTCGTGAGTTACATTTTCATCTATCTTCTTTAATATGGCTCCTACTGATAAGGATAAGGATGAAAAACTTACTTCTAAACGAGCATCCTATAAAGGGCAAATTACCCGATTCAGAAGGTACATAAAAGAATTAGATCCCTCAGAAGCGCAATTAGATTTGTTGAAACATCGGGTAAAGGATTTTGAACGTTCTTATGAAAACTACTGTAACATTCAAACTGAAATAGAAACTTGCATGCTCAATCAAACAGAAGATCGTGTCGAAGTTGAAAACCTATATTACGAAGGCATAGGTTCTGCTTTCAAAATAATACGCCAACTGATCCCCAATATCTCAGAACCGGACACTAAGGTCATCAATCCGGCACAGTTCGCACCCGCTTCAGTTCACAAGAACAAACCGAAACCGTTACTTCCTAAGATAAGCCTACCGCACTTCTCAGGTCAGGAAAGTGAATGGTATTCTTTTTATGAACTTTACTGCTCACTCGTTCATGACAATGATGAAATCCCAGACATTCATAAGTTCTACTTCTTACGGACGTCTTTGAAAAACGAGGCCTTGGCCTTGGTCCAATCACTGCCTTTAAGCGCAGACAACTACCACATCGCCTTTAATCTCCTTAAAGAGAGATATGGCAATTTACGTTTGAGTGTCGCTCGTCACATTCGCTGCTTGTTCAACTTACCAGCCGTCAAACCTAATGACGTCACCTCTTTAAGAGACCTCTTAGACTCTATGCAGTTAAATGTTAGAGCATTATACCAACTTAAGCAGCCTGTCCAAACATGGGACACCATACTTATTCATTTAGCTACATCCAGATTCGATTTTTCGACTTTGAAGGCTTGGGAGATCGAACTCGCCCGCAAAGAGGAATTTTCGTTCGAACACCTTATCTTGTTTCTCAACAGCCGATGTCAATTCCTTACAGCACTCGCATTTCAGTGCCAAAAGGTCGAAACGAATCATCAGTGTCAAATTTTTGAAAAAAAAACTTGCTTCTACAAAGGGACATCAGCCCCCATCTGTCGAGAACAAGCAAACCCGTTCTTCTTTCAATCATTCAAGAGAACATATCAGGCCGCTTAACAAATCTTTAAAATGCACGCTCTGTAAAAAGCTTCACACATTGTATTCGTGCAAATCTTTTAAAGAATTGTCTGTCGAAGATCGAAGGAAGTTTGTCTTCAATAGCAAACATTGCTTCAATTGCTTGTCACCTAAGCATTCTTCTTCGAACTGTACGTCATCAAATCTCTGTTTCCATTGTAAAAAACCGCACCATTCTTTATTGCACGTTCATGAGAAATCGAGGTCACCAGTACCCGCTTCTTCAAGCTCCATGCAGAGCAGCTCCGAACAAACTAATGCTTCTTCCTGCATTTCTAACGCCGAAACTTCTTACAGTGCGCAAGTTCTTTTGTCTACTGTACAATTCGAAATCCAAGATAAATTTGGAAATTGGGTTCGAACCCGCGGTCTTCTCGATTCCGCTTCAACGCACAACTTTGTTTCACAATCGTTGATTAAAAAACTAGGTCTTTCGTCATCGCCGACTTCTATCAATGTGACCGGCATTGACAATTTGAAAACTCAAGTCTTGCAGTCTTCAAAATTGAAAATCAGAGACGTTTGCCAAAGAAACACCAATCTTAATTTAAACTGTCTCATTCTTACCAGTATTGGCAAAGACACTCCTAGCAGCGCTATTTTTTTTAGCGTATGGCTTTTAGTGCCGGGAGTGTCCGAGGACATGTTCGGCTCGCCAGTTTTGTAGCTACTTCGAGACGGACACCCAATGGGTGAGCTACAAGTACCGTTGGGGAGGAAAGTTGGAAGGGAGGGTCGAGGAGTTGGAAGGTAGCGGCTGTGGCCTATAGTTAGGGACCAATCCCGGCATTTGCCTGGAAGGAAGATGGGAAACCACAGAAGACCATCTTCAAGGTTGCCGGCGGGGGGATTCGAACCTCCTCGCCTCCCGGATGTGAGCGACTGCCAACAGTCATGCCGCAACGACCTCGGCTAACTCACCCGGTAGCAGCGCTATTAATACTTCCAGTTTAAAGATTCCTTCGCATTTAAGGTTAGCTGATCCTCAGTTTAATGCTCAAGGTCCCATTGATGCACTTTTCAGTGCCAGTGTTTTCTGGAATTGCATTCGCAAACAAACACGCAAGTTATCTTCAACCGTGGTCGCTAGAGACACCGATTTTGGTTGGGTTATTACTGGTGAAATCCAACAACCCAGTCTTCAAACTAAAGCGCAATGTCATTTCGTTACTGCTGACATAAATCCCATTTCCGAAAAAGAGAACGCTCATGTTTTCGATCTCGATACTTTTGAGAAACACTTGCCGAAACGATGTCTTATCGTGAACAACTACGATACCTCTGTAAGTTGTTTAAATGATTTTTGCCTTCTTTACGTATAATATAGCAATTCAAGTTCGCCTTGCTTTGTGTTACTTCGTCTACCTTCTTATGTCATTTTTATAGCAGGTAATTGCTTAAAATTTCTATTGAAAACTATCTTCCCCTTGTGTAAAACCATGGCTATCAGTCTCCATAACTTCGCTGTACGCTATGTTTCACTTCTTTCGCTATGTAGAAGGATGGCCACGGCCGGCTCCTCCCTCCTTCCTCACAATTGGAAGTCGCTCATGAAACCGTTTGAAAATCTGAATTCTACAGCATCTAGAATAACTATTCTTATGTGTAAATTCTTTCTCAATGTCCCAGCTTTTCTTCTCTGTTCGGAAGAATTAAGCTTCTTTCTGTTGAAAATTGTCCGATCCGTGATCCTCTAAATTATGCGAAATTGATTTCCTACTCTGTTTCATACAGCTTTAAGTTGGTTTTTCACGTCCAAGTTACGATTGACTGCATGCCGTCCAACCTGAATATCTGCTTTAAGTTACAGCTGATTCAACTAGTGTTGTTTGTGTACTTTGAACTGCTTGTTTTTCAAACTTGTTTGTATACAAGCCCGAGAAAGGCCAAGTTATCGTTTATTTCCTGTATGCCTGCCAAAGTTCAAAGCAAGTTTCTCTTATCTCAACTCTGGCTGATTGCCAACCATTGTCTGGCGAGCCGCTACCGTAATCTCGGAAGTCGCTCACCTACTTCCCAAAATAAACTTGTTCCGGTTAAGGACTCTTTCAGCTATTTATATTCCTTATCTCGTTGTACTATGTGGGTCAAGGACGCGCTTGCTTATGTCTTCCACTTATTCACGCTCGTATTCTACAATTGCTTCGATTCTCGTCTCGTAACATCGTTGCATATCCTTTACGCGCTTATGTATTGCACTTTGATTACATATTTTGAAATCTTATTGTTCATTAATGAACAAACTGGTTTTTTCTCGTCGTCACATTCGATGTGTTTTTGCATTTATACTTGTCACGTCACGTTTCTCGCTGACTTAAGTATTTTTCTGAGTAACCCCTTTGATACTTATTATGACTTAAGGTCATTGCTTATGGCTACTAGGTTGTTACCTATGGCGTTCTTGCTTTCTACTCGCATAGTTTCTTTGTTTATTTGGTATATTCTTGTCCTGAATAGATGTACTTGTTTCTATACGCTTTGTTTAAACTTGTTAATTCTCCTTTTGCATTGTGTCGCAATCTTTACTAGTGCTTTATTTCCCTCAGCTTCTAGTTATTTTGTGATGGAAGATGTCGTTAATTCTCGTTATTTAACTCCGTTTTCTAATGACCCTGATGACCTCCTTCCACTCACACCTGGTCACTGTCTTACACGCACTTCTCTCTCTGCCCATCCTCCCCTTCCTAATTCTTTCAGGGATTCTGATTTACCTATTGTTTGGCGTAAACTTGAAGCCCTCCGCAATTCCTTTTGGAAGAGGTGGAACTTGGAATATTTAACTTCCTTGCAACGGAGACAGGAGTGGTTTCTTTCCAGTCCCGACATTAAAGTGGGAGACTTGGTCTTAGTTAGGGATGTTTCACCCCCCCCCCTAGTCTGGCCTTTTGGAAGAGTGACCGAGTGTTATCCTGGAAGAGATGGGAGAGTCAGGGTAGTCAGAGTCTTGACCACTAATGGTCAGATCACAAGACTACTTCTCTGCAATTGCTTATTACCTTTAAATGTTTACTTGTTTTTCTTGTTCCCTGTTGGTGTTTTTCCCTCCCAGTATGGTGCATTCTTGGAATACACGGTACGAGAGATTAAAATTTTGAATGCTTTTGCATGTTCTTTCCTTCCTCTTTGTCAAACACCAACAGTGATCTTCTATTTTCTCTTAGGTGTTCCGGTTGCTTATATCTTTTATGAGTCTGTTTCAGATATATATTCCATGACCCACCTAACGTCATATAGCAGCGAATATCTGAAGCTCCTCAATTCCTCCTGGTGCGAGAGGACTTACATATCCATCTGGCCACCAGATCTTGTTACCATCGTCAGCTATTTTCTCCTTGAGCAAGAGGACTACGTCTACTGTTTCACTCATCATGCTGCGCTAATATCGCCTACTATCAACTCTTTGAAGACCATTCATCAAGAAGAACATTTATTTTTGATAAGTTGGTTATGCTGATATGTATACCCTTTGTCTCCTACCCCCACTCTTTTCCCTTCCTTGGACCCTCTGTGCTTCGATGAGCTGGTCTCACTTCTCAGTCGGCAGTTGACTCGGTCAGTTAAGGCTCCTCTCGAGCCAGCCTCCTCAAACCAAGAGGCACACTCTCTTCTACGCCATGTTGGCAAGGTAGTTGTCATCAAAGGAAACTTCGCCATCAACATGAAATCAAGATACGTACCATCTTAAAAGTTTTAACCTCATCTTCATGGTTTTAACTTCCACGTGCTTTTAACGATACTTTTATAGACAGTGTGAAATTATTTATTTTGGGGCAAAAATCATTCTTCGTGGGATTTGCCATGTTGAGCTTTTGCTTGTATAAGCCAACCTTACTAAAAAAGAGCTTTTCTTAAGCTATTCAAATGAGAAATCCTCTCACTACGTGGGCTATTACCTAATACCCGCTGTCTATAATTCACCAAGCTAGTTCCTCCGTTGGATTTTCTCAACCCCATTTTTTTACTAAGGTCGTTCTGGAACCTTCGAGATCTTGTACTCTATCTGCGAGTCTTGCCGTCAGATATTTTTCACTCACTTGTAACAATAATATTTAAAATGAGGAATCTTCCTTACAAATTGTTGCAATAGCTAACTTTCTTCCACCGCTGGAACCGCTGGAATGTTCTATGGTACATTTAATTGTAACTCACAACTTCCTCAAGAAATAGACTCTCACCTATATAGTGCAATCAGTTATTTCCATAATTGCAATAATTGTCTTTCTTATAAACTTTAGTGTTTCTATAGTGAACTTTGCATCCATCTTTACAGACTACAGTGATAACCCGTGCTTGCTCCACGTTTCTACCGCGTCGCGATCGTCCGTTTACATTAAATAAGGCCATGAACATTTTTCCTCAATCTCCTATTTCTCTTTCCTAAACCTCCTACTAACAATCCGTAATAAATTTTTCAATTTAGGTCTGTTTCAATAAGGTGTCACTCTGCGAAGTGCCCTTCCATTTTTCTTGTTTATCATTAAGTAATTGCTGTATAATTACGTGTTTTATACACGGTTTAAGTTTACATTGTTTATTTCTCTATAATCAGGGAAACCAATTCTTTAAACTCTTGAGCGAGTCATGTTCAGGTTTCACGAAATGGAAACTGTCCCATTTGGCTAGTGATTCCTACTCAAACTTGGGAAGTCTAGAACCTTCCTTTTAACTTTCTTCAGGTTTCACAGTAAGTGACCTGCCCTTATTTGCATAATAACCAACATTAATTCTGTATAAATATAAGAAGTTGTAGGAACTTCTATCTTATTCGTCATGTTTTTCTTATTGTTATTTTCGAAGTTGTCACTTTCTCTAGAACATTCTCTCAAGAATTTCTTAAAGTACACTCTTTGTACTAAATTTAAATGTTTAAACTTTAATTACTACACATGTCTTTTTATTTTCCTATAAAGATTTTAGAAACATGTAAGGTTTTAAACCTCATAAATTGTCAATTGCCTGGAGCAATCGTTTAATGTTGAGAGGTCTGCGACCCCATTTGTTAAAAAGTTCAAATGAACTATGTTTGTCAAAATATATTACATACTTATTAAATTCATTAACCTTCTTTGAATTGTTTAATAAATTAAATATTTGTTTTTGGATTAATCATTTCTCTGATACTACAGTTAGGCAAGATCCTGGCTTTCCTAGCTCTTCCTAGGTTCATGCCCTCGTTCATACTCAATAAAGCTTATACTATCAGTCTTGCCAGACCATCACCCTTCCCTATAGTACTTTTATACATGCTTGGGAGGAAATACACTAAAGCCTTTCTCTGGCAAAACGCCCAAGTCCTAGCTGCGGTTCCCGTTAGCTTCGACCAAGCTCGTACCTACTTTAGGTATCAGAGAGTTAACTTCCAGTGGCAACCGCCTTTAAGTGTGTTTAAAGTTAAACTTATTAATTTTGTGGGACTCTCCTCCTATCTTTCTATCCTTTTTCTCCAATCCAAAATCTACTTCCTTCTCTTAATCATCTTCCCTTGGTGGGTGGGTTATTCCTCAGCTTATAATCTACCCAACTGGGTAGATTTATATTCAAGAATGAACCTTAATTACAATCCGCTCAATGAACTGGGTCATTAGCGTGACATTAAGGCGCCCATACACATGAGTCGTCCTCGCTCTGCATAGTAGTAAAATACAGGTGTACGCAGCGATCATCTGCTGGCTCAAAGCTTATGTTATACTCCTATAAACATGACTTTCAACATTCCACAAATGTTTGGTGACGTCAAAGGTCTACAAAAAATTAATCAATACTGTCGGGTCTCGCATTGAATGATGGGATAAATATAACCAGTTTCGCTGGTCTGCCTAACCTTGAGGCATGTCACCTTTCACTCTTTCACTGACAAGAGCGCGTGGCTCGTCCACATTACTTTGATCAAAACTGTGCACTTTTATCATACGGAAATCACATGCTTAAGTCCTATAAGTGATCCGTAGATTGCTAAACATTGTTCATTATTCCATAAGAGTGTCTATCAGAATAACCTGCCCTGTCTAATGGTATAACTTTTATGAAATGTCAAATACACGTAAATCGTAGACTGTACACATGCTGATTCAACTGCTTTGAAATGGAAGATGTTTCACTCGCTTCCTACTCATTCTAACTTTCATGTTGTCGTGCTCACAGCTTAGAACATTATCAAAATTATAAAACAACACCTAAATCCTTCTGTGTTGTGAATTGACACGGTGATATTCCTGGGTGCATGACCCGGTTAAGTCATTATTATAATACATGTGTTAGTTCCCACTCGGAACTCTTGTGGAAAAGTGCGTCCACAAATAACGTTAAATAAACCATACAAAAATGTGGCAGTAACTCTCGACTGTCCAACTGATACAATAAGCTCAACATCAAAGTAACTGAGGGATTCTAAACAGGGTGATCCCTAAATTTTAACGAATCGCGTCTTCATAGTGAAGATATCAGTTGTCTGATATAACAAATTCAGCTCTCACATGGCTGAGGTTTATTCACTGAAAATAACAAGATGTACATGGTCATCATCATCTTGCACAGTTTCCAGCCACTGGCCGGGTCTGTTTGGAACACAAGCCTCTCCAACGTCTTCTGTCTTCCCACCATCTCTCAGCCTCCACCGTTGTCCAGTCTTCTCCTCTCTTCTTCACGCTTTCTTCCACCCCCTTCAGCCACCTGTCTCTCGGTCTTCCTCTAGGTCTCTTTCCTTCCCACTTCGTCTCGTGTATCCTCCTGGGTATCCTCTTCTCCTCCATTCGTTTTACATGTCCATACCATCTAAGTCTAGACTTCTCTATACCATCCTGTAATGGTTCCTCCTTCATTAATTCTCTGGTCCTCTCATTTCTTATTCTGTCCATCTTTGTAGCTCCAATACTGCTTCTCAAGAACCTCATCTCACTGGCCTGTATTTTGCTCTTCTCCCTTCCTTTCATAACCCAGGTCTCCGAGGCATACGTCAGGATAGGGACATAGTACGTCCGATATATGATCTTTTTGCTGTTCTGAGGGACATCCTTGCTCCATAACATGCTTCTCACACTCCTCCGAAATGCTTCTGCCTGCCTCCCCCGCTCATTTATTTCTCTATCGTTTCTTCCATTCTCTTGTATCAGGCTTCCTAGATACTTGAAACTCTCCACTTTCTTCAGCTGTTCCCCACCAATTGTTATTCCCGTTGTGGTTCTTTCCTTCTTCCTTGTTGTGATCACCATCTCACTCTTATTTATGCTAAATTTCATTCCATATCCTTGTATTATTCCTTCCCACACGTCCAACTGTTCCTGTACCTCCTCCTCCTTGTTTCCCCAAATCATCAAATCATCTGCAAACACCATTGCTTTCATCTTTCCTTCCCCAATTACTTGTGCCACTCGGGTCATTATGTCATCCATCACCACAATGAAAAGTAACGGTGACAAGGCACTTCCTTGTTTCAGGCCGTTTCTCTGTTCCAACCAGTCTGATCTCTCTCCTCCCACTTTCACACAGCTCACGCTTCCCTTGTACATCTCCTTTATCCTCTTTATAGTCCATTTCTCTACTCCTCTATCCTCCAGGGACTTCCACACTTTGTTTCTGCATACACTGTCATATGCTTTCTCAATATCCAGGAAGGCCATCAGTAGATCTGTTCCATACTCATAGTGCTGTTCTTGTAACTGCCTTACAGCAAAAATCAAATCCACTGTGGACCTTCCTGCTCTGAAGCCATGTTGTTCTTCCCTCATCCCTCCTTCTATCCTTGTCCTAATTCTCTTTTCCAAAACTTTCTCGAAGATCTTTGCACAATGACTCATCAGTGTTATTCCCCGATAGTTTCTGCAATCTGTTCTACTACCTTTCTTGAAGATCGGGACAATTATTCCTTTTTTCCAGTCCTCTGGGGTCTTCCTTTCCTTCCATGCTGTCCTCATCACTCGGTACAACCACTGTATCCCCACCTCTCCTGCTGCTCTCACCATCTCCACACTCAACTCATCCACACCCGGTGCCTTCCCTCCTTTCATCTTGTTCACTGCATCTTCCACTTCTTTCCATGTTAAGTCCTTTTCTGTTTGCAGTTCATCTTCCTCTTCCCCGATTTCTTCCTCCTCACCATCTTTTCCATTCGGGTTCAGAAGTTCTTCAAAATATTCTTTCCACATTTTCTTCAGTTCTTCCCTATTTTCTATCTCTTGTCCCCTTTTGTTCACCATTCTAACATAATCCGTAGGATCCTTCCGCCTCTTAGTTTTTACCATCCCATACAGGACCTTTTTTGTACCTTCACTATCCTCCTTCATCATCTTTGTCCACTCTTCCATCCACTTTCTTCTCTCCTCAGCCACTACTCTCTTCGCCTCCTTCTTTCTTTCCTGGTACTCTTCCCTTGTCTCTACCGTCCTATTTTGATACCACCTCCTAAAGGCTCTATTCTTTTTCCTTACTATATCTTTTGTCTTCTCATTCCACCATGGTGTTTCCTTCCACCTCTTCTTACTACTTGTCCTCCCACATACTGCTTCTGCTGCACCTACTAGTGTCTTCTTAAATCTAGCCCATTCCTCTTCCACCCCTCTTTCTTCATCTGTTGGAATCCCTTCCTTTACCATTTTGAGGTACTCGACCCTTTTATCCCCTTCTTTCAGTTTCCATATCCTTATACGTCTTTCCTGGTTCTCAGTCCCTTTCTTCTCCTTACTCCCTCTCAGGTTCATTACCAGCAATCGATGGTCGCTATCCAGGTTCTCCGATGGTATAACCTTGATGTCCGTGATGTTCTTATTTAGTTCTTTCTCATACAGTATATAGTCGACCACCGACTTCCTGGTCAAGTCATCACTGTACCATGTGATTGTGTGGCTCTCTCTTTTCTTAAACCAGGAGTTCCCAACTAGCAGGCTGTTCCTCTGGCAGAAGTCCAACAGTCTCTTTCCTTCCTCATTTCTTCCGCCCCAACCCTCTGGTCCTAGAACACTCTCATAACCTTGTCTTTCACTTCCTACATGGGCATTGAGATCCCCCATAACAATCATATTTTTTCCGACCAGCTGCTTCTGCAATTCCTCTTCAAACTCCTCCTTCTCTTCAGAGGCGCAGCCTACTTGTGGAGCATACACTTGCACTATTTCTACGGTCTCTCCCCTCAGTGCTACTTTCACTTTCATCATTCTATCACTTATTCTCCTCACTTCTTCTTTTAAACCATCTCGTACTACTACTCCCACTCCATTCCTCTTTCCCTCTTCGTTCCCACTCCAGTACAGTCTATAGCCTTTTCTCAGTTCTCTCCTTCCTTCCCCTTTCCACTTTGTTTCTGCCAATCCCAATAAATCCAACTTCCTTCTTTCCATCATATCCACTATCTCCTCCACCTTCCCCGTCAGCGTTCTTAGGTTTAAAGTTCCAAATCTTAATCCGTGTGTAAAGCCGTGTCGTCGTCTATTAAATCCATCCTGTCCGAGGCTCGTTCCATTTTTGAAAGCATTTGGTATCATCCACTACTGGCTTGCTGGGCCTATCGTAGCTTCACCAGAGCCCCGTTAGCCGTCACTTTTCAGGGTTCCTGTAGGACCTTCACAGCTACCGTAACGGTCCCGGGGCACACGAAGTCCCCACTGTACTTCGCCCCTACAGGCGATCCCCTACTTTGTGCCGTTGCCCGTCTCCCACGACGTGGACGAGGGGTTGGACTTATGGGACATGGTGCACCACCGTAATAATACGGCACATGGTGGCTCACAAAGATTATACCAGTTCCAAAGAAGAAAGTCATTATAATATAATAGCCCTGCCTGTGTGGTCTCTATCAGTTTCGGCTAAAAATGACTATTCAAATTACATCTAGCTGGACAAACCTTGTACATAAATGAGGGTACAGGACTCACAGTGACATGAATACGTTGTTCACCACCCTGTTTCCAGGCTGAGAGGGGTAATTCATCTCCATTCCTATGGAGGGATTAATAAGCTCCAAAAGCAAGACCAAAGGCCCTGGCCTATTTCTTCGTCCTCGATCTCGTACATGGCTCGTCCGTAGCAGTTCTGCTGGACTTTCCTCCAAATGGTAGAATTATATCGTAGGCGCTTTTCTCATCATGGGGAATTTACTCCATAATGGACATCACGTGTAATTAGTAGAATATGTCGAACACGTGGTACGTTTCACACAGCATTGTGATAGATTTGACGAATATCGCAGAAGTTATAATGTAAAACTGTACAAAAATAGCACACTGATTCTACACTGGTGCAGGTAATAGCAAAAATGGCTCTGGATTGTCCTGCCACAGAATCTACGATACAACAGATGGTATCTTTCACTGAATCTACTTACGAATGCAACACAAAGACAATCACACAAAATCTCGGCAATCACGACGAAATGTACATGAAGCGTGACATTGCCGGTGATTATTTTGACGATAGCGTTCGATGAGCTATCATAGTTGAATGTGGTCTCAATATTTTCGAGCCTCGTTGCACACAGAAGATGACCTGCTCTCAACAGCGTGGTCAAAAGTTTCAAATATAAGTCTTCCACGCGGTGAAGTACGAAAATGGTGTTTTCACTCAAAAAGCAAACTTTCCTTTCAAATAACGTAGCACAGGCCTTGCGTGGCCCCAAAGTAAACTATTATGTTGGATAATACAGTGCGTTCAGCACGATGGCTGTAGATAATTGCCCAACACTTATATTGGTGCACTTCGCACAAAAACGTGGTCTTCGTCGATCCAACGGACTATATGAAAAACACGTCCAGCCTCAGTGGACTATCAAAACGGTGTGTCGTAGTCAGAAACTCCTCGCTGGGTTTCAAGGAACTTGTAAGTCGTTGAGTGTTCACTTACATTAATTCCGCATATCCGCGGTGTAAATACATTTACCATAATTATATTTACTAATTCCAAAGGCATAATAAAATGGCAAATAAAACAGAATTACATGTTGTACGTTCCTGAGATATGCAGTAGCAAAATTGTGTATAAAATATATCCAGGAAGAAAATAAGCTGTCCTCGTCGAAGTCAAAATAGCATTATAATCACGAGGAAGCTTCAGAGTGTGTTGCACACAAGTAAGCACAAAGAGTAAGCATGCTCTCAGAGAAATATTGAAGACATGAGCGGATACGTGCTCATATGCCTCCCCGTTGTTTCAAATAAAAATGTGAGACTTGCATTTTTATTTGCCATCACAACCAATCCTAATTCTGAAAATATGTATCTCCAATATGCAACGTTGAAGATTCCAGTCTCTCTCTCGTATGTAGTGGTTCGTCAATCGTCGTCAGTGGTTCGTCGAAAAAAAAATAGCACTCCCATTGGGCATTAGTTTTCCTCGAAGAGATCTCCGAAGCCTTCTACATCGAGGTCTTGCAATCGTCGTTCCTTATCACGACGGGGTCGATCCATCCTCTGCTGGATCCTATTGAATTGTCAATACTCATAGCTGGTTCAATAAAGTGAATGTCAGCAGTTGTAGTGTTTCTTCGCTGATCCTGTGCCTTAGACTTGCCCTTTTGGTCCCTCGAAGTGCGGTCTTGCTCTTCGTCTCCATTGTTTCTTAACTGACGAACGTACTGTACCGTTTGTTTTTCATAAAGTTTTTGTCCAGACATTGTAATAGAGTGGCCAGGAGGCGCGAAGCAGTTGAACTCGCGGGACAGGCCATGCTATGAAGCGCTGAGATTATGAGAAGTAACATTCGGTTACAGATCGGAAGTTACGAGCATTACCGAGTGAATTGACCCATAGCCCGGCCGATCAATAAATCCATATGCTAGGGGATTATCTTTACTGTTTTGAAGCTAATCAGAGTTCTAGAAGACCTTTCGAAGACTGTAGAACGTGGGTTACCATAGCAGAAAGCTATTATATATGAAGAATAGAATCTAACAAGTGAAACGAAGGAATAACATCTGTAAGGATCAAGCCACAAGCGAGATATTGACATATCGATATATCGATGAAGAAGAAAATAGTGGGGGCAGCTTCACGGGTCGTGTTGCAGCCAGCGAGAGAGGGTTACTCTTTGTCCGATTGTCAAGTGTACAGTTACGTGACTCAGTCGGTGAGATATTCACAAGTGCAAGGCGAGTGGAAGTTCCTCTGTGTCGAGGCGGCTAGCATTTTTACTTGGCTAGGCCGAACGTGTTCTTCGAAGTGTGTTGTCTCCGGATTCAAGTTTTAAGTCTCGACAAGCGGCCGTGTACCGTGTGCGAATACTTACCGCAGCTACCAAATCGTAATGGAATTGAGACACTTGCAGTACAGTTCTAATGCAGATTGTCGTCGCAAGAAAGACTAGTTTTAAACGGAGCGCGGACTGATATATATTTCTCTGTCCAGCGGTGTCCGTATTGAGGCAGCCATTACGGGACCCTGTGTGGTTTCTCTTACATGGGTTAGTAACGTGTAGTTCCGAGCCAGTATATGCCGACATCAAGTCTTTTTACGCAGTGCATCATGCGAACATTGGAAGGCATATTGTCATTTGAGATTTCGGTGGGGAGGATTAACGTTCGTGTTATGACTTCCAGAATGGCTGGTTAAAAGATATGGGGTAGCTACATGTGGAACGCATAAGTGAGGTGCCAGGAAGCCACAAACTGCATTTTCCTTTTAGGAAAGGAGACTATTTTCTCCGTACTCCAGTGGTTGCTAGCTGATGTCTTCGCAAGCTACGACATGCAGGACAGTACAATTTCACGGGCGTATTATAACTTTTCTGGCATGAATGACGAGGGCACGGACGGCCCCCCGACCAGTGTTCGTGTGCGTCGCGTACCCGGGTTTGAATCCCAGCTCCAAGGAAGAAGAATGTATTATCTGATGATAACGTGGAGATTCATCAGATACTTATATCTTTCCTTCAACGCCACAAGAGGCAACGAAAGGTACCGGACCAGCAACTTCTTTACCGTAGTTTAGTGAGGGCATTTTGTTAGCAATTGCAATTGCCATACTTTTTTCTTTTGTAGACTAAATGGGCATGCACGAGTTTAGCTTCGACGATTTTGTCGAAACTGATTTGTTGCATTCCCGGGATTTTGTATTCACTTAATGAATTCATCCCTTGCGTATTAATAGTCTTGCTATTTAATCAGTAAATTCAGTAATGTCTTTTAGATAGTAGTGCGTATTTTTATTTGCCGTGAAGAAGGATTAGGAGAAGAACTTCAGATGTTTGTATAAGTATAGTTTTAATCGCGTTTTGTTGAATAGTGTTTGGAACACTATTTTCTTTGAGGCCAGTACATATTTTCATGTACTACTGACGAGTTAGTAACTCTGTTTTCTCGCAGCGATTTGAATCTTGGAAAGCTTTTCTTAGTGTTAAATACCTTTATAGTTTTAATCCACTTTTTGGATTATTTTCATGGAGAACACTTCGCTTTTGTGTGTGAAGATTTATTAGTGGATTTACTTAATGATTGTCATTGGATTAACCGGTGAAGTTAACTTGCTTTCATGGTGTAAGTCTTATCCACTGATATTTCGAAACTCACCAAGGTTCGAGGCTATCCTGATTTAGGGAAGGATCAGTTTCACCTTCTATTAGGTATTAATTTGAGAGTAACTTAACATTTGATGTCATTCCGAGACATTCATTTTCTATTTGACTAACGTAAATAATTGCATTTAGTGCAATTGTGTGAGTGAGATATAAGTACATCATTTTGAACACCATCCTGAATTTTGATTAAATTATTCCATGGAAGCTTGACTTTGAGTCAAGAGATTAAACTGTATACTTGTTATACATCATTGTGAGGCCAGATAGTTTATTTTTGCTAGTGAAATGCTTTAGTTTCATGACTTTGAACATCGTGATTGAGGTTAGTGTGTGGTTCAAGCATGTTTTGTAGGTTTTGAGATAGTAATGAGATTTAATAATGGTGTTTGAAGGTTCTTATAACCTTATTTTGCGATTCGAATGCATATCCGGGATTATGCTGTATTTTTGAGATTTTATGCTTGTTGAGGCATTATGACAGTTTTGGATTGAGCCAATAAGAGCTTTTTAAGCCGGTGAGTGCCAATCTGTTTTGGACTTCGAGTAGTCCGACACCCGTGTTTGGTGTTATATAAACCTAGGTGAGGTTTTCTTGTGTTTTCATGTCTCTTTGAGACATTGGTGTTGTCGATCTGCTAGATCGAGCCTACATGCTTTTCTTCACCTAATTATGGGCAATGCTTGAATAATATGTTTATGTAACTTAAGGCATTTCCACAGCTAATAATCAAAACTTCTACAATTTTACACAATTTTACTTTCTACATGAAACATGAGCGTAGACCATTGATATTCTACTTAGCTTAATCGCTTGGTAAAATGTAACCCTGTTTAATGAATATTTCTTTCTTTAATATGTAACGATGCCAATGCTATGACCCAGATCAGCTACTAAATTGAAACATTTGAGTGTCCAAAGACACATTTTTGTATAAATCCTTGTAAATTCATTGTAGATAATTTTGATAAATGCTCTTGCATTAGAAGATCGTTTAGACGATTCACACATAATCTATTCATGCTGATCCATATTTATTCATCGTCCAGTATACTAAATATCATTGTGAGATTAACTCGTCATATTTGTGTAATATATTGCTAGTTATAATGTCTAGGATCACTCCAGCGGGTAGGTGATCATTATAATCCATTCTTGGATTTCTTTAGGTTTTCTTGACACAGTTTTGGTAACTGTGACTTTGGTCGTTTGACGACAGGGTATTTGATTTTTTATTTTCTTGTTTTGTTTTCTTGTCCTTTATGGAATAAAGTTTGTTTTCCCAATTTTAAATCATGGCGTGATATTTTAACGAAGAGATGGGATGTCGTGTTAAGATGGCCATCGCTTGGAATTTTCAGGGTATTCCACCTTTGAGATAGTTTTCTTTAGAGTTGTTTTTCGTGTTCTTGAGCTAGTTTTTATTCATTTCTCCTTGGAAGCCATGGTCATTCTTAGGACAGCCTGTTAGGATGACTAGTTCCCCATTCACTCCTTTACTTGGTGGTAGGACCTGGGAGGGTTTTTCGCCGGGCATTTTCAGGTTCTACGATCCAGAGACCATCGAGGGATTTCACCAGGTATTGGTAAGTGGTTTCGGGTACAGTACTCTCTACTTTATTGAGCACGACCTCTCCAGTCCCTGTCTATCTGGAGTCGAGGATCACGGTCTCTTCGGTATCCTCCACTGTACCTATAATCGCGGCGTATATTACCAGCTTGCTGATTACGAGGAGCGTTATTATTATTACGGCCTCGTCCATTCTCCTGTTGGATGTTGTTATTCCTATTCTCGAACCTTCTTCCCCAATATCCACGGTTTCCCTGTGGTCACGATCGATCATATGGTCGGCGATTCCAAGTTCGTCGATCGGGTCCTGTCTCATCTCTTCGGTAAGGCTCTGTAATGACCGGTGCCTGTTTAGGTGTCTGGCACACTTTATCTACGGTCGTTACATTTACATGACGGGTTTCTCCCCTGGGTTTGTGTATTGCAAATTGGTCATTTGTAGAGTCGATCCTCCTCAGGATCTGATCACACTCTACAAATGTTGATGCATTCGCAGCAATAAGGGTGCGTTGTACATCTGCTGGATATTGCCTTGCTATAGTTTGTATGAGTTCAGGCTCTGCCAATGGCGATTGGAGCCATCTCAATCGTGCCAACTGAGTTGCGAAGTAGTTCGCGTACCTGGTGGGATGATTCGTGCTATACCGTTTGGTATACATTTCTGCTCGAATACCCTGTTGGATGTCATTACTCCAATAGGTTATCAATAGTGCAACCCTAAAGTCTTGAAATCCTGTGAACGCGTACCTGGACGCACGAAACCAAGTGCTGGCTTGTCCATTCAATAGGCGTTCAATCACCTTAAGTTCTCTCTCGGGAGCAACCATGGTGTCTCGAAGGTACGACTCGATATTTTGAAGAAACTCAACCGGAGTTATACTGCTCCCAGTTCCAGAAAACGGAGCTGGTTGCTCTTCTCTTTGCCTAATAATCATCACGTTGCCCCCCTGATTAAAATTCCTCATGGGAGTAAATACAGGCGCTTCGTAATTGAGTGATGCAGATGGTCCAGTCTGCATTTGGTTACTATTCACAGTACTAGGTTGGATCTCTGCAGGTGTAGTCTGTGCGGTAGTGTTTTCTAAGGGTGTGCTTCTAGGTTGAGCCTCAATCTTGGCTATGAGCCTCTGCTCTACTGTTCCATGTCGGGTGTGTTCGACGGGTCTGACTATATCGTAAAGTTATTTACCTGCTCCTTCAGTCGGTGAATCTCACCCCTTAACCTGGTGTCAATTTCCCTTCCAGATTTCCTGACGTTGCCACTTAATTGAAGGCGCTCCGTAATCGCTACCTCTTCTATTCGCCTCCTCAAGAAATCTACATCGTCCTTAACATCTTTGACTATGGTAGTGGAATTAGTCCTCTGATCCACTGCTTCGTTCCTAATTATCGCAATATCTATTGCCATTTCATCGTTGTTAATCTGGATCGTCGACTTAAGTCCCTCGACGGTTTCTGTTAATCCAGTAACACTGGTCGAATTCACCGTCAATTCTTGACGTAAATTAGCCACATCGTCTGAAACGGTCCTCACGTTCGTGTCGATTTGTGTCAACCGGCCATGTACCTCTGTACGGTTTGTCGCAAGGTCATCGGATGGTTCTCCTAATCGGTCGTTAGCCTCTTGGTGATGCCTAATCATGTCCACTCTCACCGCAACTAACCCCGCTAACAAGTTAACATTGGCTTCAGCCCTTTGAGTTTCAAGGTCTTCACGAACTTGTATAAGGTCACCCCTGAGCTGAGATAGTGTGTTGGTACTGGCCTCGACATCTCGCCTAACACCTACAAGTGTCACGGTAATGGTGCATACATTTTCCCTAATGCGGTCAATATCACCTCTAACCTCGTTAAGAGTAGCGGTATTTGCCAATAAGGTTACATTGGTTTGATTTAGGGCCTCTGCGTTATTTCCTAAATCGCCCCTAACTTTATTTAGTGTAACATTTGACGCCTCAATATCATTTCTAACTACATTGAGGTCGCCTCTCACAGTACGTAAATCGTTTCTAACGGTACACAGGTCACCTCTGACCTGATCTCTTTACACCCTCTTGACAAGACCGCAGAGGACTTTGTACGCCCTCTTGACATGCCCGCAGGGGACTTTGTATGCCTTCTTGACAGGCCCGCAGTGGACTTTGTTCGCCCTCTTGACAAGACCGTAGTGGACTTTATACGCCCTCTTGACAAGACCGCATGGGAATTTGAGCCTCTTCTTCTCAAGTCCGCACGGTACTTTGCGCCACTTCTTGACATTTCCGCAGGGGACTTTACATGCCTTCTGCTGTCCACTTTGCTCACATTCTTGTTAAGTCTGCATTCTGGGTAGGGTTAAATGAAGCTCCAAACCTACTTTCACTGATAAGGAAGCTTGTATCTCGAGTTTTAATAGGTGTTGCAGGAACACCAGGTGTCGCTTCTTCAAGGTGCATTGTAGAGGCAGCCGCTGATATTGATGGCTGAGGTGACCACCTAACAGCACTGCTCTGTTCCCCAATATTTCTTGAAGATTCCTTCATTTCCGACTTATTCTCTCGTGGTGGAGTAGATCCTCCTATTAATGACTTCACTCTCATTGCTGTCAGTGCATTGCCCATGATTAAGTCCGGGTGCCACAAGTCTTGTTTTAACTTGCCACTTTAAGAGGAAAACCTGGATGTTTCGATGGTGGTGACAGGCGTTTCATCACAACTAATGGCACCGCATTTGGGGGATTCGGGGTCCCCAAAGGATAGTAGTCACCTCATCATCATCATCAACTACAGCAGTCTCTTCAATAGCTTTTCATATATCTTAGCACAGTGGCACATCAGTGTAATTCCACGGTAGTTTTGGCATTTCTTCCTGTCTCCCTTCTTGAAGATGGGCACTATCACCCGCTTTTTCCAATCCTCTGGGACTTTCTTCTCCTTCCATATTGCTCGTATCACCCTATAGAGCATGATCTACCTTCGGACACTTTCGACGCCTTCTTGAAAATTCTGCAGGGGACTTTCGACGCCCTCTTGAAAAGTCAGTAGGGGACTTTAGACGCTCTCTTGAAAAGTCTGCAGGGGAGTTTCGACGCCCTCTAGAAAAGTCAACAGGGGACTTTCGACGCCCTCTTGTAAAGTCTTCAGGGGACTTTCAATGCCCTTTTGAAAACTTCATACGCCCTCTTGTTACGACCGCAGGGGACATTGTACACCCTCTTGACAAGAAGGCAGCTGACTTTGTACACCCTTTTGACAAGACTGCAGGGGACTTTGTACGCCCTCTTGAGATGACCACAGGGGACTTTGTAGGAGCTCATGACAAGACCGTAGTGGACTTTGTACGCCCCCTTGTTACAACCCCGGGAGACATTGTATGCCTTCTTGACCTAACTACAGGAGCCTTCATACGCCCTCTTGACAAGTCCACAGGGGACTTTGACCCTCTTCTTGTTAAGTCCGCAGGGGACTTTGGGCCACTTCTTGATATTTCCGCAGGGGACTTTGCATGACCTCTTACCATTTCTGCCGTGCACTTTGCACACATTCTTGTTAAGTCTGCATTCTGGGTAGGGTTAAATGAAGATCCAACCCTACTAGCACTGATAAGGAAGCTTGTATCTCGAGTTTTAATAGGTAGTTGAGGAACACCAGGTGTCGCTTTTTCAAGGTGCATTTTAGAGGCAGCCGCTGATGTTTATGGCTGAGGTGATCATCTAACAAAATTCCTTCATTTCCGACTTATTCTCTCGTGGTGGATTAGATCCTCCTATTGATGACTTCACTGTCAGTGAAGTCCGCCACAATTCTGACGATAGAGGAAAAAAATGGTCTTGATATGTATTTTCATTACACTATGAACATATTGAGCATAATTAAATATGATAAACATATGGATTTACAGTCACCAAGCTTATAACATTAAAATTTAGTTCATTTCAACATTTTAAAATTTAATGTTTTTCACTAATTTCAGGCAGGCTGTGCATTACTATTTCCAGCAATTGGTTTATTAACATATGAAATATAAAAATATGTAATAGAAGTATGCACACACGCCATCAATAATTCATGAATTTGAAAAATTTGTACCAGCATATTTCTTTCATTAAACCAGATTATTTTATTAACATTCACTACGATAGGATCAATATACATTACATGACAGGCTCTCACCTTAGAGGATTAACAGGAGCACTAGCTACATTATATTTAGGAGAACTAGACTAGAGGATTCATATTGGTAGCACGCCTCCCTAGCACCCAGGGGCCCTGGGTTTTGCTTCCCGGCTCCGTCAGTCATTTTAGAAACTGATGTGTGGGCTGTAACGGATAGAATTCAGTCTCGTGCAGACAATTGAGTAACTGCATGACCAGAGAGGCAGCACCCCGGTCAAGAAAGCCAAGATTAACAGCCGAGGGGACCCGTTGCGCTGGCCACATGTCATCCTGCAATCTGAAGACCAAATGGATGAGCAGTAGTAGCTTGGTAGGCCATGGTCCTTACTGGGCTGTAGTACACTAAGGTGTAGGCCTACCATATCAACTGAAGAGCCCATTGGTACACAGGCAGAAAACTCTGGCAATTGTTTGACCTAGACAGATCAATTATTAAAAGTACTTCATATACTTCGAGATTTGATGCATTGTCATTAAGCTCATTCCGTGAAAATATCCTGATTCCTTTGGGAAACAGTTTCATTACAATATGAAAAGCCCAGAATACAATGTTTGAATTTAAGGCAGTATGTCTCTCGACGACTTGGATACCATCAGAATCAATTACATATATAATATAAAAATATAGAATAATAATTCATGAATTTAAAATACAGTAATTGTATCAGACTATTTATTTCATGATGTTGATGTATTCTATGCTCAGGTTCAAGCAGCTATGGATAAGACATGCAGACAAGATGTGTTACTTCAGTTGTGGGTCTTTATGGGTTAGGTGAACGATATCAGGCTGGAGAGCGGCTTATCAGTTTCTCTGAATCTAATAACCTTTTCGTTACCAACACATGTTTCAAGCAACCGAAACGTCGGCTGTACGTATACCTGGACATCACCGGATGGAAAATACAGGAATAAGATCGATTACATAATTGGGTCTAGAAGGTGGCAAAATTCCATTACAGCAGCAAAGACTTTGCCTGGTACAGACTGTGGATCAGATCATGAATTACTGACAAGTAAATTACAAGTCAAACTTAGAAAAAATATTAAGGTAGTCCAACACCCAAGATATGGCTTTCCAAGCATTCCCACACTATTTAAAACATCTGTTAAGAATCGTTTTGAGATCCTAAATCTTCTTGATCGAGATCCTGAGTAAATTTGGTGTGAAGTTAAAGACATTGTTAAGGATGAATGCAAGAAAAAATTGTTGAGGGCTCTCACATTGGATGACATTGTGAAGAGAAGGAAGGAAGTCAAAAGTCAGAAGGATAGCGAACTCGTGACTCTTTTGAATAGAGTTTTTCAGAGAAATGTTCGCAAAGATAATTAGCATTGCTATAACAAGATGTGTACTGATTTGGAAGAAGAAAATAAAAATGTAACATGAGAAACATATTTCCACCTTAAGAAGGAAGTTCCAGTCAAGAATTGGAATGGTCAAGGCTGTTAATGGAAATACGATTAATGATGTTGGAGTGATTAAACAGAGATGGAAAGATTATACAGAGGACTTGTATAGTCTAGAGATAAGAAAGGAAGGAAGGAAGGAAGATTGTTGTTTTACGTGACCGTGAATCTGGTGATTATGAGCCACGGGACCTCCTTTTTACGTGGAATCCGAACCACAGGACATGGCATTTCACTTCGAAAATCTCACATGCATTGACCGGGAATCGAACCCGGACCGCCTTGGTGAGAGGCATACAGCTAGACCGCTGAGCCACCACGCCCCTCTAGAGATAAGAAGTGACGACTCATTACAAGAGGTGAATTTTGATCTAGAACCTCCTGTGTTAGAAGATGAAGTCAGAATAGCTTTAGAGTCATTGGCACAAAACAAGGCCTCAGGAACTGATGGAATTCCAGCTGAAATATGGCAAGCAACTGAAGAAACGTCTGTTAAAGTTTTAACTGTAATATGTCAACAGATTTGGAAAACATTAACTTGGCCCACAGATTGGTAACGATCCATTTTTATTCCTATACCCAAACTGGGAGACCTGTTGGAGTGCTCCAACTATCGCACAATTACTCTGATACCACATGCCAGCAAGGTGATGTTGAAAATCATACAACGAAGATTAGAACCATACATAGAGTGTGAAATATCCGCTACTCAAGCTGTTTTTCGGAAAGTTAGAGGAACCAGAGACATCATTAGTGATGTACGTTGGGTGTTGGAAACGGCAAAGGAAGATTAGAAGGAGCTGTACATTTGTTTTATAGATTACAGGAAGGCCTTTGATAGTGGGAATCATGCGAAGATGTGGAATGTACTTAGACAGATGGGCATATCTGAACATCTCATTGTCCTGATGCATTACCTATATTTCGGACAAGACTCCAATGATAAAACAGAGAGTCTGGCTGCATGGCTCAGGGGTAACGTTCTCGCTTACTGAGCCCAAGGTTGCAGGTTCGAAACCTGGCGCAGTCAGCTGGCATTTGAGGGTGCGCAAATGCGAGGGAGCCGTGTCAGTACATTTACTGGCACGTTAAAGATCCCCTTCGGGGCAAAATTCCGGCACCCCGGCGTCTCTAAAAGCCAGTGCAGTTAAAAGGGACGTAAAACCAAAAACATTAAAGATAAAACAGAGCATGGTGAAACAGAATGGTTCTCTATTAACAAAGATGTGCGACAAGTTTGTATACTTTCGCCTTACTTATTCAATCTGTTTGCTGAGTACATCTTGAGGAAATCTGGATTGGATGAGTCACCACATGGATTTAAGATTGGTGGACTGAATATAAACAACTTGAGGTATGCAGATGACACCACTTTGGTTACTGAAAGTAGGGAAGAGCTCGAGGATATAATTATGAAAGTTAAAGAAAAGAGTGAAATCATGGGCCTGTACTTGAAAATATCAACAAGACAAAACTAATGACTACAGGTATACTATCAAACATTTTGATAGATAATAAGTCAATCACACAGGTGAATAGTTTCTGTTTGTTGGGATCAATCATTAGTAGCAGTAGCTCATGCAGTCCAGAGATTAGCCGAAGAAGTGCCCTACGAAGAGCAGCTTTTAAAGGCCTGGATAAGATCTTCAAGTGTTCAGATGTATCTTTGCCTATTAAAATCAGAATGGTAAAGGTACTAGTCTTTCCCATAGCTACATATGGTTTGAGAGCTGGATCATAAGGAAACGAGATAGGAAGTATATTGATGCATTTGAGCTCTGGTGTTGGAGGAGGATAATGCATATCCCTTGGACATCCAAGAAGACAAATGTATGGGTAATTCTAAAAACTAAACCACGTCTGTCTCTTGAAGCAATGATAACAAGATTACAGCTGTCATATTTCGTACATAGTATGAGACGTTCTGATTCTTTGGAAAAGACAATTATGCTTGGAAAGGTGGAAGGGTCTCGGAGACAAGTGCAGCCAGCATTGAGATGGATCGACTCCATCAAATCCAACATGGATCTGAAGTATATGGCTGACGACCGAATCATATGGAGACAGTCCATCCATGCAGTCGCTAGGAGTCAACACCGACTTGATGGCACCTCATCATCATCATCATCATTTCTTTCATTATACTAGTTTATTTTATTAACCAACAACAAGGACTTTTCAGTAGCTAGGCTTGACAATCGCTGCTGACGGAAATTTCAGAAAAGATATCTTTAACTGCCTGAGCAGTATGTGGCTTAAATGGCGTTCTGTGACTGGCGTACTCAGTGACGGGAAGATTCCACACAGGCTCGAGTGTGATATACTCTATAATCCGTCACCTTGCTCTTAATGGTGCTGAATGCTGGTCATCAACTAAAGTGGTGAAACAACTACCTGCCATCATGGAAACAAAAATGCTCAGGTAGACATCTGGTTTCTCACTGCGCGGCCATGTCACTAACGAAGAAGTTCGCAGGCTGTATGGAGTGGCACCCATAGTAAACAAGGTCTATGATGGTACGGGCATATTCTTCGAGCAGAAGCAACATCAGTGGCAAAGACTGGTTTTAGTTGAAAAGTTTATGGGAAATGGCCAGTAGGACGACAAAGGCAACAATAGCTTGATATGCTGCATGAAGATCTCCAGATCCCAGCCCTGCACCCTGATCAGGCAGAAGTGACAAGAGAACCAAACCAGCAGACCCCGCCAGCATATGGGCCTTGTCTCATAGTAAATAGGCAATGCTCATAGCTAATAGTAATGTTGCAGTGGCCTTCCCAGCATCTTGGAGGGGTGCACCATACTATCTGATGAGTCCAATGGTACACTGGGGCACAATGCTGGCAATCAGTTTCAGCTAGCTGGATGAATTTCATATACTTTGAGATTTGAAACATTATCCTATCATTTTGTCAAGTTTCTTTACCACCTGATAATAAAAATGCATTCACTCCTACTTTGCACAAAATGGCATAAAATACAACTATTGAACAATGTTGAGTGTGCTTTTCAATTATATAGTTGGTACACTTCTCATAAAGTTCATTCACACCCACATTGGTTTGGTTACAGTTCATATTAATTAGAGTATTTCCTGTTTGTTCATAAAATTCTTCACTTTGGTGCATTGTAACAGTTCTAGGTTTGCTCTGCCATAACTCAGAAAACCAACTAAGCCGATTTAACAAAAACAGTTACACTTACTACACAGATGAGTGCAGAGGACCCAACAGACCGAGTAGGACAATGAACATTAGGAGCATTATACAGTGGATCAGCTCCAGGCTAACAACTGCTAAGACAGGGCTACAGACCTTACACCTGATTTTCGAGATCTTTTGGGCATTGAATGTAGTTTTCTGTGGCAAACGGCTAAAATTTAGCTCTGTCAGGCATTAGTATTAAAAAAAGAGAACATTAATTGTAAGGATTAGGGCATGTAATGTCTGATGAAATGAAAAATGTTGCAAAATTATGTTATCGAACTTTGAAAGAAATTTCGGTACGGTACTTAAAATAATGAAGCCTCCGTGGCTTAGGCGGCAGCACGCCGGCCTCTCACCTCTGGGTCCGTGGTTCAAATCCCGGTCACTCTATGTGAGATCTGTGCTGGACAAAACGGAGGCAGACAGGTTTTTCTCCGGGTACTCCGGTTTTCCCTGTCACAATTTCATTCCAGCAACACTCTCCACTATCATTTCATTTCATCTGTCATTCATTTAATCATTGCCCCAGAGGAGTGCGTCAGGCCTCGGCAGCCGGCACAGTTCATATCCTCGCCGCTAGATGGGGGCTTCATTCATTCCATTCCTGACCCGGTCGGAGACTGGAAACAGGCTGTGGATTTTCATTCACTTAAAATAATCGAGCCTCGTACTTGTGTATACGCGCACCCGTGTTTTTGTGTGTGGTATCTATCTGACAGCCTGTGTCAATGTGAAGGCTGTATTACTATATGTTGGGGCTAGGATACAAGTAGGAGGTGACAGTGAACTTAATTTAGAAACCAACCCAGCATTTACCTGGAAAAGCAGTGAGAAACCCCAGAAAACCCTTTTTAGAATGACTGACGTCCGAATTGAACTCTCGTATTCTCAGTTCTGTCTTACGAGGTCGAGTGTACCCCATTCCAGCTCTCGGACCAGAATTAAACGATTAGCAAAGCAGGACATCGAACCCAGACCTCCAAGGTGACAATTATGAACGCTGGTCACTACTTGGCACTGCAGGGCAATATATAGATCTTAACGCCTAATGTGCCTCCTTTGTCTCAAGACTTGAAAGGACAGAGTGATATCTCTCGATAAAATAATCAGTAATCTCAATGTACAATGTGTTTTCCTTTTGAAGACCTGGTCACTTCACTGCAGAGCAATATTATCAATGCACAATGTGTCTTCTTTCTGAAGACCTGGTCACTACACTGCAGAGCAATTTAGTGACGAGATATCCGTGATCTCAATGTCCATGTGACTTTACCGAACACGGTTCGCCTCGTGGTGCAGTGCATAGCATTGTTGGCTCCCACCCCGAAGGTCCAGGTTCATTGAGACCGCTGGTTACCAAAAATTATTTTCCCTTGTTTTCTCTATGTTATTATAATTTTTCCCTGTGCTAAACTTAACCTTTTATTAACACATATTGAGCCCGTGTGAGCTCATCCTCGGTGATATTTTCTTTGAAAAGTATTTGTGAATAATTTGTCTCAACATTGAACGTACCCGGCACCAGCACATGCCTTGACAAGCTGTCAGACACTCCCTTGACCTTGGAGAAATGTCGTATTAATATTTCTGAGCATATATTACTACATGTTTTGCAACCAAAAGACTCAGAATTTCTCATTTTGTAAATCTGCATCATTTGAACACTTTGAAGTGACAATTTTCGTTTTTGGTAAAGGTATTTTCATCGCAGATATGCGAAACGGATGTGTATAGTCGCTCAATGACTGGAGCATTTGCTTGAACCCAAGCACGATCCGGTGCCTGACACAACCGAGTTTGGAGTCGTCCAAATTGGACGTGTTTGTTAATCCGTCCGCTGAGACGAAGAAATCTAGTCCACCCACGAGGTGATGTGAAAATTCGTTATCAACGATCATTGAACATTATTTAGCACAGTGTTGTGTGCAGTGATTATAGGACGACGTTATTGGTCTAACAGTAACGACCACTGTGAAATTTCGTATAAAACTGTGAATTATTTCAGTATATTTTTAGCATCGTGGATCATCACATTTCTTCCAGGAATTTTCTAAGCCCATGAGGGGCAGAAAATAATCTGCAACGGCCATCGAATATTATACTACATGAACGTAAAGCACGCCAATATCAGTAACACGGTTAATGCCAACAGTGCAACATTTCTACGACCACTGATTATCGTGATATTTCGTGATTTGTACAGTAATAAATTCTGTGAGGTGACACCACATGTGTGCCCTAGAATCTGTGTAGCAGACAGTGAAAGGCCATTTTTGTATATTAGTCTGCAATCCTGTGTAGAAGCAGTGAGTAATTATTTTCTACAGTTATAACCATAACTTCTGTGAACACCACGTGTGGAAAATCGATATTAAAATGTGCTACATATTAGACCAAGTGTGTAACTGCATATCTTCACTACCATCTACAATGTTTAACATGGTGTAAGCCAACCATGTGAAGGAGATATTCCAAGGAGGAGCCACGCTATGGTTTGGGAACCTGCGAACAACGAGGGGCATCGGAGCCCGTTGCAGACCAACATAAGAACCGCCAGCATGAAGAGGAACGCAATCCAGCATTGACCACGTGTACGCAGAAAATGCCAGAGAGAGGATAAGGCTTGGATGGAAAGCCTAGTATGGATTTACCCTTCCTGATATCTGAATTGTACACAGCCCTTAATTCCGGTAAGAATAAGGTGAAATACTGGTCCTGTGAGTTTATATTTCTTTTCCTGTACGGATTCTTATTGTGGTATACGTAGCGTAGATTAACCAACCGAACTCCTTGACAACCAGTTAGGTAGGGATTTCTAGTTTAGCACTCATGATTTTGTTATTTATTTCAGTATGCTGAAATGAGTTAGTCACCGTGTAGTTGGACTTGCTCGTACTAAAGCTGTCATTAAAAACATTAACTATAAATTGACGCCAGGATTGTTAAAGCTGCTCTTTTCTCGGACCCCCTCTTCCCATGATTATACGTCAGAGGACCTTGGCATATATAAATCCATTTTATTGGATACCCATGCCCACAAAAGACAGTATGATCCCGCTCAACAAGTGAATGCCAATATATCTCAAAAATATAAAACCATTATTGCAAAAATGTTTCCCACCAGTCGAAGTACTCGTCGTAAAGCATCCGCTTCGGGAGTTACATTTAAACCATTAAAACCCCTTGTGGATGTTACCTACCGGCACAATCCCAATAAGCTCGTCCAGCGGCTACAGTTGTTGCATGCTTCACGTCAAGCTGGCCATACCGGTCACGATTGGGAAATTCAAGAAATTGAACAAGAACTTCTAAATGCCAAAATTATTGTTTAAGCCCTCACCCATTAAAATGGGTATTGCTCACGAGTTGCATCGCCCAGCTAGGCGTCACTATCCACGACTCAAGGTGATTTCACGAGGTGTGGATGAACTTTGGCAGGCTGACTTGTTTGAAATGATACCCTATGCTGGCGTTAACGACGGTGTACGCTATATGTTGACCGTCATTGATGTTTATTCCAAAATGGCCTTTGTTGAACCTCTGCGTCGCAAGTCTGGTCCACTAGTTACCAAGGCCTTTCAACATATTTTTCAACACTCCAAACGTCAACCTCAAATGCTACAAACCGACCAGGGGAAAGAATTTTTCAACAAGGATTTCTCCAGTTTTCTCAATCTCAAAGCCAGCGTGGTTGAGCGGTTTAACCGAACATTGAAAACGCATATGTGGAAAGCATTTACCGCTCAGGGCACGTATCGCTGGTTGGACATGTTACCAAAGCTAGTGTCACGTTACAATGACACCAACCATAGAACGATTGGTACCAAGCCACGCCTCGTTACCAAAAATATTCAGCGATTGGATAAACTGTTTAACCCCATAAAAACAGCCGATCCTAAACGTAACCGACTGAAAATTGGGGATTTTGTTCGTGTTAGCAAATTTAAGTCTGCCTTCAATAAGGGATACACACCTCAGTGGGGGACTGAACTATTTCGAATTCGTCAAGTCAACTTGGATAGCCCTGTCACCTATTTACTGGAGGACCTCAACCATCAACCTATAAAAGGTAGATTTTATCTCCATGAACTTCAAAAAACAGCATTTCCTAAGCATTACCTCGTGGAAAAAGTGTTGAAACAAAAAGGAAATAAACTATATGTCAAATGGTTAGGATTTAACTCTACGTTTAATTCTTGCATCAATAAATTACATGTTGTGTAAACCTGTGCACTTTTTATGTATTTATTCACACTTGTTTTACACCACCTATAGCTCTGTGTGTACAGTCCTCAGCTCCACATATTTCTTTCTCATTCCACCTGTGTTCTCTCTTACATTACCCCTCCCCCTCTCCCCCCTTCACCTCCCACCATTGCTGTTCGCAGCTCTTGCCTATCTATTGGTTGTGACATCATTCCCACAAGTTGCATCATATTTTTTACTGATTCAGCGATTCCCACGCTTTGAACATTCTGTTATCATGCACGTGGACAGCTAACGCCCAAGGTGAACACCTGTGCCAGGTCAAATTTCACATGAACTTGCATTTTGTCACGTACGAAGCAATACAGGATGTAACTTGTTTAACGTACATGTCATCTCACACGTGTATGCATGCATTTCGCACTCCCCTGCCACCACGGTTGTCAGATTATTTAACCTTCAAGCGTCATCCGCGTCTTTGTCATTTTCCATTGCAGCTGTTGTCAAGTCAGATCAGCGCATTCCAATAAGCTCAAATGGCATTCACCTCCTACTCATCTGCTCCTCTGCAAGTTTGCTTTCTGTACTCGCTTCGACCAACATAGAACCAAGTTCTCATCACCGTTTACACGTTAAAGATCCCCTTCGGGGGTAAAAAATCTAAGCATGCTTCACACATTTTCAAATATTAGCCTCCATCCATCTGCCAGAGGAAAAATCAGAAAAACGAACCCTCGCTCTGTCCCGCCGAAATATCGATTGTTCTCTTAAGCATGGTCATTGTGGTTAGCGACAGGTTCGTTGAAACACATACCCACCCAGCAGTATCGTCTCTCTCAACAACCACGCTTCATGAACATTTTAAACAGGTCAAGAATTTTTTTCAACAAAAGTGTCGTTAGGCCCTTTGTTAAAATTTCAAAAATAGTTTCAAAAAGGGGGCATTAGTCTGAGTCCTAGGACATCTCGTACACGTCTCTAGCGTTATTGGTTTGCGAGATATAGCAATAAGTCTAAAATCACGGTTTTACCTCAAAATGGTTTTTCATTCCTGCTCAGCATGAACATCCTCGGCAAGAGGACAACGCGAGGGAAGAAATGACCCCTCGTACAAGTCTCTAGGCTTATTGGTTCGTGAAATATCAGTAAAAATCACACAAAACACTTGTTTACCCCAAAATCGAGTTTCCAATTTGCATAAATATAACGAGTAGTCCATAGCAATGAGGACGTCATCCCGAGTCCTTGGACCCGTCGTACACGCCTCTAGCATGATTGGTTCGCGAGATATAACAATAAGTCTAAAATCACGTTTTTACCCCAAAAATACCGTGTTTCCAGCATTTCACCTTTTCGACACCGACATTCCCGTAAAGAGCACAACGAGACAAAAAGAAGAATCCAAGCACGCCCTCCTAGCATTACTCCTTCCTTCCCAAGGTCGCCAGGGGCTCACAACTTTCTTTTGTAAGCAGAACTGTCCAATTGACACTTCTTACAAAACACAAATGTTTGTCCTAGAGACTTGAAATGTATTTTAGGAGTATTTTATGTCAAACAAACTTTTTGTAAACTCTTTAGTTTCCAAAATATAGGAATTTCAAAATTTGAGTGTTTTCAAAACATGTAAAAAAATAAAAACGTTTTATTATAAAAAATAAAGGACATAGAGACCGTTCGTTTGAGCCATGGCACAACATTCTATCATGTTTGGTTTTCAAACTATCACCTACTTTCGAAAACAAAAATTTTCTAAAAATATTCAAAAATATAACGAGTGGTCCATAGGAAAGAGGACGTCAGCTCGAGTCCAACGACACCTCATTTATTAAAATCTGACCTTGGGTTCACCAGATATTATTTATTTAACATGGACGCCGCCCGAGCAACGCCAAGTGCGTTTAAACTCTTATTACCCCCCTACTTTCCATATTTCCAGTTGGAGCTCTATATACTCCTGCTATAAATATTTCAAAATGTTCATTCAGCTGAATTAAAATACCTGCAACATCGAAGTCATGATCCCTCCCATATCTACTAACCCACCCCAATTCCTTGTATCCAACATTTATCTTACAGTACAGTCTCATACCCCCACCTTTCAGTCCTTCTCGACAGTAACTGCTGGCTAGTATACAGTGTGGTCCACCAGCCCATTATTCTTTTTTTTTTTTTTTTTAGGAAGGCAACCCAACTAACGCGTATATCACAGTCATCCTAAAAACATTAGTACCTGCTCCTTTACGTCCATTGTACAACTTTACGTTGAGTACATGCTCGCGAACATAGTAGAAATCAATAGTGGCAGTGTTATTTCAATGACCTCAAAAATAATGCATGATTGAAACGATCAGAGCTCCGAATAATACCTGCTTACGTTTGAACAGGAAGTGTCTACTAATAGATTCAATTCGTGCCAGCTATGTACCATGGTTCTCGGGAGCTATGGTGGCTAAATCAGGAATTGAT
The DNA here is from genome assembly GCA_946902985.2 of Meconema thalassinum. Lineage (NCBI taxonomy): Eukaryota > Metazoa > Arthropoda > Insecta > Orthoptera > Tettigoniidae > Meconema > Meconema thalassinum. The sequence goes on from OX336389.2 coordinate 92,841,883, forward strand.
AGAGTAGCGTCAAAGAAGTCGCATTTTTGTAGGTTCGAACCTTGAACTACTACTACATTTTTTTTTTGCCAAATGTCGTTTATTGTGGATGTATTATGGACGCATATCTATCTGTTCCAACGAGTGATTTTTATTTGGTCATGAAAAGGACCGTACTAATCCGATGGTACGCAGCCAGTTTGGACTACGACATAATGATCTGTACAACGAAAGCAAAGTATCCTGTATATTCAAGGTAGCAAGTGTTCGAAATTTTGACCACCTTGGTTTAAAGGAAAACTCAGACGACCCACATCCCAAATAGATTTGTTATGTGGGAAGGCTCACGAATGAATACATCAGACCAAAAGTATAATTTCTTTCAAAGGCGTCTGTGCGAAAAGCGCTTGCTATACACATACAGTAATAGTTAGTGAGGTTTTAAGGGGTGGAACTACGAGGTCATCTGCCCCAAACATACAGTAAATACAGATAATTATAACATTATTGGTTTAACGTCCCTTTTAAATACTTTGGCTTTTAGAGACGCCGGGGTGCCGGAATATTGCTCCGAATGGGACCTTCAACGTGCCAGTAAATCTACTGACACGGCTCCCTCGCATTTGCTTACCCTCAAATGCCAGCTGACTGCGCCAGGATACGAACCTGCAATCTTGGGCACAGCAAGCGAGAACGTTACCGCTGAGCCTCGCAGCAAGGCAGTACAGGCCGGACGTTTGTTTTAGACGAGTGAAAATCTTAATGGAAGCCTGGAGGCGAGTTACTGCAGTACCTGTGTTGTTATCAGATGCCCCAAGATTGACAAAGCTGTCTCACGCTGCTGCTGAAGTACAGTCATTGGCAAATATAATGACGTTCTGTTCGTAACTAGGTAACGTGTACTTCCGCGTCACACAGTACTTCGACGTTGACTGTACTGTCTGCAAGTCGGTGTTGCCACGTGCTCAAGTCTGGAATTCCATTACATCAGATCGGTGGTGACAAATGTGAAGCCATAGGGTGAGAGAGTGACTGTGTGGAGGCTCACCCGCAGGCTTCAATGTCAAGGGCAATCATCTAAAACAAACGTCCGGCCTGTAAATACAGAACGTGTCATATTATTATTATTGATCTAGGATAAATATTGAACTATTAAAATTCTAATAATCACGAATAGAGTCGCCTCCGATGCGTAGTGGTCAGCGTGATTAGCTGCCACCCCGGACGTGCTGGGTTCGATTCCCGGCACAACCACGAAATTTGAAAAGTGGTATGAGGACTGGGACGGGGTCTACTCAGCCTCGGGGGCCCAAATGAGTAGAGGGTGTTCGATTCCCACCTCAGCCATCCTCAAAGTGGTTTTCCGTGGTTTCCCACTTCGCCTTCGGGCAAATGCCGGGATGTTACCTACCGAACGGCCACGGTCGCCTCCTTCCCTCTTCCTTGTCTATCCCTCTCGATCGTCCCCTCCCTTTCCATCCCTCAAGAGTACCCTGTTTGCTTTGCAGGTGAAGCCACCTGGGCGAGGTGCTGATCCCACCTCCGCAGTTGTATCCCCCAGACGAGATGTTTCAAGTTCCAGGATACTGCCCGTAGAGGCGGTAATGATGGCATCCCTCGCTGAGTCCGTGGGAAAACCCAACCTGGAGGGAAAAATCGACTAAAAAATAATAATTATAACGAATAGTACCCATCCATGGCTTTGAACAGTATTTAGGGAAAATAACCATTTAAATGAGACAAGAAAATAACTTTCCCTATCGTCAATGTGAACAAAACCAAGTTGAAATCTTGCTGTACGAGGCAGGGAGGGTATAATAAAATAGTTAAAAAGAATTTTAAAAATCTGCCGTTGGTTGGTCTTGAACACGGCATCTTCGGAACAGCAAGCGAGCGCAATACCACTTGCACATATTTCCGACACACAGTGGAGGTTTTTGTTGCTCTTCTTATTAACGCGTATGGTAAAATATTCAATTATTACAGTTAGATTTTAAATATTGATTGGAATGCATTAATTCAGTACCTGGCATGTTTTCTAATTTACTTAAAGCAAGTTTCGCGACCGCTTTGCATTAATAAGGCGAATGAACTGCAAATAATGCCCTCAAACGACATCCCTTCACAATGTTTAATTTCATACAACTTAGCGTACAAAATGCTAGCGTGTGATACACTTCGGTCATACAAGCAGGCGTACTGACGAAGAGATCAGAATCATACAGGATTTTGTACCAAAGATCACAGCAGCTTCCATGCCAGCGAGTGTCGTGTGATACGGGCCTAATGATATGCTAAGACTTTTTGTTAAAATTTAATAACAAAACAAGATGTTCAGTAAAGAACTTATAGCCTACTTTCTCCTAAATGCATGGGTATTGTTATAACTATTTGTCCTTTTCAAGGAGTATAATTGAATGTTGGTTGTAGTAGCTTGTTGAAATACAACGTGCTATTTGGATATTATACATGAATATGAGGTGCCACTTGCTAGTGCTCTGTAAAAATTTCATTCAATTCGGTTTCACCGTGTTTGAATTGATATGGGGAATCGATTTGCACACATATATGGCCGCTATCTGCAAACTATTGGGCTGATGACATTGTAGTTCAGTCAAAAGATGCTTCCCACAAAAAGGTATGTTGTTGCAAAATTTGGTAGAGATCAAATGATTAGGTTGGTCGTAATTTGATTTAAACTTTTAACATTTGGGTGGCCACCATTCCGTTTCCGTCAAGATGGTGGCGATATAAAACATGACAATGAGGTTCCCTTTGCTAGTGCTACCTCTGTACCAAATTTCGTTCAATTCGGGTTCACCGTGTTTGAATAGATAGGGGAATCGATTTGAACACATACATGGCCGACATCCGCAAAGTATTGGGATGATGACCTTGTAGTGTGGTCAAACGATTCTTCATAGATAACGGTATAATATTGCAAAATTTGGTAGAGATCAGATGATTAGGTTGGTCGTAATTTTATTTAAGCTTTTAACATTTGGTTGGCCGCCATTACGTTTTCGTCAAGATAGCGGTGATATAAAACATGTAACTGAGGTGTCCTTTGCTAATGCTACCTCTGTACCAAATTTCGTTCAATTCGGTTTCACCGTGTTTGAATGGACAGGGGGAATCGATTTGCACACATACATGGCCGGCATCCACAAAGTATTGGGATGATGACCTTGTAGCTTGGTCAAAGAACGCTTCTCACATAAAGGTATGTTGCTGCAAAATTTGGTAAAGATCAAATGATTAGGTTGGTCGTAATTTGATTTAAACTTTTAACATTTGGCTGGCCACCATTCCGTTTCCGTCAAGATAGTGGCGATATAAAACATGACAATGAGGTTCCCTTTGCTAGTGCTGCCTCTGTACCAAATTTCGTTCAATTCGGTTTTACCGTGTTTGAATAGATAGGGGAATCGATTTGAACACATACATGGCCGGCATCCACAAAGTATTGGGATGATGACCTTGTAGCTTGGTCAAAGAACGCTTCTCACATAAAGGTATGTTGTTGCAAAATTTGGTAGAGATCAGATGATTAGGTTGACCGTAATTTGATTTAAGCTTTTCACATTTGGGTGGCCACCATTACGTTTCCGTCAAGATGGTGGCGATATAAAACATGACACTGAGGTGGACTTTACTAGTGCTACCTCTTTACCAAAATTCGTTCAATTCGGTTTCACCGTGTTTGAAAAGAGAGGGCGAATCGATTTGCACACATACATGGCCACCATCCGCACATTATTGGCCTGATGACCTTGTAGTTTGGTCAAAAGATTGTGTATACATAAAGGTATGTTGTTGCAAAATTTGGTAGAGATCAGATTATTAGGTTGGTCGTAATTTGATTCAAGCTTTTAACATTAGGGTGTCTGCCATTACGTTTTCGTCAAGATGGCGGCGATATGAAACATGACACTAGAGTGCCCTTTGCTAGTCCTACCTCTGTACACAATTTCGTTCAATTCGGTTTCACCTTGTATGATTTGATAGGGGGAATCAATTTGCATACATACATGGCCACCATCTGCAAACTAATGGGCTGATGACCTTGTAGTTTAGTCAAACGACGTTCGCCGTACAAATATATGTTGTTGCAAAATTTGGTAGAGATCGGATGATTATCGTAATTTGTTTTAAGCTTTGAACATTTGGGTGGCCGCCATTACGTCGCTAGTGCTACCTCTGTACCAAATTTCGTTCAATTCGGTTTCACCGTGTTTGAATAGATAGGGGGAATCGATATGCACACTTACATGGCCGCCATCCGTAATCTGTTGGTCTGAGGATCTTGCAGTTTGATCAAAATATGCTTCCGACATAAAGGTATGTTGTTGCAATATTTGGTAGAGATCAGATTATTAGGTTGGTGGTAATTTGATTTAATCTTTTAACATTTGGGTGGCCGCCATTACGTTTCCGTCAAGATGGCGGCGATATAAAAGCATGACAATGAGGTGTCCTTTGCTAGTGCTACCTCTGTACCAAATTTTGTGCAATTTTCGGTTTCACCGTGTTTGAATAGATAGGGGGAATCGATTTGCACACATACATGGCCGCCATCTGCAAACTATTGGGCTGAGGATCTTGCAGTTTGGTCAAAATATGCTTCCTACAAAAAGGCATGTTGTCGCAAAATTTGGTAGAGATCAGATTAGTAGGTTGGTCGTAATTTGATTTAAGCTTTTAACATTTGGGTGGCTGCCATTACGTTTTCGTCAAGAAGGTGGCGATATAAAAGCATGACACTGAGGTGTCCTATGCTAGTGCTACCTCTGTACCAAATTTTGTTCAATTCGGTTTCTCCGTGTTTGAATAGATAGGAGGAATCGATTGGCACACATACAAGGCCGCCATCTGCAAACTATTGGGCTGATGACCTTGCAGTTTGGTCAAAATATGCTTCACACATAAAGGTATCTTGTTGCAAAATTTGGTAGAGATCAGATTATTGGGTTGGTCGTAATTTGATTTAAGCTTTTAACATTTGGGTGGCCGCCATTACGTTTTCGTCAAGATGGCGGCGATATAAAACTTGACACTGAAGTGTCCTTTGCTAGTGCTACATCTGTACCAGATATCGTTCAATTCGGTTTCACCGTGTTCGATTTGATAGGGAGGACAGACATTCAGAGTACACACAGTCACACACACACAGGCACACAGTCACACATACAGACAGACACACAAATTTTGGCCCTGTGCAGATCTCATAAGTCTACTTTAATTTTTTGCCAAAATAGAAAGTAGGCTAATAATACCATGGGAAATTGTAAGGAATACGTATACTTCGATGCAAGCACTGGCGATCAGAATATCCTTCGATATGTTGTTGTTTTGGTCGCCTCCGTAGCGTAGCGGTCAGCATGGTTAGCTGCCGCCCCGGAGGTCCTGGGTTCAATTCCCGGCTCTGCCACGAAATTTGAAAGTGGTATGAGGACTGGAACGGGGTCTACTCAGCCTCGGGTGGTCCAAATGAGTAGAGGGGGTTCGATTCCCATCTCAGCCATCCTCGAAGTGGTTTTCCGTGGTTTCCCACTTCGTCTTCGGACAATGCCGGGATGGTACTGCACCCGTATCCACGTGGTCTTACCTGTTGAGATCCGATGGAACTGCTGGATCGTAGAATCTGGAAGCGCCCGGCTGAAATGCCCTAAAATTCTACCAAATAGGATCAACCAGGGATAAGGAAACCTCTCTTACAAAGAATGCGATAGGAAGATGCCAGTGGTCGATAAAATGAAAACGAAAAATAACTCAAAGTTAGCTAACGAGACTCTAAAAATGACTAAATTAATCTCGAGCGTGGCGCTAGGCATCCTAAAAACTGACCCACTGGTTCTCGTAGCGCATCCTATTTCTAGTATAAATGACCAAGACATCCGAAGGATTTAAAATTGACCAACAGTTTATTAATCTAAAGACTGTTGCATGGTGGACTATCTCTCCACTAAACAAAATAATTCACCTCTACTGAATCGTAGAAATCTCATAATAACATTAGCATCGAAACATATTCAAAAATGCTCTCAACGTACAGCATCCTAATCGCATGTAAAAACAGTTTCAAAAATATTTAAACATTATTATATACACTCGTTACATATTTAAATGATCCTCAAAGTTTATGATATTATTTACATTTACACATTATTGTACACGTTAAAATTCTTCATCAGTAATAAATTCGATTCCATCAATAAGCATTCTATAGTATTAGTTAAAGTCAAATTAGGGCATGTTCGACGAATGGTTAAGTTTATCGAACGCATTATCATAGCATAAAAATGTTAACAACATTTTAAATCACATAGTTATTCATCGTATTATTATTATCTCTAAAGCTTTTAGTGGTTATTATTACAGGATTATATCAATATTATTACTCGTCTTTCCAATTAACCTTTCTCCAAAAACAAATGTTATTAATTTGAACAATCCATTCTAGAACAATTATCACAATGCTGTTTCACTTAAATGTTGGATGTATTAAACTCATACTAGCCTTCTAGTATTAATATTCGTGACTATACTGCACGTTCAAAATATACACATAATTGTATTCAGACATAGCTCAATAGCTAATTTATACTGGACAGAAAAATGACATAGATCATCCACTGATGTCTAATATCTCATTATAACAATCAAATTCGCAAATACACGTTGCTTCATTCATAGATAAGCTCTCCATAGCTTGTAAACATTTTTCCAAACATCATTAAGTTCAAATAATCTTTAACATAAAAGTCATGAAATATCGTGCATCAAATTAACATAAGTTAAAGTATCATGGACAATTTTTATCAGAACGAAGGCAAATATAATATAATCAGCTGTTTAAATATCAGTGCTTGAGAATTTTTGACATCATCATTTCGCTTTGTAATGAAATTATTTTATACAATCATCTTACATTAGTAATTTATTTCTCATTATAATCTCATGTTCATAACTATATCTTTCAAGAAATTGTGGATAGATCTCTGTAAAAAGAACGATTCAGCTCCACTAGACAAAAACTCGACTGCAGATCCTCACCCAAAGAAACACGAAAGATTCTACACCATAGAAATGAGCCTGTCTTAAGAAGGTACACGAAAACTATTAGAATCCAACGCTTAACCAGGATGGAGTTCAACAAACGAATCATGAACAAAAAGAAACTGAACGATCTAATAGTGTCTAAGACCACTCCAAAAAGAAAAATCTCAAGAGCTGTAGATTACCAAAGTTAATCCAAAAATCGCAAATATCTGCTCTATAAATCATTATGTTTCCATATTTATACTGCACTTGATGAAAAATAGACCCGCACGTCTATTAGAGAAACTCGCATGAAATGCATAAGTGTTCGAGTTCAAATTCGAAATTCGTAGAAACGTCTATACAAATAATTTTCAAGTATACGTAGCGTATTGGTCATCTGCTTGCTAACTACTATTCTTATATAAAGTTAACGTAGTCTTCTCTCTACTCTTCGTATTAATCTTCTCAACAAGTTATATGATTCCATTAAATGCTCAGATTTAGAAAGAAAAAGAAGTGAAAATGCATAAAAAAGTTAGCATAATAAAATATTTATGTTAACTACAAAAACAAAATACACTACAAAACCGAAGCGATAGAGAATCGGGTCTAGCCTTGGAATGCATTTTCTAACTACTAAGAAAAATTGGTGAAAAGGAACACTCTAGAGTATGTCTAATTCATACTGTCTACTATGAAAATGGGAGGTCAGCTACCTTGTACGTTGCCATCTGGTTGAAATATGAGTATGCGAGAAACACACTGTCCTCGTTCTGGAACTGAACCCTCGTTCATCAGGTCGCGTAGTCCTCGATACGACAGGATCTTGTAGAGAACTGAACCCTAGTCCGAACGTTTGAAAAGGAAAAACAGCTGTTCGCGAAACAAGTTCATCGCTCTCACACGTTCCCAAGATATAGCTGGAGCTTATTCGTAGTATGCCATTGTATTTCATGCAGTTACAGTATGAATGTAAAATAAACATCTCCAAGACGTCTTCCACCTCTTCTTAAAGAGTTTTCTGCTGTTATAATACTCCAAGTTTGGTGCTGGTAATCATCCTAAGTAGTCAATTCCACTATTGCATCGCATTCCTGCCTTCCATTTTAGCCCATACGTGACATAGTCATGTCTTGGTGAAGTCTCCGTTCAATCAACTTCTGTTCTAAAGTCATAATGATAATATACTTGTACTGTATACTGTAAACTGTGCTGTTGTAGAATAAAGTCTTGTACTGGCATATAAAATATCACACAAGTCCTGATGAAAACAAAGTTCACTACTCCTGATGATGAAGTTTAACACAGTCTTCAGCTATAATAAGCTGAGACATAAAAATTTGCGGTACGAGCTGTCTAACTTTAAGTAAATACACGTCCGCGTTGCTCGCGCACGATATGAGTGTCGTACTCCCAGCGAAGTATATTGCAATCTCGTGTCTCTGTCTGGACAGATCTTTGCTTACTGCTCTGCGAAACCCATAGTGCTGTTCGTTCAGGAACGATATTGACTATCGATATCGACACCGGATCATGTTCGATAATATTCTGATATTTTGTTATCTGCATTTATTTATATGTGAAATACACTCAAGTTTCCTCTTCTTTAAACATAATGCATTTGTCCATTACTATTCTGTTTCATGGCTACTATATCAAAGTATATCATGTTGCATCAGATTGACGTTACTGCTGTCTCCATTTTGTAGAGCTCCCTTGTACTAAAACAAAGCACGTGCTCCAGGCTGTATGGCGTGCTGCCTATTTGCTCCTAACCTCGCCACGGATTATCCATGCGCTGTGTGCCGTGCAAATAGCGCCTCAGGAATGCACCTAAGTACACACCTGTCCAACATAGATCCAACTCAATACAAAATACGGTCCCATCTCCCTCCCAACTCAAGAAATAAAAGTGTGACAATACTTTTATTTTATCATTCTTGATATTCACTTCATGAGCAGTATTTTGTTATTGTTCAATCTTTTCATAATATTTTTTGAGGTTCTTCGCATTGAATCTCCCTATTTCCTCGCCAGTAAGGATGTCCAAAATCAGATAGCTGTTGTTCCCGTACACTCTGCCTACCTTGAAGGGGCCAATGTACAGGTTATGAACTTGGTATAGATCTTCCTCGCTACGTCCGTTTTAGTTGACTTACGTATAAGAATTAAGTTATCCTGTTCTAGAGGCGGGTTATAGCGCTTTCCTACATATCTTTTCTGCCTTTTTTTCCGCCGCATTCATCAGGATTTCTCGGGCATTATCCACCCTTTCCTGCTCTGATGGTTCAGCATCCTTAGTGAGGAATTGTGTTACGTCGTCCCACGCTCTTTCTGGCTTCTTATTGTGGTGGACTAACATAGGGATATCTCCTAAACTTTCATGATGTGTCGTATTCAGACAAGTCTCCATCAGAGGTACATATTTCACCCAACTGGGATGATCGTTCGGATAATACAAGCGTGCGAATTTTGAAACCTCAGACATCAAACGTTCTGAGTTGTGACTCTGGATATCTGACACTGGAAAATACATGGCGTATTCCAAACCTTTGCATGGCAACTTTAAACTCTTGTGAGGTAAACTGTGTTCCGTGATCAGATAATATTGTTTCCGGCCTTCCAACTTTCTTGAAAACACTCTGTCCTAACCGACTGATAACCTGTGCCGATGTTGCATTCTCTCTAGAGTTGCAAACTTTGAAAACACATCTACTGTAACAAGTAGGAACTGGTTACCCCTGGCACCTTTCGGACACGGACCGAACAGGTCGCAGGCCACAAGTTCATGGGGTTTATAGGTAATAATAGCCCTAGGTTCCTCTTTAGAGATAGCAGAAGGATGCTTGCTTCTCTGGCAGCTGTCACAAGACCTGATAACTCTCGCAACAGATTGACGTAGTTTAGGCCAGACAAACGTTTCTTGTAGGGTCTTCATGGTCTTGTCCAAACCACCGTGACCTATAGTTCTGTGCATCAACCAAATCAACGGCACAATTAATTTTGGAGGCACTACTATTCTTAGTTTTCTCTTGTGCTTGTCCACATATTTACACACTACCTCTCCTCAGAGAGTGTAGCGTTTAGCATTACGTCTGGTTGCATGATAGTCCTGATCCAAGTTATCCATGTAGCCTTTCAAATATCTGTACATAAGTCTTATTGGAGTGTGTCTTTTCTGTGACACAGCTAACTTGCGTAGCTTTTCCAGGGTTACCTCGTCTTCCCCCTCCAATTGTACAATGTTTATCGCCAATTTATTAACAGGATTTCTTGAAAGTGCATCTGCAAGAAGATTATCTTTGCCAGGTTGATGTCTGATGGTAGCGTTAAACTGTTGAATGAACATCGTCCATCGCGTCAAACGATCACTTGACAAATCTGATTGGAGCATAAATTGCAGAGCTCGGTGGTCAGTAATACTATAATTACTATTTGGTGTCCCAGGAGTATCTTCTTCCACTTCTGTAGGGCTGAGACAAAGGCTAAAGCCTCAAGCTCTGTCGTAAAATCCTTCTCTTCGTGAGGTCTTAATTTTCTGCTGCAAAAATCAATGTAGTGTTTATTCCCCTGTTCGTCTTTCTGATACAGGACCGCGCCCAAACCTACTCTGGAGGCGTCTGATTCTACATAGAACGTACGGCTGAATTCCGGATATTCCAACTTGACACATTCCTTCAGCATAGTCTTTGCATTCTCGAAGGCCTGTTCAGTTAGATTCGACCACTTCCATCGATTGTTTTTCTTTAGCAGATCGTACAATGGTGACATGGACACTGAGTATCCTGGGCAGTGACTACTCAAAAATTGACACATGCCTAGGAATTGGCGTAGGTGCTTGATTCTCTTTGGCCTAGGGAAATTCGCTATCTCATCAATCTTCTTGAGATTTGGATGGTAGCCGAATTGATCGATAGTATGACCCAAAAAGTTAATCCTTTCCTTCATAAAGTGACATTTGTCATAATTGACCTTTATGTTTGCCTCACGTAGCTCTAGAAACAGTTTCCTAAGGTCTGCTAAATGTTCTTCCACATTAGCCGAAGCAATAATGAGGTCGTCAATGTAACACGTGACACTGCGTTTTACCTCGCCGGATAACTTGCTATCAAGTGCTCTGATGAGAGCTGGACCGCTGTTGATCATTCCGAACGGAATACGACTGAACACGAAGGTCGTCTGATAAAATAAGAATCCTGTGTATTGCCTACTGTCCTCAGTAAGCTCCACCTGATAAAATGATGCTGTCAGGTCTAAAACGCTGAAGCATGCCTTGTCTTTAAATTTTCTTAGTAGATCCCTGATCTTGGGAGGTCTGTCCATTTCTAAATGAATGCCTGAATTAATTTTCCTGGCGTCTAAACATAGACGTAATTGTCCATTGCTCTTCTTAACCACTGTAATCGGGTTTAAGTAGGATGAAGCTTGCTTCTTTATGATACCCTCTGTTTCCATTTTCTTAATAATCTCTCTGACTTCTCCATAGTACTTGTCAGGTATAGGGTACAATTTTGCTTGATAGGGAGAGTCATCATTCAACCTGATCTGATACTTAAAATTCTTAATTAGGCCTGGCTTGTCATCAAATATGTCATCAAATTCTTTGATCAATTTACGAAATTCCTGTTCTATTTCACTAAATCCCTCGGCGTGAAGTGCATATCGCTCTCTCTCTTGTTCGACCTGGCTTATCAAGTTTTCTAAAATCTCTTCTCTGACTAGGATTTCTACATCATAGTCAGGATCTAGATTTTCATATGCTATCTTCCTAATAGCTTTCTCTTGGAATTTGATTATCCTCTTGTCCATGTCAATGACCATTCTGGCTCGAGTGATGAAATCAATTCCCAGAATGACTTCAAAGTGAATATTCTTAATCACCACAAAAATATGTTCAAATATTCGTTCATTAATCTTAAATTTCAATAGAACTTGCAACTTGCATTTTATCGATTTGTCTTGAAATTACTTACTTACTTACTTAATTCCTGCCGCTCCTTCCGGAGCATAGGGCCTTGGCGAAATTTCTCCACGCTGTACGGTTCCTGGCCATTCTCTTCACTTGACTCCAGTTCTTGTCCACCTCTGCAATTTCATTTTCGATCGTCCTCTTCCAGGTCTTCTTAGGTCGACTTCGCTTCCTGGCGCCTTGAGGATTTCAGTCTAGCGCCGCCCTCTCAATAGCTCCGTCCGGCTTCCTTAGTGTGTGACCAATCCAGCGCCATATCCTCTCCTCGATCTGGATGCTAATCGGTTGTTGATTGGTGATGGTCCAAAGACCTTCATTTGAGATTATGTCCGGCCACCTCACATTCATGATGCGACGCAGACATCTGTTAATGCACACCTGTAGCTGGTTGTTGATCGGTTTTGTGACTTTCCATGTTTCACAGCCGTAGAGAAGAATCGACTTTACGTTGCTATTGAAAAGGCGGAGCTTGGTCTTCCTGGAAATGTTTCTATTTCTCCAGATGGGGTACAGCTGGACAAAGGCACCATTTGCCTTCCAGATACGGCTTCGAACATCTTCCTCTGCTCCCCCATCATTTGTGACTATACTTCCAAGGTAGAGGAAGGACTCAACTCGCTCAATGTCCTTTCCGTTGACTGTCAAACTAGTCGTGATGTCAGAATTTATCCTCATCTCTTTGGTCTTGTTGGTGTTGATCATCAGTCCTGCACGTTCTGCTTCTCTCTGCAACCTCCCCAGCTTATCTTCTATGTCTCGGTACCGTTGTGCCATAAGACAAATGTCGTCTGCGAAATCCAGATCTTCAAGCCTGTCATTTATACCCCATTGAATACCCCTCTTCCGTCCTCCCATTACCTTCTTCATCACACTATCCAGGACCAACAGGAACACAGTGAGGGAAAGGACACACCCCTGTCTCACTCCGGATTGTCTTGAAATAGGCCTTTAATTTTGATTGACGAAGCCGGCAATGTCTCAAATTGCTGTTCCTTCTCTAGCTTCAAAAAACAGTCTTCAGACATCAGAGAAATGACCGCCACGTGTCAATTAAAGATTTACAGGTCTGTTTACCCACTGAGATTTCAATTATCGGTAGTTCAGCCTTGTTTTGGACCAATCCTCCATTTTCTTCCAACAACAGATCCTCGTCTGTCACTTCATAAACGTCTTGAATGACTATATCGAATGGAGACGAATTTAACTCTGATTCTATGAGGTATTCACAATCGGCATTTTTTTTATTGGGACTACCCTCCTGCCTCTCAACTTGTTGGCTGGTACCAGGTTCTGGATCACTGTCTGTGTCCCTACGTCTATTATTCCTTTCTTCTCTTTTGTCTCTGTCCTTTAGGGACTGATTTCTTTCTTCCTCAGTTTGATAGTCCTTATCACGGTAATTTTTGTACCTAGAATATCCTCGTTGGTTATTCTCCTGTCTCTGGAAATAACCTTGCCGTTCCCCTTTTTCTAAGTTTCTATTGTCGGTGTTCTGATTTTGATACAGTACCGATTATTTCTTGGCTGATTTCTTTCTCTATCTTGATATCTGTTATCAAATCTGTCGTTTCTATCCCTATTTTGATACGGTCTGTATCTTCCTTGATCTCCATTGTCAAATCCATCATTCCTATACCTGTCTTGATATGGTCTATATCTCTCTCGATCTCTATTCGATTGATACGACTTATCCTGTCCTTGATAATACCGAGACTGGTAACTACGGAATGGTGCTTGATTATCCCTTTGATCGCGTGGTTGTTCATTATACCTGTTGTTTCGAATGGGACCTACCCATCTTGACTCATTCTGACTGGGTTTTTCAGTTTGTTGGGTCCTATCTACGACTATGGCGTTCACGCTTTTGACTTCCGTTCTTCCGCCTTTTGATATCGTGGGAGAAATGGACGTATGATCAAGTCTTCGGAGTAAATCGTCCATCTGAGCCAAATCTGTCACCCCTGACGAAATTATATTACGCCTAACTTCAACTGGCAACTGTCCTGAAATATTTTCTAATATTTCCTCCTGAGTTAATGGGGGTTGAAGAAAACGTAGGTGGGCTAATTGTGAAGTTGGTGCATTCTTGGAATACACGGTACCTGAGATTATAATTTTCAATGTTTTTGCATGTTCTTTCCTTCCTCTTTGTCAGACACCAACAGTGATCTTCTGTTCTCTCTTAGGGGTTCAAATCGCTTATATTTTGTATGAGTCTGTTCCAGATATATATTCTGTGACCCATCTAGCGTCATATAACAACGAATCTCTGAAGCTCTTCAACTCTTCCTCGCGCAAGAGGAATTCCATATCCATTTGGCTACCAGATACTGTTGTCAACTCTTTGAAGACCAGCTCAGCAAGAGAGATCAATTTGTTGTATTTAAGTTGGCAATGCTTATATGTTCTCCTTTTGTCTCCTACCCCCCACTCTTTTCCCCTTCCGTGGTCTCTCCGTGCTCCGTTGAGCAGGTCTCACTTCTCAGTCTGCAGTTGACTCGATCAGTCAAAGCTCCGCTCGAGCTGCCTCCTCAAACCAAGAGGCACACCCTCTTCTACGCCATGTTGGCTAAGTAATCATCATCGAAATCTTCGACTTCAACATGAAATCAAGATAAGTACCTTTTTAAAAGTTTTAACCTCATCTTCATGGTTTTAACTTCCACGTGCTTTTAATTATAATTTATAGACAGTGTGAAATTCTTTACTTTGGGGCAATATCATTCCTCGTGGGATTTGCCATGTTGAGCTTTTGCTTGTATGAGCCAACCTTACTAAAAAAGAGCTTTTCTTAAGCTATTCAAAGAGAAATACTCTCGCTACGTGGGATATTATCTAATACCCGCTGTCTATAATTATAAAGCTAGTTCCTCCGTTGGATTTTCTCAACCCCATTTTTCTGCTAAGGTCGTTCTGGAACCTTCGAGATCTTGTACTCTATCTGCGAGTCTTGCCGTCAAATGGTTTTCGCTCACTTGGGACAATGATATTTAAAATGAGGAATCTTCCTTACAAATTTTTGTAATAGCTAACTTTCTTCCACCGCTGGAACCTCTGGAACATTCTATGGCGCATTTAATTGTAAATCACAACTTTTTCAAGAAATAGACTCTCACCTATATAGTGCAATCAGTTCTTTCCATAATTGCAATAACTTTCTTTTTCATGAACTTTAGTGTTTCTATAGTGAACTTTGCATCAATCTTTACAGACTATAGTGATAACCAGTGCTTGCTCAACTTTTCTACCGTGTCGCGATCGTCCGCTTATATTCAAATAAGGCCATGAACATTTTCCTTAATTCCCATTTCTCTTTCCTAAACCTCTTACTAACAATCTGCAATAAACTTTTAATCTAGTTCTGTTCCAATAAGGTGTCATTCCAAGAAGTGCCCTTCCATTTTGTTGGTTTATCATTAAGTATCTCTGTATAATTACGTGTCTAGCACACGTTTCAAACTTACATCGTACCTCCCTTCAAAAGCAGGGAAAACAATTCTCTCAACTCTTGAGTGAGTTATTTTTTGGTCTCGCTAAATGAAAACTGCCTTATTTAACTTGCGAGTCTTATTTAAAGTATAGGAGGTCTAAAACCTTCCCTTTGATTAACTTTTCAGGTTCACAGTAAGTGACCTGCTCTCTTTGTATAATTCTCATAAAGTAATTCTGTTTAAATATAAGAAGTTGTAGGAACTTCCTTTTTATTCTTTATGTTTTCCATTTTGTTATCTTCGAAGTTGTTATTCTCGTTAGAATGTTCTTTCAGAGGTTTCTTATAGTACACTGCTTGTACTCCTGTAAATGTTAAAACTTTAATTATTCCATTTTGCCTATTTTATTAAATCTTACCAAGATTTTAATACAAGGTTTAAAAAAACCTTAAAAATTGTCATTTGCCTGGAGCAATTTCTGAACGTTGTTGGAGGTCTGCGACCCCAAATTGTTAACTACATAGAGCATATTTATTTGTTAAAGTTACGCTTCTTTGAATTGTTAAATAAATTAAATATTTGTTTTTGGATTCATCATTTCTCTGATACTACAGTTAGGCAGGATCCTGGCTTTCCTAGCTCTTCCTAGGTTTATGCCCTCGTTCACACTCAATAAAGCTTTTACTATCTGTCTGTCCAGACCATCACCCTTCCCTATAGTACTTTTATTCGTGCTTGGAAGGAAATACACTAAAGCCTTTCTCTGGCAAACTGCCCAAGTCTTAGCTGCGGTTCCCGTCAGCTTCGACCAAGCTCGTACCCACTTTAGGTATCCGAGCAAGGAGTTGCGGTGGCAACCGCTTCTAAATGGATTGAAAGTCAAATTAATAACTTTTGTGGGACTCTCCTCCTATTTTTCTATCCTTTTTCTCCAATCCAAAATCTACTTCCTTCCTTTAATCATCTTCCCTTGGTGGGTGGGTTATTCCTCAGCCAATAATCTACCCAGAAGTGTAGAATTCGGAGTAACTAGTAGGTCCAGTACTACTGTACTTCCTAGAGTATATTTCTGCCCTTACTGCATGTTGGAATTCAATAGACCAAAATATCTTAATGAATGCTTCAGAGAATTGCTCAAAGTTGTCAAACGAATAGCGGAAAGCTCGAAACCAATTTAAAGGACCTTCCAGAAGATGTCTCTCTACAATTTGGAGTTCCCTGTCTCTACTAACGTGATGTTCTATGAAATAATCTTGAAGATTTCTAATAAATTCAATCGGAGTTAAACTCTCGGTGTTGGATTTTTTAAAATCTCTTCTTCATAATTTCTCACAATCGTTACATTTGGCCTGTCATTGGGAGTAGATGTCCTGAAATCCCTAGGAACATATTCAAGATTAGTGATACTTGGGATTTCTGACCGTTGTATGGGCTGTTCGCCTCCTACTGCCCCATTAGAACGTTCAATAAAATTCCTAGCTGGGGATGTTACACATAAGCTTTGCCTAACATGAGGAACTGTGCCTTCCTTGTTGGAACTCACATTGATTTGTAGTGCTTCAATTTGCTTATTAAATTCGCTTCTTAAAGCATCGACGTTAACGTGATCAGCTAAGTTAAATTCGTTCAACTCCTCCCTAATCGCGTTTAATTCAGACGTTTTCTTTTCACGTTCTGAATTGACGTCTAATCTCACTTGCTCTAACCTTGATGTTACAGTGTTAACTCGTGATTCCAAATCTTCCCTAAGGCTATTGATATTATCTATTTGACTAGTCTGGACTGAATCTATTCTTTTGTCAGTGTCTAATTTAACATTTGATATATCTTTGTTCAACTTGATTTCGGTTCGAGAAATTTTTAATTCCAAATTAGAGGTAACATTTTTAATTATCTCCTCGTTAACTTTGGTTATTTCACCCCGAATAATGGTTATATGATCTTTAACAATAGCTTTAAGATCAATTTCTATATCTTTTCTCAGAACCTTATTGTGGTCCTCTACTTTCTCTTTTAAGAGAACCATGTCATTTTCTAATTTTGACAAAGTCTCTTGTGTATTACTAGCTTCATTGGAGAATTATACTCGAAGCGCATCTAAACTATGTTTATTTTCCCTTTGACTATGTTCCAGTTCCAATCTAACACTTTTGACATCCTCCTTAAAGCCCAAAATATTAGATTGTATGCTGGTTACAAGTTTTTCTGTCTGTACAATCTTTTGTTCAGTGCTAATCATTCTAGCCTCTGCACTAACTATTTTAGCCTCTGTGCTAACCATTCTAACCTCTGTGCTAATTATTTTCTCCTGTGTAGCATCTACTTTAGCCCCTGTGCTAATTATTTTTTCCTGTGTAGCCACTACTTTAGCCTCTGTGCTAATTATTTTCTCCTGTGTAGCCCTAATGTCAGTTTGAGCTGCATTTAATTTAACCTCAACTGTGGCTACGCTGGAGCGAACGTGACTCACTTCAACATTCAAATTACTTATATCCAATTGAACAAGTCTTACATCTTCTAACACACTATCGACACTTAGTTCAACATCATTAAATTTCTCCTTAATTTCCTTGGACCTATCGGAAATTTTTCGATTGCTGTCCTGCAAACGTTTCATAGACAAATAAAGTTGGGACATATCTGCTTGTATTACTTCTGTGTTTCTAGTTATTAATTCAGTATTCTTATTATTTGATTCAGTTATTCGCCCAAGATTAGTTGGAGCATTTGACTTGATTTCAGCCAAGTCCTGCTCTTACTTGCCTGACTTTTTCTGCATAGCTTGTAGTAAGGCTACTACATCATCTAGTGTTGCTGCACCTGACATAATTATACAATATAAAGTGGAGAAATATAGGAATGCAATACATATATAGTAGAATTGACACACTAAGAATTACCCTTTTCACCAATATGAATAAAATAACTTGTTTGGCTTCTAAACTTAATAGTAAAGTATATCTATAAAAATAGGAGGTGTATGTGCTTGGTAATTTATACTAAAAATAATTACATTCTACTCGCAAATCTAGCTTATTAATTTGTTATCCAAAACGAAATGAAGTTAATGTGACTGATGATCTACTAAATATCATCGCCGGTGACAAGTATAAAATGGCCGACAAGCATGGAGTGAAAAATGGCCTCATATCATGCCTCCATATGACCACGCTGATCCATAAAAGTTTCCAGGAAATATCTCTTATGATAATGCCGTAATCATTAACAGTTACTTTTAAAGCAAAAATAAAATATCTAGTCCCATAAATGGATTTGCCAATTAAAATCGGCTAACCACTAGGTTATTTGAGAATACCAATTCGAATGCCCCACGTTATGGGTTCGCCAATTAAGATGCACCCGTATCCACGTGGGCTTACCTGTTGAAATCCAATGGAACTGCTCGATCGTAGAATCTGGAAGCGCCGGCTGAAATGCCCCTAAAATTCTACCAACTAGGATCAACCAGGGATAAGGATTCCTATCTTACAAAGAATGCGATAGGAAGATGCCAGTGGTCGATAAAATGAAAACGAAAAATAACTCAAAGCGAGCTAACGAGACTCTAAAAATGACTAAATTAATCTCGAGCGTGGCGCTAGGCATCCTAAAAACTGACCCACTGGTCCTCGTAGCGCATCCTATTGCTAGTATAAATGACCAAGACATCCGAAGTATTTAAAATTGACCAACAGTTTATTAATCTAAAGACTGTTGCATGGTGGACTATCTCTCCACTAAACAAAATAATTCACCTCTACTGAATCGTAGAAATCTCATAATGACATTAGCATCGAAACATATTCAAAAATGCTCTCAAAATACAGCATCCTAATCGCATGTAAAACAG
Source organism: Meconema thalassinum (assembly GCA_946902985.2). Taxonomy (NCBI): domain Eukaryota; kingdom Metazoa; phylum Arthropoda; class Insecta; order Orthoptera; family Tettigoniidae; genus Meconema; species Meconema thalassinum. Next base: position 92,861,156 of record OX336389.2, read on the forward strand.
TTTCAAAAATATTTAAACATTATTATATACACTCGTTACATATTTAAATGATCCTCAAAGTTTATGATATTATTTACATTTACACATTATTGTACACGTTAAAATTCTTCATCAGTAATAATTCGATTCCATCAATAAGCATTCTATAGTATTAGTTAAAGTCAAATTAGGGCATGTTCGACGAATGGTTAAGTTTATCGAACGCATTATCATAGCATAAAATGTTAACAACATTTTAAATCACATAGTTATTCATCGTATTATTATTATCTCTAAAGCTTTTAGTGGTTATTATTACAGGATTATATCAATATTATTACTCGTCTTTCCAATTAACCTTTCTCCAAAAACAAATGTTATTAATTTGAACAATCCATTCTAGAACAATTATCACAATGCTGTTTCACTTAAATGTTGGATGTATTAACCTCATACTAGCCTTCTAGTATTAATATTCGTGACTATACTGCACGTTCAAAATATACACATAATTGTATTCAGACATAGCTCAATAGCTAATTTATACTGGACAGAAAAATGACATAGATCATCCATTGATGTCTAATATCTCATTATAACAATCAAATTCGCAAATACACGTTGCTTCATTCATAGATAAGCTCTCCATAGCTTGTAAACATTTTTCCAAACATCATTAAGTTCAAATAATCTTTAACATAAAAGTCATGAAATATCGTGCATCAAATTAACATAAGTTAAAGTATCATGGACAATTTTTATCAGAACGAAGGCAAATATAATATAATCAGCTGTTTAAATATCAGTGCTTGAGAATTTTTGACATCATCATTTCGCTTTGTAATGAAATTATTTTATACAATCATCTTACATTAGTAATTTATTTCTCATTATAATCTCATATTCATAACTATATCTTTCAAGAAATCGTGGATAGATCTCTGTAAAAAGAACGATTCAGCTCCACTAGGCAAAAACTCGACTGGAGATCCTCACCCAAAGAAACACGAAAGATTCTACACCATAGAAATGAGCCTGTCTTAAGAAGGTACACGAAAACTATTAGAATCCAACGCTTAACCAGGAAGGAGTTCAACAAACGAATCATGAACAAAAAGAACCTGAACGATCTAATAGTGTCTAAGATCACTCCAAAAAGAAAAATCTCGAGAGCTGTAGATTACCAAAGTTAATCCAAAAATCGCAAATATCTGCTCTATAAATCATTATGTTTCCATATTTATACTGCACTTGATGAAAAATAGACCCGCACGTCTATTAGAGAAACTCGCATGAAATGCATAAGTGTTCGAGTTCAAATTCGAAATTCGTAGAAATGTCTATACAAATAATCTTCAAGTATACGTAGCGTATTGGTCATCTGCTTGCTAACTACTATTCTTATATAAAGTTAACGTAGTCTTCTCTCTACTCTTCGTATTAATCTTCTCAACAAGTTATATGATTCCATTAAATGCTCAGATTTAGAAAGAAAAAGAAGTGAAAATGCATAAAAAAGTTAGCATAATAAAATATTTATGTTAACTACAAAAACAAAATACACTACAAAACCGAAGCGATAGAGAATCGGGTCTAGCCTTGGAATGCATTTTCTAACTACTAAGAAAAATTGGTGAAAAGGAACACTCTAGAGTATGTCTAATTCATACTGTCTACTATGAAAATGGGAGGTCAGCTACCTTGTACGTTGCCATCTGGTTGAAATATGAGTATGCGAGAAACACACTGTCCTCGTTCTGGAACTGAACCATCGTTCATCAGGTCGCGTAGTCCTCGATACGACAGGATCTTGTAGAGAACTGAACCCGAGTCCGAACGTTTGAAAAGGAAAAACAGCTGTTCGCGAAACAAGTTCATCGCTCTCACACGTTCCCAAGATATAGCTGGAGCTTATTCGTAGTATGCCATTGTATTTCATGCAGTTACAGTATGAATGTAAAATAAACATCTCCAAGACGTCTTCCACCTCTTCTTAAAGAGTTTTCTGCTGTTATAATACTCCAAGTTTGGTGCTGGTAATCATCCTAAGTAGTCAATTCCACTATTGCATCGCATTCCTGCCTTCCATTTTAGCCCGTACGTGACATAGTCATGTCTTGGTGAAGTCTCCGTTCAATCAACTTCTGTTCTAAAGTCATAATGATAATATACTTGTACTGTATACTGTAAACTGTGCTGTTGTAGAATAAAGTCTTGTACTGGCATATAAAATATCACACAAGTCCTGATGAAAACAAAGTTCACTACTCCTGATGATGAAGTTTAACACAGTCTTCAGCTATAATAAGCTGAGACATAAAAATTTGCGGTACGAGCTGTCTGACTTTAAGTAAATACACGTCCGCGTTGCTCGCGCACGATATGAGTGTCGTACTCCCAGCGAAGTATATTGCAATCTCGTGTCTCTGTCTGGACAGATCTTTGCTTACTGCTCTGCGAAACCCATAGTGCTGTTCGTTCAGGAACGATATTGACTATCGATATCGACACCGGATCATGTTCGATAATATTCTGATATTTTGTTATCTGCATTTATTTATGTGTGAAATACACTCAAGTTTACTCTTCTTTAAACATAATGCATTTGTCCATTACTATTCTGTTTCATGGCTACTATATCAAAGTATATCATGTTGCATCAGATTGACGTTACTGCTGTCTCCATTTTGTAGAGCTCCCTTGTACTAAAACAAAGCACGTGCTCCAGGCTGTATGGCGTGCTGCCTATTCGCTCCTAACCTCGCCACGGAGTATCCATGCGCTGTGTGCCGTGCATATAGCGCCTCAGGAATGCACCTAAGTACACACCTGTCCAACATAGATCCAACTCAATACAAAATACGGTCTCAGTACTGAAACCGTATTTTGTATTTAGTTGGAAATTGGTTAAGTTGGCAATAACACTGATGGCAGTACTGCGACATTCTTTGAAGTGCAGGTGCGCGATATGACTTTGGCGAGGTTAGGAACAGCCAGCAGCCCGCCATACAAGCGACGACCACATGCTAGATATTTGTAATACTTGTATTGAATACAAGATGGAGACAGCTCCACTGTCGTTATGTTGCTCGCTGTGGTAAAGAAATATACACTTTGCAGTATGAAACAAAGTTTGGGAAATGCATTCTATGGACGAAGGAATATAACTGAGAACTTTTATATGAGTATAAATGCATACAGTACTATAACAGGTGATTATCGAACTCGACACTGTGTAAACATCGATTGTCACTATCGTTTAGAGAACGAGGTGCATTGTGGATCAACTGGTGACAGGATGATTTACGGGAGCAGTTGAAGAATATAGTAGAGATAACAATTTCAGCGAGGAGGGTCAGAGCTCTCTAGTCTAAGCACGAGTGCGTGCGTTGCCGTGAAATCGTGTTTGTTCGGTAACGTGGAGTCGAACCGACGTATACGTGTTACAGTACTAAATGTGATATGGTTTTCGTCTGATCTTATTATAGTTTCAGACAGTGTTAACCTTCAATTTGAGCACAGTGAACTTGCATTCCCGTATGATAACTTCTTCTCAAGCCAATAGCATAACAACTTGTTCTACATTGCAGTATAATACAAACAGCATTAGCCATGATTGTGAAGAATGATATGAGAAGAGAGAGAGAGATATTTCTGCGTTATGAGGATGCAGAACATGGGCTAAATACAGACAAGGAATGTGACACATAGCAGCATTACATACTCGGGATGATTACTTGATTCCAATATGAGCAACTACAGTACAAGGCTTTACAAGAGAAGAGTGAAGAGATTGTGAAAGTTGGAATGACAATTCGCACTGCCACATAATGAAACTACTTTGGCTTACTACATCATTGTTATCGTGCTCTTTAGCAAGTGATAGAACAATGAACCTTGTTAAACGAACATCTGTTAGCTCTATCTCTTTCGCGACCGGTAATCGGGTCTTCTTGATGTCCAGTCGTTTCGTGATCGGTGCAGCTGAGCAGATGTGGGTTCGAGCCTTGACAGGAGTTTGTGTTCTAACATTCTCACTTCATTCAACTAGAACTTCAACAAGGTAGCTGCAGTTTTCTTTTAGTAGACAGTATGAATTTGTCATGCTTTTGAATGCTACTTTTCACCAATTTTGATTAAAGTAGTTAAGAAATACATCCGAGGGCTAGGGTGACTCCTTAGTCATTTCTGTCTGAGTATGTATTTCATTTTGTAGTTCAATTTAGTAGTTATTGTAGTGTTATTTTGAACATTACGTTGCCTTGATTAAGATATAATTTGGGAATAAATAGAAGAATATAGTTTGTTGGGAAGACAACATGAGAAAATCATAGGAAGAAGACGACGGTAAAATTATATAAGAATAATTCTAACTCAAGCAGATGTCCCATATCCAACGTATACGCAAATTCGATTTGAAAAATTTCCTGGACTTTTGAATTCGATATCGAATATTTTTGAAAGCTCATGCAAGTTTATTAGATAGACATTCAGGTCTATATTTTTGTCAATTGAGCATAGTAATGGAACATAGTGATTTCTAGTATGTTTATTTGCGATTGTGCGAATTTATTTCTGGTAATCCAGATGTTTGAAATTTTCTTTTATTGATTTCGACAACTTTTGTGAGCTCGTTCAGTTTTTAAATTTTTGTTGATTCTTATGAGAAACTCCAAGTTGGTTTAGCGTTCAAATCTAATGGTTAACATGTACCTTCTCAAGATAGGCTTTTCTCCATGCTGTAGGTTTTGACGTGTTTTCTTGGAGGAGGATCTCAGGCTGAATTATTTTCAATTAGGCGAAAACTGAATCGTTCTTTTCACAGTGGTCGGTCGAGAAATATTGAAAGAAATACTTGATAAGAGAAAGTGTAATTAATAATAAGATGCAATGAATGGAAATGAATGTTTAAAATATATGTAAGTCATAATCGAGATGACTGACATTTCGAATTCTCACACAGTTATTTGAACTTGTGAATACAATATTTTATCACTGTTCTGATAAAAATTATTCTCGACACTTTAACTTTTGGCTTATTTGAAGCAATATATTGTCCCCTTGTAGAAGCGTACACGAGACTAATATTCGGGGGGTTTTCAGTCCATGTCGCAAGGTTGGATAATTTGTACTTTTGCTTCTATAGGCACAAGGTAACATAGGGAGAATATAACTACCAAGAAAAGATGACTCAAAATTTTAACAGGAAAACAACTTTAATACACCGATAAATAGACACCATAACAACCAAATAACCCAAATGACACCCTTATTTAACCTTATTTATTCACCAAAATAAAATCAATCAAACAAACAGTTACCTTGAATAAAATTACAGCTTCCAATGCTGTCCAAACTAAGAAATACGTGGACCAAGTCCTTACTTCTCTCATTCTTGTGTTTTTGCGTGCGACGTTTTATGATAAAGCTTAGCCTAGGACGAGTACGCTTGGTCATATGATATGCCTCCATAGAACGAAGTGGCAGGTTGCATATCCATGAGCGCTTTCACCACACCTTGATATCGGGTTCTACACTAAATGGCTAACAAGTAAATAATAATTAACCAGCTACGCTACCCTTAACTATAATACAAAATACTTCCGAGTGAAGTCTAATAGAAGTGCTAAACGCACACACAAACAAACTGCCTAAAATATAGGTCTTATATACACATATCGTGAACCCTCAGTCGTGGTTATCGCCAGCTAACACTTGGGGAACAACCGCCTGTGTCCCTGATACAACAAAATTACAGATATCACACAAAATGTGCTTCAAACATGACAACAAACTTAATGAGACAGTAGCTAAACAGGAAAACAAAATAAATATCAACAAATTCCTGAACTGAATTTTTGATATGAAGAACTCCCAAAATTTAATCATCCAAGTAGCTTCTGATCATACAGGCTTCAAAACTGATCGTTATCTTATATGCACACCGAACACGGCACTAATTGCCTTAGCTATCTTTATCTGGGATCTGAGCTTGTAGTACGGACTCCAGTCGCCCTGTCAATGTGTCGAAATACCATGCACGTCATGTCTCAAGCCACAGCTTTTGAGAACCGTAGAAATTCAGCATACACCAACTGAAATAAAAACACACAATCGCAGATCCGTCCCCAAAATTGCATCCCGCAACTTAAGACTGTAAAACAATTATCAGTAGCCACTCCTTTGAGCGCTCTGATATCGAAGACTCGCAGTACGACAGGTATGTGACCTAGCCACATCCTGCACATTCAATAATACCTTACCATGTTTCAACATTTCTCCTTCATGAAATTGCATCAGATCGCAGACAATACCGCACAGAAATGTGTTCCAACAACACAATAATTAAGTGTGCTCACAAAATTCAAAATAATTACCACAGAAGCATACGGCTTCTCGCTATAAAAATGTGCAATATCGCATAACATTACAGCCTGTGTAATCCGAAACCGTCACTAATAAAATTCATATTTTCCCTCAATGCTATAGTTACACTAGCTAACCAAAGCTTCATTTGTTTCAACTAGTCAGTTCATTCACGTGTTGTATTTGCCAAAAATACGCACGCTGTACACGCGAGTACAATTTAACCTACTGTCCCGCACAAATCTTACATAAAATAAACAAATAACCACGATGAGTTCCACATTTAAAATAGTAGCTGGTTACAACAAAACACACGACAAGAAAAATAATACACAAACATTACAAGACTATATACAAGGATTCCCGATACCAAAGCTAGGCTACATAATGAAATGGATCATTTTGTACTCATCCTAAATGGCTTCCTTCAGACTGATGCATCTCGTCATGACCCCTCCATGGTTTTTAGCAAGCAACCGTCGTCATCGTAGTTGATTCCAGCATGGTCTTCCTTCCTCCAGATGTCGTCACCATATCTTCCGTCTCTGATGCTGCTTGGATGGAATGTTTATCAGGTTACCAGAATATTCCTCACACTATTTTTCCTACTTAAATTGCTCGAGTAGACTGCTATATCCGTCTTCGAGTCCTATTGAGCAATATAAATCGTCGACTGGCCCTAAATCTTATAGCAGTGTGCTATATCAATAACACTTCACACGCAAAACACGAGATGAATTTGAATACATCTCCTATCAGCCATGATTAAGTTCGAAGTCTAAGTCTTTACTCGTACTTGACATCAAAACTCGCTAAGTCCGTAGACATGAGCATTTTCAAATAACGTAGAACAAAAGTGCGTAGCTGCGCCTTCAAAGTGTGCCTTCAAAATAGAGCCTCTAGTGAACTCTTCACTTCGTATTTATACTTTATCAGCCCGAAAGTGAGGGAGGTACTAGGTAAAATATCTGTCTTTTAAAGCAGACGTCACCTTGGTGCGAACCGTACTCCTCTTGCGTGCGGATCTGATTTCGATCGGTGGATTAATCACAATCGAGTTTCCTCCATAAACCCAGGCGATAGCATGCTTTCAAAGTAGCGGGAATTGTCCGCGTCCCCTTCTCTCATTCGTGGGTTCAAGTTACCACTTTGCGCTTTATTTCAGGGCTCCGCCCCAATGGGTGTAGACGACAGCGTATTTTTCCTATGGTTCACTGGCCTCTTTCAACTGCTCCCTTGCTCAAAAGACATTTTCAAGGTGATTCATAAGTTTTTCGCGCCAACTCGGTTCTTGACCTCGGTTCTAACGGTAGTCAGGCTATTTCTATGTCTCGGGTTGCATACCACTACGACCTTTCCTTTATTGTTCTGGCCGGATGTGAGGCGCGCCTTACTTTCCTCAGGTAGACTCTTATTTCAACATACATTTTCCTGCGGTGCCTTCAAATAGTTTCCAACATATAATTTCACATTGAGCAAAAATATGAACACTATTATCATGATAATAATATTCAGGGTTCAATATTTATCTATGTATAAACACTTGTGTAATATTTGAAATGTTTGGAAACTATTGAGAGCTATTGATCGATAATATGGTAATAATGGAATTTTGTCGGCGTATTTGAATTGCAATTTAGGAGATATTAGACATCTATGGATAGTCAATATCAGTTTTTTCAGCAATGAATTTGCTATGGAGCTATTGCTGAGTGCACTACGGTGTATTATTTTGAACGTGAAATTTAGTCACGATTTTAGCTAGTGGAAAGCTAATGTACAATTTTGAATCCAACATTTGTGAAACCAAGTATTGTAACAACATCGTTAATAATTTGTTAAAATTTAGCAACAATTGTTTTCAGAGTAGAGTCTAATTGGAAAGACTGTAATATTAATACTTGTATAAACTTCTGATACTAATAACTAAAATATTGAGTGAAAGAAGTCTAATATCTGTGGGAAAGTGAAATGAAAAATAATCATTATAATTAATAACATGACGTCCGATTAGCTTAATTGTTTGTCATTTAGGACGGAACAAACTTGAAATTGAAACCACATAAATGAAAATGTATAGGAATACATGAAAGTAACAGAGATGAATAATTTTAGGCGCAACTAACTCTCAGAATGAAAATGTAACTATGTAAATTAGGTGTATATATTTAAATAACTATGATAGGATAAGGTATTTCATATTTTCGTCAAAAAGGGTTTACGATCATGTCATAATATTTTGTGTGTAATTTTGATGCTTTCTTAATTTCATTGATAATGATGCGACGTTAGGCAGATTTGTGTGGCCTAGTTGAGGCAGTTGCTACTTATACATATTTTTCATGCTTCGGCAGAGGCATAAGATTATATATTCTTGTTCAGTGGAGTTTCTACTTCACGAAACTGCGGTTTTAGTTAATAAACTGTTGTTAAATTTTAAAAATTCATATGAATGACTTAGTGATTTCTAGTCGAACGAGGATGTGCTATGAGGACCAGTGGGTCTTTTGCTAGGATGCTTTGTTACGCGTGGGTAGATTATTAGCTTGGGAATAATGATGATGATGATAATTGTTGTTTTAAGGGGCCTAACATGAGCTTGGGAATAACCTAACCCCCAATGGAAGATGATAAAGGAAAATAAGTGGGTTTCGGACTGGAGAAAAACGATGGAGAAATAGGACGAGAGTCCAACAGAAGTTATAATTTTAACTTTACATATACTCAATGGCAGCTGCCACTGCAAATATGCTCTCCGATACCTAAAGTGGGTAGGGACCTGGGCAAAGCTAACGGGAAACGCAGCTGGAACTTGGGTTGTTTGTAAGAAAGTTGCTTTAGCGTATTCCCTCTCAAGCATCCATATGCCTACTATGGGGAAGGGTGGTGGTCTGGCAAGGCAAAGAATAACAGATTTATTGTGTATCTGTTTAAAGTAGTTTGTTTCTAAACAAGTAATTTGAAGAATGCCAAAAATTTGAATCAGATTTGATATTTTAGTTTTTGAAATTGTAGAATTTCTAAAGAACGACCAAATGCTTCCAAGAAGGATGGGGATAAAGCAATTATACTTTTGGGAATAATTTTGGTAAGTATACCAATAGTTGCATTTAGAAATGGCTGAGCTTTTACCCAGTAAGGCGCCGACTAAAAGTTTAGACAATGAGAAACACTTATATTTTGAAAAACCAACCATAAGTGTTAGAGAGAATCTCCACAAGCAGGAAGCTGGCGTAGCGAGCTATGCTTGCTATTATGTATCTAGTTTATGTCCTCTATGGAACTTGGTCGGAGTGTAAATATGCTTTTACTCTGTGACAATGTCAGTTGTAATTTGTTCATTGTGTTAAGATGTAGATTCAGATGTGTGTGCATATTAAAGTGCTATAATATTCTTTATTCAAAACACAATAGCTATAATGTGCTTTATTCAAAACATAATAGTTGGCGACGAGGAATTGGGACTTGATTCTCCGGTTCAGATATAGCCTACATCAATGAAGTACGGTATTTACGTCGTCTGTTTCAACGGCCACGTGAGTAAAATCAAGAATCAGGCAAATCGACATGAAATGTACACAGAGTACTTGTAAACGATCCTAAGCAACTCATCGTATATTCAGCTACGTGTGCCTGCATGCCACATATTCAAAATAATATGTATCGCAGTTCGAACTTTGAGGTTATGCAATGTTTTTTTTTTTCTCAAGCCCAGGACAATATTCGGTCATCGATCACTACCCAGTGTGTTTTAACTCTGTTATCTTGAAACATTTTATTATATTTGAACTGTGATTTTTAAAATTATTTCGAAGTTCCGTCAAGATGGACGCAAATCAGTTCCAACAATTACTGAACATTTTTACTAATTCTCAAGAGAAGTTACTTGAAAGGTATCAAGCTCACCAGCCCATCACAACCCCACAAGCCACTAACATCACACCTTTTGAAAATGTTGATTCTGAAAAGGAAAAATTTGTGTCGTATTTAGAACGATTTGAAAATTACGCAAACTTCAACAATGCCACCGATCCAACAAAGAAAGCTCAACTCTTGTGTACATCAATAGGGGCAATTCATTACAACAATCTCTCTGCATTTTAGGCCCTGATAAACCAATCAAGTCTCTCGGTTATAATGACCTAGCAAACCATTTAAAGCAAATATTGTCACCTCAAGTCTCAACCGTAGTTTCCCAACACTATTTCTTGAACGTCAATCAAAAAGAAAGTCAAAATATTGCAGGATTTGTTGCCACTCTTAGAAGCCACTTACTAGACTGTGACTTTTATATTCAGTGTACATGTGATGCCAGAATTTCAATTGCGGATGTTTTTCTTCGTGCACAATTTATACGTGGCTTGCGAGATAATTGGATCAGAGAGAAACTTCTCCAGTCTAATGACACGAAATTTGATGATCTCCTGAAGAAGGCTATAGCCTTGGAAGCATCGCGGTATGAGAGTAATCAGCTGTCAAAACAGGTCACTGCACCGTCAGACTCTATAGGGGACACAAACAAAGTAACAAATGCCACAAGTTCATATAATGACCGAAGTATGAATCAATATAGCAGTGATACTCAGTCACGTTTTGTTCAACAGCCTAACCCAGGCTCTCACTTACGTTCACAGTCCAGGGGCCGCCGTAGTTCTGTCAATTATAGAGCACTAGGTATTGATGGATTATGCCTGAATTGTGGAAATTCAAACCACAGGTCAAGAGATTGTCGCACAAACAGAAACTCTCTTAAATGTAGGTCATGTAGGAAAGTGGGACATGTTGCAAAAGTTTGTATCACTACACTTCTTCAACAGTCAAATACACACAACATTGCAACTGAGAACATAGATGACAACTTGCATGACCACCCTGAAACCAATTTCGGGATAGGACAACTGGAATGCATCGAAGATCTCTTTGAAGTAGGACAAGAATCAGATAAATATTTTATCACTGTTAAACTCAACAATAAATCACAAAGATTTGAAGTCGACACGGGAGCAAAATATTCACTCATCCCAGAGAACGAATGTTCAACCTTGGGTCTTGGTTTGCCATTGCAGCCAACAAATGTCTGTTTTCGATCATATTCTGATCATGTTATCAAACCCAGAGGAAAAATTGTTGTCACAGTATCATACAAAGGAACAGAAATTGTTGCAGATCTCTTTGTAGTTCCGCAAGGTCATGCCGCATTGCTTGGTCGTGTTTGGATCAGGGGCCTCGGCCTTGATCTGAAGGAAATTGACAAGGACACCAATCAATCACTTCACACTGAATCTGTCAACTCAGTGCAGTCAATTCAGGATATTTTACATCAGTATAGTACAATCTTTGAAGAAAACATTGGATGCGTTCCCAATATTGAAGTAAAACTGCAACTCAGAGAGGGGGTGAAACCTGTCTTCAATCGTGAACGTGATGTCCCATTTGCTCTTCGGGAACGCGTTGAAAAGGAACTCGCTTCATTGGAATCAGAAGGAGTTATTTCTCCCACAGCTTTAAGTGATTGGGGATCGCCTCTTGTTGTTATCCCAAAACCGGATGGGGGAGTTAGGTTATGTGTTGACTACAAATGTGGAGTAAATTGAACCGTTTTTATCAGGTTCATTATTTTTTGTCATATTATTATTATTATTATTATTATTATTATTATTATTATTATTATCATCATTTCCTTCATGTCGCATTATTGTGACATACGTTTCTCTGTCTCACCTACTGCGTTCAAACTTTGTAATTCTGCGTAAATGTTTCGTCAGGTGGTGAAACTTTTCACCCCTACTGACACTGTGTTACCATTGGTTGAAGCATAACTTGTTACTAAGCTTTGCTTCTCCCATTGGCCCCCTTTATGTTCTGGAGAGGGGGAGTTCTACGACTTATTTTTCCCGAGCGGCGTTACTGCGTTCCTTTTAGAGAAGGTGGCTTCCTTCCATTTCTGACCATCATGTGAAACGGTCACAGCCTAGGTGTGTCGGGCTTTTCGCCCGTGCCCAACGCAACTAAACGTAAGTACGATTCGATCACTTGGTTTTATCTGGCATGCTATCATTTTTGAATTTCAGTTTATCAATTTCCCTTTCTTATGATGATGTGAATTCGATCCATGAACCCAAGTCCCTTCGCCTTTGTTTACGTTAGTTTAGCGAAGCCTCTGTGTTTATTTGTCATCCCTACCTTTCATGTAATCGGTTTTATTTTTACTCAAATCTCTCAGGTCTGAAATATATGCTACTTTTCTGCGAGGCTTACCAACGCTCTGTATTACGTCACAAATTGATGTGCACTCTTTCGAGGTATCTTTCATTTGATTGTCGTATCAGAGTTTGTTTTTTGGGTCAAGGTATCATTGGAGTAACGGAGCCATGTCTCATTTCGCCTCCTATTTGATCCTTCCCTCTGTTTTAGGAAAAGTGTGTGAGCGATGGTCTTTGTGTTAGTCACTGTCCATTCGTCATGCCTTAATTCCTTTGTTTCTTCGTATGTCGTTATATTTAGACATAACTACCTCTACGTAAGCCTATATTTTCCTACAAAGCATATTTCTTAGCTGATCGATCTTTCCTTTCATTTCCTGTCCCGGTAATGTCAATTAATTTAATGTAATACTCATTTTCCTTTATTTTTATGTGTTAATTTTGTGTTGTTTCCTCTGGCTTCGTTATATTACGTAACTCCGTGTCATCCCCCCTCTCCCACCCCCCCCACCCCCGTTTCCTACATACGCACCCTTCTCATCCCCACCACTCCCCCCCCCCCCCCTTACCCCATGATTTCACAACATCATGAGCTTTTTGGAAGTCTGTTCTTGGCAAGGGCATTCTAGTCCAGGTCATCCTCGTAAGTAGAGGTGTTCTCTTATTCGACTCATCCATACTCTCTATCTTTTTCGTTTTTGTTTTGTTTTTGTATTTTAAATTTTGGTTATCGAGTCGCGCTTACGGTTTAGTTGCACATTGATTGTAAGTACATTTTAATTAATCTTGTTTCATCTTTGTTAGTGCTTAAGTTCATTTATACACTTTTCTCTTGAGATTGTTTTTGTGTCCCCCTTTCTTAGGTACCATCTTTAATCATTAATTTTATTTTATTTGTTATTAAGCGATTTTATACCTCTTCACGTTTACCTTTCATTTTGTGTTTAGATATATCCTTACTCTTATGCGCACCTGTTTTAGTTTACTTTAAATACAATAGTAAATAGTTCACTTGGTTTCGTCCTCTTTCATTTGTAATTTTAAGTTCCCTCATCTCTCGTCCGATTTCGTCGGTCTTGGCTTCGTACTGTAACGCAGTCACGACCTTCACGCTTCTGGGTTCCTCGATCAATTAGATAATTTCAATTCCGCTTTTGATTTGTTTTAAACAATTCATTCGATTCCTTTTTTGGAAAGTATCTTTCTTTCGATCCGGAATCTTGGGCCCAGCACGCATCGAAAGAGACATCCTTTCCCCGCTCCTTAGCGATCCTGTTTAAGGTGTTGTTTTCACTTCTACTGTATTTCCTCACGCCTCTGCTATTTTGTTTAACGTAAGAGCACAACGCGGTGCAAATGGTATATCAGAGCGTGGTTTTTCGTGAAATCGTTCCCTTTAAATTACCAAACTTATATTATTTTTGCAATTATTACAATGTTGTCTTTCTGAGTTTAAGATACCTGTACTGAATTGTTCCCCCATCCCCGAAGAAAGTGCGGAGTGTGAAAGCATTTCTCGAGTGAACAAGACATCCAAAGAATCTAGTTCCGAGGTGAAGAGTGCAACAAGTTAGTGAGTACTTCGCAACGCTGGAATAGGACGCATTACGGTATTGTGACCTTTATTTTACTAAGTTAAAGTGTTTTACTTTTCTCCTTGTCTATTGTCATGTCTAAGTCAGAATTCCCACCCGTCAAAAAGGAGTTAAATTTTATGGGCTTTGAATCTTTAACAATGCCCACGCCACTATTGCAAGATACGACACAGGACCTGCTAATGATAGACCCTCCCCTTTTAGATTGCTCCATCGCCCCTGTAGGCATTGTTAATAGGGCTCGCCACAACGAAAATGTTGCATCAGTAGTGAGTAGGTGGGGTTTGACTTTTTCCGGAGAAAACAATACCTCATCAGTTTTTTGTTTTATCCAACGTGTGGAGGAATTGTGTTATTGTCACGATATTAATCCCGACAATATTGTACGTTGCTTACCTATTCTTTTGTCTGGAAAAGCGCTGATGTGGCATCGCACTACTCCGAATTTTTATAAGTCATGGGACGAATTTGTTGGGTGCATTAAGGACCGTTTCACGCCACAAGATTTCGATTTCGCTCTCAAACAAGAAATATACTCCCGTACTCAGGCTCCTGGGGAGATGATCGACGATTATGTAACCTCAGTTCGGCTGTTAGCAGCGAACCTCCCCCAACCCTTTCATCCCAGGGATCTGTTGGAAATTATATACAGGAATTTAAATCCCACTTATAAATACTTCATTCGGCGTACATCCATTTTTTCCATCGAGGACATCATATCGCAAGGCCGTGAGTATGAATTAAATGCACGAGCCTGTTCGAACTATACTCCACCTCCAAGAGCCGATAATACGATTTTCCCCGAGTTAGCCTACTCCCCCCAGACAACACTGTCTAGCCCAGCTGTCGACCGAACAAAAGACGACACCTTACGGTTTAAGCCGTCTGCTCGCCGTGCTGAGTCCCTTTCTAGGAATTCTAACCCAAGCCCTTCTGTGGCTCGTAATTCTTCTGCTGTTTCCCGTGAAAGGACTACAAACACCCCAACAACAATCACACGCAATGTTTCTTCTGGTCGCATAACTTGTTGGAACTGTAATGAACTTGGACATCATTTTAAAATGTGTTCTTTAAAACGCCGAAAATTCTGTTTTGGCTGTGGGATGAATGAGGTCACGACTCGTTCCTGTCCAAATTGTAATTCCAACCAGGAAAACTCATAGGGAGGTGTTCTGAGTTCGACTCCCGGAGCAGTCCTCCATCCAAACTTGACAATGCATCTAATTTCGATGTTGTGTTACAACCAGGAGTCTCAGTAAATTTCGATAATGTCTCGGCACCTGCTATTTTGGATACAGGCGCCACCAGAAGTTTCATCCACCGTTCAGTGGCAGATAGCATTCGATCTTCGCAAAAACACCCCGTACAGAATAAATGTCAGTTCCTCTCTGCGGGATCGTCAGTTATCGACGTTGCCGAAACTATTCTATGTCGCATTAAAATTCACGGATTTTCTTGGAAACATGTTTTTCATGTGGTTAACAATCTCTCCACTCAATGTATTTTAGGAATTGACTTTATGCATAAAACTGGTATGCAGTTGGATTTTATTAACGATTCATTTTGTTTCAAATTTCGCTCAGATAAAATGTTCCCCTTTGAAGAATGTACTTCTAACTACGTTGATGTGTCTCCTGTATTTTCCGTACATCTTCCATTAACTTTGATGTCCGAGCAACGTGATACTCTGAACGGTTTAGTTGAGGAATTTTCTGATGTCCTCACAGAAGATTTAGGTTCTGCTGTAAATCACGAATGCCACATTGACTTGAGCGACATTGTACCTGTTCGAAGTCCTCCGTTTCCTTGTAATCCACCCAAGCTCTTGGCCATGAAAAAGTATATCAATGATTTGCAAGATCGGGGAGTAGTGGTTCCTTCCAAATCAGCTTATGGGTCTCCTGCTTTCTTAATTCCCAAGAAAGAAGAGGGCGAGTACCGGCTAGTCGTAGACTACCGAAAATTGAACAAGAAGGTAGTCTTTGATAATTTCCCACTGCCTACTATTGAGAGTGCTTTTCAACATTTCCACGGGGCCAATGTGTATTCGATGATTGATCTAAATAGTGCCTATTATCAGATTCCTTTGGATGCTGAGAGTCGCGACTTCACTGCTTTTAACACCCCTTTCGGGTTATATAATTTCAAACGTCTTCCGATGGGTGTAGCTGTTGGTGCACAAGTCCTCAGTCGCGTGCTAGACGACATCTTGGGAGACCTGAAGTTCAATTTTGTATTTAATTATCTTGACGATTTAGTCGTATACAGCAGATCTTTTGAGGAGCATGTCGTTCATCTTAGGGAAGTTTTCTCCCGCCTCAGGAAGGCCGGCCTCACTATCAATCCAAAAAAGACCTCTTTGGGCTGTACTCAAATTAAATTTCTGGGTCACATTCTGTCAGCCGATGGTATCCGTGTCATACCCGAGCGCGCAGATTGCATTCAGCAGTTACCTGTACCCACCACAGTTAGGGCCTTGAGAAGAGTAATGGGTATGTTCACGTTCTATTCTCGTTTTATCAAAAACTTCTCTGACATTTCGGCACCTCTAAATGCTCTCAAAAAGAAGAATGTGAAATTTGTGTGGGGGCCAGAACAGGACAAAGCTTTCAATGTTTTGAAAGAAGCCCTTATGTCAGCACCAGTACTGCACACGCCTGATTTCGAATCAGCTTTCTTTTTACATTGTGACGCCAGTGATTTGGCCATTTCTAGTGTTTTGAGCCAGCGTGTGGATGGAAAATTTGCACCAGTGGCCTTCGCGAGTCGTATGTTAAATCAACATGAACGACGTTACTCAATTTTCGAGAAGGAAAGTCTTGCTGTGGTATTTGGATGTGAAAAATTCAGGACCTTTTTGGAACACCGTCACTTTACTGTTTTTACCGACAATGAGGCTTTGAAATGGAGCCTTTCTCACGTAAAAAAGCTTGGACGCATCAACAGGTGGATTTTGAGGTTGTCATCTTTTAAGTTTGATATCATCCACGTAAAAGGGAGCGAGAACCCGGTGGCTGACTGCCTGTCACGCATGTTTGAAGAGACCCCTAGGACTCCAATCGAGAGCGTTTCTACCAGTACACCACTTCAAGAAAATCTTTTCCTATTGCAACATTGTCCTTGGTCTTTTGTGGATATCCGGAAATTCCAGTCTGAGGATCCATTTTGCACTGACCTCCGTGCAAAAATTGCAAACAAAGATCCGGCAGTAAGCAACTTTTGTGTTCGAAATGATGTTATTGGCTATGTTCTTCCTAACTCTTCTAAATTTAGAATTTTTGCTCCATTAGCAGTACGTGATATGCTTTTGACATATTATCATGATTCTGCACTGGGAACTCATGCAGGGATGCAGCGCACTTTCCGTAAGATATCCGGTGAATTTTATTGGCCCTCAATTAAAGTAGATGCTTTTGCTCATGTCAGAAGATGTTTAACCTGCCAGCGTTCTAAACCTGCCCAGAACACTCGTGTAGGCTTCCACCAAGCTGGTATCGTCACTCGTCCCGGCGAACGCCTTTTCATTGATTACTTTGGTCCAGTCGTGAGATCAAAATCTGGCAATCAAGCCATTTTAACTGTCATTGATGGTTTTTCGAAGTTTGTTTGGTTATTCCCAGTAAAGAATATCACTTCTCAGACTACTATCCATTTCTTGTCTAGATATATATTTGGAGTTTTTGGTCCTCCCAAGTACCTTGTGTCAGATAACGCCTCTGTATTCCGTTCCAAAGCCTTTGAATCTATGGTATTTAACTGGGGCATCCAACATATTTTCTTGTCACCGTATCGACCGCAGGGAAATCACGTAGAGCGTTTTCACAAAAACTTGAAGGCTTGTATGTCCGCTTTTCACAATGCCGATCAAACCTCCTGGGATACGAACCTACAGTATTTCAGTCTCGGGTTCAATACCTCTTTCCATTCGTCCGTTCAAACTACTCCAGCGGAATTATTCCTAGGCCGATCGCTTGTCGACCCCTTGCTGCTCAAATGGAATATTGAATATCTTTCCGAACCCTCTCGCACTACCTCTGTTGCTCAAAAATGGGCCATCGCTACCGGTCACCTCAAGAAGGCAAAAGCCAGAGTAGCGAAGCGCTACAACTTAGGCCGTCATGATGTTAAATTCCAAATTGGGGACAAAGTTTTGTGTCGTTTACATCCTTTGAGTGACGCTACCAAACAAATTTCCAGTAAGCTGTGCTTACGTTGGTCAACTCCCAAGACTATTTCACGCTTTTTAAATCCTGTCTCAGTCGAGTTAGTGGATGATCACGATAATTCAGTGACTTCGGCCCACGTCACGCAGTTGAAAAAATTTGTCAAATGATCTTGTGAATTTCGCCTCGCTATAATGTTGTGTTTTTGTTTTCCTTTTATTCTAATTGGATGCCCGAGCTCCTTAATAGCCAACCTAGCATGTGAGCCTATTCTGATCTTAATTCGTGTGCTTCCTTTTCATTTATTCCTGTGACAAGACAGGAGACACCCGTGGCCTTTTTCTCGTACGCGAGTGAGTCGTGTATACTTGACATCTCTGTCAAACTATATCTTTGCCTGAGGCCGTCAGTATATACCTGGTCGGTCACTATTTGCAAACCACCCCTACTCCTCTTTTGCACTGCCCCTCGGCTTAACTCCTATTGTTCGACGACAGACAAGGACCCTTCAACACTTCCTGTTTGACCTTGTAGGAACTTGGTATTTATTTTACATTTATTCATGTAATTGACTTTTTGTGTCATGGTTTTGAGATATCATGCACCTTAGTGTCATCTTGATTTTGATATTTATTGTGAAGTCATATATTTTGTTAGGTTTTAAATTGTCAAGTGTTCTCAGCATATCGTGTATTGTCTAGCAACCATCCAGAGGGTTGGCGAGTGACAACAAACAACCTTTGTGTACCTGAGCTAACACAGCTGAGGGTCTTCTCGGAACTCGTTAACGGACCAGTCACCCTTCACTGGGTCTATACATGGCTTTATTTTTCAGCAGCTGAAAAGGAGAGTACTTTCCCTTTCGAAGACATTATGACACTATTGCATATTCCTCGTTGACGCAACGAAAGGTCCTATATACAGGGTGTCCCAAATGTATTTTTTTTAAAATGTGATCACGATTTAACTTTGTCTATCTTTTCTCATCAGAGGCTGGAGAGATTTGCAGTCCCGAGGTAACGTCCATCTTGAAGATTTCGACATCCGCATCATCATGAACTAGCAAGAACAATGATCACTATTTAATATATGAACTCACTGTATTTCTTTTTGAACGCAGTACTTTTGACGTTAGTGGCTAGTGTTGACGAGCAATGAAGGGGGTACCACCTTCATTTCACGGTCAGATTAGTCAACTGTTCATTTTTTTTGTATTCTCCTAGAGGTCCTTAGTACCCAACTTTTTTTTAGTATTCAATTTTTTTCCCCTTTACATATTTTTCCTCTCTTTTTGTACGAAAAAAGAAATTTCCATGGCCAGGAAAATTCCTTTTTTTTGGGAGAGCAGGGGAATTTTGAACCGTTTTTATCAGGTTCATTATTTTTTGTCATATTATTATTATTATTATTATTATTATTATTATTATTATTATCATCATTTCCTTCATGTCGCATTATTGTGACATACGTTTCTCTGTCTCACCTACTGCGTTCAAACTTTGTAATTCTGCGTAAATGTTTCGTCAGGTGGTGAAACTTTTCACCCCTACTGACACTGTGTTACCATTGGTTGAAGCATAACTTGTTACTAAGCTTTGCTTCTCCCATTGGCCCCCTTTATGTTCTGGAGAGGGGGAGTTCTACGACTTATTTTTCCCGAGCGGCGTTACTGCGTTCCTTTTAGAGAAGGTGGCTTCCTTCCATTTCTGACCATCATGTGAAACGGTCACAGCCTAGGTGTGTCGGGCTTTTCGCCCGTGCCCAACGCAACTAAACGTAAGTACGATTCGATCACTTGGTTTTATCTGGCATGCTATCATTTTTGAATTTCAGTTTATCAATTTCCCTTTCTTATGATGATGTGAATTCGATCCATGAACCCAAGTCCCTTCGCCTTTGTTTACGTTAGTTTAGCGAAGCCTCTGTGTTTATTTGTCATCCCTACCTTTCATGTAATCGGTTTTATTTTTACTCAAATCTCTCAGGTCTGAAATATATGCTACTTTTCTGCGAGGCTTACCAACGCTCTGTATTACGTCACAAATTGATGTGCACTCTTTCGAGGTATCTTTCATTTGATTGTCGTATCAGAGTTTGTTTTTTGGGTCAAGGTATCATTGGAGTAACGGAGCCATGTCTCATTTCGCCTCCTATTTGATCCTTCCCTCTGTTTTAGGAAAAGTGTGTGAGCGATGGTCTTTGTGTTAGTCACTGTCCATTCGTCATGCCTTAATTCCTTTGTTTCTTCGTATGTCGTTATATTTAGACATAACTACCTCTACGTAAGCCTATATTTTCCTACAAAGCATATTTCTTAGCTGATCGATCTTTCCTTTCATTTCCTGTCCCGGTAATGTCAATTAATTTAATGTAATACTCATTTTCCTTTATTTTTATGTGTTAATTTTGTGTTGTTTCCTCTGGCTTCGTTATATTACGTAACTCCGTGTCATCCCCCCTCTCCCACCCCCCCACCCCCGTTTCCTACATACGCACCCTTCTCATCCCCACCACTCCCCCCCCCCTTACCCCATGATTTCACAACATCATGAGCTTTTTGGAAGTCTGTTCTTGGCAAGGGCATTCTAGTCCAGGTCATCCTCGTAAGTAGAGGTGTTCTCTTATTCGACTCATCCATACTCTCTATCTTTTTCGTTTTTGTTTTGTTTTTGTATTTTAAATTTTGGTTATCGAGTCGCGCTTACGGTTTAGTTGCACATTGATTGTAAGTACATTTTAATTAATCTTGTTTCATCTTTGTTAGTGCTTAAGTTCATTTATACACTTTTCTCTTGAGATTGTTTTTGTGTCCCCCTTTCTTAGGTACCATCTTTAATCATTAATTTTATTTTATTTGTTATTAAGCGATTTTATACCTCTTCACGTTTACCTTTCATTTTGTGTTTAGATATATCCTTACTCTTATGCGCACCTGTTTTAGTTTACTTTAAATACAATAGTAAATAGTTCACTTGGTTTCGTCCTCTTTCATTTGTAATTTTAAGTTCCCTCATCTCTCGTCCGATTTCGTCGGTCTTGGCTTCGTACTGTAACGCAGTCACGACCTTCACGCTTCTGGGTTCCTCGATCAATTAGATAATTTCAATTCCGCTTTTGATTTGTTTTAAACAATTCATTCGATTCCTTTTTTGGAAAGTATCTTTCTTTCGATCCGGAATCTTGGGCCCAGCACGCATCGAAAGAGACATCCTTTCCCCGCTCCTTAGCGATCCTGTTTAAGGTGTTGTTTTCACTTCTACTGTATTTCCTCACGCCTCTGCTATTTTGTTTAACGTAAGAGCACAACGCGGTGCAAAATTCAAGGTTGATTTCTGCAAACCATCCCATAAGACCAGTTAATGATGTTCTACATAGTCTTAGAAACTCAAAATTTTTCTGCAAGTTAGACTTATACAAGGCATATCTACATCTGAAGGTTGATGAAGAAGGTAGTATGATTCAAACTATATCCACTCACAAAGGAACCTTCAGGATGCACCGACTGAGTTTTGGCATCAAAACTGCCCCCTCAGAATTTAATAGGATATTATCACAGATCCTTCATGGTCTTCCAAAAGCTGAATCTTATTTTGACGACATCATAATACATGGTACAACGAAGGAGGAGTGCACCAAGAACTTAATAGCCTGTCTAGAACGGCTTTCAAAAAATAATCTGCATTTGAACAAAAGCAAATGCTCATTTTTCAAGGAAAACATAGACTTCCTAGGGCATATTGTATCATATAATGAGATCCGCAAGTCACCAGAGAAAGTTCAAGCTGTGTCACAAATGCCACGCCCTAAAAACAATGAAGAAGTGAGACGCTTCCTTGGTATGGTGACTTATTATGCAAAGTTCATTCCTAATTTTTCAACGAAGTCCCACCCATTACGGCAGTTATTGCGGAAAGGTGTACGGTTTTTCTGGTCTGCAGCCTGTGAAGCAGCTTTCTTGAATCTCAAGTCCGAGTTATGTAGTGAACGTGTCCTTACCCCATTCAACCCATCACTGCCTATCATCTTGTCAACCGATGCCAGTCCTACTGGTGTTGGAGCAGTATTAAGTCATGAGATGGATGGCCAAGGAAGACCCATCGCCTATGCATCTCGTGCCCTAACACCAGCAGAATGTAATTACAGTCAGCTTGACCGGGAAGCGCTGGCAATAATTTTCGCCACAACACACTTCTACAACTATATTTTTGCAAGAAATTTCATTCTTGTGACAGACAATGAACCTCTGTCTCGTATTTTTCATCAGAACAAGGGCCTGCCACAAATGACATCCGCAAGGCTCCTATGATATGCATCGTTTCTCTCCGGGTTTGACTACACGGTAAGAGTGAAAAAAGGGAAAGATAACGAAAATGTTGATTGCCTATCCCGAGCCCCTGTTGCATCTACCGCGCCAAACATTGAAACATCAATAAATGCAGAAGTTTCACAACTCTGTGCTGAAACGATTCTTCAAGTGTCAAGTGATGCCATTACGTACGAAACTATCCGTGATGAGACTATGTTAGACCCAGAACTTAGTGCCACCCTGCAACGTCTTCAAACTCAATCCTTGGATGAACCATATACAGTTGAAAATGGTATTCTATTCCGTCAAGACCGAATTGTTATCCCAAAGAAACTACAAAGAAAAATTTTGGAAGAGTTACATTTAACACACCTCGGCATTGTGAAAACAAAACAGTTAGCAAGACGATATGTCTACTGGCCGCAATTAGACAAAGACATTGAGAAGCTTATCAAATCTTGTGAAGAGTGCGCGCAGACTCGTTCAAATCCACCAAAAGCTCCAATACACCCCTGGGATGAACCAGAAGAAAATTGGGAACGCATACACATTGACTATGGGGGGCCATTTGATAACCACCATTTCTTGATGTGTGTTGACGCGAAATCCAAGTGGGTCGAAGTACGAATGGTGAAAGACGCTCCATCCACTGCAACTACTATCAGTCTGCTTGACAATATCTTTACCGTACATGGGTACCCGAATGTCCTTGTGTCAGATAATGCCACTATCTTCACGAGTGATGTATTCAGATCCTATTGCAAAGAGAGAGGGATTTTTTAGAAACATATTGCACCAGGGCACCCAGCAACCAATGGGCTAGCCGAGAGAAACATCCAAACTTTGAAGAGGCGACTTTGTGCTGCTGTAAATGATCCGGCACCATTATCGACTAAGTTACAGAACATCTTGTTTCAATACAGAGCAACGCCATTGGCATGTGGACAGTCTCCAGCTGAACTATATTTGAAACGTCGGCTACGTATCCGGTTGGATGCTCTACTTCCAAACCAAAAGAGCTTGATTACATCCAGTTTCTCACCCCCTGTTCGCTCTTTCAAAGTGGGAGAGAGAGTGCAAGTCCGGATTCACCAGAAAAACCGTGATATATGGCAGTTTGGTGTTATACAAACTAAACTCGGCCAGCGTCACTATGATGTGAAATTGGATTCGGGACGAATTTTAAAGCGGCATGTTGACCAGTTATTATCGATTCTCGTGCCAAAGAAAGATAAGCATGTCACTTTTGCTCCAACAAATCCTCCAGTGCGTGGTGTTCCAAACATACCAACACCAACCCAGTCAAGACTAGAAAATGAGCGTATTCCTCCTGCAACCCACACTTCAGATGATACAAGGCAGACCATCCTGCAACCAGATGAACGCCCTGATCGAAACAGCCTTCCGCCACCTGCTGATAATTATTTAAGAAGATCAGCCAGAGACAGGCGACCTCCTCAGTATCTGCAAGACTATGTGCCCAAATGAATATGAATAGTTCCTTTTATTTGTTTTTATATAAGTGGGGGAGACTATTATGTATCTAGTTTATGTCCTCTATGGAACTTGCTCGGAGTGTAAATATGCTTTTACTCTGTGACAATGTCAGTTGTAATTTGTTCATTGTGTTAAGATGTAGATTCAGATGTGTGTGCATATTAAAGTGCTATAATATTCTTTATTCAAAACACAATAGCTATAATGTGCTTTATTCAAAACATAATACTTGCCTTACTGGCCAGTTAGAATTAGCTATTAAAGCTAAGAGAGACTTTACTGTGATGGTCCCAATTTGTGACCAGAATGAAATAATTTTATATATTTATTATTATTATTATTATCAATATTTTTTAAGTTTACATTTTACCTTTTATTAGTTATTATGTTACCTAATATGTTTATATCTATTATTATGCGGTAATGTAGAATATTATGGCAATTGAAAGGACTTGGAGCGATACACATTATATACTGCTCAAAAAAATTAAAGCACCAGTTTTTTCAAAGGCCACCAAATTTGGAAAGTTGACTGCACAAGGTTGAAATTTCAGTATGACGTTTGCCCTGACGCATACCAAGCACATGCTTCAGCACAACTCCCCAACTTGTGTAGTTTCGGGATAGCGCCCCCAAAACCAGCCCATTTTTGAAAACCGTAAATTGAAGTTTGCGAAAAACGCTGTAGGACCTGTCGCAGGTTGCCAAAACAGTCGAAAATGAATGAGTCTTGCTCTTAAGGTTCCACGAACGCGTTGAAATCGTTACATTTGACGTTTGGGCATTTTCAACCCCCTTCATCATCCCCTAAACATGGACTACAATTGGGGGCGCCTGAGAAGGTACCGGATGTGTTTAACCACCTGAAAACCTGCACACCGTCCTCAGTTGCTGATTGCAGTAAGTTCTTAAGGCCTCCGGCAATGTTCACCCCTCCTAACACCCTCAACTGGCAAGGGACCAAACCACCCTGTCTTGATTCATAGAATCCCTTCTTAGTATGATTTGTATACTGGTAGAAAACTTGATGTGAAATACATAAGTGTCTATTTATGTAATTTCCAAGAAGCCGTGGATAAGCCGGCCTTCCGTGAACACCCTCTTCTTCTCTTGTTCGTATTTTCTTCAGAAATAATATTCAGTCAAGCGTCTAACTTATTTCAAATATACTGCTCAAAAAAATTAAAGCACCACTTTTTTCAAAGGCCACCAAATTTTGAAAAGTTGACCTACAAGCTCGAAATCTCCGTATGACGTTTGTCCTGACGCCTACCAAGCATATGCTTCAGCACAACTCCCCAACTTGAGTAGTTTCTTAAGGCCTCCGGCAATGTCCTCACCCCCTAACACCCTCAACTGGCATGGGACCAAACCACCCCTTCTCGATTCACCCCTAAGGAAGGTTTAAATCGAGATTTTTATCAGTGCCGCTAATGGGGGGTCTTCCCCTAACGTTTCAAAAGAGGACCTGCGCCTGTGTCACCACCCCTTCCCTTGCTACCCCCTTGCTACAAAGGAAATTGAGGAGTAGGGGTAAAGGCGAGAAAGCTAATTATACGAAAGTTGATAGTGATACTGAGGCTGAGAGTGTAGAGGATTATACCAAGATGTCGGAGGTAAATCTTGAGAGTAATCCTGAGAATAATCCCGAGGTTAACCCTGAGACGAATATAGAGGTACATCCTGAAATAAATCCTGAGACTAGTGGAGGGAAGGAGAAACAAAAGCCTTTGGATATTTTGGAAAATAAATTAGATGAGATCATGGGAATGTTTCTGGAGATGAATAGGCAACATCAGGAGATGAATAGGCAAAATCAGGAGATAAGCTAGGCAATAGACAAGAAGCTAGAATATAGCAATAAAAATAATCAGGAGATGAGTAGGCTAAATCAGGCGATGAGTAGGGAGATGAGAGAGGAAATATGTAGGCAAAATCAGGAGATGAGTAGGGAGATGAGATAGGAAATAAGTAGGCAAAATTAGGAGATGAGTAGGGAGATACGAGAAGCGATATGTAAAGATAATAAAGAAATTAATCAGAAGCTAGATAATATGAGTAGTGGTTTTGTGGGGGTTCTGGCCCCACCTCCACCTCCCCACCTCACAAGATGGCGGCGGCGCGATATCTCTCGAACGCATGGTCGGATTTTGACGAATGAGGTGTCATTGAACTCGGGCTGACACTCCCTTTCCAATGGACAACATATTTCCACTCCAAAATAAAACCTACCCCTACTAGGGGGTGAAATTGTATTTTTTTTAGAGAATCTCTCTTTCCAATTGCAACATGTGAGAGTTTGAATGCCGATATGGAATGAAACGTTGTTCTACATAAAGTGCATATGTGCGGTGGATAGCCACTATGAATTAACATGCTTGTTTTCTGTTTTTACGCATGCCCACTCATGGATTTTGTAAGAGGGTGGGGGAGCGGATCCCTATGGATGGGTTATTGTTGACGAGTCATTGTTGGCGGGTGTCATTGTTGTCGGGTCATTGTGGACGAGTCCTTGTGGACAAGTCCTTGTTGACAGGTCCTTGTGGACGAGTCCTTGTGGACAGGTCCTTGTTGACAGGTCATTGTTGATGAGTCCTTGTGGACAAGTCCTTGTTGACAGGTCCTTGTGGACGAGTCCTTGTGGACAGGTCCTTGTTGACAGGTCATTGTTGATGAGTCCTTGTGGACGAGTCCTTGTGGACGAGTCCTTGTGGACAAGTCCTTGTGGACGAGTCCTTGTCCCTTTGGACTGATCCCTTTGGACCAGTCCCTTTGGCCTGGTCCCTATGGACTGGCTCATGAATTTATTTAAATTATGTCAAAGGGCCTAACTACATTTGTGTGTGTTGAACTGACGTTGTTCACCACTACTATAATGGGATAACGATATGAAAGGAAAGTGGTGAAATACATGTGAACACGTGTGAGATGTCATTATTAGCATTCTCCTTGTGAAACAAGTCACATTCTGTTTTGGTTCATACGTGAGAAAATGCAAGTTCATGTGTAATATGACCTAAAAACACAGGTGTTCACCTGTGCACGTGCACGATAAGAGCTAACAAGTCACAACCTGTTTTGACAGTGGTGAGAGGTGAAGGGGGGGAGAGTCAGCGTAAGAGAGAACACAGGTGAAGAGAGAAAGAAAATATGTATTGCTCATAATACATGTGGAGCTGAGGACTGTACATAGGACTGTAGGTTAAGTACAACATGAGTGAATAAATAAATACAAGACACACAGGTTCACACAACATGTAATTTATTAATCCAAGAATTAAAGGCTGAGCTAAATCCCATCCATTTTACATATAGTTTATTTCCTTTTTGTTTCAACACTTTTTCCACAAGGTAATGTTTAGGAAACGCTGTCTTTTGGAGTTCTTGAAGATAAAACCTGCCTTTTATGGGTTGATGGTTGAGGTCCTCGAGTAAATAGGTGACTGGACTGTTCAGGTTGACTTGACGAATTCGAAATAGTTCAGTCCCCCAATTTGGTGTGTAGCCCTTGTCGAAGACGGACTTGAATTTGCTCACACGAACATGGTCCCCAATGTTAAGGCGATGACGTTTAGGGTCTGCTGTTTTTATGGGGTTAAACAGTTTATCCAGTTGTGGAATATTTTTGGTTACAAGTCGTGGCTTGGTCCCAATGGTTCTGTGTTTGGTGTCATTATAACGTGACACTAACTCAGGTAACAAGTCCAACCAGCGATAAGTGCCCTGAGCGGTAAACACTTTCCACATATGGGTTTTCAATGTTCGGTTGAACCGTTCGACCACGCTGGCTTTGAGATTGCTGTACGTGGTGTAATGGTGAATATCCTTAGATTTGAGAAAACTGGAGAAATCCTTGTTGAAAAATTCTTTTCCCTGGTCGGTTTGTAGCAGCTGAGGTTGACGTTTAGATTGTTGAATAATATGTTGAAAGGCTTTGGTGACTAGTGGACTAGACTTGCGACGCACAGGTTCAACAAACGCCATTTTGGAATAAACATCAATGACCGTCAACATATAGCGTACACCATCGTTAACGTTAGCATAGGGAATCATTTCAACCAAGTCTGCTTGCCAAAGTTCATCCACACCTTGTGAAATCACCTTGAGTCACTGATAGTGACGTCTAGCTGGACGATACAACTCGTGAGCAATACCCACTTTAATGGGTGAGGGCTTAAACAATAATTTTGGCATTTCGAAGTTCTTCCTCAATTTCTTGAATTTCCCAATCGTGACCAGTATGACCGGCTTGACGTGAAGCATGCAACAGCTGTAGTCGCTGGACGAGTTTATTTGGATTGTTTCAGTAGGTAACATCTACAAGGGGTTTTAATGGTTTAAATGTCACCCCTGAAGCGGACACTTGACGACGACCACTTTGACTAGTGGGGAACATTTTTGCAATGATGGTTTTATATTTTTGAGATATATTGGCATTCACTTGTTGAGTGGGATCATACTGTCTTTTGTGTGCATGGGTGTCCAATAAAATGGATTTATATTTACTAAGGTCCTCTGACGTATAATCTTGAGATGAGGGAGTCCGAGAGAATAGTAGCTTTAACAGTCCTGGTGTTAATTTATAGTTGATCTTTTTAATGACAGCTTTAGTACGACTAAATTTAATCGATGAATCACCAATTTTAAAACTATCATCCTCATAGCGAACACCATACGTGGTATCTGTGTTTCCAACAAATAGATTGGTGAAATAGGGTTCCAGTGTTGATCCATAATATTTTATTAAAATGTTTTTCAGTTGAGCTTTATGTTGAGGGGTGGCCAAGAGTTGTGAAAATGGAGACGATCTGGAAGGGCAAGGGGTTTCGACCATGGTCAAGGATTTCCTTTTTCTTAAAAACTCTGCAAGGGGTGATGCCTTTTTTTGAGGCGTAAACACTTGTTCCTCATTATCCTCAACATCGCTAACACTAGTTAAATCTTCCTGTTCCTCTTCCTCTTCCTCAGGGTCCTCGTGGTGCGTCTGAGTGGCTTGTGAAACGGTAGGTAGCGTTTCAGAAGGCTTGAAAGAGGGTTTCAATATGGCTTTTAGCGGAGGTGCTAAATGTTGTTGAATAAACAAAGCATGATCCGCACGCGATCGTTTCAATTGACGAAACTTTTGGCGAATATTATTTTTTGCTCTAATAATATGCTTTTTCAATTGACTCTCTGCTAACGTCATGATGTCGTGACAAATGACTTGAGAGGGAATGATACAGTGCCTTAAATAGCAATAAAATGATCAAACCCTAAGCGATACCGTCCTTGGTTGAGTTCACGTTGTTTGTCAATCACTAAACAGGCATGACGTTGTGTGTTCCAGCACTTGCCACACAATTCTGTAAACATTTGAAAGGTCATATCCGGATTCACATGTTCATTATAAATGTGACGACTGTTCCTCTCGTCCTGGCGAAATAAAACAATGACATTGGCATTGTCACGAATCAACTGTTTGGACATTTTAGAATACGTTTGTCCAAGATAGAAGCAATCGATATGTTTGTGTCGACCCATGCTGAAATAGCTTTGAATGATGCCTTGTCGTTCAGTGGATACATCATCGAAAATCATGAGTGAATCAGGCTTTACCTCATTCGGTGAAATAACATTTTCTTGCGTGGAAAATATAAAATACGCCATATTCTCATTTTGTAATCCAGGCATGACTTGATCCAGAAACACGTAGAGGGGTTGGTAGAGAGATTTTGCGAAAATATAAATATTTTGAAAACACAGACCATTGGGCGCTGTAATAAGTGTCAGCAAAAGATTAGTCTTTCCACAGCCGGAAGGTCCCACAATGATGCAGCGAATGGAAGATGGAAACAGTGAACCATGGCGTTGTTCACGTGATGTAGGGCAGAGATGGGAAACCATGTCCCTCACGGGGAATGACTCTTGCTGCTTAATTAGCTTCATTTCAACTAAGGCTTAGAGAGGCTAGCAGGCTGTCTATATACATCGCACTGAGCCTTATCATAGAAACAGTAGACTCGTACTACAGGTTGACGATGGATGTCTTTGGACGTGCGTTGATGGTCAAAGCTAGGTCTGTTCCCATACATGATCCTAAACAAGAAACAGATCCTGCTAATAAACACTATGTCGATAGGTCAGTAGTGCCACGCACAAAACAAGGAGATTATGACTTTAAAGGAAAGCGGTTAACTCATGTAAAACATCCTCAAGTGTCTACAGACGTTACTACAAAAAAGTATGTGGATAACAAGGTGTATGAGTTTTATGATAAAGTGCCTCAGCTTACGGTGAATGGCTATAGCGCTAATCATCACCGCATTATTCACGTGGAAGACCCACAAGAAGATGATGATGTTTGTACCAAGCGATACGTGACCTATGAAATGAAAAGGCTTTATAAATTTATCCCATCTGTATTTTTAGTGCATCTGACAAATGTAAAACCTGTGAATGAGAGAAACCATATACCGCTAGTTCATGACCAGCACTTGACCTATGTGCTTGCTTCGGGTTTAAGCCACTATCGACTACACTATAATGGAACCATTCACATCAAATATTCCATACCTGATGAGAACCATTTACAAATAGAGATAAATGGTCATAGGATGTTGGTTCATAACCATGAAATGGTCAATGCAGGAGACGAATTATCCTTTCATCTCATGTTGACATGGAATGAAAAGCAAGCTGGAAAAACCATAAACGATTTCCCACTTTATGTAGAATTGGAATATACAGCCATGAAATAACAATCTGACGTTAGTTGTGACTTAAACTCTCTCGTGTAAGGTTGTTGGTCATCATCATCATGGTGAAACAAAGATATGTGGTGAGAAAGACTAAAAATATGAGCCTGTCCTTGGCAAAGCCTGGGCTTATGACATTCGTGGACAAGCCCTTGCGAAAGAAAATAAGAAAAAATAATGTGTTGATCATAAGGAAAGCTCTTCGTGTAGCACAGAGACATGTTATTCCAAAACGTCAGCGACAGGGTTCAAAACAAGGACGAGTGATTCCCGTCCCTAAACGAGCGGGATTTTTACCTGCATTATTCGCTGGTCTGGCTGCTCTGGGTTCACTTTTAGGCGGTGCCAGTGCAGTGGCAAAAACTATTAAAGCCGCGCAACAGGGCAAGCAACAACTCAAAGAAAGTCAGCGACACAATGAAACAATGGAGGCCATTGCTATGGGGGCTAGAAATGTCAATTTGAAGCCAGCCTTTTATCAACAAGGATTTGGAATTTCACCTTTTCGAAATAATAAAAAAATCTTTAACCTCAGCCATAGCAAGACATGCCCTAACGCATCAGCAAGTGGAAAGCTATGCTAAACAACTGAAGCTTTCTCATTTTCGAGGTGTGTTTATGCGAAACCAATTACCCTCACGACCCTGGAAACATGAATGTGCTGTTGTCAATTTGGATGATCACCGAGGACCTGGAACACATTATGTAGCTTATGTCAAAGAGGGATCTACTGTATGGTACTTTGACAGTTTTGGGAATTTGCCCCCGCCCATGGAACTAGTGGCCTATTTTGGAAACAGGATCAAGATATATTATAATGTGAAACGTGAGCAAACGTTTAACAGCCAACAGTGTGGACGTTTATGTTTATTTTTTTTATATAAAACGCAACATAAGCAAAAGCGTCAACAGTATGTCGGTGGAAAGTAAGACGTTTACACTGCATGGGCGTGGACCTGAAGTGAGCCTAGACTTTTACCCACCTATCGAATTGAGTGAAAAACCTTATGGTTTAGGACTTGTTTCTCTTGAAACATACAATCGAATATACAACATACGTGAAAATGTGAACAACAAGTTTTACTATGATGATTCTGTGCTCACCCTGAACTCTGGTGGATACACGATAGATGACATTTATGAACACATTTATGTGGTGTTGATCAATGAATATGGTTTAAAGTCATTTCTCGATGGAACGCGCAAGTTTGAACTTGTAGGAAATACCAACACTCATCGCTGCAGTATTTTTTCTACATTCAAAATTGACTTTAAAACTCACCCCGATTCCATTGGTCCATTACTAGGATTTAAACCACGTGTGTTAGAGCCCAACAAAAAACATGAATCAGACCATGAAGTGAAATTCATTGAGGACCATCATGTGTCGGTGACGTGTAATATTATTAGTCAAGTGTACACCAATCAAGAACCGTCGCATTCGCTTTATGACTTTATTGTAACATCGCCCAATGGCTATATTATTCGTGAAAACCCTCCAGTGGTGCTTTTTCATTCTGTGGCTGTCGATGGTATTAGTAATATAACATTAAGACTGATCAATAGAGAGCAACAACTCATTGATCTAGATTCTACCACACCAGTGACTTACAAGTTGGTGCTAAAACCACTATGAAGTTTGTATATAAAGCAACAGCACCGTCTAGGAATGGTGTTAGTTGTTTACCACGTGAATACACGTTAACATCTCAGAACAAGCAGATTTTACAGCATTTGGGTTACCACATTAACCCCTGCGATGAATTCTATCCTAGAGGTAGCAAACCACATCGAGGAGCAACCAGGAGTGGTAAGAATTGATCTGCATTCATATCAAGCTCAAACACCTGGACTCAATAACAATGATGAAATTAAATTTGTTATCAACAACCAAGATATTTACACTCTACCGCATGAAAGTGTTATTCAGATTGAAGGTCGGCTCACCAAAGCCGATAGCTCTACACCCACTACATCCAAGTTAGCCAACCATGCTTTCGCCTTTCTGTTTTCTGAAGTGCGTTATGTGATTAACGATATCGTGGTGGATAGCACTCGATATGTGGGTATTTCCAGTGTCATGAAACTATATCCCTCTTATAGTGAGGAAGAAGCTAAAACACTTTGCATGGCGGGTTGGTGTCCTGACTCGACCAATGACTGGATGGTACACACCGATGGCACCTTTACTGGATATTTACCTCTCAAACAGATTTTAGGCTTTGCTGAAGATCACCAGCGCATTGTGGTCAACGCAAGGCAAGGGCTTTATCTGGTGAGAGACAGGAGTGATAATAATGCACTCAAGGGAGTCGACAATGCCCCCATTGATTCAAAAATTCAACTACAACGCTTGCTATGGAAAGTACCTCATGTGACCCTTAACGATAGCAAAAAACTGGACATACTTAAAATGGTAAAGAGAGATATACCTCTACCCATGGAATTTAGAAGCTGGGCACTCCATGAGTACCCGTTATTGCCTACCACCAACACACATAGTTGGTCTATAAAAACAGCCTGCTATATAGAGAGTCCTCTCTACATGATTGTGGGTTTTCAAACAAATCGCAAGTATCAACAAACCAAAGATGCCACGCAATTTGATCACCTGCAATTGAG
Organism: Meconema thalassinum; assembly: GCA_946902985.2. Taxonomy (NCBI): domain Eukaryota; kingdom Metazoa; phylum Arthropoda; class Insecta; order Orthoptera; family Tettigoniidae; genus Meconema; species Meconema thalassinum. Next base: position 92,894,621 of record OX336389.2, read on the forward strand.
AAATGCACGTCTTTTCCTCAACGGTGCTGTGTTTCCCTATGAAGGGCTGGATTTAGATTTTTCAAAAAATAAGTTTGCCCCCCTGTACGAATGTTTTCTAAATTTAGATGGTCGTATTATCAAAAAGAGAATTGTCCAATGTTGTCACTCCAAGCTTTTAAGACAAGGGCGCCACTGATTGTCTTTGACTGTTCCTACTTGGAACAGTCTGTCAAACCATCCAATATTGACATTCGACTAGATTTTGAAACGCATGACAATGTTCCAGCCAATACCACGGCCTACTGTTTGATTATTCATCACAAACAAGTCAACTATTATCCACTGTCCAACCAAGTGACAAGTGTATAAATAGCAGGTCAACACACATCAAACCACTCAGTCATGTCTTGCTTTCAAGCCTCGAGAGAAGTTACATCCATGAATTTAAAATCGGAGGAACAACGTTTCAAGACATTTGCCACATGGCCGGTGCCTTTTATAAACCCTCAAGCCTTAGCGGCCGCTGGATTCTACTATTTAAAAAGAAGAGATGAAGTGAAATGTGTGTTTTGTCCCATCATCTTAGACCGATGGCAAGAGAGCGATGAACCCATGCAGGAACATCAGCGCTGGTCACCTGCCTGTCCCTACCTGTGCAGAATGGAGGTGGGTAATATACCCTGTCATTCAAGTTACCCCTCACTCATGCCTCTAAGTGATGAAAAAAAATATGATACGTGTGGACTTTATGGTGTCAACAGTGCTTCAGTGAGCAGCTCACAGTCAAAAACACCCAGTTTAGAGACAATAGAATATCGTCGATGTTATGGACACTATAAACACAAAAGACTTTTTTGTTGTATGAGATGGTACCGTCTCTATCCTAGAATGAAAAAGGAATGTAAAACTTGTTATGCTAATAAAATAATGCAATAAAAAATTGGTTGTTGTTGTTATATTATTATTTCATATGCCCCCCCCCCCCCTGTCATATACTAACCTCTATAGTGACTACTCGATGTTTTTCTTTTCTTTTACTAGAATGGAGTGTAAGTAAATGACATGGGTACACCTTACTGAACAATTGTCAGTCTGTGGTCAGTTGGACTTGATCCAGACAAGAGTGAACATGTTGCGTACACTGATTGTCGACTGTCAAGGGTTTAAAATTGGAGATAACAAATTTATATTTAAAGAAGTGGCCATCATCGATTGTTCCACTTTTTGGATATCACAAGCTACTCATTTGGTGTTTAAACCACCTTATGCGTTTGATTTGTTGTGTGATAAAGACCGTAAACAAACCCAGTGGATTGAAACTCATATGCAACTAGACTGGAAGCAAGGAACCATTTCATATAAGCACCTGGATATGGTCATGAAAGCCCACTTGTCTTCTGCCCATGTAATATTTGTGAAAGGTAGTGAAAAACGTCAATGGCTACAACCATTTTTAGCGTCTTACTGTCAATGTATTGATTTAATGGACATGGGCTGTCCATCGCTGCAAACACTCATGGATCGCTGCCCCTGTGACAATATTACCCATAAAGCCTTGGCACAGGTGTGGCAATTGTTTCATTGGCTATCCACCAATGCCTGCTGGGAGTCGTTAAATAAAATTAAAACTAAAGGTTTACCTGTGGATGACACCAGTGAGATTTCTACAAGCGACGTGTAAACATCAACGTGATACCATGGAGAAAGGGGATGCTACCGATAAAGCGATTGGAAAGTTCTTTGTGTGTAAAAAGAAACTAGACAGTTTTACTAAAGAAGAATTATTGGCTCTTCCAAAATCATTCATTTATTATGTCGCAGCAAATGCAGTGAAAGAAATCTGGCAACATGTACCAAAATCATGGACTCAAGACCCTGTGTTAAGTGAATTGCAACCATGTACGGATTATGATCACCATAAGCAAGTGGCTATGGCAAAAATACCCTCTATGCGACAGTGTGCTACTTGTCAGCTAGTCAAACTGTATCATGGTCATAAAAGTCAGTGTAAAGATTTTGTTTCCTCATACCACGGGAGTAATGAAGAAAAAAAGCAACAACAACAAACATCATCCACAGAGGAGGAGGAAGATCAAACCTTTTTACCATCGATGGAAAAGGATATGCCAGACCTGTACTGGCAATGGCGTCATTAACAAAGTAATTCAATACTTGACTTTCGAAATCTACCTACCTGGTTATTATTTGTGTAGTCCTGGAACTTGTCTTGAAGAACCTTTGCAGCATAGTGATATACCTATTAATCCTTTGGATCAAGCATGCACCTTTCTTATCACCACAGTCATCCTGCATTGAGATGTGTAGCGGATCAAGTATCGTTGAAAAGCTAAACAATGTTTGACATCCTGTGATGTCTCAGTGGGAGAGAGGTTGGCAGCCCTCATTGTGATTAGTGCTATATAAGGAAAGTTAATGATGAGCGGACATGAACATTGAAAAGGATTGAGGAATTGGTATTTCTTTGTTTTCTATTTTTTGTAAAGCTCTATTTGTTGTGAAATAAAAACAAGGTTTACAAGATCACAATGTCTTTTAATTTTAAAAATGGTGATAGCCATTTCTTCTTTTTCATTTTTTCTTACATGAATATCTACATTTTCCACTTTCCCTTTTTTTACATTCCCCTTGATTAGGTCAAACATTCTGTACATTTTTTGTTGTTGTGAAATAAAATAAGGTTCTTTAATTCTAAAAATGGTGATAGCCATTTCTTCATTTTCATTTTTTCACACATGAATATTTACAATTTCCACTTTTCATTTTTTACATTCCCTTGTTTAGTTTACACATTCTGTACATTTTTGTTGTTGTGAAATAAAAAACAAGGTTTACAGGATCACAATGTCTTTTTAATTTTAAAATGGTGATAGCCATTTCATTTTTTCACACATGGATATTTACAATTTCCACTTTACATTTTTACATTCCCCTTGTTTAGTTCACACATTCTGTAAATTTTTTAAAATCTTTTTCGTAATATACAAAAGCAAACATTTTACACTAAAATGTATTACTTATCTTATTTTTACTAAACTACTGTAGCCTAACATTATACATTCTACTTACAGTTTTACAAAAAATATTACAATATAAAACACACTACAAATATTACAATATAGTGATCATTAGACTTAAGTAAAGTAATAGTCGTCAATGCGACTGTTTCCCCAAGCAAGAGTATCAAATGTGTTGGGTATAATGAATCGTTTGTTGTCTTCATTACTTAAAGCAACTTTGTTCAACAAATTGGTATGTAGCTGATGATTTTTACTTCTAAATACACACATTTTCTTATATAATACAGGTGGGTTACTAACTATACAGTTTTTATAATCACTTATATCTAACTCTTTACTAACAACATTCTTTTTCACTCCTTTTAATTTTTTTACTACTACATCATCAATTGTCATATAGCTGTAGATTTAGATTTTGTGCCTACAAAGGTGTCTATAATAACACCAGCACATTCATCCTTAAATTTCCCAAGAACCTTTTTGTTTACTAGAGGTAAATGGTAAATATTATCCTTGGGGTAGTCACTTGTATCAAACCTATTTAGCTCAGTTTTGATATCCTCGTAAAAATCATCAGTTTTAAACTCATAAATAAAAGAATCTGTGTCTGTGTAGAGTAATTTAGCATTATCAAGATAGTTTTTCTTTGCATAATCATAGTGAAATTCATACATAAGTGTTTTTGATAATTCCAGAATGGTGTAACCCACATATATAGGTTTGTTGTAAGTTACTTTAAGACGATTCATTTGTATTACAACTAAATCCTCATGAATAATTGAACAGCTATGAAAGTTAGGCTTGCTTATTAAGTTGCTCGCACCATACCTTTTACCATCATTCTCCCACTTTGTTATCAGCTTTACATCAACTCGTTTATCAACATTCTCCATAGTCTTTCCAAAAACACTATTATTCATGAGTTTATAAAAATCTTTTTCAAACGCGTTTGTTGACTGCGTTCTTAAATTATTGTTTAGATCAATATACGGTTTGAGCCATGCTGACTGATGAAATTGCAATACGCGATGAATTTTAGTTAATTTCAATCCATGCTGTAGACACTGTTTCAAGTTTTGATAATGTATTACATATTTACATTTATCATTTACATTGGCAATTAACATTTTTGTTCGTGATGTGATGTATGGAGATTTCATATTCTCAGGACAAAATGGTAAATCATTATGATCATCATGTAACTCTTTAGGGTACTCAAGATTTACCTCTAAAATATATCCTTTATCATCGTTATCATTAAGAGTGTCAACATGTAAGACATCAATTTCAGGTTGTGTCAGCCAGCGAAAATCTTTCAGTGGTAGATATTGACTCATAGCCCAACCATATTGGTTATTTGCATCGAGGTAGACAATATACTTTGACTCTTCACAAGGGTTGTAGCTAGGCATGTATTTATTATTCGCTTTAGAGTACCGTCCACTACATTGGCTTAATCCACCTCGAATTGATGATTTTATAAAATTGATCATGTCTATATCAGTCATTAATTCTAAATTTACTTTCGTTTTTTTAACATTGAACTGAAACTTAACCCAGGAGCAGTGAAATACTGACAAGGATCAAGGTCATAAGTTTTCATACAAACATTTCGAAAATAAAAACATCTGCTAATAATAACACATCTGTCTTCAAATATATGTCTGAAAATTCTCCTAAAGTTTGAATGTGGAACTGTGTCCATACACGTTGTGCATGTAAATATTCCTGATCACTGATATGACTTGTGTTTAAGGAACTGTAAAATGCATCTTTCGGTGGTAAAGAACTCTCCTCAAGACGTTCCACACAGTTAATATATTCATAAGGGAATATACCCTTTTGACGAATCAAATTAAAATCATCTTCTTTAGGAAAGACACGATGAATTTCATGAAACTGATCTGATTTTAAATTACTAGCCAGCTTATCAAGACTACTCGGCATAAAGCGGAATGAATCTAAAAATCGCAGTTTTATAGTTTTCTTATTGTTAGTTTTGATGTATTTTGTGAACGATATGTATTGTTCCTTATTATTTGCAATAACATCAATTTTCACATCTGAAGCTCCAAATTCTTTAACAATAAAGTGGTTATCGTATTTGCTACCGTTGTGTAGAATGACCGGAATGAATTTACTTACTCTATAATTTACATTACATTCTTGGTGAGCAGTACCACGATATTTTCCTGTTAAATGGTCATGATCGCGAACCCTGTCTGTATATAAACATTCACCACATATAAAACAATTAGTTTCAGTTTCAAAATTCATTTGCTCTGATGAAGTTAGTGGCTCCATTGGAATGATCGTATTTAAAATAGAGGATATACGGACGGCATCTTTCTCAAGCCTTTCCATAAAAACTTTAGGTGCATCAGGTCCTCTATAGAGCTCAAACTTATTTAAAGAGTCATCATAACTACATTTAATATAATATGCAAAGATAAAAGGTTCATGAATGTGAGTAGTGTTGGTAAAAGGTTGGGCTGGATTCGATGAACATGTATTAAATGGTTTTAGCAAAGCCTCGAAGTCAGCATATATAACAAATGGTACTCGAAGCTGTTTCTCATAATCCTTAAATTTTAGAATGTTATTTTTAGGAGTCGGTAATAACGTACAAACATGATTACACCCCCATTTTTGATGTTGAGTTAGTTGATCCTCTTTCTGGAAATGTAGCAAACAGCCATCACACAACCACTTCTTAGATTTATGTTTTGATACTTGACTACCAACAAGTCTACTTAAATGTTTTATCCAACAATAGTGAGCATTTTCACCTTCGGTTATGTAAAGTAAATTTACATGAGCATCCTTTTTTCCTGAGTATAATATAGAGGGCCTACTATACTCTTATTTTCAATTTCATAAACATTAATACTTACATTGTTCAGCTCTTCAAAACGTTTAATGTCTTTTATCGCCATAGGAAATTCAATTTCTTTTAAATCTAACACTGAGGAATAGTGAGGATATGATGATGTTCTCTCCACATGTCCCACTGCCGGATGGAGAGCTGAGGTTACAGCCCATGCAAAGCATGCGTCATCATTATTCATAACGTTCACAACAGCTTTCTTACGTTTGATCCATGCTGACAAATCAATGTATGATGATGCTCGAAGGGGATTATATTTATTCATGTTGGTTTCTAAATAAAGTACTTCAACCAATGCCCAGCCCGACTCCCTTTCCTGGAACTCTTCACTCTTCACGATGATAGCACTTGAAATATTTTGATATATATATCACTAATATTAGTTGATTCACTAACAATTACGTTTTTTGTATTAAAAGATTCGATATCCGTAATTTCACCTTCGCTCCCAGTTTTTACATAGAGGCCAAAAAGTTCAAAATTCATTTTAAATGTTTTATGCTCTAATAAAACATTACCTACTGTACCCGATACCTATTTTAGGCTATCGGCTACGCCAGCTGACATTAAGCTATAGTTGAGGTTTTGGAAGGCAAGCTGATAAGATAGCGCATCGATCGCGTCAAGAAGAAAGCCAAGATGACGTAGGAGGTCAAGAATCAAGGAGGCATTGAAATCTGTGAGAAGATAGAATTATGAATAAAGATGTGAAGCTTTATTGAAACATATATGGGATTATAATAAGTTAAAACAACTTAGAAGAGTATATATGACATGCATTATATGTGGAAATAATTTTATGGAAATAAGTTATTGTATAACAGAACAGCCGAGAGGATTCGGGTTCGAGACTATCTTCGTGACGTGGAAGCACCGTGGTGGGGAGAATTAGCCACGTGCCGCACGGAGCTCATAAGCTGAGACACAGCGCTAAGCAGTTCAGTTGAGCTCAATGAGGCGAGCAGTACAGAGCAGCCCTATAGCACAGCGAGACGGGCATTGAAGGTCACGCAACACACGTAAACCGTCACGGCAGGAGTAGGCGACATTTCTCGTATCACCGAGCAACAGAGGCCGAGCGGGTCGTTGATACAGGCGACCTAGCCGAGAAGACAATTGTAGATAGCCGGGGTATTTCAAAACCACACTGATCGCATCTGAAGACTTTATTTCAAGCTTCATTTCGACGCTGTTCGAACACAGGCTTTCACAAATAACCTTATAACCATGCTGTTATATAATACATTCAAAGCGACTTTTTACTGTTTCAAGTAAACTGAATGTTTGGCATAGGCTCTGATGAACATTACAGCGTGCATTTATAAGAATTTTATCTTATACAATTTTCATGGATTACATATTACAGACAGATACAGGGTGTATCGTAATCTTGAACACTATCTAGTAAAATTTTTATTTTACTCAAATAGAACTTTGCAGTAAGTTGAGAGAGGACTTACAATTCTCAAACTGAACATTTATCGGAACAGTGGCGCATATTAGAAGAAGAGTAGGGGGTCCGCTGTTTCCATGAACTTTTCGAGAAGGAGTTGGACGATATCCGCTATGGGTAATCCGAGGTTCAACATGATCGAGTAAACGTGAATAGAGACAAGATGGCACCACAGAGCGATGGATTCGGTTCCTGACGAGAGGAGTCCAACAGCTGATTCGCTTGGGATTTCGAAGGAAATCGTCATTTCATGGATGAAATGATATTCACGCCGATCTTACGAGAAATCTTTAGGTAGGGAAAATCGACGATCTTGGAAATTATATTACAACTGATAATGAAAGGTATTGTAAGAGTTCTAATTACCTGATACGATTATTTTCATGAATACTGGGCACACATGTATATTTTTATAATAGGAGTGATTTGATTAATAAGACATGGTTTGAATTTATATACTTCGAATTTGCTAGAATATGGAGTGACCATATGATATGGCAGGCATCATTAATCGATATTCTCACCGTTGTTTGGCTTTATTAAGAAGATGTTTGGTCTTATAGACATTTTTCCAGCTAGGATATTTTTCATGGATAGTTTTTTTTGTGTAACGAGTATTTCGAACTCGTGATCTGCAATTGATTATCAGAAACTACTTCGTCAGTTCATTGCATACTAGCGAGTGTGTATTATTCATCAGTAGGGATTTTTTTTCATTGGATTGTTTGGAGATATTAAGAAGTTATTCACTTTAGTGAATGAACGTCGCTTTTATATGACAACTAGAAACTTGTTGATTCCTTTCTGGTACATTCACTCATATAATTCTACGAGATGGGGTCTTTCGTATTTATACGATTGTATGGTGGCTACTCATCTTACCCATCGTTCAGGGAACTATCATCCAAGTCGACGGGGCGAGGTCCTTCGTATTTATACGATTGTACGGTGGTTACTCACCTTACTCGCCATTGAGGGACTCATTTTATCATCCGAATGTACACGAGATGTAAGTGAATTAAACAAGGAACTACTAGTCACATATCAGTCGAAATTTTGTTAAATAAAGTAACGATAAATGTCAACAGGATTGCATTTAGTAATTCTTGTTTGCCAATCCAATATTTTGTTGCTATACTCTTTTGAGAGTAATTTCAGTTTTAACAGCTATTACAGCTGATGCTTTGATGATTTTTATAATTGTGTTTGATACCTTTGAGAAGGATTTAAAGTAATTTAATCTAGTAAGATTAATCATTAATGGTCATAATTATTTTAAGGCAGATCAGTATTGCAGATTTTGATGTGAGAGATTATAGCACATTGGTGTTTTTCTACGATGTGAATTATGAAACTTGTGAAAGAGAATTTATGCTTTTTGAAAGCAGATATTAAATTACTGAAGTAATGTTTTTCCAATTGTTTAAGAAGTTGTCTAGATATGATCAGAGTAATTACAGTCATTGGAGATTATGTGCGTTAATAATTTGAAGCCATTTATATATTTTTGTAGATCATGCAACGTGGTTAAATGAAGTTTGTGATAGGCATTTTGTGGAATTTGCCATTTGATAGTTGCAACGTTGATAATGTATTTTGAAGGCGGACATGAGGTCGTCGTACCCAGTCTAGCGTATTTGTTGAGATTCATGCTGTATGTGCTGAATATTTATGGAGTTTTGTAGCAATTCTTATATTCAAATGTGATATTTGGAATATTGAAGAAATATAATGTCGTTGTGGATAGTTAGATCCAACGTGATGTCGTGGAGACAATAATATTTTTGGCATGATAATTAAATACGAGATATAACTTGGAAGTAATAAAACTGTAAGACAACGTTCTATAAACCTTATTAAACAATTTGTTAGGAAATTAAACAAGTAAATGAAGTTGATAATACAAGATTTTCTGAAAATAATAATTAATGAAATAATAATCTGAGATTTAAGCATATTAACGATCTGACCTAATGAAATAAAAATCAGAATGACTAGATGAAATAATAATCTAAATAACCAGATGATTGAAATTTAAATAAGTTGATAAATTAAATTTTGAAATAAATTGATGAATTAAATAAGTGGATGAACTAAAGATTGAATTAATTAAACTGATTGAAATAAATTATTAGACGATTGTAATGATGATGAATAACTGAATTAGAAGGTGATGATTAATTAAAGAAGCTGATGATTAATGAATTTATATGCAATTAAATAAATTTAATTGAGAGATAATTCGAAGGAATTGCAACTTGAAATGTGAATTTAAATGATGTAATGGTGATGAATTAACGATTCTGACAGGAATATTTGGAATTTTGAAGTGAGAATTAATGTGAGAAATATTTAATTTTGATAATAATGATGAGGATGACCAATGAGAATTTGAATTTTCTGTAATTCACAGATAAGAGATTAATGACGATGTAAATAATGTAAATTAATTAGTCAATGCTTAGGAACATTTGATTAACATGTTCTACGTTCAAATTATACCATGCAAACCATAATTTATGTGATATTTAACATGAGTGATTATTATATGTGTATGTTTAGGCAGATTAGTAACTTAATTAAATCCACATTGATGTTAAATTAAAGAGAATTAGGTCTCAGGTTTCACAAATGTCAGTGACGAAAGACATAGTGATACAGTGATCCTGAGAACCCAAGAGAACTTTATACATTTTCTTGTTATGTGGATTGAAATAATTTTGCATTAGAAAGGAGATGGTTCGATTTTTGGACAATGACAATTTAACTTTGCATTCGACCATACTCTTAGGTAGGATTTATATTTAAAATGTCTGTCTGACTATCAAAGTAAAATAAATTTGTTTTTATCTTAGTTGTGATCTGATGATGGTGTGATGTTCCTTTTTCTTTCCTTGTCTTGAGTAAGGCTTATCCGGAAAGGAAGTGGTTTTGCTAGGAATTCAGTTGATGGCGCCCATTTATATTTGAATTATTTTTATTAACTTAAGCCCGTAACGACCCTAGAGATACTTTGTCTCGTGAAACCCACTGCTTTTTCAAGAACTCAGCTGAATTTCCGACACATTCCTTATTTGACTAGAGGTTCATTTAACTCCGCTCTGTCCTGGAACTCCAGGGATGTGATGTTATAGCAGATGGGTCATCGCATCCCCAGGACGAACGGGCACAGAGAGAGAGGGAGAATTGGCTTTATCCAACTAGTGGGGCTTTTCGATTTTGTTAATTCTATGGAATCACATCAGATTTAGATTACTGAGAGATTGATCTCAAGTTCATTTAAGTATGTTACAAAATTTATTATACTTAGTCAGACAATGTACTTGTGTGCCCAATCCAGTGTTCATGTTAATCGTATTAGTAATATCATGTTAGTTATAAGATATTTTTCCCTATACCCAAGTGAATGCAGGAATTGAGACATCGTGATGTGTTGTTGTCTAACGTCTCTATATAATTCTATATTGAAATATAATTATGTTGCCAGAGGATTTAACGAAGGTGTTAGGAGAGTTGCAGACGGGTATGTCTGGAATTGCAGAAACTATTTCTAAGATGGAAACTGAAGTTAAAGAACAAATTAATAATTCAGAAGCTAGATTAGAAGCTAAATGTAAAGAGAATGTACAAGCATTGCAAACTAGTACTGAAGAGAATTTAAAATCATTACAGATTAGTAACGAAACTAATTTAAAACTATTACAGTCAAATAGCAAAGATGAGTTGATGTTATTAGAGACTAGGCTACAGTCAAATAGTGAAGACAATTTCAAATCATTGGAAGAGAAATTACAGTCTCGTAGTGAAGAAACTAATACTGAATTAGAAAATAAGTTAACCAGATTAGAGAATAGTTTAACTTTGAAGAACAATGAGATGTTGAAAACTTTACAATTAGACATAATTGCAGTAAACATGAAAGGAGAGGAAAATGTTCAGATATTAAGGAAAAATATTATCGAGTTGGAAAGTAGAGGAGAAGAAAATATTTTTATTTTAAGAACAGACGTTATGACCATACAGAAAGACATTAAGTCAGATGTATCGAAGTTGAGATTCGACATCGATGGTTTAGTGGCAGATGTAGGAAAAATTCAAGATTGGTCTACCGAAGTATCTTTCGAGACTAAGATTAAGGGTCTAGAAACAAATCTAGGTAACGAAATAAAAGATTTGAAGACAGTAATTGGGACCATTAAAGATGAAGTCTTGGGAGAGGTCAATTCTAATATAAAGTCGTTAGAAAATCAATTGCAGAAGGATATTAGGAAGATAGACGACGATATAGAGCAAAAGGTTAACGAAAACTTAACTTTATTTAAAAATAGAGTCGGAGCAATCGTGGAGGAACGATATAATGAGGTCGATGCCGAAGCAAAAGAGAAACGTGACGGGTTAGATGAAAAATTAATCGCAGGTATGGCAAACTTAGAAGCTAGGTTTACGGAAAGCAAAGAAGCGATGAAAATAGATTCAACACTATTTAGAACAGATGTTGATCTGTTGAAAGAACAAGTAGCGTTAGTGAAGAACACGTGCGAAGGAAAGATTGACAAGTTGAGGAACGATCTAGACGAAAGTAACAGGACGCAGGATGTTACATCGTTAGATGAGTTGAAGACGCAGATGAAGAGATTAGCAGAAGACAGGGTGACTAAACTAGAAACCATAGTTAACAGTTTTACCAGTCAGAATGTAACATCAGGGGAAACATTGATGAATCAAACAGCGATAGACCGCAGTATGACGAATCAAGACACGAGCATGGTAGAAGACCGTCAAATGCAACCGAATGTGACATTCGAAAGGGTCAGTTCAACCCCTCAGGAGAATCCAAGTTCGAGTAGGAGTACGTTAGGTCCAAGTGAACGATACTCAGGTCCAGTCACAATTATAAGGAACCTAGATGACAAACCGAGAAAATTTTCGGGAAATACAGGAGTTACACCAGTAGAATTTCTACGAGATATTCGAGACTACATGGCGGAACACAGGGTAGCCAAAGAAAGAGAGCTAAGGATAGTAGAACGCGCCTTAGATGGATCTGCACTTACGTGGTTTAGAGCGTTCAGAAGCAACTTTGCGAACATGGAGCAATTTGCCATGGCTTTCTTGAGGAGATTCTGGAGTGCCGAGGATCAACTCAACGTAAGAGCGGAGATGTACTCTAAACGCTATTCTACGTCACATCCGACGCATTACGCCAACTACTTCACGTCACAGCTGGCTAAATTACAGTTCCTTATTCCTCCATTGCCAGAAGAAGAGCTTTTGCAAGCTATAGCGCGACAGTTACCGATAGAGGTACAGCGATCTCTGATAGCATCAGGAGCCAATACGCTGGAACATTATGATGACATATTGCGGCGATTGGATTATACGAGCGCACAGGTTACACCGAGAAGTAATAGGAACGACAACAGAAACACGCAAGAAGTAAATGCGGTAGTCGTGGACAATGCAGCTCAAACGGACAGAAGGGATTCCTGGGAAAACCGACGGAACGATGGGAATCGAGGAAACATCCGTAACGCAAGAGGAAATGATCGATATAGAGGACCATATGAAAGGCCATACGATCAAGAAGCGAGAGATAGCCGGTATAGGAATTATAACCAAAATTCCAGGTATCAGGACAGGAATCGGTATAATAACAGATATCGGGGAAGGAATAACTGGAACCAAGGTCAACAGTTTAATGGAAACGACCGACAGGATGGCCGAAGAAACGATCCTAACGACAGAAGGGATAATCGTGGACATGAAAGGTCAAGACAAGAGGACAGACAGCCTAGTGCACCACTCGAGGAGACAATGAGAGATGCCAATCGAGCCAGCACGAGTGAAGACAGAAGGAATAAACGTCAGAATAACACAGAATCAAGGTGTTAATCATTGGAAGTCATCATTATAGAAAGTCAGAAAATACCATCATGCTGAGTAAAGGGAATTGTAGAGCTATCGTGTACATGTATAATATATTGAATGCCTGAGAGTGTATTTTTTTTTCTCAATCCTGATAAAAAAAAAGGAGATGTACGGGAGAGATGTACCCGATACCTATTTTAGGCTATCGGCTACGCCAGCTGACATTAAGCTATAGTTGAGGTTTTGGAAGGCAAGCTGATAAGATAGCGCATCGATCGCGTCAAGAAGAAAGCCAAGATGACGTAGGAGGTCAAGAATCAAGGAGGCATTGAAATCTGTGAGAAGATAGAATTATGAATAAAGATGTGAAGCTTTATTGAAACATATATGGGATTATAATAAGTTAAAACAACTTAGAAGAGTATATATGACATGCATTATATGTGGAAATAATTTTATGGAAATAAGTTATTGTATAACAGAACAGCCGAGAGGATTCGGGTTCGAGACTATCTTCGTGACGTGGAAGCACCGTGGTGGGGAGAATTAGCCACGTGCCGCACGGAGCTCATAAGCTGAGACACAGCGCTAAGCAGTTCAGTTGAGCTCAATGAGGCGAGCAGTACAGAGCAGCCCTATAGCACAGCGAGACGGGCATTGAAGGTCACGCAACACACGTAAACCGTCACGGCAGGAGTAGGCGACATTTCTCGTATCACCGAGCAACAGAGGCCGAGCGGGTCGTTGATACAGGCGACCTAGCCGAGAAGACAATTGTAGATAGCCGGGGTATTTCAAAACCACACTGATCGCATCTGAAGACTTTATTTCAAGCTTCATTTCGACGCTGTTCGAACACAGGCTTTCACAAATAACCTTATAACCATGCTGTTATATAATACATTCAAAGCGACTTTTTACTGTTTCAAGTAAACTGAATGTTTGGCATAGGCTCTGATGAACATTACAGCGTGCATTTATAAGAATTTTATCTTATACAATTTTCATGGATTACATATTACAGACAGATACAGGGTGTATCGTAATCTTGAACACTATCTAGTAAAATTTTTATTTTACTCAAATAGAACTTTGCAGTAAGTTGAGAGAGGACTTACAATTCTCAAACTGAACATTTATCGGAACAGTGGCGCATATTAGAAGAAGAGTAGGGGGTCCGCTGTTTCCATGAACTTTTCGAGAAGGAGTTGGACGATATCCGCTATGGGTAATCCGAGGTTCAACATGATCGAGTAAACGTGAATAGAGACAAGATGGCACCACAGAGCGATGGATTCGGTTCCTGACGAGAGGAGTCCAACAGCTGATTCGCTTGGGATTTCGAAGGAAATCGTCATTTCATGGATGAAATGATATTCACGCCGATCTTACGAGAAATCTTTAGGTAGGGAAAATCGACGATCTTGGAAATTATATTACAACTGATAATGAAAGGTATTGTAAGAGTTCTAATTACCTGATACGATTATTTTCATGAATACTGGGCACACATGTATATTTTTATAATAGGAGTGATTTGATTAATAAGACATGGTTTGAATTTATATACTTCGAATTTGCTAGAATATGGAGTGACCATATGATATGGCAGGCATCATTAATCGATATTCTCACCGTTGTTTGGCTTTATTAAGAAGATGTTTGGTCTTATAGACATTTTTCCAGCTAGGATATTTTTCATGGATAGTTTTTTTGTGTAACGAGTATTTCGAACTCGTGATCTGCAATTGATTATCAGAAACTACTTCGTCAGTTCATTGCATACTAGCGAGTGTGTATTATTCATCAGTAGGGATTTTTTTTCATTGGATTGTTTGGAGATATTAAGAAGTTATTCACTTTAGTGAATGAACGTCGCTTTTATATGACAACTAGAAACTTGTTGATTCCTTTCTGGTACATTCACTCATATAATTCTACGAGATGGGGTCTTTCGTATTTATACGATTGTATGGTGGCTACTCATCTTACCCATCGTTCAGGGAACTATCATCCAAGTCGACGGGGCGAGGTCCTTCGTATTTATACGATTGTACGGTGGTTACTCACCTTACTCGCCATTGAGGGACTCATTTTATCATCCGAATGTACACGAGATGTAAGTGAATTAAACAAGGAACTACTAGTCACATATCAGTCGAAATTTTGTTAAATAAAGTAACGATAAATGTCAACAGGATTGCATTTAGTAATTCTTGTTTGCCAATCCAATATTTTGTTGCTATACTCTTTTGAGAGTAATTTCAGTTTTAACAGCTATTACAGCTGATGTTTTGATGATTTTTATAATTGTGTTTGATACCTTTGAGAAGGATTTAAAGTAATTTAATCTAGTAAGATTAATCATTAATGGTCATAATTATTTTAAGGCAGATCAGTATTGCAGATTTTGATGTGAGAGATTATAGCACATTGGTGTTTTTCTACGATGTGAATTATGAAACTTGTGAAAGAGAATTTATGCTATTTGAAAGCAGATATTAAATTACTGAAGTAATGTTTTTCCAATTGTTTAAGAAGTTGTCTAGATATGATCAGAGTAATTACAGTCATTGGAGATTATGTGCGTTAATAATTTGAAGCCATTTATATATTTTTGTAGATCATGCAACGTGGTTAAATGAAGTTTGTGATAGGCATTTTGTGGAATTTGCCATTTGATAGTTGCAACGTTGATAATGTATTTTGAAGGCGGACATGAGGTCGTCGTACCCAGTCTAGCGTATTTGTTGAGATTCATGCTGTATGTGCTGAATATTTATGGAGTTTTGTAGCAATTCTTATATTCAAATGTGATATTTGGAATATTGAAGAAATATAATGTCGTTGTGGATAGTTAGATCCAACGTGATGTCGTGGAGACAATAATATTTTTGGCATGATAATTAAATACGAGATATAACTTGGAAGTAATAAAACTGTAAGACAACGTTCTATAAACCTTATTAAACAATTTGTTAGGAAATTAAACAAGTAAATGAAGTTGATAATACAAGATTTTCTGAAAATAATAATTAATGAAATAATAATCTGAGATTTAAGCATATTAACGATCTGACCTAATGAAATAAAAATCAGAATGACTAGATGAAATAATAATCTAAATAACCAGATGATTGAAATTTAAATAAGTTGATAAATTAAATTTTGAAATAAATTGATGAATTAAATAAGTGGATGAACTAAAGATTGAATTAATTAAACTGATTGAAATAAATTATTAGACGATTGTAATGATGATGAATAACTGAATTAGAAGGTGATGATTAATTAAAGAAGCTGATGATTAATGAATTTATATGCAATTAAATAAATTTAATTGAGAGATAATTCGAAGGAATTGCAACTTGAAATGTGAATTTAAATGATGTAATGGTGATGAATTAACGATTCTGACAGGAATATTTGGAATTTTGAAGTGAGAATTAATGTGAGAAATATTTAATTTTGATAATAATGATGAGGATGACCAATGAGAATTTGAATTTTCTGTAATTCACAGATAAGAGATTAATGACGATGTAAATAATGTAAATTAATTAGTCAATGCTTAGGAACATTTGATTAACATGTTCTACGTTCAAATTATACCATGCAAACCATAATTTATGTGATATTTAACATGAGTGATTATTATATGTGTATGTTTAGGCAGATTAGTAACTTAATTAAATCCACATTGATGTTAAATTAAAGAGAATTAGGTCTCAGGTTTCACAAATGTCAGTGACGAAAGACATAGTGATACAGTGATCCTGAGAACCCAAGAGAACTTTATACATTTTCTTGTTATGTGGATTGAAATAATTTTGCATTAGAAAGGAGATGGTTCGATTTTTGGACAATGACAATTTAACTTTGCATTCGACCATACTCTTAGGTAGGATTTATATTTAAAATGTCTGTCTGACTATCAAAGTAAAATAAATTTGTTTTTATCTTAGTTGTGATCTGATGATGGTGTGATGTTCCTTTTTCTTTCCTTGTCTTGAGTAAGGCTTATCCGGAAAGGAAGTGGTTTTGCTAGGAATTCAGTTGATGGCGCCCATTTATATTTGAATTATTTTTATTAACTTAAGCCCGTAACGACCCTAGAGATACTTTGTCTCGTGAAACCCACTGCTTTTTCAAGAACTCAGCTGAATTTCCGACACATTCCTTATTTGACTAGAGGTTCATTTAACTCCGCTCTGTCCTGGAACTCCAGGGATGTGATGTTATAGCAGATGGGTCATCGCATCAGCAGGACGAACGGGCACACTACCAAGCCAAACACAGTAGGTTGAACATTTTTTAAAAATGATTCAATACTTTGAGTTTTTTCTTCACTATGAAGTCTATAACTAGCAATTCGACTTTTAAATGCACTACCAATTTGTTGCACATTTCCAGAATTTCTTTCATGGCAAGTGTTATTTTTATGTTGAATACTGCGTAAATGTCCATGAATGATTGAAGAAGGTATATCAATATTACATACATCACAATGTGTTATTGAAAGTTCACCATTCTTCTTTCTTTTTGATGCACAACTATTTTCACAATCTTGAGAACGTTTACGCTTTAGAGCATTACATTCATTTAAAGGTTCCGTGTTAGTTGTTGGTTTTACAGTTTTTAATTCTTGTTGTTCACCATGCACTTCAACCATGTGGGATTGATATCGCTTTACAGCAGAAAAACCAAGTTCACAAACTGAACATGAAAATGGTGCTGAACTAACATGCATTAAATTTACATGACGTGCAAGATTATCTTGTCTGTTAAATGTGGTAGCACAATGACTGCACACAAACATTTTAATGTCATGTTTAACATTTGCGTGTCGTTGAAGGCTGTCAGGTCTTGAGAACTGTTTCTTACAGTCACCACACTTGAACATGATGATCCCTTTCGAAATTACCTATAAAAGAAAGAAATCATAAATGTTAATAAATGATAAACAAAAGTACAATATAAATAGTTTAATTACATTCCAGTCAATGGTTATAGCAGGGTATTTAAATCGATCATCTGTGAACTCCTAGCAAGTCTAACTTCATGTAGTTCTAACTGGGGGTTACTATATACCACTGTCACTGACACCTAGCTGTGAACATCGGAACATGATAGAGTGATAGAAACCAGTGATCGCCAGTTAAGTGAGCTAAGTGTGACGTCATAACCAATCTTAAAACAAGTCTAAACTTGTAGAACATGTCACGTGATAGAAACCAGCGATCACCAGTTAAGTGAGCTAAGTGTGACGTCATAGTCAGTCTTAAAACAAGTCTAAACTTGTAGAACATGTCACATATTGGAAACCAGCGATCGCTAGTTAGGTGACCTAAGTGTGACGTCATAGTCAGTCTTAAAACAAGTTTAAACTTGTTAAACATGTTACATGACAAGGTTAAGTTAGGTAAAGTTAAGTGAACTGAGGTTAAGACTTTAAATATTCCCTCTGTCACTGACACCTAGCAATGAACATTCGAACTTAATAGAGTGGTAATCAAAATCTAACCTACAAATTTAGCTTTACACATCATGGTCAAGTAGTTCCAACTTTTTACTGCTAAATATACCATTTTCACTGACATGTAGTGGTGAACATTGGAAAATAATACTCTAGCTGTTTAAAAGTTATTAGAGGGGCACTTACCTTTTTATAATTGATCAACTGCTGTCGCTGAATGAACAGATTGTAGGAATCTGGTATCCTACAGGTACCCAATTATCTGTAAACAAATCAATCAATCAATCAATTAATCAATCAATAAATACATTCCAATCAATAACTTCAACATCAATTAGTAATAAAAGACTACAATCCATTAATAATAAGTACTTACCTTGCAAAATAATTTAATGATTTTCTACCAAAACGTTTTTTTTTTTTTTTTACAACTCTTGAGCAGTAATAGAGCACTGTTCACTCACAGCGAGTAATAAAGACTGACAGTAGGGAGATATATGACACCTCTCTTATATAAAATCTCATCGCTCGTGTCAGCAGTTTTTTGCAGATCATTGCAATTCCTTTCCCAATACAGCTGAGAGTCCAAAGTACACTAGGAACACCTGTGTGGAATCCAATGACTGCTGACTTTGCATGATCATCACCCATTGTCTTAATCAACACATGGGGTTTCAAATTACTGCAGAGTCAGTCATAGCAACAGCAGTGTGCGCTCCCTGCCATGTATGCAACATGACACAGGAAGGAACACCTGCGTAATATTCAATAACTGCTAACTTTGCATGATCATCATCCATTGTCTCAATGAACACTTGCGGTTTCAAATTACTGCAGTGTTAGTCATAGCAACAGATCTGCGCGCTCTCTGTCATGTCTGTAATATGACACAGGAAGTAACAAGTCGGTTTACTTCACGTACCATCTCCTCAGTTTTAACATCTTAAGAACATGTATTATTCTCTTTCAACTACAAATGACTCGTTAGAACACATCCATCCACCAAGTTAGATCCCTTGTATGTTCACATGTATTTCGTCACTTTCCTTTCATATCGTTATCACATTATAGTAGTGGGGGTTGGTGAACAACGTCAGTTCAACACACACAAATGTAGTTAGGCCCTTTGACATAATTTAAATAAATTCATGAGCCAGTCCATAGGGACCACGCCAAAGGGACCGGTCCAAAGGGATCAGTCCAAAGGGACAAGGACTCGTCCACAAGGACTTGTCCACAAGGACTCATCAACAATGACCTGTCAACAAGGACCTGTCCACAAGGACTCGTCCACAAGGACCTGTCAACAAGGACTTGTCCACAAGGACTCATCAACAATGACCTGTCAACAAGGACCTGTCCACAAGGACTCGTCCACAAGGACCTGTCAACAAGGACTTGTCCACAAGGACTCGTCCACAATGACCCGACAACAATGACCCCCGCCAACAATGACTCGTCAACAATAACCCATCCATAGGGATCCGCTCCCCCACCCTTTTACAAAATCCATGAGTGGGCATGCGTAAAAACAGAAAACAAGCATGTTAATTCACAGTGGCTATCCACCGCACATATGCACTTTATGTAGAACAACGTTTCATTCCATATCGGCATTCAAACTCTCACATGTTGCAATTGGAAAGAGAGATTCTCTAAAAAAATAAAATTTCACCCCCTAGTAGGGGTAGGTTTTATTTTGGAGTGGAAATATGTTGTCCATTGGAAAGGGAGTGTCAGCCCGAGTTCAATGACACCTCATTCGTCAAAATCCGACCATGCGTTCGAGAGATATCGCGCCGCCACCATCTTGTGAGGTGGGGAGGTGGAGGTGGGGCCAGAACCCCCACAAAACCACTACTAATATGGTCAAGGGGAATGAGGAATTAAATAGAAAGTATGGGACGCTGCAGGAGAGTATTCAGGGAGCGGAACAGGAGATCAGATGTGAAATTAAGGATGTGTTAGAATAAAAGGCTAAAATTATCATAGAGGAAGTTGATCTGAAATTAGTAGAAGTGGAAGGGAAAATTCAGGAAAAGTTAGTCAATCAAAGAGAGAATCTTAAGAAAATAGTACAGACGGAAACTAGACAAGTAAGAACAGAATTGGGAGGAGAGATAAAGAAAGTGCAGTCAGAATTTCATAAGAAAGTAGAGGAAAGTCACCTGACAAATGCAGAAAATTATCAGGAGATTCAGGAAAAGCAGAAGATATTAAGAAATGAATTGATAGAAAAAGAGAATAATTTGAACGAAAGAGTGGAAATGGTAGAAAAAGTGGCGGATAAAAAGATAGCAGAAATTGAGATTAAGTTAAGAAAGCAATTAAGGCAGGAGGGAATACAGGGTATTGTATCAGGAGGTGGAATGAAGGAAACTGAACTAGTTAAGTTCTCTAACGAGCAGGGATGTCCTATGGAATTCATAACTATAGTAGAAAATAAATTCAAGGAAATGCTACTAGAAGGACAGATAGAGTGGAATATGGTAGTGGAGATATTAGATCAGGCTTTTGTGGGGGAAACAAAAAGCTGGTTTTCTGTTTATAAAAACATTTTAGTGGACTTTAATGATTTTAAAAATAAATTTTGTGAAAAATATTGGAATGATGAAATACAGGCCCAGAAAAGGGAAAGTATTATTTGTGGGATATATCCGCCTGAAAATACTTGCAATATGACTGAATATTTTCTGAATAAGGTTATCATCTGCAAATATCTAGATGACATGACACAAGACAGCGATATAGTCAGGCTAATGATAAAGCATTTCCCATTCCGAATAAGAGAGGCTGCATGCATGCAACGCACTTCGATTATCACAGAGTTAGAAAGATTATTAGGGAGATTTGATGCTCTAGGGAATAGTGTTGGTGAAACACCGGCAGGACAGCAGAATAGTCGATATATGAATGAGAATAGGAATCAAAATAATAATGGCAGGCAACAACACCAAAATTTTCAAGGCAACAATAGGGGGCGTAATTTTGAAAATTCATATGCTCAAAATAACAGGGGGCAATTTCAAGGTAGAGATGGTTATCAGAATAACCGTGGCCAGTATCATGGCAATACGAGAAACCATGATAATAATCACAATGGTAATCAGGATAATAATGCAGGTCCTAACAATGGGCAGCGTTATTACAATCAAAGAAATAATGCAGGATATTCAGGGAGGCAGAGAGGAGAAAATCAAGGTATTGGCAGCAACCCTCGTCAGAACCACAACAAAATAACGGGGAGACACAAAACCAAGATAATGGTACCGATACTTTAAATGTGAACCAGACTGTGACGTAAGGTCAAGTTGTCAGTCTGAATCTTTCTCAGCTCACACAATTTTGAGCGAACCGTATGACCTAAATATCCGTAATGATTTATTAAGTGAATTTATGGAGGTATCTAAAGAACCTACCGTTATTAATTTTAACTCAGTCTTAAAATTACAAGTGTTAGGGGCGTGTATCGATACACTTTTTGACAGTGGCTGTCAGGTTTCTTGCATCAGTGCAGCATTTTATAATAATAGGAAGGAAAATGGTATTAAAATTGTGGAAATTCCAATTAGAACTACTTTCGTGTTAACTGCGGTGGGCAAGAAATCTCACATAATTTCTAAACAGGTGGTTGTAGAAATTATAATAGGAGGTAAGATTGGAACTCATGTTTGTTTAGTGATTCCAAATCTTGTATATTCACTGATTATGGGTTCGGACTGGATGTCGCAACATTCTGCACAGCTATGCTATAAGGAGGGTAATGTTAAATTCAGGTGGATGAATGGAAATGTGATCATGTCATTTAATAATTCGAGTAAGTTTTATGGTGGTTCTAAGAATATATGTACGCTTGAGGAGATATTAACGACTAAAGGAGTCGATATTTGCCGTAAGGTTAGTGGTGAGATTGTCGGGGTATCTATTAAAAAGGAACCTCATTTTTTACATTTTTTGGCAGTATGATGACGAAGGATTCTCTAGAGGATACATTGCGTAAAGCTGCATTACAGTGTGAGTTAGAGAGTAATCAAGTGGATGAACTATTTGAGGTGTTGACAGAGAATAAGTATATATTTGAGGACCGTATTGGATTAGCAAATTGCTACGAACATTCATTAAATGTACTTGATCGCAGTATTTTTGTAGGTCATCGCTACCCCGTGCCTTACAAATTCCAGGAAGCTGTTAGAAGGCAGATTGAAAGCATGTTGCAGGATAAAATTATAGAACCCTCGATTAGCCCATATATTAATTCATTAATTGTTGTTCCCAAGTCTGACGGGAAAGTAAGACTTTGTTTAGATGCACGAAATTTGAACAACCATATATCTGTGGATCAGCTTAGATCTCAATCAATTGAGGAATGAGTTCAGGGATTTCCATGTAAACAATGGTTTACAAGTGTTGACTTAAGTTCAAGTTTTTGGCAAGTTTCGCTAAAAAAGGAAGATAGGCCTTTAACCGCTTTTTCCTTTCAAAATCATCAGTATCAATTCCGTCGAGTAGCTTTTGGCCTGAAGAGTAGTTCTGCAGCACTGATTAGAGCTCTAGGGATCGCTTTAGGAAGCGACATGGACAAATTTGTAACTATATATTGAACCCTTATTAATCTGCGATAAATAAGTATTCATGATTTATTATTATTATTACTGCGGCCCAGGCAGTACTTATGGATGGTGACAAAGAGGAAGGCAAGTTAGCGTGTTGCAATGATTGCCACAGAAACTGAGCTTGGTAGCATTTCTTGAAAACGGCCGGGTAAGCTGAGTTCAAGGCCAAATTGTGTAACAACATGCACCAGAATTGGAGTCATAAAGGGACGGTCACGAGTTTCTTGCAACCGACCTACGATTGAATCACCCAATCAGGAGAGACCAAGCTTAAACCACGCGATGGGTGGCGTCACTGGTAAAAAGCGCGCGGAATTGATTATCTAAAGAACTGCCGATCCGAATTATCTCCGCATGAGTGTGCTGAGACGTTTGAATTAAATGATGAAGATTGACACTAGTCCCGTGTGTGTGAGATGAAAACTCTAGAATTTTTTTCTTAATTCACCCCACTCCTACTCACTCTGTCAGTTTCCAATAAATTGCTCGACGAGACGCTGTTTCGAGGACTATCTGTTGGAGCTCTGGTGAGCTAACTTCACGCCAGTTTGTGTAGCGATTTTTAAAGCTCTAATATTATTTGAAGTATTTTCTGTTTAAGCTCTGGTGAGCTAACTTCACGCCAGTTTGCGTGGTGATTTTAAGTACTCTAATATTATCTTGAAGACAACTCTTTTCAGCTCTTAGGGGCAAGACTTGAGTAACATTCCAATTAGCGCTCAGCGAGCGAAGGTCCAAGAGCAGTAGAGATTACCGAGCGAGATAACGACTGCGACAGGCAGATTTAAAACTTGTATTGTCAAGCCAGTGACGATGGGTTTGAAGTGTACATTTCATGTAAATTTTTACTGTATTTTTCCAAGTGTTGTATTGTGCGTGTGTAAACGAGAGCTAGGGAAAGTCTTTGTTGATTAATCGCATAGGACTATCGTGGGCGAAATTAGTAACTCACAAGCGATTATAGCCAGGTCAAATTATAATAACATTGAACTTTTCTTCCAAAGAGACTACACTAAGATGTCCGACGTGTGGTCAGGAGCTGGAGTGATGTCCAATGCTTCTACGAAGACAACGATGGAAGGCTAATTTTCCCGTTGGGAAATGAGCCGAGATGCAAGTCATATGTTCTACAAGCTGATACGGTGATGTACAAAAATTGATTATTCAATATGTAGTTAGATTGGCGGGGGAACTTTGGAAATAGTTCATTTTAGTCTTTTTCTTGTTTTAGAGTGTTTTTCTTGTACCGACACTAATGTTTTAAATGTACGTTGGCGCGTGGCCAAAGTTGTTTATTGTGTATTTATTTTCTTTGGAGTCATATTTAATGTACACGGCGTGTGTACGTGATTTTATCCATGCGAATGCGAAACCCGTTACATTCGATAAGTGGTGCTTTATTAAAGTTCATATTTTGTTGATAGGAAAGGGAGGTAATTACTGTAAGATGTTTGCTGAACAGGTTATTATTCATATTAGGGTTGCCGAGCGCAACAAAATTAAGATGTAATTGTAGAACACCTTAGTTCTAATTTTTTAGATTTTTTTTAGTCCTTCTCAGGTTCGATAGTCACAGGCATCGAACGGAGGCGCCAGCAGGTGGGAAATATTTATGTCATTTTATTTCAGGGTTTGTCAAACCCATACGTGTGATTCTGTGTGTGTTATTGTGTCAGGTGTGTGTTTTGATTCTACGTGAAGAGGGGTAGAGGTCCTACCGCCCTCCTATTTTGTTGCTGTATTTTTGATGGAAAGGCAGGGTGCTCTGAGGAGACCGCTGTTCCTTGTCCATATGCTGATTCTTGGATTTCCTAGGGAAATGCTGAGATATATTTTGTTCTGACACACACACACGTATTATTGTGCTTTGGGGCACGCTTCTTCGAGACTGGATCCCATCCCTTGGGAGGCCGAGGTTATTTTGACACGTGGGTTGACAGATACGCAGATTTCCACGAATCGCCCGTCTAGCCTGGTGACTTATTTTGTTAGACAGTCCTATTTTCCGACTGGCCCCTTTAAGCTTTCATTTAGCGAACCTGTTTCTTTGTGTTGGTTATTTTGAACCATAATTAATTGAGGAGTTCGCCATGTTTGTGACGGATTATTGCATGTCGTATGGATGGAATGTTGTGTTAATAATGTAAATGTTGGCTTTGAGCCTAGTGATTTGTTTATGACTCAGTTCATGTAATTTAGTGTGACGCCCGAGTGGTGTAGTGGTAGTATACTTGTAAAAATGACGGCGGTCATATGTGTATTTGTTTTGTTGGTCACGTGTTAACTTACTTGTGTTGATTTTGTGTGAGAAGTCCTAATTTTAGGCAGTAATGTTTTGCTACAGCAGTTTTGATTCCAATTTCATGCGGAAATTATTGTGTTGTTTATTTTAAGTATAGGAAGTGTCGGTTTAGTTTTAAGTGTTGTATAGTTGTTCCCCGCGTCTGTCTAGCTCTAAGTAATGCGGATTCGTCTTCTGAAAGTTTATTCCGGATGATGACGAATCATGCATTCAATTGTACTCATCGTGAAGCATGTAGAACAGCACTCGCGCATACATTGCCATTATTGTTGATTTTATTTTTGGGACACTTGGTCCGAATAATAATCTCTCCTGAGATTTGGCCTAGTTTTGGCAAATTTAATTTAGTCATTGGGAGTCATTATGGGAGTTTTGTTTGTTAATTCATCATTGTAAATAGCTGATCTGTTATTAAATTCATTTGTTATAACCCTGGCTTCACTTTTTCCTGCATGTTATTTTGTTATATGTTACCCTGCATGTTAATGAAGCGCTTTAACAACAACATACGATATGGACTGTTACACCCCCGAAACTGAGTCTCATAAGCTTCTTTGCAAGGGTTCATAAAACAAAAATGGCTGCCCAATTGGGACTTGTCGTTGTTGTTGCTTCGCTGATCTCATATTTATTTCGTTGAGAAATGATGCCAGGTCAAGCGGGCAAAGTAAATTCAGTAAATTGAGGCGATGTTGTACCGCCATGTGCATTAGTAAAATCACTGAGTTCCTAAAGTTAGAAATATTGAACAAGGTTAGAATTTGATATTGTATTTGTTATAAACTTGTTCTGGCGCCCGGCATTAAAATTAGAAAATTTGCATATTATTGAACTCAGTCAAGCAGGAAGGTGTTGCCTTATATTTGTACATCTAATTAACTTCGGTTAATTAGTGTTGTTCGTAAATTCTGTTGGTTAGGAATTTAAAAGCAAATCACTAGGGAGTTATTTTGTTGTTTGGAAATAAGAGTAATTTGTTCAGTAAATTTTGATTACTGAAATTTTTATTAAATTAGAGCCAGTAATATTTAAATATTATGACATGTATGCGTGTGTATGACTGAAATATCGGTGCATGACCCTGTTTTTCTCTGGTTATATTTGTGTATTGTGCAATGGCGAGTGTTGAAGAAATTAAGGGATTTTGAGAGCAGATGTCGATACAAATATCAGCGAATACGGAAGAACAATTAAAGAACATGAAGGAGGAAATAAGTGACGACAATGATAAACAATTAAATAAACAATTAGAAAGTCAGCGTGAGCATAGTGATAAACAATTATATGAATTACGTGAGCATAGTGAAAAACAGTTACACGACATGAGCGGTAATATTACGGTCCAATTACAGGTCCAGAAATTGGATACTGATAAACAATTTAACGAATTGAATCATAAACTATCAGAACAGGCAATAACACAAACAGAGCAATTAGAAAAGATCACTAATGACATAAATCAAAGTGTTAGGGAAGTAGAGAAACTGGCAGATGAGGTCGCGGAGAATAACGCCAAACAATTAGGTGAAATTAAAAAGTTGGAGTCGAAATTTGACAATAAACTCATACAATTTGATGAAATGGTGGCCGATAAATTAAAGCAAATCGAGGCAGCATGCGTCAACACCACAGCGGGAATAAAGAGCACACAGGATAAATTACAGCAACAGATTAATTCAGTAGACAGCAACGTACTTGAATTAATAAAGGAAATCGATAAACTTGAGATCAAAACCGAAACAGAACGTATGCACTTGCGTGAAAACTTAGAGGACCAATTAATTAAAACCCAGCAGGTCATAAGAGAAGAGGTAGGAGAACAGCTCAATAAAAATCGGGATAATCTGGAAGACCAATTAATTAAAACCCAGCAGGTTATAAGAGAAGAGGTCGGAGAACTATTAGTCAAAACACAAGAACAAATACGAGAGGAGCTCGAAAAGAATCAGGAAAGGAGCGAAGAGAAAATTAGCAGTTTGAAGAGCAGGATCCGAAGAGATTGGGAGCAGCAGGTCAACGAAAATAAGGAAGACAGGCTGACAATTTTAAAGCGCTTAGGTGAATACAATTCGAGAATGCAGACATTGGAGGAAAACGTAAAATCCAAATTCCAAGAACAAACAGATCTGATAATTAAAAATGAAATCAGATCATTAGGGAACGCAACATTATTTTCGGCAGAAAATGTAGTAGGTAAGCCGGGAAGCATTGGAAGTCCGGTGGGATTGAAGTTGGCTGAGGATAACAGCCGAGGTCAAAGTCCTAAATTAACGAGCAACGCATTCCAACAGTACAGGGGAGAGACATTCACACCGCAACCCGACTTGACACCTGCCCAAGTAATTCAAGTCATTAGGGGTAATGATTTCAAACCCGATAAATTCAGGGAGCACACAGGAACCACTCCCAAAGCCTTTTTACGTCAGTTGGATGACTATTTTAATGATCAACATATCAGTCCCGCAAAACAGTTGCGACTTGTGGAAAAGTTTTTAGAAGGCCCAAGCTTAATCAGGTTCTTGAGCTTTAAATATACATTCACCGACATGGCACAATTCAGAGAAGCGTTCTTAAAGAAGTTCTGGAGTCCTTCTTTGCAGCAGGGATTAAGAATGGATCTGTACACTAGAAAATATCACAGCACGCATCCGACTAGATTTTCAGAATTCTTTAGCCAACAGCTGGTTAAATTCCGCGATTTTGACGACCCCCCTAGTGAGCAAAACATGGTTCTAACCATCGGGAAACAACTTCCTATGAACATTCAACAGCTGTTAGTAGCCGGAAATATTAAGACCGCAGTGCAGGCTGAAGTGTTACTCCGCCATTTAGACGAGACAAGCATGGTTAGTCCACAGACGGGGAGGAGAAACATGGAATGTGTCAACACGGCAGAAGTGGTTCAGGAACACCAAACTAGTCACAACCATGGGAACCAAACGAAAACCCAATCTACGGGAACGCAGTTTACACCGAGACGGCAAGACTATGATGGCCGAAATCAATTCAACCAGAATAATCGAAATTTTCAGAATCGCCGAGATAACTATAACCAAAACAATCAAAACCAGAAAATCAATGGACGTACCAGCGAGAATACACCAATTGGAGGGGAAACCAAAGGCAGGGTAGACCTTACCAAAGGAATGGAGATGGCAGGTGGAATAACACGAGGAACTATCGCCAAGAAAATCGGGGAGACTATCGCAACAATTGGGATGAGCGGTACGTCGAATCGCAGAAGTATTTAGATCAGTTAAACGCCGAAGAGACGGAGAAAGAGAAGTGGGGGCGTGCAATGGCGAATAGACAGAGCCGGATAACCACCAAGGAGAGGGGGCGGAAAGTTTATTACGGCAGCAAGAGAGGCGCGATGACAACCGGCGGAACTCAACGAATGGGTCCCGGGATAAAAAAAACTCAAATGAACCAAAACCTGATAGCCTGAAAATGGAGGACGCCAGGGAGCGGGAAGAGCTGATTGTTGCTAATATAGAAGAGTGGGTAGCATTCCCGGACGATTGCCTGGAGGAAGTGGTGAAGGACCGAGAAAATGTCATCAGACAATTGCCGATTATTTACGCACATATTGGAGGTATGAGGGTGAGATGCTTAATTGACACAGGTCGCCAGGTGAGCCTAGTCACAGAGGTATTGTTAAAAGAAATCAGAAGTAAACAAACTGTTCCAATTATGCCTGTCCCGTTAATGAAAGTCAGAGGGGTCATTCCTGACAAGACCATAAGTTGTAAGCAGCAAGCATATTTAGATCTGGAAATATTGAACCACACATTTTCGCAAACATTCATTGTCATACCGAAAATGAATTATAACATCATTTTGGGGAGCCAACTTTATCTGTGATTTTCATGCTGTAATTGACTTACATAACAACACTGTAAGTTTCAAGCAAGTTGAGGGGTTGAATCACGTGGGTTTAAACATGGAAGAAAGTCCACTAGAGAGAGAGGCGAATACTTGGGTCATTGAAGAATGCACTAATGAGGTGATCAGAGATAATAACTTGACGGAGGAACGAGTAAACCAGACAGCAGTAGTTGAAATTGACAGCCGAGATATTTCGCAGGAACTTTGGGTACATTTGGCGGAAGAAGAAATTAGCGGATCCAAATTTGAAATTCTACTTCAGGAGCGGCTTAAGGAGGCAATAGTAGGGGAACCTGATAAAAGAAAACTGGAAGAAATTTTGAGATTTCATAAAGGAGCTTTCGACACCATCCCTGGAAAAGTTTTGAATTTCCAATATGCCATGCAAGTTACTGACTGGACCCCATTTAAAAGTAAATTGTACCCGATCCCAGAGAAACATTTTGCTCAGGTGAAGGACATCATTAATAATTTATTAGATTCCGGCATGATAAGGAAAGCAGCAACCCCGTACCTAAACGCAATATTGGCTGTGGCCAAGCCAAATGGATAAATTAGGTTATGCCTAGACGCGCGAGTTTTGAACAGTAAACTGCTAGTTGAGCATGACCAAGCACCTAGGATCAAGGATGTTTTGAAGGGCTTCCGTGGGAAGAAGATTTATTCGAGTGTCGACTTGACAAATAGTTTCCACCATCTTGAACATGAAGAAAAATCCCAACTATTGACGGGATTTTTATTCGATAACCAAAGTTATATCTGGTCTCGGATGCCCTTTGGCGTAAAAACAGCTGGATGTGCACTGATAAGAGCACTAGATAGGAATCTGACTGAGGATGTCAAGAGCTTCACTACGAGATATGTTGACGACATATTAATTGCATCTGAAACAATGGGGGAACACTTGGTAAACTTAAATAAACTTCTGGATAACTTGAGAACCATGAACTTCAAAATTAATCAAAAGAAATCACACTTTTGCCAGAGCGAGATTCTGTATTTGGGTCATATAATTGCTGTTGAGGGCGTGAGACCTAATCCAGCGAAAATTGATGCAATCAAGAAATTTCCCACAACAACTAAAGTCAAACATGTAAGAGCGTTTATGGGAGTGACAGGTTTCTTCAAAGAGAATTGTCCTGGATACACGGAAACAGTAGCACCTATGCAAGAGATGTTAAAGAAGGCAAATCGATGGTCGTGGAATGAGGAGTGCGACAGGTCCTTTAGAGCTACGAAAGATTTACTGGAAAACTGTGTGAAGCTAGGGTATCCGGACTTCGAGAAGAGATTTATTATTCAAGCAGATGCTTCATTGATTGGAATCGGTGCTATGCTGTACCAAGAGGACGCTGAAGAACCCAAGAAGAGATCATATTTGGCATTTACGAGTCGTAAATTCAGGAAGCACGAGAGGAACTACACTGTGACGGAGCTTGAGTTGCTGGCGATTTTATATTCTCTTCAACAATGGCGCAAGATGATTTTCGGTTATGCCATTATTGTCAGAACCGACCACCATGCACTGACATTTCTATTCAAGACGACGATGGCAAGTGAGAGAGTTACGCGTTGGTCCATCTACATTCAGCAGTTTGACATCACAATAGAGCATTGCACTGGAAGGATGAATATCATACCAGATGCCTTGAGCAGGAATCATGAAGATGAGAACGAGGTAACAGCGGAAGTTCACCATATAACACTAACACCTAAGGCTCGTGAGTTTTTGGAGAAACTAAAGGAAATTCGGAAGGAGCAAGAAGCAGACCCATGGATGATGATGATGATCAAATTCTACAGGAAGGAATTACAACCAGATTCACCTGAATACCGAGAAGCCCGTGCTAAAGAAGCGAGATTTCACTACTTAAATAACCTTTTGCATAAGTACGTGGATGAGCATCATACCAAACTGCGAATTCTAGTTCCAGCATCACTACAGAGAGGATTGACGTGGCATGTCCACGAGAGCCTAGCACATATCGGCACGGATAAGACAGAAGCTACGATAGGGGAGACTTTTACTTGGCCTAAGATGCGATTCACCATTGTGGAAGTAATAAGAACTTGTGACGCATGCCAGCGCACAAAGCCAAACAACTTCATTATGAAAAACCCTCCAAGACCACTATTACCACAAAAACCATGCGAGATGCTCGCTATCGACTGTTTTGGCCCTCTGGTTAAAGGGAAACGTGGATGCCGACACCTTCTGGTGTGTGTCGATGTATTTTCAAAGATGGTAGTGTTATGTCCAATCCAGAAGACGACATCAAAACAAGTCCTCAGTAGAATTCAGAACAAATTTGTTCCAATGCTTGGGAAGCCGGAATCCATTTTATCAGACCATGGTACTTATTTCACGAGCAATGTTTTTAGGCAAGGTCTAGAGAGCCTGGGGATAAAACATATATTTTCGAGCATTCGTCATCCTTGTGGGAATCCGAGCGAGAGAACGATTCGCTGTGTTGCCAAGTACTACAGAGTAATGATTCCTAACGATCATAATAAGTGGGTTGACAAAGTAGGAGATATTGAGATGTGCATGAACACCACTAAGCACGAGTCGACCGGTCAAGTCCCACTAATTGTACACCACAACAGGTTGCCAGAGAGGTCTTGGGACAAGATTATTCCATGTCCAAGGGATCCACTATTAGCGCATGAGTTGCGACTTCAGCGAACGAGAGAGCACATGAGAAACCAAGCGGACCGCAGACT
The DNA here is from genome assembly GCA_946902985.2 of Meconema thalassinum. Classification (NCBI taxonomy): domain Eukaryota; kingdom Metazoa; phylum Arthropoda; class Insecta; order Orthoptera; family Tettigoniidae; genus Meconema; species Meconema thalassinum. Next base: position 92,926,852 of record OX336389.2, read on the forward strand.
GAGAAGGTACAGAGGAAAGAAATGTCACCGAGAATTACAGGAACAAGAGCTAGGGCTTGTCCGCATACCACCGATATCTGATAACAAAAACAAAGTGTTTGCAAAATTCTGTCCAAAATTTGTTGGCCCGTTCCGTGTCATTAAGAATCTGGGTAATAATGCTTACAGGCTTGAAGAAGTGAGTACTGGTGCTAAATCTGTCTTCAATAGCGCCAACTTAAAACCATATTACAGAAGAGAACCATTTGATGAATAAGCAGGATTATGTGTGCAGAATCATTATTGCAGATTTTATTTTGAGAGCCAACACTCAAATGTACGTGGCCGTGGAGCACCTGTGGAGAGAGCGTGCTTTGTTTGTAAACAACAAGACAGCTGAGACGGCAGGAGTGGTAATCACGTGAGGAGAAGGGGAGGTCTAGCGAGATGTATGAATGACATTCCGGCAGGGAGCGCGCACACTAATTGGGTCAGTGGAGTGGACACTCGAGCAGCTGAGCGAGTTATTAAAGAGATGATGTTATTACTACTGTGGATATTGTTTTTGAAATCCAAATCAATCACTTGCTTCGAATTTCAAAACCTTGCTGAGGATAAATGAACCCTTATTAATCTGCGATAAATAAGTATTCATGATTTATTATTATTATTACTGCGGCCCAGGCAGTACTTATGGATGGTGACAAACAGGAAGGCAAGTTAGCGTGTTGCAATGATTGCCACAGAAACTGAGCTTGGTAGCTATTCTTGAAAACGGCCGGGTAAGCTGAGTTCAAAGCCAAATTGTGTAACAACATGCACCAGAATTGGAGTCATAAAGGGACGGTCACGAGTTTCTTGCAACCGACCTACGATTGAATCACCCAATCAGGAGAGACCAAGCTTAAACCACGCAATGGGTGGCGTCACTGGTAAAAAGCGCGCGGAATTGATTATCTAAAGAACTGCCGATCCGAATTATCTCCGCATGAGTGTGCTGAGACGTTTGAATTAAATGATGAAGATTGACTCTAGTCCCGTGTGTGTGAGATGAAAACTCTAGAAATGTTTTCTTAATTCACCCCCACTCCTCCTCACTCTGTCAGTTTCCAATAGATTGATCAACGAGACGCTGTTTCGAGGACTATCTGTTGGAGCTCTGGTGAGCTAACTTCACGCCAGTTTGTGTAGCGATTTTTAAAGCTCTAATATTATTTGAAGTATTTTCTGTTTAAGCTCTGGTGAGCTAACTTCACGCCAGTTTGCGTGGTGATTTTAAGTACTCTAATATTATCTTGAAGACAACTCTTTTCAGCTCTTAGGGGCAAGACTTGAGTAACATTCCAATTAGCGCTCAGCGAGCGAAGGTCCAAGAGCAGTAGAGATTACCGAGCGATATAACGACTGCGACAGGCAGATTTAAAACTTGTATTGTCAAGCCAGTGACGATGGGTTTGAAGTGTACATTTCATGTAAATTTTTACTGTATTTTTTCAAGTGTTGTATTGTGCGTGTGTAAACGAGAGGTAGGGAAAGTCTTCGTTGATTAATCGCATAGGACTATCGTGGGCGAAATTAGTAACTCACAAGCGATTATAGCCAGGTCAAATTATAATAACATTGAACTTTTCTTCCAAAGAGACTACACTAAGATGTCCGACGTGTGGTCAGGAGCTGGAGTGATGTCCAACGCTTCTACGAAGACAACGATGGAAGGCTAATTTTCCCGTTGGGAAATGAGCCTAGATGCAAGTCATATGTTCTACAAGCTGATACGGTGATGTACAAAAATTGATTATTCAATATGTAGTTAGATTGGCGGGGGAACTTTGGAAATAGTTCATTTTAGTCTTTTTCTTGTTTTAGAGTGTTTTTCTTGTACCGACACTAATGTTTTAAATGTACGTTGGCGCGTGGCCAAAGTTGTTTATTGTGTATTTATTTTCTTTGGAGTCATATTTAATGTACACGGCGTGTGTACGTGATTTTATCCATGCGAATGCGAAACCCGTTACATTCGATAAGTGGTGCTTTATTAAAGTTCATATTTTGTTGATAGGAAAGGGAGGTAATTACTGTAAGATGTTTGCTGAACAGGTTATTATTCATATTAGGGTTGCCGAGCGCAACAAAATTAAGATGTAATTGTAGAACACCTTAGTTCTAATTTTTTTAGATTTTTTTGAGTCCTTTTCAGGTTCGATAGTCACAGGCATCGAACGGAGGCGCCAGCAGGTGGAAAATATTTATGTCATTTTATTTCAGGGTCTGTCAAACCCATACGTGTGATTCTGTGTGTGTTATTGTGTCAGGTGTGTGTTTTGATTCTACGTGAAGAGGGGTAGAGGTCCTACCGCCCTCCTATTTTGTTGTTGTATTTTTGATGGAAAGGCAGGGTGCTCTGAGGAGACCGCTGTTCCTTGTCCATATGCTGATTCTTGGATTTCCTAGGGAAATGCTGAGATATATTTTGTTCTGACACACACACACGTATTATTGTGCTTTGGGGCACGCTTCTTCGAGACTGGATCCCATCCCTTGGGAGGCCGAGGTTATTTTGACACGTGGGTTGACAGATACGCAGATTTCCACGAATCGCCCGTCTAGCCTGGTGACTTATTTTGTTAGACAGTCCTATTTTCCGACTGGCCCCTTTAAGCTTTCATTTAGCGAACCTGTTTCTTTGTGTTGGTTATTTTGAACCATAATTAATTGAGGAGTTCGCCATGTTTGTGACGGATTATTGCATGTCGTATGGATGGAATGTTGTGTTAATAATGTAAATGTTGGCTTTGAGCCTAGTGATTTGTTTATGACTCAGTTCATGTAATTTAGTGTGACGCCCGAGTGGTGTAGTGGTAGTATACTTGTAAAAATGACGGCGGTCATATGTGTATTTGTTTTGTTGGTCACGTGTTAACTTACTTGTGTTGATTTTGTGTGAGAAGTCCTAATTTTAGGCAGTAATGTTTTGCTACGGCAGTTTTGATTCCAATTTCATGCGGAAATTATTGTGTTGTTTATTTTAAGTATAGGAAGTGTCGGTTTAGTTTTAAGTGTTGTATGGTTGTTCCCCACGTCTGTCTAGCTCTAAGTAATGCGGATTCGTCTTCTGAAAGTTTATTCCGGATGATGACGAATCATGCATTCAATTGTACTCATCGTGAAGCATGTAGAACAGCACTCGCGCATACATTGCCATTATTGTTGATTTTATTTTTGGGACACTTGGTCCGAATAATAATCTCTCCTGAGATTTGGCCTAGTTTTGGCAAATTTAATTTAGTCATTGGGAGTCATTATGGGAGTTTTGTTTGTTAATTCATCATTGTAAATAGCTGATCTGTTATTAAATTCATTTGTTATAACCCTGGCTTCACTTTTTCCTGCATGTTATTTTGTTATATGTTACCCTGCATGTTAATGAAGCACTTTAACAACAACTCAAGATATGGACTGTTACACCCCCCGAAACTGAGTCTCATAAGCCTCTTTGCAAGGGTTCAATATATAGACGATATGGTGATTAGTTCAGAGACGTTCAGTGAGCACTTAATGCACCTGGACCGGGTTTTTAAGAAATTAGCGAGAGCTGGTTTCACTCTCAAACTCAGTAAGTCATTTTTTGTTGTAAGGAAATTACTTTTCTTGGTCATACGGTGTCTGCGGAAGGTGTGAAGCCTGAGGAAATCAGGGTAGGTAAGATTTTAGATGCTAAATCACCTAGGAATGTGAAAGAACTGAAAACATATCTGGGCATGTGCAATTATTTTCGTCGATGTATTATGAGGTATGCCTGTATGGTGGAACCATTCCGTGAGTTATTAAAATCAGGTAATAAATGGTGTTGGACAGAAATGCACGAGGGAGCATTTAAGGCTCTCCAAATTGGATTTGAGAAGGCCGTAGTGTTAAAGTACCCTTTAAAGGACAGACCATATGTGCTGATGACTGATTTATCCCACATTGGTATTTCCGGTGTACTATGCCAGAAAGATGAGGAGGGCAATTTGAGGATTGTGTCCCTGGCCTCACGTGATCTTTCTGCCGCTGAAAAGCGCTACACCATAACGGAGTTGGAATTACTAGGCATTGTGTACAGCCTAAGTAAATTCAGAATGTATGTCCTTGGCGGGAAATTTAAAATCTTCACAGATCACCACGCCCTAGCATTTATTAACACATGTAAACTGAGTAGTAACCGCGTTAGCAGATGGATTCTTGCACTGCAGGAATATGATTTCGACATACATCATATTAAAGGTAAGGATAACATTTTGGCAGACATGTTATCTAGAGACGTCAATTTAAATCAGAGTGAGTCAGTTGTTAAGGCGAACCAAGGGGTGTTGATATGCGCATGCTTGGATCCTACCAATAAGGAATCTTTAAAGGTGTTAAGAAATCTGCTGGTAAGTCAGAGAGAAGATAAGGTATTAAGTGAACCTTGGTCATTGTTAGAAGGAAGTGATTTAGAGTGTGTGGAATCTGGGAGATTCATGTACAAAATGTTGGATGGATTTCTAGCACGGAAATGTGGGGAAGAAAAATGGGCTATTTGTGTGCCTAAATCTTTAACGGAGGAACTTATTTGGTTTATCCATAAGGAATTAGGGCATTTTGGAGCTAATAAAGTGCTCTATGAACTCCAACAAAACTTCATTTGGTGTAGAATGGGGAGGGAAATTAGGACTATTCTTGCAAAGTGTGACCTCTGTCAGAAATCTAAATTTCCAAATAGATATTTAACGGGCGAAATGCAGGCCGTTCTCACAAGTAAACCCGGAGAGTTACTATGTGTGGACCTATTTGGGCCTATGTTGAAAGGTCAATTTGGCTATGAATACATTTTTGTAATAGTTGACTCATTTAGTAAATATGTCAAACTATATGCTTTAAGGAAGGCCACTAGGAAAGCTTGTAGCAAATTGATCATAGAGAAATATATACCTGTGTTCGGTCTTCCACTCAAAATATTAACTGATAGCGGCCCGCAATTCACATCAAAACACTGGAAAACCAAGGTGCGTGAAGCCGGGATATCACATGTCCATTCATCAGTTCGCTATCCACAAGGGAATCTTTGTGAACGAAATATGAAGGAACTTGGTCGCTTGTTACGAGCTCTCGTGTATGACAAACACTCTTCTTGGGTATCGCAACTTAGCAGAGTTGAAACTTGGTTGAATGCTGTCCAACACGAAAGCACGAAAATGACGCCGCATGAAGTGCATTTTGGCAGTAAGCCACAAAATGAGTTAGCAAGAATATTGGGATTAACAGTGGGAAAAGAACCAGGGTTGGATGTCATTATCCAGATGGCGAAAAAGAATTTAGGTAAAGCAGCTGAACGCAGAATTCGCCAACAAAAAGGTAAAAAGCTGGATCAATTTGAGGTCGGTGACAAAGTCTTGTTGCGAGTTCCAAGGCAATACAGTATTCTTCAGAAAGTTATAATGAAGTTTTTCCTTATTTTTGAAGGCCCCTATACTGTGCAGAAGAGGATAGGTAATTCCGCATATGTCTTAGAAGACGCAGGAAAACGATTATACGGCACTTACAATGTGAGATCCTTAAGGAAATATGTATCATGAGTAATAGGAGTATAACTGATGGTAAGAAAGGAAAGTCGCTTAATATTAAGTAAATGATTGTGGTCTGAACGAGCAGGTAATGGCGAAGTGTTGCGCCGATCTATGATATTGTGTGTCTTGAAGAGCACAGAGGAAATATAAAGCGTATTTTGTCGGCTATAAGCTTGTGTATTTGAGAGTGATATATATACATATGTGGGGTAAATTAGCGCACTAGATTTGCACTGAAAGATGTTGCCTTAGGTAATATAAGCTAATCAATTTCATTTTTTCTATAATATACCTGTGTTACTAGATACATATAATTCCTGAGAGACTGGAGTAGATCTGGTTATTCGCATCACATACCAAGTTATGTGAAATGTTTAAGTGAATTAATCAGTTGGCAGTCCCACCAACTAGCCATAGTGTATTCAGTTCGACACCAGGCTGAAAATTGAATTCTACGTCCTCAAGATATAAATCAAAGGTGTATGCCACCCAAATATACATAAGTGCAACGATGACTTATGTCCAAAACAAGAATATAAAAGTGAAGGGTATTTTGATGTACTTTGTTTACAGGTCGCTTTAATTATGTAAAGAAGAAAGAAAAAGACATTATGAACAGTGAAAGACTCAAATGATGAGATTTTAAATATATATATATATATTAAACTTGAAGGGTATATTTTTTAGGTTGGTAATTGCTTTGAAGAGTATAATATTGTCGATGTTTGTAATTTCTTTGAAGGGTATAATATTTCATATTTGTACAAGTGTTGAAGAGAAGTATGGTGATATGATTGTTGACATATACCATAATTCTCTGGGGCGAATTGTGATGGTCCCAATTTGTGACCAGAATGAAATAATTTTATATATTTCATTATTATTATTATTATTATTATTATTAATATTATTATCAATATTTTTTAAGTTTTCATTTTACCTTTTATTAGTTATTATGTTAACTAATATGTTTATATATATTATTATGCGGTAATGTAGAATATTATGGCAATTGAAAGGACTTGGAGCGATACACATTATATTTGAAATAAGTTAGACGCTTGACTGAATATTATTTCTTAAGAAAATACGAACAAGAGAAGAAGAGGGTGTTCACGGAAGGCCGGCTTATCCACAGCTTCTTGGAAATTACATAAATAGACACTTATGTATTTCACATCAAATTTTCTACCAGTATACAAATCATACTAAGAAGGGATTCTATGAAGACTTGCCACTAACAATGCTGGGCCGATGAATGAGTCCTTTGCAACTTTATACAAAAGGTGGGCTGGACCTCCCGAGAAAAGCTACAAAGAAGTATTGTCATTATTGATATGTGAAAGGCGTGCAAATTGCCTAGTGACTTCAGAAGTGGGGGTGGGCGAGTGCCTGGGAACGTTATATATATGACGGCCGCCCAAATGGATTATTATTAGTGAATTGCTGGAGGAGAGGGAATGGTGCTGTTCGGAGCAGAAGAGTGGAACTTGTAGCGAGATGGAGTCTGTAACGCAGTGCTAAACTGGACAGTTGACTATTTAAGTATGTGAATTTGATAAGACATTCTGTCTTATCAAGCTGTGACATGGTTGTGTACGAGGCTATTGTCACAGGGATGATTTATGGAATTTATTCCGTCATCCACATATAAATTCATTACTTTGAGGAAGATCAGGGCCATCAGGAACTCTCTACGCAACAATCCAACTACAATGATCTTCAATGTGGTGAGCGATTTAAAACAGTTTTACTCCAGTCAAATCAGAAGGCCCTCATGCTTATTAAATTCAATCTATATTTTATTCAATTAACTCAGTATACTCCAATTTCCAATCAAGACCCATAATACAAGTAAATTCATTAGATTCTTTCATTTAATTTATTATTATTATTATCTTTAGTATTTTATTCTTTTTGCACTTGTTGTTTTTATATATTAAATTCATTTTTAAATTCAAATGTTTGACTGGTTTCCTTTAGTAGCTAGAAATTACTATAAGGCAACACCATACTCCTGAACTAATTATCGTAAGGTTAGATTACGTAAGTTTCACTACGGCTGGAGATAGGAATTTCGATGCTCTACCTCTGTTTAACCGAGGTTTAATATATTATTTTGTTCATGATATATAAATGGTCTGGCGCCATTGGCTACATATAATACTACACATTATGTACCTTTTAGTGAAGCTGACAACAATACAGATACACTATTAGATTAATGCACAATTAAATGTTTCATTTTGATCACCCAAAATTTGGCGACTATTTAAATTATTAACCTTTGCATATAATCAGTTTCTTATTATTATTAGCTAGATTCAGTACTATCTAAACCATTACAAATGGCTGCCTCAACGAGGGACATTAAGTTCTCAAAACCATTACAAATAACGCCCAACTAGAGGGGCAAGATTCAGTTCTCTCTAAAACATTACAAACAGGAAGCTGGCGTAGCGAGCTATGCTTGCCTTACTGGCCAGTTAGAATTAGCTATTAAAGCTAAGAGAGACTTTACTAAATTACCAACTAAGAGTTCTTGCTCAAATGCAACAAGTGGTGAAAACCCTATCAATAGATTTATTTTTATTGAATAGGAAGAGTCAAGGAAGACAGGATCTTGCCTAACCGTTATGTTAGAGAAATGATAAAGCGAAAAACAAATATTTAATTTATTTAACAATGCAAAAGGAAGTAGTTTTTGTAACAAATATATAATTTTGATTTCTATAAACAATTGGGGTCGCAGACCTCCGAAAACATCTAAAGCTTGCGCCAGGCAATTGATAACTCTTTTGGTTTCAAACCTTTTATATGCTTTAAAATCTTCGGAAAGTTTGAAATGGCGAAGATAAATAAATGGAAAATTTAAAGATAACTGACGTAATTAAAGTTAGACAATAAATCAAGTACAAGGTGTGTACTTTAAGGATTTCTAGATAAGTATCTTAGAAATAATAACAACTTCGAAAGTAACAACAACAACAACAAAAAGCAGGAAGAATAAAATAGGAGTTTCTATAACTTCCTGTACTGAACTACTTGGTTGGATTATACAAATACGGCAGGTCACTTATTGTGAAACCTGAATAGAACAATCGAAAGGAAGTTTCTAGAACTCCTATGTTTAAGTAGGGATCACGAGAAAAATGGGGCAAGTTTCCCTTTCGTGAAACCTAGAGATAACTCATTTATGAGTTGAAAGAATTGTATTCCCTAATTAGAAGGGAGAAACAATATAATTTAAGGCGTGTACTAGACACGAAGTTTTACAGAAATTAATTCGTTGTACGTGGAACAAGTAAGGGAGGGCACTTATTGAGAGTGACACCTCATTGAAAAAGACCTAAAGTAACAATTTTATTATCTTGGTTTGTTAGTAAGGGGTTTGGGAAAGATCAAATGGGATTGTGGAAAAGTGTTCATGGCCGTATTTATTGTATTCGGACGAGCGTGACGCGGATGAAAAGTTGAACAGGCACTGTTTTCATTATAGTCCGTTGATATAGTTGAAGAGTTCACTGTAGTAGCACAAAAAGTTGATGGCAAAGAAAGTTATTGCAATGGTGGAAAATAACTAGTTACACTAGATATGCAAGAGTCTATTGCTTGAGAAACTTTTAGGTTATAGTTGAATGCACAGAAAAAAATCCCAACGGAGGAAGAAAAATTAGATATTGATTAGCAGTTCATAAGGAAGATTCCTTAGTATGAAAAAGTATTCCCATATGTGAGTGGAAAGTACTAGAAGGTTTAACTCGTAGATAAATTGTTCGGCATGGAAAGTTCCAGAACAATCATGACTGCATAATAGGGCAAGAGTTAGTCCAGCGGTGGAACAAGCTAAGTATTTTATAGGCAGTGGGTAATTTAATGGTGTCCCACGTTGTGAGAAAATCTCTCATTTAATAAGCTTAAGAAATTTTGCTTCATGTTAAGATTGGCTTAGATAGACAAAAGCCCAACATAGAAAATCCCGCGAAGGATGATTATTGCCCCAAATATAGAAATCTCACACTGCCTATAAAATGATCATTAAAAAGCATGTAGCTATTTAAAATCAATTAAAATAAGTTGAAGAACTTAGAAGTAGTACTTAGCTTTGCTTCATGACTAAGGCGATGTTCCTGTTGACGGTTGATACTAAAATTCTAACATGGCGTAGAATTTAAAAGTTTGCCTCTAGAGATGAAGAGGCGAGCTTTAGTTAAGCTCTAACTGACTGGATCGACTTCCGACGTACAAGTGAGACACGCTCAACGGAGCTCGGAGGGACCAGGGAAGGGAAAGGAGTGGGGGTAGGAGACTTTCTTTCTTTATTCGTGTCAGAAGTATCGACTTTACACATAGATATTTTAAAATACACGATATATACATTGCTACTATACAAATATACAGATATACACATATAAACAATCCTACTGAGCAACAAAATCGGAAGCTAGATAATTCTTGCCCAGTATTGGGCGACGTCAATAGCATTAGAGGAAGCTGCAACCAAGTCTATCATAGTGCACTTTGAGGGACATAAGACACACTGACATAAATGTTGGATCGTTTGCTGCTTTCCACAATCACAGAGTGATGAGTCGCTTGAGAAACCCCACTTCCGAAGATTTACTTTTATTCTGCCGACTTCTGTACGGAGTCTGTTAAGGGATTTCCAGGTTGTCCACTTCTCCTGGTGTCCACATGGAAGACTTTCCTTCGGCTCCATCCAGTTGGAGAGATGGCTGGTTCTTTCTTTCCACATCTTGATCCTAGCATTCTCCGCTTTCCCCTCAAGGTTAACTGATGTGCGGAGAAAACTTTTTCTGGATTTCAGCCTCCGGGTGGCTGGGAGGTATCCATAGAGGGGATGTGCTTCTGAAGTAGATGATTGGAGCCTTTCTTTGTTAGCTGCTACCTCCCTACGAATATCACCAGGAGCAATACCAGCTAGAAGTTGGATCTTCTCAATGGGTGTAGGTTTCAGGCATCCAGTAATGATCCTGCAACTTTCGTTGAGAGCGATGTCGACTTGCTTCGCATGGGCTGACCTGTACCAAACCGGGGAGGCATATTCACCTGCAGAGTAGCATAAAGCTAGGGCTGATGTTCTGATTGTTTGTGGTTGTGTTCCCCAACTGGTTCCTGACAATTTGCGTAGAATGTTGTTTCTAACAGCTATCTTTTGTTTTACGTTATGGCAATGTTTCTTGTATGTTAGTGTGCGGTCCAGCATAACTCCCAAATACTTTGGTGTAAAGCAATGTTCCAGTAAGTTCCATTTACAGATAACTTTGAGTTTCTGAGATGCCTGTGCATGCCGCAGATGGAACGCGCAAATTTGGGTCTTACCTGGATTTGGTTTCAGTTGGTTTTTCTCATAATAGGTACTTAGCTCTTCTAATGCAACAGTTAAAGAGGTCTCTGCTTCATCAAAGGTATTAGTCTGAGTAGTAAGTGCTAGGTCATCGGCATAGATAAAGCTTTTAGTACCTTCTGGCAATGGCTGGTCATTTGTGTAGATGTTGAAAAGAATAGGAGCCAGTACACTTCCTTGAGGGAGTCCATTCCTTTGATTTCTCCATCTACTTCGGCGTCCTTGGAATTCAACAAAAAGCGACGATTTTCCAGGAGAGTAGCTATCATCTTGGTTACTTTGATGTCTGTAATCATTCTGTAGAGCTTGTGTAATAATATCTTGTGATTTACCGTATCGTAGGCGGCGGAGAGATCCACAAAAGCCACACCAGTGATCTTCTTCTTCTCAAATCCATCCTCAATGTGTTGAGTTAGATGTAGAACCTGTGCTGTGCAGCTCTTTCCTGGGCGGAAGCCACACTGCTGAGGTATTAGAGCGTGGTCTACTACTCCAATTAGGCGGTTTAACAGCATCCTCTCCATTATTTTGTACAGATGGCAGAGTAAGGAGATTGGTCTGAAATTTTTTGGGTCCGAAGGATCCTTTCCAGGTTTCAGAAATGCAATCACTTTGGATTTTCTCCATATTTTAGGAATTTTCAGAGAAGTAAAACAATTGTTGAAGCGGTTCAGAAGCCATCCCTGTGGGGTTGAACAGAAGTGTTTTATTTGCTCTATGTGATGTCGTCTAATCCTGCCGCTTTTCCATGTTTGGCACATTGAATAGCTTTCTGTAATTCCTTTATTTCAAATGGCCGGGAAAGGTTACTGGACTTCATTTCTCCATTTTCCAGGATATTGTGTTCCATGTTCCTTATTGGGCGATTGGTTTTCCCATTGGTGACAAGCTGATTTGCGATTTGGTTTGCCGTAACATTTGCATGGACTGGTACCTTGGTTGGATCATTGCTAAGTCGTTTTAGGAGCTTCCAAGCCTTTCTGCTGTCCCTTGACATATCTGTTTCCTCCATGAGTTTGATCCAAGCATCTTTCTTTGCTTCTGCAATTAAGGAAAGCAGTTTCCTTCCAGCTGACAAAAGGAATACATATAAGAATAGCCAACTTAATAGTTTAAAAAAATCTTCTTGATGAAATGGTCTTCAAAGAGTTGATAATAGGAGTCACTAAAGCAGCCTGGAGGGTGAAAAAGTAGACAAAGTTCTCTTGATCACGGAGATGATAGCTGACGATGGCGACGAGATCTGGTGGCTAGATTGATAAGGAAGTCCTCTTGTACATGGAAGAATTGAGGAACTTCAGAGATTCGCTGCTAGATGACGCTAGGTGGGTCATGGAAGATATATATCTAGAACAGACTTACAGGTAATATGAGAGACATAACCAACAAGGAGAAATCAGAAGATCACTGTTGGTGTTTGAGAAAAAGTAAGGGATGAACTAAGTCAAAGAGAAGCAAAAGTTTACTCTATCTTACCGTGTATTCCAAATAATACACCAAGCTGGGAGGGGAAAAACACCAACAGAGAACAAAACGAGCAATTGAAAGTTTAAAGGTAAAGGATCAATTAAAGACAGTGGTCTTATGATATGCCCATTAGTGGTTAAGAACTTGGCTATCCTAACTCTCCCATCCCTTCCAGGATAACACTCGGTCACTCTACCAGAAATCCAGACCAAGGGAGGAGAAGCATCCCTTACCAGGACCAAGTCCCCCACTCTGATGTCGGGATTGGAAAGAAACCACTTCTGTCTCCGTTGAAGGGAAGTTAAGTATTCCAAATTCCACCTCTACCAGAATGAATTGCGGAGGGCTTCAAGTTTACGCCAAACAATAGGTAAATTAGAATCCCTGTTAGAGTTGGGAAGGGGAGGAGGGACAGAAAGAGAAGTGCCTGTAAGGAAGTGACCAGGTGTAAGTGGAAGCAGATCATCAGGGTCATTGGAAAGCGGAGTTAAAGGGCGAGTATTAACAACACCTTCAATCAGAACAGACAGCGAATTAAATTCTTCATAAGTCAGAATGCGATTACCTAAAACATTTCTCAGGTGACGTTTAGTGAGCTTTACGCAGGATTCCCACCTACCACCGTGATGAGAAGCGTAGGGGGGTATCAAACGCCATTTGAAACCCTTTGAGTAGGAAAAATTAGAAATCTGTTCCATGGCAGGAGAAGATGTGAGAGCATTCTTCCACAAGGAAGCTGCGCCTTGAAAAGTGGAAGCGTTATCAGAAAACATCTCCGAAGGAACACCACGCCTAGTAGCGAAGCGAGAGACAGCTGATAAAAAGTAAGAAGTAGAGGCATTCGTTACTAGTTCCAAATGGATCGCGCCAGTAACCATGCAAACAAAAAGAGAAACATAGAGCTTACCAAACAATTTGCGTTTAGCTTCAGGGGAATTGCGTTGATATTGGAACGGACCCATTTAGTCAACACCAGTCAGAGCAAATGGACGTATAGGAGAATAGCGAAAGGAGGGCAGATCGCTTATTAATTGAGTATTGACTTTAGGTTTCGCTTTGAAGCAAGGAATGCATTTGTGAATTACAGAGGAAACTTCATGAATTCCATTTATAATCCAGTACTCTTCCCTTAAGAGGCAAAGCAGTGTGCGTGGACCAACATGCAGATTGCGATAATGAAAGTCACGTATAATTAAGGAAGTTACGTGATGTTTAGAAGGCAAAATAACAGGATGCTTTTTGTCCTCAGAAAGCAAAGATTGCGAGAGCCCACCTCCTACCGTGAGTAACCTATTGTCATTAAGGAACGGGGCTAAGGCACGAAGACGACTGGATTTGGGAAGATCCTTTTTAGAAGAAAGTAAAGACAATTCAGAAGAAAAGGCTTCTTGCTGTGTTAGTTGCAAAACCTTAATGGTAGCGAGATTCAATTCATGATTGGTAAGGTGTGGTTTGGGGAGAAGAGGTTGATCGACCACAAGATATTTCCATCTGAGAAGATAGGCAACAATTCGAATTAATTTGTGAAAGGAAGAATAGCGGGACAATAAGGGATGAGAAACGTTGGAAACAAGACACGAAGCAGTAGATTTAGATACTTAAGCGTCAGGCAAGTTGAAGTTTGTAGCTGGAGGTTTAGAAGGCCAACAAGAAGAGTCTCCGATTAACCACGTGGGCCCATGCCAGTATAACTGGGAAGCTGCTAATTGAGAGGGTAAACATCCACGAGAAATGATGTCGGCAGAGTTGTCAGCGCTGGGCACATGCCTCCATTGGCATCCAGAAGAAAGAGTTTGAAATTTGGAAACCCTGTTTGCAACAAAAGTTTGCCAATGAGCGGAGTTCTTGGCGATCCAAGAAAGGGTGATCATGGAATCGCTCCAGAGATAGATTTGCGAGAATTCGACTTTTAAGACTTCCCGTAATTTCTTAACAAGTTCTGCGGCCATGAGTGCAGCACACAATTCAAGCCTAGGCAAAGTGATAGTTTTAAGAGGAGCCACATTCGATTTGGCACAAACAAGGTTGGAAACTGAAGATCCATTTAATGAACCGCGATAAACCAAATATGCACAGCAACCGTAAGCTTTTTCGGAACTGTCCGCGGACACATGAAGGAAAAAAGATGCATTAGGATGAGCGTTAATTAAATTCCTGGGAATTTCAATAAGGGAAAGATCAAGCAAATTGCTGCGAAAAGAGAGCCATCTGTTAAGAAAAGAAAGGGAAACAGTGTCGTCCCATTCACATTTGAGCGACCATAGCTCTTGCATGAAAAGTTTGGCTATAACGACAACTGGGGCAAGGAATTGAAGCGGATAAAAAAAAATTGCAATTTCAGAGAGAATTTGTCATTTTGTTAGGGAGCTCTTCTGCAAGCGAAACTTTATAGATGAGAGTGTCAGTGCTATTGCACCAATTAACTCCAAGAGTTTTTATGGATTCGGAGTTTCCACAAATTTCGACGGAGGAGGGATCCACATCATCAATAGGAAACTGGGCGAGAAACTCATGGGATTTGGAATTCCACTTATGAAGTGGGAATCCTCCATTCTTTAGCAATGCCTGAAGTTCTAGTGACACGAAAGAAGCTTCCTCCAGAGTGAGGAAGGACTGCAAATAATCGTCAACAAAGAATGAAGTAGTTAGTGCTTCGGAAGCTTTAGAATCAAATAAATGACCATCTTGGTTGGTTCTTAAGTTTAGGGGCTGCGACAACGCGGTCATGTAGCCCCGAAGAGAGGCTAACAAGTGTAGGGATCGGATAGCAAGGAAAGCGGAAGGTTTTAAGCCATAAGTAACCGTCCTTAAGCGAAATACTTAATGGGATTGTTGATTTCGTCGCGCCACAAGATTCTTTGGAGATCTTGTTGTTCAGGCTGAATTAAAACTTGACGGTACATCTGTTTTATATCCGCTATAACAACTATGGGATATTATCGAAAGTTTAAGAGTATAGCAGATAGATCTGACTGAATAGCAGGACCAGAGTAAAGAGTGTCGTTAAGACTGTTGCCATTAACGTCAGGTGATGAACCATTGAAAACAACTCGGATTTTATCCTTTACAAGAGGGTTTTTCCACACGGGATGATGATTTAAGAAAACCGTTTCAATTGGGGGGTGTAATTCGTCATCAGATTTGTTAACAACTTCCATATGATCTAAGCTTTCATACTCATCCATAAAATCAGTATACTGCTGTTTAACGAGAGGTTCTTTCTTGAATTTGCTCTCGATAGCAAAGAGAGCTTTTCGAGCTTTGGGTTGAGAGTTAATAAGTTTAGGGGGATTATGTAATCTTGGCATCTGAACAATGAACCGGCCATCAGAAGAACGAGTGGTGGTGTTCAGAAAAAGTTGCTGACATAATTCGTTTTCTGAAGAGGTCACGTTAGGAGAATCAACGCTTTCGAGCCTCCAGAACTGTTCCAAGTCAGTATTAGCGAAATAACATTGCGATGCGGGGTGGGGGAGAATAATGAGGAAGTTGACCGGTGACGATCCATCCAAAATTAGTGTCTCTGGCAACCACGTTTGAGGATAACTTGCGAACCTGTTTACGAAGGCAATTCCAGAAAACATTGGCACTAAAGAGTATGTCAATGGGGTTTTGTACATTGAACAGAGGATCGGCTAGCCTTAAATGCGAGGGAATGATTAAACCTTAAATATCCACAGATTGACTTGGAGTATCTTCTCCTATGCTATTGAGAATGAGACAATTCAGTTTGAGAAAGTTGTTTCTGTGACAAATGTCTCTTATGGTTAGCTTTGAAAACTGTAAAGCTTGCGATTTTGAGCTGTTAATGCCCGATACGTTAATAGAAGTGGGGTTTACAGGTAGGCCTAGTTTTCTAATCAAAGAATTAGACACAAAATCATGAGTTGCCGCTGAATCAAGAAGACCGCGTGCACGGACCCAGTTGCCAAAGTTATCCTGAACTTCGATTTGGACAGTAGACAATAGTACTTGGGCACTACGTATGGACTTGGCATTTTGAATGTAAGATGAAGCATTGGAACTGTTAGCATTGTCACTTTTCTGAGAAGTAGATGCGGTCGATGACCTTGCTTGATCATGACGATGTAGAAAATTGTGATGTGCTTTTTCACAATGGAAGCAATGTCTGGTGGACTTGCAATTTGAAGCAGAATGCGTGGGTGCTAGGCAGTTGAAGCAATGTTTATTCTGGGAAACTAATTTTCTTCTGTCGTCGACTGACAGTTCTTTAAAAGATTTACATAGATATAAGGCGTGGGAATCTTTACAAAGTATACACTTTAATGGTTCATTTAAACTCTTGCGGGGTTCGCTTTGAGTATTTAAAACAAGAGAACTAGCAGTACGGCGTTCACTAGACCTAGTTGGGTAACCATTGGCGTTTGACTTGAGTTTAGATGAGCTGGACCGAGGTTTTTGGGTACTAAACGCTAAGCGTTCACTTTTAGGTTTAAGAGACATTGCTTCAAATTTAGAACTAGGGGATGAGGGTTCACTTTGATTAGCTAAAGCAGTTAAGAGTTGGCATCTAGCATTTATGAAAGTGACTAAATGCTCGTAAGAGTAATCGTCTTCTCTGGAAAGTTCAATCTCCCAAGCTTTTAGGGTAGCAACATCGACTTTAGAAACCACTAAATGTATTCGGAAAGTGTCCCAGTGATCAGTGGGTTGATCTAATTGGGATAGAGCTTTAACGTGAAGTTGTGTAGTATCAATGAGAGTACGCAAACAAGTGACGTCATTGTGCTGTGACGCAGGTAAGTTAAATAGGGCCTTCATATGGCGTTGAATATGTAACCGTGAATTACCGTATCTTTCTTTCAACAAGTTAAAGGCAATGGGGGTAATTTTCGGCACTTAATGGGAGTGCTTCAACTAACTGCAGAGCTTGACCTCGGAGGATAGATCTCAAATAATGAAACTTGTAGATGACATGAATGTCTTCATTGTCATGAACAAGAGAGCAAAATAGTTCATAAAAAGAATCCCAAGTAGATTCGTCTCCAGAGAAGTGGGGTAAATCAATCTTAGGTAGAATTGGTTTGGGCTTGTGAGTGTCATCGCGAGAAGAGGTTTGTTGTTCGTGAAGTGAACCAAGAACAGAACCGTCTTTTTTCTGTTCTTCTTCGAGTTGGCGTATTATTTTAAAAGCAGAACCTATACCTTCGTAATATTGATTTTCTACTTCGACTCGATCTTCAGTTTGATTGAGCTTACAAGTTTCAATTTCAGTTTGGATGTTACAATAATTTCCATATGAACGTTCAAAATCCTTTACACGATGTTTTAACAAATCTAATTGAGCTTCTGAGGGATCTAGCTCTTTGATGTATTTTCTGAATCGGGTAATTTGCCCTTTATAGGATGCTCGTTTAAAAGTAAGTTTTTCATCCATATCCTTTTCTGTAGGAGCCATGACAAAATAGGTAAATTAAAGTATAACTTACGAAACTGTGGAACCTTGGAAATGCTGTCAGGCTGGCAGCAGCAAATAAGTTGAAAGAAAGGGACACGCCAAAGGAGACAGGAGCGGCTTCTTTCCACTTCACAGGCTTTGCACGGTGTAGTTATAGCTGAAAAATTCAAAGAAGATATTAACGATTTGCAAAATATTGTCAAATAACCCTTGACAAATAGAAAATGTCATAAATGGTCTGTCCCGGGTTTCTGGGACCAAATTTTGGGTAGATTATTAGCTTGGGAATAACCTAACCCCCAAGGGAAGATGATAAAGGAAAAGAAGTGGGTTTCGGACTAGAGAAAAACGATGGAGAAATAGGACGAGAGTCCAACAGAAGTTATAATTTTAACTTTAAATATACTCAAAGGCAGCTGCCACTGCAAATCCGCTCTCCGATACCTAAAGTGGGTAGGGACCTGGGCAAAGCTAACGGGAAACGCAGCTGGAACTTGGGTTGTTTGTAAGAAAGTTGCTTTAGCGTATTCCCTCTCAAGCATCCATATGCCTACTATGGGGAAGGGTGGTGGTCTGGCAAGGCAAAGAATAACAGATTTATTGTGTATCTGTTCAAAGTAGTTTGTTTCTAAACAAGTAATTTGAAGAATGCCAATAATTTGAATCAGATTTGATATTTTAGTTTTTGAAATTGTAGAATTTCTAAAGAACGACCAAATGCTTCCAAGAAGGATAGGGATAAAGCAATTATACCTTTGGGAATAATTTTGGTAAGTATACCAATAGTTGCACTTAGAAATGGCTAAGCTTTTACCCAGCAAGGCGCCGACTAAAAGTTTAGACAATGAGAAACATTTATATTTTGAAAAACCAACCATAAGTGTTAGAATCTCCACAAGCAGGAAGCTGGCGTAGCGAGCTATGCTTGCCTTACTGGCCAGTTAGAATTAGCTATTAAAGCTAAGAGAGACTTTATTAAGTTACCAACTAAGAGTTCTTGCTCAAATGCAACAAGCGGTGAAAACCCTATCAATAGATTTATTTTTATTGAATAGGAAGAGTCAAGGAAGACAGGATCTTGCCTAACCGTTATGTTAGAGAAATGATAAAGCGAAAAACAAATATTTAATTTATTTAACAATGCAAAAGGAAGTAGTTTTTGTAACAAATATATAATTTTGATTTCTATAAACAATTGGGGTCGCAAACCTCCGAAAACATCTAAAGCTTGCGCCAGGCAATTGATAACTCTTTTGGTTTCAAACCTTTTATATGCTTTAAAATCTTCGGAAAGTTTGAAATGGCGAAGATAAATAAATGGAAAATTTAAAGATAACTGACGTAATTAAAGTTAGACAATAAATCAAGTACAAGGTGTGTACTTTAAGGATTTCTAGATAAGTATCTTAGAAATAATAACAACTTCGAAAGTAACAACAACAACAACAAAAAGCAGGAAGAATAAAATAGGAGTTTCTATAACTTCCTGTACTGAACTACTTGGTTGGATTATACAAATACGGCAGGTCACTTATTGTGAAACCTGAAGAGAACAATCGAAAGGAAGTTTCTAGAACTCCTATGTTTAAGTAGGGATCACGAGAAAAATGGGGCAAGTTTCCCTTTCGTGAAACCTAGAGATAACTCACTTATGAGTTGAAAGAATTGTATTCCCTAATTAGAAGGGAGAAACAATATAATTTAAGGCGTGTACTAGACACGAAGTTTTACAGAAATTAATTCGTTGTACGTGGAACAAGTAAGGGAGGGCACTTATTGAGAGTGACACCTCATTGAAAAAAGACCTAAAGTAACAATTTTATTATTTTGGTTTGTTAGTATGGGGTTTGGGAAAGATCAAATGGGATTGTGGAAAAGTGTTCATGGCCGTATTTATTGTATTCGGACGAGCGCGACGCGGATGAAAGGTTGAACAAGCACTGTTTATCACTATAGTCTGTTGATATAGTTGAAAAGTTCACTGTAGGAGCACAAAAAGTTGATGGCAAAGAAAGTTATTGCAATGGTGGAAAATAACTAGTTACACTAGATATGCGAGAGTCTATTGCTTGAGAAACTTGTAGGTTATAGTTGAATGCACAGAAAAAAAATCCCAACGGAGGAAGAAAAATTAGATATTGATTAGCAGTTCATAAGGAAGATTCCTTAGTATGAAAAAGTATTCCCATATGTGAGTGGAATGTACTAGAAGGTTTAACTCGTAGATAAATTGTTCGGCATGGAAAGTTCCAGAACAATCATGACTGCATAATAGGGCAAAAGTTAGTCCAGCGGTGGAACGAGCTAAGTATTTTATAGACAGGGGGTAATTTAATGGTGTCCCACGTTGTGAGAAAATCTCTCATTTAATAAGCATAAGAAATTTTGCTTCATGTTAAGATTGGCTTAGACAAAAGCCCAACATAGAAAATCCCGCGAAGGATGATTATTGCCCCAAATATAGAAATCTCACACTGCCTATAAAATGATCATTAAAAAGCATGTAACTATTTAAAATCAATTAAAATAAGTTGAAGAACGTAGAAGTAGTACTTAGCTTTGCTTCATGACGAAGGCGATGTTCCTGTTGACGGTTGATACTAAAATTCAAACATGGCGTAGTATTTTAAAGTTTGCCTCTAGAGATGAAGAGGCGAGCTTTAGTTAAGCTCTAACTGACTGGGTCGACTTCCGACGTACAAGTGAGACACGCTCAACGGAGCTCGGAGGGACCAGGGAAGGGAAAGGAGTGGGGGTAGGAGACAAAAGGAATACATATAAGAATAGCCAACTAAATAGATAAAAAAATCTTCTTGATGAAATGGTCTTCAAAGAGTTGATAGTAGGAGTCACTAGCGCAGCCTGGAGGGTGAAAAAGTAGACAAAGTTCTCTTGATCACGGAGATGATAGCTGACGATGGCGACGAGATCTGGTGGCTAGATTGATAAGGAAGTCCTCCTGTACATGGAAGAATTGAGGAACTTCAGAGATTCGCTGCTAGATGACGCTAGGTGGGTCATGGAAGATATATATCTAGAACAGACTTTCAGGTAATATGAGAGACATAACCAACAAGGAGAAATTAGAAGATCACTGTTGGTGTTTGAGAAAAAAGGAAGGGATGAACTAAAGCTAAGAGAAGCAAAAGCTTACTCTATCTTACCGTCTATTCCAAAGAATACACCAACGCGCCCGAGATTAGATTAATTTAATTAGTTTTTAAGAGTCTTGTTAGCTCACTTTGGGCTATTTTTCATTTTTATTTCATCGACCACTGGCATCTTCTTATCACATTCTTTTTAATTTTTGTGGTATTTCTATCCACGGTCGATCCTTGGTGGCGGTTTCTTGAGGGTATTTCATCCGGGGCTTCCAGATTCTACGATCCTGCTTTTCTCTTCGGATTTCACCAGGGAAGACCACGTGGATACGGGTGCAGTGCCTTCTTCAAGGCCACGGCCGCCTCCTTCCCTCTTCCTTGCCTATCCATCCTGACCATCCCTTACCTTCCCTCATGAGACCGCTGTTCGCTTTGCAGGTGAGGCCGCCTGGGCGAGGTGCCAATCACACCTCACCAGTTGTATCCACTCCGATTAGATGTTCCCAGCTCTAGGACACTGCCCGTAGAGGCGGTAGTGGTGAGTTTCCTCGCTGAGTCCGTGGGTTCCACCAACCTGGAGGGTAAACTACTAAGGAAAGATGTTTTTGTTTTGTTTCATTGGAGGGGCTAGAACATCGCGGTCATTTAGCCCCGTGTACTTGGGTGTGAGTGTAGAATTAGTCTGACAACCTGAGTTATTGCGGGCTTGTAATGATGTGTGTAGTTTCAATTAAGGATTGGGAAGGAGGCGGCCGTGGCCTTAAGATAGAATCCTTCCCGGAGTTTGGCCGGAGTAGAAGTGGGAAACCACGGAAAATCCATTTCCAGGGTGGCTGATGTGGGTATCAAACCCACCTCTTCACATATTTGCTTCACGAGGCTAAGTGTACCCAATTTCAACCCTCAGACAAGTATTACATTTCTTGGCAGAGCTGGGAATCGAACCCGGACCTCCGGAGTGACACTTCGATATGTTATGTTAATATCCATGAAAAAATGAAAATCCACAGCCTGCTTCCAGTCTCCGACCGGGTCAGGAATGGAATGAATGAAGCCCCCATCTAGCGGCGAGGATATGAACTGTGCCGGCTGCCGAGGCCTGACGCACTCCTCTGGGGCAATGATTAAATGAATGACAGATGAAATGAAATGATAGTGGAGAGTGTTGCTGGAATGAAATGTTGACAGGGAAAACCGGAGTACCCGGAGAAAAACCTGTCTGCCTCCGTTTTGTCCAGCACAGATCTCACATGGAGTGACCGGGATTTGAACCACGGACCCAGCGGTGAGAGGCCGGCGTGCTGCCGCCTAAGCCACGGAGGCTTACTTATGTTAATATCCATGCCAGTTTTTAAATTTTCTGCCATTACAGGTCACGTGGTATAACGTACCAATTCGATCGTATTCTTTTTATAAATCAGCACATTTCAACGTACTCTTCACAAAAATACGTCGTAAGGCAATAAATGTGGCAATGTAGTTACATCCCCACTAAAATGGAGCGTGGGCTTTCGTTCAAAAAAAGTATGCCTACCACTGGATTCGAAGCAGCATTCTACCCGTTCGAGCCCACCTCGTACGGTTCGGCTTTAACCCTCTCAGCCACCAACATATGGTACATAATGCACGCTAAACGTGCTGTAGTTACTGTAGCCGTCCCACTCAAACGTTTAAGTCCATGTCAAAGTCTTAAATCATAGTTTATGGTGTCGATTTAACTTTCTACTATTACAGATCATGTGGCGTAAGCTATTAATTCGATCGTATTACGTGTATGTGTGTTATTTCAAGGAGCAATAAGTCATATGTTAGTAGAATGGGCCGTAGTAATTGGCGGGGAAAAGTTTACGGTCGGTTTTTCTTTGCTAGACCCATGACCCAATTACATTGCTGTAACACAGTCAGAGCGCAGAGCAATATCGACCATCGGGAGAAATGCAATGTTAGTTGGGTTTCATAAAACTAAATAATAAGGGTCTGGTGGACCACTCTGTATAATTATCTAGATGCATGGTTTTTATTTCCTCCCTCTCACACCAGTGTTCAGTGAACACAGCTACACTGTGGTTTTTTGAATTTATCAGGTTATTTAAATGATCTACTTTATTACTTAGATGTTGAACATTCTGATGGTAGATATGCATATTATAATCAATATTGAACACTTTTCTAGTAACTCCATTATGTCTGAGCCAACCTTCAGCTAAGTTGGCTCTGCTTACTAGTTTCCCTGATCATTATTAAATCCCAAAGGAATTGCATTTTTCACAGTACCAGTACTTGTTAGGTTAAAATAGCTCGGTACATTTTTACTTATTTTCCTTTTTTCTAGTCTATTAAGATGAAGCCCATGAGTTGTGTAACATTTCCTTTCAAAGCTATTGCAGGCAATGATCTGAGTGTTCCTGAAATGCTTACAGATTTTCACCATATCCTCATTAACCTTATTCACTTCAATGTTGACACAAGAATTTTCCATTAAGTCATATCTATGAGGGATATTTACTACTAGAACCTTGGTGTGTGTTAATTTACACAGTCTTTTTTTTTTTTTGTTGAGAACTTACTTCCGAACCGTTGTTGTGAGCCACGTCATTTGTCCCGCCGATAATTACAGGCACGTCGTTGCTGCCGAAGTCCCGTGTCTCCTCTTCATTTTTTTTCAGAACTTTCCGGATAGGTGCTCCAGGATAGATGACGGCTGATGCTGCAATCTCCTCATTGTGGATGTCACCTGCAATTCCCCGGGCTTGGCTGTCTCCAAATATCGCGACTCTTGAAGCTTTTGCCTTCACTATTGTTTTTGTGTTGTTTTGAATTTTAGGCCTAGGATTACCGCTATTAGGCCTACTGCGAGTTTCATTGCGCTTGTTCTTGTTAATGCTGTGGGATATTCCCTGTTGATTCTTATTTATATTAAAGGAATCCAATACAGAAAATCGGTTAGTTGTTGTTCATTTCCAGAGGTCCTTTTTGTGATTTTGTTCCCTCCTTTCACCACTTGACACCATGTTTCCGATTCATCCATGTTGCAATTGGCTTCACTTGCTAACTTTATTTCGAGCGATCTCACTTTGTCTTTCAATACCTCGTTTTCCCATTTTAAGTCCTGAATATCCTGTTGTGTTAAGGTTAAAATCACTAAAATATTTTCCATACTTATTTCATTGTCCAATTCCATCGTAGGCATAATTTCTGAGACGCCGGTGCTCGGCTTGCTCCCTTCGCATGTATAGCATGTCCAAAATTCGTTAATTTCACTTTCAATAAGTGCATTCATGCATTCTAAATGAAACCAAACTAAACAATTAGAAAACTGAATTCTACTCTTCACACGCTTTCTATTTAAACCACACTTATTATTGTCTAATTTACACAAAAATCTGGACCTAGCAACATCAACAACTAGCGTAGGCGCCATCCTAGATGGTTACTTGCAGTAGTACATTGTCGCTATTATTGTTCACTCCCCTTCGTTGTGATTATTTCTCAATATTAGGCTACGTCGTTCTGTATATGCTCATAAAAAGGTTTTATTTTGAGTTCGTCGCCGTGTTATAACCATGGAACGCCGAATTATTCCAATAGTCGCTGATGGAAACTGTTTATTTCGGTATGTATCATACTGTTTGTACAATACTCAGGAACGCCACCGTGAAATATGCTTACAGGTTGATCAGTCAATTAAAACTGCATGGAAATATTATAAAGATTTTGTTGTATGTGACCCATCCTACAGACTGGCCGTTAGTAATTCAACTGACTACGAGAATTTGTTATCTCTGGACGGGGAATATGCTGGCCATGTTGAAGTACATTCTATTTGTCAGTTATTCCCTGATTATTTAATCAGGTTTTACAGAGATGATAGTAACGAAAGTTATGACTATGGTACTGGAAGCAATATTTGCAACCTTCTTCATTCTGGTAGTGTTGATGCTGGCCATTACAGTGTTTTCGAGTTCCATTCCAATATTTTACAACGTTCACCACCAATCGCAGTGAATGATACTGGTCAAAAACACGCAAGAGGAGAAAGACACTGACTGGCTGTAGGGAAAGTGCAGCGCGACGCGACGTCTAGCATTCAAAAGGCGACAGAATTCTCCCATTTTACGTGAGACATCCAAAACTATGCACCCACAGAAGTGGAGGGTGATACTATGCACAGGTCTAATGCTGTGGAAGACATAGCACCCACGGGAGTGGTGGGTGATACTATGCACAGATCTAATGCCGTGCAAAACATAGCGCCAACGGGAGTGGAGGATGATTATGAAAAACGGAAAAAGGGAATAAGTCTTTGACAGGGCGGAGGGAAAAGAAAGTTAGGCATACAGGTATTCATCACCAAAGTCGACAGCCTTTTCAAATTCAATATAAATATGCTTTTTCAAATATAACAAATGAGATAAATTGATTCAAAATGGGGTATTTAAGTAGTAATAAATGCAGTTACTGCTCTGCACTGTATTTCTCAGCTGAAAGAACTTCGGCTGGCTATTTCGGCCTATGATGTTCAATTAAAAAATTGAAATTGCCTGAGAGTGGTAAGCTTAAAAGATTTATTGGCAGGTAATAACGAACAGTCCAACAATTTCAGGGATAACATTCAACAGTATAACAACGCAAAGTCCTTTGTCTCACTTGGAGCAAACATAAAACTACCTTCGGGTCATGGACCTTATTGTTTTAAAATCTAAGGCATAGTACATCATTATATTTCAACTTTATACCCTCTCAATGATAAAAACCCTTCCTATGGGCAATTATATGTTTTAGAATTTGCCGAAGCTAACCAATTCCGTCTTGGAAATTCATCAAATAGCTCCTTCAGAGAAGATATTCTTGAAAGAATACACCTGAGCTTAAGTCACTGTAACCCTTACATTCGGTCTTACAAAACTATGCATCAAAAGATACGTGAGGAACAAGAAATAGCTTCCAGACAAAATCGTGCACCTGTAAATTTAGTGATGCGCTTCTATCATGAACCTCAGTCAGATCCCCGGATATATAACTATCCAACATGTTCTGAGGTAACGGCTGTTTTCGAGTCATCCGATGGTGCTCCCCCCTCTCACAGACACATTGCCGTTTATGCTAAACAGATTTCATACAGACTTCAAGTCAAGGGTCATTCACCAACAGGGGACTTTAATCCTGTTATTAATGCTGGGAAATGAACTCAACAATTGATTGTTGATTACTATTGTCACATCGAAGGTGACAAGCTAAAAATTGTCCGTAACCAACAGTTCGTATGGTAGACGGAAAGTGTAGAAAGGACTTCCCAAAGGATTTCATTGCCGAAACAATGGATAATGTGAACGACTATCCTATTTATCGAAGGCGGGACAATGGCAGAACAATTATTGAAGTTTATGACATGAAAGTTGACAATCGTTTCTTAGTGCCTTATAATGCTTTCCTTTTATTGTACTTTCAAGTTCATATTAATGTAGAGATTTGTGCAAGTGTTAACAGTATATAATATATCCACAAATATGTTTACAAAGGACATGACTGCGCCAATCTACAAATAGCAACCAAAGAGGGTTTATTTTACTTCACCATGATGAAATATCTACATTTCTGAACACCCGATGTAAGTCGGAGTGAAGCTGCTTAGGCCTATAGAATATTTTCCTATCCTATGCACGAACAATCTCATACTGTAGTTCGCTTACCTATTCACTTACAAGATGGACAGCAGGTGTATTTTTGTAATGACAATGCCGCTGAAGCTCTATTTCGAGCGGAATTGAATAAGCACAGAGCTGATTGCATGGTTTAATTTAAATAAGAATCCGGTGACAGAAAGTCTTTACATATACCCAGAAACGCTAGTTCATTATGTTTGGGAAAGTAGTAAACGCGTCTGAAAAAGAAGCGTAAAATCTGGAAAAATAATAGGTGGAATGTTTAACGTTTCCCAGGGGAATCAGAAAAATATCATCTTCGATTGCTGTTACTACAAGTAGTAGGTGCCAGCTGTTTTCAAGATGTAAACAATGTGTGCTGTTCTTCATTCAAAGAAGCAGTAATGGGACGTGGGTTAATTCAGAACAGTAGGGGAGCAGTGAGAATTTTGCTTCACCCATTTTATTTTATTTTATTTTATTTGTATCTCTCGAACGCATGGTCCGATTTTGACAAATGAGGTGTCGTTGGACTCGAGATGACGTCCTCTTTCCTATGGACCACTCGTTATATTTTTGAAAAAATTTTAGAAAATTTTTGTTTTCGAAAGTAGGTGATAGTTTGAAAACCAAACATGATAGAATGTTGTGCAATAGCTTAAACGAACGGTCTCTATGTCCTTTATTTTTTATAATAAAACGTTATTATTTTCTTTATTTTTTTTTGAAATAAGTTCAATTTTGAATTTTTTATATTTTGGAAACTAAAGAGTTTACAAAAAAAATTGTTTGACATAAATGAATGGCCCTTACCCCTCTACCCCCAAAATAAATTTCAAGTCTCTAGGACTAAAACTGTGCAGTAGTAGTAGTGTCAATTGGAGAGTTCTGAGTCGCCCCCTACTTTCAAATAAACATTGGCCGATATCTCCCGAACGCGTGGTCGGATTTTAACGAACGAGGTATTGTTGGCGTTGGGAGGACGTCCTCTTGGTTTAGCATGTGTGTTGGTATTTAAAAGAAATTAAAATGTTTTTTTTTTGGATTGGCACTATTTTGGAAACGGTGAATTGGAAAAAAAAAGTTTGTTTGACGTTAATGAAAGGTGGGTATGCCCTCTAGGAGGACAGCAAGTTTCAAGGGTGTAGGAGGGGAAAAAAACGATAGCCTACTTTCTCGCGAACATTGGTGATCATTGGCGAACGGATGGTCGGATTTTAACAAATGAGGTGTCGTTGGACTCGAGCAGATGTCCTCTTTCCTATAGACCACTCGTTATTTTTTTCGAAAATTGTTTGAATAATTTTGTTTTTAAAAGTAGGCGATAGTTTGAAAAACCAAACATGATAGAATGTTGTGCCATAGTTCAAACCAATGGTCTCTATGACCTTTATTTTTTATAATAACACGTTTTATATTTTGAGATTTTTTGAAAACACTTAAATTTTGAATTTTTACTATTTTGGAAACTAACACGTTGACAAATAAGTTTGTTTGACATAAATGAAAGGTCCCTACTCCCTCTACCATGAAAATAAATGTCAAGTCTCTAGGACAAAAAACTCGGCTTTTTTATTTTATTTTTTAATAAAAGCGTGTTTGTAGACAGAGAGCCGGTAGCGCTTGACGTATGTTATAACGAGGCTATGACTGAGCATGGTGAATACTGGAAATTGCTATTTCGACGGGGGCGATGTATGGAAAAACGAGGGGTTGCTTTTCGATATTTTTTCCTATGACGAATGAATGAAGGCGAATATTTTGAAATGTGACAAGCATGCTCAGATTTTTTACACCTGTAGGGGATCTTTAACGTTTTAGTTAACGGTGATGAGCGAAATCGCTCTCTGACACAACAGACGGTTGTAGGATAAGACCAAGTGATTCTTAGACGTTGGCGATCTCGGTGACCGTGCCCGGAAGAAATGAATTGCTATTTTGGTGGGATGGCGGGGCAGCTTATGACGGTTGGTTTTGTGATATTTCCTATGATGGATAGAGGCGAATATTTGAAAATGTGTTAAGTGTGCTAGGAATTTTTTACCCCTGAAGGGGATCTTTAACATGCAAGTAAACGGTAATAAGCGAGACTGCTGTCTGGCACAGTAAATGGTTTTAGAATATGGAAACCTATAACATTTGTTCGACCATGTGCATGTATGCAAAGAGCCAAAACGGTAAGGTCATTGGCCTGAAATGTTATAAACTAAATATTGAACTGGGTAAAGTCACGTGTTTTAGGGTGAAAGTATGTGGTTAACATGATCATGTATTGAGGATGGCCGCTTGCTAGTAATTATTATTGCTAGAGTAAAATGTTTAAGAATAATAATAATTAGAAGAAGACACACATGTTTTCAATGCTAACACACACACACAGTCCTTCTCACTGGTGACTGAATATTGTACCTAGCCAGAGGACTCGTGAGAGAGAATGCTGATAAGACAAAAAATGTCTACGTCAGCAGGAAGTGTGATATCAGCTTACTTGCCACGTGGTGGCTAGCAGGTGTGCTGATTAAGCAGAGACCGCCATTTTGGTTCTGAGACAGTAGGACTACCGATGTATAAGAGGCAGCCATTTTGGTTCCTTATTAAAAACATGAAACTAGTATAAGGTACACGAATCTTATTCAGATTGAGGAATGTGAAGAGGCGTGGGAACACGTGTGAAAGAGACAACATTTCAAGGCCAAAACACTGAGAAAATGCAACTCTCTCTGTTGCTAGGCTAACTGATAACGATTGCGTTAGTCATGCACTTGCCATTTTAGCACACGGACGTATACAGTAGAGCTCTGATCTGAACTTTGGAAGAAAAATCCTTTTATTTTTTTGGTGAGTACTTATGAATGATTATTTTAATAATGTCATGCTAATGAACCTTAAATTTGTAGTTATTGATTAGGTAATTAATGATTTTTATTTATTTGTTTGCAGATAACCGGTATACCTTACATGTCAGAGATACAAGAAACCATTGCGCTTTTGGGCCCACTAGAAGGAAACAGTAACAAGCCACTGCAAGTGAAGGTGAGATTATTTTTTTAAACTAACTTGTTTCATTTTTTGTTTGATATTATTTTATTTTATTTTATGAAATGCATGTATTAACCTGAATTTAGGTATATATAGCGGTTTATTTTCTTTATTTTTAGAAACTTGGAAAGAAAAGTCTTACCACCGTAGCAGTTGCTGATAACCCAAGACGAAGTAGAGTGCAACCATTGTTTCCAGGCAGTGAACTATTGAAAACTCAGGTAAGTCTAACTTAAAAATGCTATGCCATTTTACCACTAATGAAAAACCATAGACAAAAAAATATACATTACCTGTACATGACTGGTACAATGATTGACAAACGGTACAGGACTATATTGGTTGTTGACTGGGGAAAGTACAAGGCCTTATTGGATTTTCTAAAAAAAAAAATATATATATGGGTGGTTGGTTCCTTATGGACTCAACAAATATCCACAGGTTTGAACAAGATAATCTGAACAAACTGACATGACATTCATTTTGGTTTATATATTGGTGAAATGGGGATGCAAATGACTAAAGCTTTATAAAAAGAAAAGAAGTGCATGGGTTACTGTAAGTGCCAACATACACTTTATTTTTAATGGTGTTTTGATATATTAATGTCAATTAACGTTAAAGTTTAATTGATTGATTGTCATGACTTTTTATTACACAAAATCATTTTCCTTTTTGCCAGCCTCCCACCGCCATTCATCTGTGACGTCATAGCCAGTCTCAAAGCAAGTCTATACTTGTAGAACATGTCATGTGACAAGGTTAGGTTAAGTGAGCTGAGGTTAACTTAGGTTAGCTAGCTCTATCTCACTCCTAGCTAATCATTAACCTTAAAAGCACTCTAGAGTTCTTGGAATCTGTTCATGTAATTATTATTCTTGACAGTACTTTGAAAATGACACCCTGAAAAATATCAATTCCCTTGATTTTTTTTAAACAGTTAAGATTATTATTATTAACCAAGTCACTTTACTAAAATTTAATTTATGTGTATTAGTTGATATGAAAGTCTCAACAACCAGCCATGCTTGCACCCACTTTTTGCTTTCACTTTTGCTCCCATATTAATGCCAACGCTTATAACTATAAGCAACAGCAAAATGTACATGGAATAATATTTCTGATATGTTCAAAACAAAAGTCCTGAGGTCTTGGGTTTGAATTCTCAACTATGGTTGTCAGCCAATGAGTTACACTACAGGAAACTTTTATTTTTGTGTTGTGTTGCATGATTATTTGCCCATCTCGCGGTGTAGTGGCTAGTATACTTGGGTGTTATCCCAGAGGTTTTGGGTTCCAACTCTACTATGGCCAGAATTTAATTTTTCATCTGAGAGTTGGAAGGTTAGGTTAGGTGAAGTTAGGTTAGGTTAGGTTAGGGGAGATTGTTTAAGTAAAACACCACATTTGCCCCCACATTTTACTCACACATTTTGCTCCCACTTTGTGCACTCACTTTTGCTCACTCCTTTTGCTCTCACATTTTGCTCCCTCTTTTGCTTTCACATTTGCTCCCACTTTCTGCTCTCATATTTGCTCACACTTGTTTGCTCCCACTTTTGCTTACACTTTTGCTCCCACTTTTTGCTCCCACTTTTTGCTCCAACTTTTTGCTCCCATATTTGCTCTCACTTTTTTTTGCTCTCATATTTGCTCCCACTTTTGCTTACACTTTTTGCTCCCACTTTTTTCTCTCACTTTTTGCTCCCACTTTTGCTTTCACATTTGCTCCCATACTTGCTCCTACTTTTTTGCTCTCATATTTGCTCCCACTTTTGCTTACACTTTTTGCTCTCACTTTTTTTCTCTCACTTTTTGCTCCCACTTTTGCTTTCACATTTACTCCCATACTTGCTCCCACTTTTGCTTTCACATTTGCTCTCTTACTTGCTCCTACTTTTTTATCCCACTTTTTGCTCCCAAATTTTGCTCCCACTTTTTGCTCCAACTTTTTGCTCCCAATTTTTGCTCCCACTTTTGCTTACACTTTTAGCTCCCACTTTTTGCTCACACTATTTTTGCTCTCATATTTGCTCCCACTTTTGCTTACACTTTTTGCTCCCACTTTTTTCTCCCACTTTTTGCTCCCACTTTTGCTTTCACATTTGCTCCCATACTTGCTCCTACTTTTTTTGCTCTCGTATTAGCTCCCACTTTTGCTTACACTTTTTGCTCCCACTTTTTGCTCCCACTTTTGCTTTCACATATGCTCCCATACTTGCTCCCACTTTTGCTTTCACATTTGCTCCCATACTTGCTCCTACTTTTTTTGCTCCCACTTTTTGCTCTCAATTTTTGCTCCAACTTTTTGCTCCCACTTTTTGCTCCCAATTTTTGCTCCAACTTTTTGCTCCCACTATTTTGCTCCCACATTTGCACCCATATATGCTCGCACATTAAACTATTGTTCTTATTACCAAGTTGTTTTACTAGAGCTTAGTCTATGCTTGACAGTTGATATAGAAGTATCTGTGACTAGGTATGGTAAGCCTCAAGCATTCTATAAAGGATATTCATATATTGTGAAACGAACCAATAAAAATCGAACTGTTATTTGGCGTTGTTCAAAACAACGTTCAAAACAATGTCGCAACGAGCTAAGAAGTAAAAATAGTGAGGTTTTAAGTGTCAGTGATCATCAATGCAGTGTACTGCATGGAACACTGTTGCTGTCAACAGAAAATCATGAAAATGTTAAAAAGCGAGTATAAGAAAATAATATTGCTGCTCAAAATAGTTCAATGTTCAAAAAAACCTTAACATTATCAAAAGCCACTCAGACTCTATACGAGGACACTGTAGAGGAAGAGGAACAGGAAGAGGAACAGGAAAATTTGACTGGTTTTAGTTGTGTTGAGGATAATAATGGTCATTATAATGATAGTCATAATGCTGCTTATCATTATGATAGGGATAATGACGTTTTTATACCTATTGTTCGTCGTGGAAAAAAGATCTACATCAAGTTTTGTTTTTAAAACTATATCACACTATAGTAAAGGCAAAGACTTGTATTAAGTATGCATTTATTGTCATAATCATGTATACTCTGCAATGTTAAATATTCTAACTTTGTAAAAAAATAAAACAGCATTGTACCATTATTTACATTTATTTACAAACTTTATATACATTTTTTTGTTTCATCATAATATTTTTAAAGGCAATACTAAAAACTAAAACATTATTGTTCTATACACATATTTTTTTCTTTCAGTCTATTGCCATCACTTATATTTTTCCATTATTCATTCACATTTGTTTTTTATTTAATTAAATCGAACCATGCACCTATCATGCACCTTTCATAAATTAAGTGTACAGGTTGCACAGCATTATTGACTTCATCAAAAACACTCTCCGACATATCATTAAACCGTATAGGCAGAAATGTCTCAAAGTTTTCACATACACAAAGTACACGATCACCATATGCTGTTTTCAATTTCCGAATCTTGATAATGCGGAATGGAATATGCGTTGGCAATTCGCTGAGCTTCTTTTTCTCTAAGCCACACGATTGTCCCACAGCATTCAATACATTCATTGTAGTAGTCTATAAACAAAACAAAAGCCTATCTATTACACTCTAAAACAGCTTTAATAATATTGTGCAATTAGGGATTTTGCACTATGCATGGCTGATAAATTTTACTATTTATGCAAGAAATGCCCTAACTGTAGCAGATACTGCTTTTCTGCATATAGCACAAGTGTTGAGTTCTAATGCACACTTGACACAGGCTATCATGTGTCCATAAGGCAAAAATACAACACCTAGTTCATCTTGATAACAAATTTTACATAATTGTTGGTCACACTTTTGTATCTGTTCGTGAGACAAGTCTTTTTTTTTCAGCCTCGTGTATTTGCTCCGCGTGTTCTAACTCTAAAGGCACTTTTATGCCTTGTGCTGCAATCACGTTTTCTTTACGAATAGTGTTCACAAATTCCTGACATTTAAGCAACACCATGTATCTACAGTTAGGTAACCAACGAGCGTGTTCCACAAAAGGGTCATCAGTCATTTGCCAAACCGTTAAAGCAAATCCACAATAAAAAACATATTGTTTTATCCCCTTCACCAGTATAAAAATCCAGCTTCACTTAGCTGTTTGGTAAGGTGTTTTAATATTAATGGCCAAACATTTTTATAAGATTCTAAACGTTTTTCAACAGAGCTGTACTCTGGGTGTGCTAGTGCTTTAGTCTTGCAAACTCCCAATTTTTCGAAAGCACATGCCAATTCAACACTGTCTATGGCATATGCACCACATATATCGACACCACTGTTGTTGGCTGGTAATACATCATTATTATTATTATTTATTTGTGATTCAGCAACGTAAGTAGCGGCCAATGGTCGTGTGGTTCGGTAAAATGAATACACGGGTATGTTACCCACTTGTTTTCTAAAGCATGTAAGGACAACAAGTAGACCATCGCAAATGGTCTCTAAAGGGATCATCCCCTTCTTCCCAGTGTGAAAGTTCAATACAACAAAACACACAGCGCCCCATATCTTCTCGGTTCAAGTAAAAAAACGGCTTTTGCAAGTTTATGTGTCGACAAAAAGCCTACAGGCCAGGATTCAAATGTTAACCAACGATCATGTTCTGATTTTAAATTTAGCCCACGTGGCAAACCAACTTGCTCACTTGTTGTATTTGGTACTAACGCCATGTGTTATAATAAAACTTTTTCTTATTGTAAGTTATTAACGTTGCACAGAGTACTTTAAAGCACAATGTATGCTTGTTCACTGTCTGTTCATTACGTTAATGGCGCATGACGACACCTAAAAGCAAACAAAATAACCAATCACTCACTCAATCAATCAATACTTGTAAATAAAACTTTAACGTTAATTGGCATTAATATATCAAAACACCATAAAATTATAATAAACTGTACGTCGGCCCTAACAGTAACCCATGTACTTATTTTTTTTATAAAGCTGCTGTCATTTACTTTCCCCTTTAACCAATACATAAACAAAAAATAATAATGTCATGTCATTTTGTTCAGATTATCATGTTCAAACCTGTGAATATTCGTTGAGTTCATAGGGTACAAAGTTCCTCATTTTTCTACTAGAAAGCGCTATAGAGTTTAAGGAGATTAGATATCTAACATCTAACCTCCTTGACTTTCATAGTCAAGGAACAACTAAATTCGACATGCAAGCTACCCTCTGTGTGTCAAATAACAAAGCTTGCACCTGGCACCCGAGGCCATACGATATTATTATTATTATTATTATTATTATTATTATTATGATAGGGAACGACATGTCAGTTAAATTATTATTATTTTTTTTTACAAAATCCAACATGGCCTTGTACTTTCCCGGTAAACAACCAATATGGTCTTGTACCGGTTGCCAATACATAGCCATTAATCAAGAAAGCAATCATCGTCATTGTCATGTGCAGATAATGAATTTTTTGTCTACGAGTTTTCAGTAGTGGTAAAATGGAATAGCATTTTATGTTAGGCTTACCTGAGTTTTAAATAGGTCACTGTCTGGAAACAATGGTTGCACTTGACTGCCTCTCGGGTTTTCAGCGACTGCTACGGCGGTAAGGCTTTTCTTTCCAAGTTTCTAAAAATAAATAAAATAAACCGTTATAAATACCTAAATTCAGGTTATTACATGCATTTCATAAAATAAAATATGAAACAAAAAAATGAAACACGTTAGTTTAAAAAAATAATCCTACCTTCACTTGCAGTGGCTTGTTGCTGTTTCCTTCTAGTGGGCTCAAAAGTAAACTGGTTTCTTGTATCTCAGACATGTAAGGTATACCGGTTATCTACAAACAAATAAATTTAAAAATCAATAATTACCTAATCAATAACTACAAATTTAAAGTTCATTAGCATGACATTATTAAAATAACCATTCATAGGTAGTTACCAAAAAATAAAAGGATTTTTCTTCCACAGCTCTACTGTATACGTCCGTGTACTAAAATGGCAAGTGCATGACTAACGCAATCGTTATCAGTTAGCCTAGCAACAGAAAAAGTTGTATTTTCTCAGCGTTTTGACCTTGAATGGTTCTCTGTCTCTCTCTGGCACGTGTTCCCACGCCTCGTCATATTTTTCAATCTGAATAAAATTCGTATACCTGATACTAGTTTTATGTTTTTAATAAGGAACCAAAATGGTTGCCTCTTATACATCGGTAGTATGGCTGTCTAGGAACCAAAATGGCGTTTTTTCTCTCTGTTCAATCGCCAGACCTGCTAGCCACCACGAAGCAAGTAAGCTGATATCACACTTCCTGCTGACGTAGACATTCCTGCCTCGTCAGCACCAGCAACAACTCTCACGAGGCCTCTGGCTAGGTACAATATTCAGTCTCCAGTGAGCTGGACCGTGTGCGTGTTAGCATTCAAAACGTGTGTGTCTTATTATTATTATTATTATTATTATTATTAAACATTTTACTGTAATATTAATTACTAGCAAGCGGCCATCCTCAATACATGATCATGTTAACCACATACTTTCACCCTAAAATACATGACTTTACGCAGTTCAATATTTAGTTTATAACATTTCAGGCCAATGACCTTACCGTTTTGGCTCTTTACGTACATGCACATGACTTGGTCGAACAAATGTTATAGGTTTCCATATTCTAAAACCATTTACTGTGCCAGACAGCAGTCTCGCTTATTACCGTTTACTAGCATGTTAAAGATCCCCATCAGGGGTATAAAATTCCTAGCACACTTAACACATTTTCAAATATTCGCCTCTATCCATCATAGGAAATATCACAAAACCAACCGTCATAAGCTGCCCCGCCATCCCACCAAAATAGCAATTCATTTCTTCCGGGCACATTCACCGAGATCGCCAACGTCTAAGAATCACTTGGTCATATCCTACAACCGTCCGTTGTGTCAGAGAGCGATCTCGCTCATCACCGTTAACTAAAACGTTAAAGATCCCCTTCAGGGGTAAAAGATGTTAGTATGCTTGTCACAGTTCAAAATATTCGCCTTCATTCATTCGTCATAGGAAAAAATATCAAAAAGCAACCCCTCGTTTTGCCATACATCGCCCCAGTCGAAATACCCATTTCCAGTATTCACCATGCTCAGTCATAGCCTAGTTGTAACATACGTCAAGCGATACCGGCTCTCTGTCTTCAAACACGCTTTTATTTAAAAAATGACTAGTTTTTTAATCCTAGAGACTTCACATTTATTTTCATGGTAGAGGGGTAGGGACCTTTCATTTATGTCAAACAAACTTATTTGTCAACGTGTTAGTTTTCAAAATAGTAAAAATTCAAAATTTAAGGGTTTTCAAAAAATCTCAAAATATAAAAAGTTTTATTATAGAAAAATAAAGGTCATAGAGACCATTGATTTGAACTATGGCACAACATTCTATCATGTTTGTTTTTTAAACTATCGCCGACTTTTAAAAACAAAATTTTTCAAAAAATGTTTGAAAAAATATAACGAGTGGTCTATAGGAAAGAGGACGTCAGCTCGAGTCCAACGACACCTCATTTGTTAAAATCCGATCATCCGTTCGCCAATGATTACCAATGTTCGCGAGAAAGTAGGCAATCATTTTTTTTCCCTCCTACACCCTTGAAAATTGCTGTCCGCCTAGAGGGCATACCCATCTTTTATTAACGTCAAACAGACTTTTTTTTTCCAATTCACCGTTTCCAAAATAGTGCCAATCCCCAAAAAACAACATTTTCAAAAAAAAACACACACATGCTTAGCCAAGAGGACGTCCTCCCAACGCCAACAATACTTCGTTCGTTAAAATCCAACCACACGTTCGGGAGATATCGGCCAAAGTTTATATGAAAGTAGGGGGCGACTCAGAACTTTCCAATTGACACTACTGCACAGTTTTATTCCTAGAGTCTTGAAATTTATTTTGGGGGTAGAGGGGGTCAGGGCCATTCATTTATGTCAAACAAAATTTTTTGTAAACTCTTAAGTTTCCAAATTATAAAAGTTTCAAAATTGAACTTTTTTCAAAAAAAAAACGTTTTATTATAAAAAATAAAGGACATAGAGACCGTTCGTTTAAGCTATTGCACAACATTCTATCATGTTTGGTTTTCAAACTATCACCTACTTTCGAAAACAAAAATGTTCTAAACATTTTTCAAAAATATAACGAGTGGTCCATAGGAAAGAGGACGTCAGCTCGAGTCCAACGACACCTCATTTGTCAAAATCGGACCATGCGTTCGAGAGATATTAATTATTTATTAATTATAACTCAGGACGATGTTGAATGGCATGGTTGTCTACGTGAAGCGTCAGTTCTTCAAATGCCATTTTAATTGAGACAATTATTTTCCTTCATTTGTATATTTCAACAACCATCGAATTCAGTTGAATTGTGGGATACTTTTAAGGATTCTCTAAGTGAGGATTACTTACGTCTTTACAACCAGCAAACAGCTTATCAAATGACTCTCCGCGTTATCAGTAAGATGACAAAATTACATGGTTTTTCTCTTCCAACGTTCGGGTTGCCAGTTATCAGTGACTCACCACGTATTGAAAGGAATGAATCTTCCATGCCTCCTGATACTGATTATGACTCAATTATTCAGAAAGCTAATGATGAACAAAGATTCATCATAAATGAAATTATTAACGCTATGCTACAGAACAATACGAATAAAACTAATGCATACTTCATAGATGGTCCTGGTGGTACTGGCAAGACATTCGTGTACCAATGTCTCATAAAAGAGTGCACTGATTTGGGTTTCGAAGTGATACCAGTGACGTGGACTGGAATTGCTGCCATGCAATCACCCATTGGCCGTACGGTACACAGCAGTTTTAAATTACCGCTGACATTACACGAAGCTTCAGTTTCATCTTAAAAAATGAACACTAAAGGAGCACATGATATCAGGTCAACAAGACTGATTATATGGGATGAAGCACCAATGGCTAACTTGCATGCCCTGATGTGCGTTAATAGACTTTTGCAAGACATCGTGGGTAATTCCATCTCATTTGGAGGGAAAGTTATTGTACTAGGTGGAGATTGTAGAAAAGTTTTGCCTGTTGTTTCACATGCTTCCAAACAAGATGTTATTCAGAACTGCCTTAAATTCTCTCCTCTTTGGTCAGAATTTACAATATTTCATCTGTTTAAAAATATGCGAGCAGGACCAGAAGAATTAGACTTCACTGATTTTTTGCTGAAAATTGGTAATGGAGATTACTCTTCCATGAATCAGAAATCGGCAGAGCAATGTGTTATTGATTTACCACCCGCTGTCATCGTGAAACAAGACATCGTCTCTGAAATTTACGGGAATAAATTTCAGTCA
The DNA here is from genome assembly GCA_946902985.2 of Meconema thalassinum. Taxonomy (NCBI): domain Eukaryota; kingdom Metazoa; phylum Arthropoda; class Insecta; order Orthoptera; family Tettigoniidae; genus Meconema; species Meconema thalassinum. Next base: position 92,965,798 of record OX336389.2, read on the forward strand.
CCAGAAGATGCTATAAGTTTCTCCAAAATTGGCATTCTTGCCCCTAGAAACGAACACTGTGATCAAATCAATTCTAAAGTTTTAGATATTCTACCCGGAATGGCCAGAACGTACGTCAGTGTAAATAACTTAATTACTGGAGATGAAAATAAAACTCTCCAATTTCCCATAGAGTTTCTGAATAGCTTAGAATTAAGTGGCTTGCCTCCTCATGTCCTTAACTTAAAAACTGGAGTGATTGTAATGTTTTTAAGAAACTTAAATGCTACACAGCGGCTTCTAAATGGAACAAGATTAATTGTGCGAAAAATGCATGACAGTTGGAAATGTGTACCGTAATGGATGTGGTACATCATGCATGACAGTTGGAAATGTGTACCGTAATGGATGTGGTACATCGTAGGGGATTTCGATAGAATGAGGTTTCAGGCACAAGGTGTAATAACAAAGGAAAGTGAGGGAAGAGACCAAAATGTTAAAACTTAGATTTTAATTATATTTATGTATTATAAAGCAAATATATTGCAAGGAATGAATACTTTCATTAGAAATTACCTTAAAATTGACAATAAAAAACAATAACAATTAAAAATTGCTCGTTTCTCCAGGAAACGTAAATTGCTTGCAAGCTGTAATTCCCTATGAAGGGTTAAATTCAAAATTACTGAATAAAAAGAACATAATAAAATAACCTACAATAATAATTTAAATTCATCCCAGAGTAGAATTAAAACTTGGTACTCTTATTACAAAAGGAATCCGGGTAGCGTGTTTGAACAGGAATGGTTACCACCTTTTCTGATGTGTGATACAGGAAGTATCGAATCCCTTTAAGCATTTTCCAAAGGTAGACTGGCTACTTGAGGACATCAGCAGCTGGAGGCAGTTTAGTTCGCCCGCTCGGAGCTTGTGTGAGGTCATTCATTCATTCATTCATTCATTTATTTGCAATGGGGGATGTGTCCCCCGGTGGCAAATTGGATATACATAACAGATAAATAATTGTACATAACAATTCAATAACAATTATATAACAATTAAACTTGAGTATTTACACAAATAGTCAGTCTTTTCTTAAACACACCTATATGTTTGGGAAAAGGCTCTAAGACTGCGGCAGGTAGAGAGTTCCAGTTATCAATGGCACGGTTTACAAAATAATATTTACCATAATTTGTTCGCTGTGGTCGGCCCTTAACATTGAAAGGATGATCGCTCCTACCCATGTAAGTGGGCTTTCCCAATCGTTTGCTAAGCTCACCCCATGCTGGTTGATTTGTATACATGTTGTACATAGCGCAGAGTCTAGATTTCATCCTCCTAGCCTCCAGTGATTCCCACCCAAGTTACTTTAACATACGGCTCACACTGCTCCTGGGATTAAAGTCACTGAGCACAAATCTAGCGACCTTTCTTTGTACCATTTCCAACTCATTGATGAGCCCTACTTGATATGGATCCCAAACCGCCGAGGCATATTCCAGAATAGGTCTTACAAGTGACAAATAGCCTAATTCTTTACTACTTCCTTTTAATACCCTCATTACAAAGTACAGGGATTTGTAAGCTTTTGAAACTACACATCCTACATGACTACTCCATTTCATATCATTCCTTACGTGAACGCCCAAATATTTGCAAGAAACTTCTTCTACGAGTATTTCCGAGCCAATGTTATATTGTCAGTTATATTGTCAGTCAGGCATGCTCCAGGGTTCCGAGTTGATGATCGTAAATTCTCCTTATAAAAAAGAGACCAGCAAAGAGGAGTCTCTTGGTAGTAACTCCCTCGGCTGGTGAAGTTATGTCCTTATAACCAAGACTTGCAGAAGAGATCCGTATTGAAGATTTGGCCCAAGTGATGGCCGATGAGTTTGGACTGCCCAGGCAGGCAGGCAGGTCCTGAAGAGAGAGATGTTGGCGGTGGAGAAGAGCCTCCAGCTACAAGAGGTACCCCGAGAGGGCAATAACCCCAGCAGGTACGTAGAGAGCAGTGGTGACCAGCGGAGAAGAGTCGACCCAGGAGGCCCCAAGGCAAGCTGTTTTATAGTTGATATGACGTCATAGGAAGGCGGCGAACGAAAGCTGGAGGGAGAAGTCAACAGCCAATCGCCGCATAGCACAGCGCACGAAGCCAGGGTAATGTGACAGCTCAGCTTAGTAAAACCGTGATCTTGAGAAAGAGAGACATGCACTAAAACATACTTCCAAAACGGTAAGTAATTGTAACAAGAGTAATTGAACACATAAATACAACTGATACAAAAGTTGTATGCAAAGAAAATATATAAGACCGTGTTCTCACTGCAATTGCGGGCGAAGTAGAAAAATGGGGCAGAATAATGAACAAATGTTTCAAACCAATGGGAAACAAAAACTTACAAAAACTATTCGCAACAGCGAACATGCTGGGCGGGGCGAGAAAAAAATGCAGGAAGAAAGCGCAGGAGTTAGGCTTCGCGTGGTAAAGGAGCAAGCATAGTGATTGGCCTGAGAAAAGGACCAGCAGAAGTTTTTAGGTTTACCACGCGGACTCTACCATCTCTGCCAGGAAAGCACTCAACAACCCTACCCAAATTCCACACAAGAGGGGGACTTGGATCTTTCAAAAGCACCAAGTCCCCTACCTGAAGGTTAGAGCAGGAAACACGCCATTTACCACGCTGCTGAAGCAAACCGAGGTATTCCAACCTCCAGCGGCGCCAAAAATTATTGCGCAAACTTTCAATTTTGCGCCAAGAAATAACTAAAGAAGATTCAGAATTAGAATATAACAAAGGGGGAGAGGCAGTCAATGGACCACCAATAAGAAAAAGACCCGGCGTTAATGGCAGAAGATCTGAAGTATCAATAGATAAGGGTGATAAAGGACGATAATTTAATCATGCCCTCAATAAAATAATTAAAGAATTAAATTCTTCATGAGAAAGGGGTGTGTGGCCACAAACACGTCTAAGGTGCTTCTTGGTGAGTTTAACACAAGACTCCCAACGCCCACCTTGATGAGGTGCGTACGGGGGAATAAAGTGCCACTTGAAATTTCTCTGGTAATCAGTAATCTTTTCTAACGCTGAATTATGAGTAAGAGCTCTCTTAATTTGTTCAGAAGCTCCGACAAAATTTTTAGCATTATCCGAGAACACTTCTGAAGGAAGACCCCTACGGGCAGAAAATCTGGCAAAGGCTGCCAAAAAGTAAGCAGTAGAGGCATTGGTAACCAGTTCTAAGTGAATTGCTCCGGTGACCATGCATACAAAGAGCGAAATATATAGCTTTCCAGAAATACACCTTTTTGCTTCAGGGGATTTTTTTATAAACAAAAGAACCGGAATAATCCATACCCGTAATGGTAAAAGGTCTGGCAGGCACAGATAGAAACGTGGGAAGATCACCCATGAGCTGAGCGGTAATCTTGGGGTTGGATTTAAAACATGGATTGCACTTACGGATAACAGAGGTGACTTCATGCACTCCATTTATGGGCCAGTACCTTTCACGAATGACAGAAAGTAATGTGCGAGTGCCAGCATGAAGATGCTGGTAATGATACTGGCGAATAATTAAGGAGGTGACATGATGTTTTGAGGGAAGAATAATTGGATGTTTCTTATCCTCAGAAAGTTCGGACAAAGATAAACGTCCTCCTACTCTTAGCAAACCGTCAGCATCCAAAAAAAGGGGAGAGAGAGGAAAGCCTACTTGATTTCTTAAGGGATTGACCTTGGGACAAGGTCTGACATTCTTCAGAAAATATTTCCCGTTGAGTGAGCCATAACACCTTTATAGTGGCTAAACCTAGCTCAGAAAGGGTTAAATATGGTTTAGGAACAAGAGGTTGATCTACCGCAAAATATTTCCATCGAAGGAGATAAGCCATAACCCTTACCAATTTATGAATATCGCTACAAGAGAAGGGGAGAGTCAGAAACGAGAAGAGAGGATCCAGTGATCTTCCCAGCATCCGGCAAATCTGATAATTCCGGAAGAGGAAAATTTGGCCAAGTGGAAGGCTCTTGCAGAAGCCAAGGGGGACCGTGCCAGTATAATTTCAGGTCAGCCAACATGCGAGGGGAACACCCCCGAGAAATGACATCTGCAGGATTCTCCTTGCCAGATACATGATGCCATTGTTCCAAATTAGATAACTGTTGAATTTTGGACACTCTATTACCTACAAACACCTGCCAGTGAGATGGAGGCTTGTCAATCCATGCCAACGTGATGGCGGAGTCACTCCAAAAGTAAGTTTTAATAAAACGAATCTTTAAAGATCGACGGATTTTGACCGATAATTCAACCGCCAGAAGGGCAGCACAAAGTTCCAGGCGTGGCAAAGATAATGTTTTAAGAGGGGCCACTTTAGACTTGGCGCAAATTAAATTGGAAAAGAAATAGGATTTAACAAAATTACGGCAGACGATGTACGCAAAACATCCATAAGCTTTTGATGAGATATCAGCAAAAACATGAAGTTCATATCCTCCGCATGACGGAAAGGGGATAATCACTCGCGGATTAATAACTTTGGAAAGATCTTCCAAACTATTTCTGTAAGAAATCCAATTTTCTTTTTTTCAATACCGGAGGAACTGGTTCATCCCAGCCAGTTTTCAAGGACCAAAGCTCTTGCATAAAAAACTTTGCCGTGACGATGATTGGCGCCAAGAATTGGAGAGGATCAGATATCTTTGCAATCTCAGACAAAATTTGCCGCTTAGTTTGCGGTTAAATGTCACTGAGATTGATTTTGAAAAAGAAAAAAATCCTTTTGAGGACTCCAATAGATGCCTAGAGTTTTGATAGAATTACTTTCTTGGAGAAGTTCTACTGAATCATTATAGATTGCAGTTAAAGGAAATTTAGAAAGGAATTCCTCCGAATTAGAGTTCCATTTACACAGGGAAAATCTGCCTCCCAAAAGCAAGGCTGTCAAATCTTTAGAGACTTGAAGTGCTTCGGATACTGACTCAAAGGAATGAAGAAAATCATCAACATAAAATGATGATTTTAACACTTCAGAAGCTTTAGGAGAATACAGCGGCCCATCCTGGTCAGCAAGTAATTTCAACGTACGTATGGCTAAAAAAAAAGCAGAAGGCTTTAGTCCATATGTTAATGTTTTAATCGAAAAATCTTGACAGGCTTAGTAGGCTCGTCGCGCCAAAGAATTCTCTGAAGGTCGCGCTGTAGTTGATCAATCAAAATCTGTCTATACATCTGTTTGATATCAGATATCACTGCGATAGGGAACAAGGGAAAATTCATCAAAACAGAAGAGATGTCAGATTGAATTGGGGGGCCATATAATAAAGTATCATTCAGTGAAGTTCCGTTGGCATCCAAAGCAGAGCCATTAATGACTACTCTTATGTTTTCCTTTAACATTTCATTCTTCCAAACAGGATGGTGATTAAGATAAATGACTTCAGATGGGGTATAGGAAGCATCATCTTTCCTGGTAACAACCTCCATGTGATCGAGCGCCTCATATTCTTCCATAAAATGAGTAAGCGGTCAGTTAAGATAAAATGGTGACAAGCATACTAAAAAGTGCTTGTTGAGTTTATTCACTTTGGACAATACAACTATGTCCCTCACACACATAAATGAAATTTGTGTCCTATTTGACACCTGAAATAAAAATGAGAAAAACAAATTTGACAAACTTCACGTTGTCGGCACTCTAACTGAGCCTTCATTCTGTCCACGTAGAATGATGCATCAATCTTGCATGTCAAACATAAATTTAAATTTTAACAATATTTTAAGCAATGCGTAGTTCCTCTGAACTATCACTAAAATTTCGTGAAATATGAAACGACGGTGGTTTCAAACATTACCCTAGTCTATACAATGCGTTTCATTAACGTGAACCGTAGTTCCAAATCTAAATTACATAATGAAAATATTTAAATATTTGTTATATACAAGTTTTTACAAAGTTGTGGTCAGCACAAACTTTTCTTCTTCTAACAATTAATTCTTAAAAGACTTTATTCCTTTCGCTGTTTCTATGAACATCTCATTTTAATTAATATCACCGATACCTATTATAATTGGAAGTATTAACATACTGGTCACATAAAAAAAGAACAATTGTGACGAATGATGAAGTAAAGCACTGTTCAAAGTTTTCACACCAATCTTTGAATAACTTCCGATAGTGGTGAATTTCGTTGCAAGACTCTCAGTTACAAATTCATTAACATTGATATTAATTTAGGTGCATGGCATATTACTTCATTCCAGACCTCTGTTTTCAAAATTCCACAAATAATTAATTTACTTATTGAACACCTTGTACAGAAACTTGCCTCAGTGCAACAATCAACTTCGCACTCCCTGTGAACAAATCTAGGAAACATCTTCAATACGCTTACTTTATCAACAATGCGTACTTCATTTACGCCAAACTTCGCACGGAATCTCAAATGCTAAAATCATTTCAATGCATTCTACACTAATGCAAGGAAAATCAGTGACCGTATTTCATATCCACCCAACTGTGAATATTTTTCAAGTCATACTACAACAAATCTTCAACTACTTCTTATACAATTAATAGCAACCCGACCTGGCTCAACACCATCTATATACAGGCCAGCGCGCTCTGACGTCACCGGTCCCCGCTAAGAAAAGTGTGGTCCTAGCGGACATGTTGAATTTGTCTTGCTGGAGTGTTTTCGTTGAAGTTCAGTGCAGTGAATTTTTAATGTTTAAATGGTGAAAGATGCCTCATCGCTGCTGTGTAACAGGTTGTCGTGGCAATTATTATATTGGACCAAGGGTCCATGTCTTCAGATTCCCCATGGACGAAGAATTTAAAGTGAAATTAATAGCTCAATGCTATTCCACGAAAGGACTTCCCGCCAACTCAGTTCACGAGAGTAAGTAATACATTTTATGATATTGGCAGTTTAGGATTTCGATATAAATAATTGGGGTTTTAATGTACCGGTACCGTACTTTTAATTTATTTTACTTTATTTACAATTGCATCGTTGTAAAATAAATAAATAAATAGTCTAGTATAAAAATAGATAAATAGATAGCCTACCGGTAAATAAATAAATAAATAAATTAAACTATATTTTCTGCCTATATAATAAAGCATTTGGAGATATTAATACAATTCCGTAGGCTTACTTTTATAATACATTACACTCTTATTTTGGATGGTATATGACACATTAAGCTATACTTTTAGGTTAGACTACATTTTGTCTTACTCCTCAGGTAATTGTAAATATGTACCGGTATTATTTTGCACAGTATATAAATTTAAAAAAGATGCCTACCATTAATATTGACTAAAGTATAGACTAGGTCTACATGTAAATATTTTGAATATGCAATAGACGCAAGCTAGTTTAAGCAGAAATTAAGCCTACAAGTGCATGTTTAGGCCTAAAGGTTATCACATACTGTATTTGCTTGTGCCATATAGCCTACACTTTAAAGAAACTGATATATTGTGGGAAACAATCTTTCCTGGCTGTCCATCATATTTTGATTCAGTGGCTAAAAGAGAAAATTCAGTTTTTTATTTAAATTTAAATTACAGCAGGGATTTGGAGCTTGGTTACTCTGTTCTTGTACACGAGCAACTGGAACTTAGAATTGATTACAAACACACAGAAATTGTAAAATTAGGGAGTTCTTTTCAATTGCCTCTGGTATTGAATAATGTGACAGGTAGCCTATTCATACAGTTTTAGACAACATAATTGAGAGCAGTCCACGCCATGCAGTATTTCTCATTTGTGCAGTATGATTCAATTCATCTCATATTAGCTGGAACGTTTACACTTTACTGTAAGGAAATATTGAGATACAGCTCTGATATCCCTTTTGCCTCTTTATTACAAAATTTATTTCAACACATGCTTACATTTAAACCTCCTAGTCAATACTATTACACATTTAAACCTCCTAGTCAATACAATTCCACAACACATTTATTCGACAAACGGTAGAGGAAATCTCATTTATATTCCTAATATGACAGAAGTCCACAATTGGAACAACAGATTCTGTATCTGTATAATAAGAGAATTGTAACTGTCTTATCACAGTTAGTGGCATATCCTAACTTATGACTTAATACTCAAGGAAAAATATACTTTTATGCCTTTTGCTGCATAGTTTTTTGCACAGTATTTCTGAGAAATATAGATTTTATCATGGTTTTTCTTCTACTGTGTGGTCCTGGACATAACTCTTCATGCTGCACATTTGACATTTACAGCAGTTTAAATATCACTCTGGTGCCCGATGACTACAAAATGTGACTTTTATAGGATGGAGTTAACGTTAGCAGTAGTGTTGTCTTAGATTTCAGTGACATTCACTTGATTTGCTTGTTGACACTGCAATGGTAATACTCATGTAAAGCAAATGTCTTTTTTTATTTCATTTTTTATGACAAAACATGTTTGCCATTTGTGCAACATCTTATGCCAAAATTTAAAAAGTGGAACACGTGTTGGTCATCTCATGGAAAAATATCTCTTCCCACAAATATTATTGGACAAATTATTCTTTCTACCTCTACTGAGATTTTACAGGAATGTATTTAAGAAATAAAACAGTGCTAGTATGTCATGGTGGATAGATCCCCTATTACACTGAAATTTCATTTTGTTATGCAGGTGTAGCTCTCAAAACAGCTACTCTCATTTGCAATAATTAAAATTATCCATTTCTCTTGTTAATCTTTAATTTCTTGTAAATAATTTATTTTATAAAATAGCCCAGTTTTTAAAGCAAGGCTCTGGAACTGTTTCAAGTTTCTAAAATATGGTTGTGGAATGTACCATTTACTTAACAGCAAAAACAAAAGTAAAATTAATGGAAACATCACAGATCTAAAGTTGAACAAAGTTTTATGAAAGAAAGCTTTTCAGTCGGTCAACACAAACACAAAACTAAGGTTTGCCAATTAAACTACCCTGAATATATCTTCTGAATACAGCTAAAAATGTCAAATGTATACTGCTTCTGAATTTTTTTTTTGCTTATTTACACTCCTTCCTTTCTGGAATAGAATTTTGTACCAACAGCAAGAATGACCCATGGACATTTCCATGTTGATGGTCAAGTGTAGTGTATTTGCACTACTTTGTAATCATTCTTTCACAAACGGAATGATTACTTCTCAGATGAGGTGTAACTTCCAAATATGAAGTACAGTATTAGCACTGGTAGCAAGCCACATACAGTATGATGTGTATGATAAGAGGACAAAATGTGTTGGTCATTTATGCGACATCAATTTATATCCACATTTCAAATGGTATTGAGAACATTAGCTCAATGAGTGGACAAGCCATTCCTTCAGTGTTGCCTTTTTACATAGCAACATCCTACTTCTTTTTCTTCTGCTTTAACTCTGGAAAATGATAGTATCCTGATGTTTTTGAGAATTTTGCTGCTAGGCATTTAAAGTATTTAAGAAAGCATATAATTCACTTTCTTCTGTGGTACATAAATATCCAAGCGTATTTAATATGAAACATACTCTTTCTATTTATATCACTGAGCATCATTTAGTGTATTAATATTTCATGAATTGCATTGGTTTCTTAAAAAGTGTATTCATGAGTAAATAGGGGAACAGATTAATATAGGGCTCCCAACTGAACATCTTGGCAGGCATGGTATAATTAGCCTCTATTATTATTATTATTATTATTATTTTATTTTTAATCAAACCAGACATTACACAAAATAGTTTTTGAAATGTAATTGAATCCTGTGGATTCAGAAGAAAGAGAACATTTTTTAACGTCGTAAACAAGGTTCATATAAATGTAAGGTAACTTAAATTGGAATATTATTTTTTCTTTAACTGTAGTCTGCAAGTCAACGTTTGAGGAAGGGAAGATATTTCACTGATTGATACCTATTATTTTCAACAATCATCTTCCCTCAATAAAAACTATACAGAGTTTGGGGAGGTTCCTCTGTGTTGGAGAATGTTAGATGCCTGATTCTCCCGGTTTGTAGATAAGAATATCAATAACTTATAAACCTACTTTAAGTTTGAATGTGTAATATTGACAAGAATTTGGAGAATGCCATCAATTTTAAGCAGAACATGAATGAAAATATCAAGGCGATACCAATCAAATTGTGATGTAATGTGTTGTCTATATCTGTGCTTTTTAAATGACTCTGGACCATACTCTCGTAAAATTTTCTACACTATAATATTATATTTACCCTTGTTTACTTTCCTCTGTATCCTTCATTCAACCAGAAGACAATCTTAGTAAGGAGGATCAATTCACAGAGTTTTATGACTAATGATCATAGTTGTAGTAATAATAAATACTATTATAATAGTAATATCGTACATAAATTGCATCCTTTTTAACAAGCTTTCCTTCCTAGTGATGTTTTAAATAGAGTGCAGGTAAACAGCGCGGAGTAGATTTTCACCGACTGCCCGTGCGTTAGTTGTAAGTTAACTGTATTCACAGGTATATTTCTAAAATGGGATCTAATGATGATTCCTAGCGAAATCAGCAGTACATATTTTGTGCAGTGACTTTCTTTTTACGGATGTTTGTAGTCTCTGTACTGCTGTTTTCAGTCAAACCATCACACACACAGCATGAAAGACATATTGTTTCGTCAGGTTCTCAGTCAAGTGAAAGAATATCATATTTTGCGTTGGTATGCTGAGTCCAGTCGAACATAAAATTTAACGCACTGAGAATAACGCATATTACGAAGCGCACTCCCTGCTCAAACTTTCCGGACCACACTCGTGACGTCACGCGCAGAGCGAGCAGGCTTTAAGTATAGAAGGTGTTGCCTGGCTTCGCCCGGGAGAATGCATTAGGTGATAAGCGCTTTTTTTTCTCCAGTGTCAATGAACAACGACCAATATCCGTTCTACGTCTCGGCATGATGGGTTAAAATCACTGACTGGACTATTAGTTATATTATCATGTGCAACAAATTCTTGTCAGATGTAAATTAAGAATGGCGACGTGCATGAAACACAAATCCCCCTTCCGTAAGTAAACCCGAGTTGCACTTCCACGGAAGCTCCAAACACAACCACCCTTCTCAGAAGTCTTAACTCAACACGACTCAATGGTTTGCTGCTGGCTGTATCTGGGGCAATAGGTTCGCCCGCTAGGTAGGCTGTAACAGGGATGATAGATTCGCCCTTAGATAGCTCGTAAACTGTTGTCTCAGTAGTTGAATGGACATGGTTGGAAGAAATTAAAACGTAAAAACACTCATAGTGGGCGATGTATTGAAGATAGACATATGCTCTCCAGGACTTTTTTGTAGAACTTTTCATGCTGAACAATTCTTACACTCATAGTATTTAGATATTTTTAACAGTTTGCCCAGCGTAAGCTTACAAAGTGCTCGGACGCCATTTTTTTTTACTTTTCCACCGAAATCGTTACTGCTCGGCTTCCTTTGATCATAAATAAATTCTTTTCTACAGAAATCATCCTCGAGATATGCTTTGCAGAATAGTGAAAACCGCATGAAAATCCATCCAGTGGTTCTCGAGTTTACCCGTAACATCCAAGAATCGGGGACTTTGTTTTATACTAAGTAGAGATTATACGCCAATCAGTATAATTTAATATAATATAATCCTCCTTCCCTCCAATCTAAATTGGCTGTGAATTTTGCGGAACGAAAAGTTCACAGGCGAAATGACAGTTGCACTTCCAGGGAATGGCGAGGTGAATGAAACTCAAACCCCCTTCCGTCCAATCTTAACTTGACTGTGTTTCACAGGCGAAATGAAGAAAACCCGAGTTACACTTCCAGGGAAACTCCAAACACAACCACCCTTCTCAGGAGTATTAACTCAAAACGACTGGACGATTTGCTGCTGGCTTCTATCTGGGGCAATAGGTTCACCCGCAAGCTAGGCTGTAAGAGAGATGATAGACTCGCCCTTAACTAGCTCGTACTCTGTCGCCTCAGTAGTTGAATGGACATGTTTGGAAGAAATTAAAACGTAAAAACACTTATAGTGGGCGATGTATTTAAGATAGACATATGCTCTCGCGGACGTTTTTTGTAGAACTTTTCATGCTGAACAATTCTTACACTCATAGTATTGAAATATTTTTAACGGTTTGCCCAGCGTAAGCTTACAAAGCGCTCGGATGCCAGTTTTTTTTTCGACTTTTCCACTGAAATCGTTACTGCTCGGCTTCCTTTGATCATAAATAAATTATTTTCTACAGAAATATTCCTCGAGATATCCTTTACAGAATGGCGGAAACCGCATCAAAATCCATCCAGTGGTTCTCGTGTTAACCCGTAACAAACACAAATCGGGGACTTTGTTGTATACTAAGTAGAGATTTCCTAGTGCTTCGCATTCAAATTCATAAACTATAAATAATTCAGTACATCATTCGTAGTCACCCTGTAGCTCTCATTTATATCTTTTATTTCAAACATTAAATTTAATTGTGGTATTACCGTAACTTTCTGAGTATAGTCTGCAAGAATTCATATTTAAATACAAAAAAGCATTTCCTCCCTTCCGTAAATTTAAATTATGAATATAATTTATTTAAGTCCATCCTGACTTATTTCCGACACGAGATTGACTTACAATATGTCACCCTGTCATATTTTCTTTCGATATTTCTATACATATTTCTTAACAATGAAGTTTCTGAGTTCTCTTCATGAAAGATATAATTACAAAATTTATTTGTATTTATTAACGCTCTAGTTATTTATCTTTACATTTATTAATGTTCTTAGAACATTATAGCAATTGGTTATTTTATTCCAATATTCAAATTTCAGTATCGTTCTCAATAACTATCTGCTTCAACATAGTAGTAATGACGTTATATTATTTATCTTGCCATATTAATTATAAAGAATTACTTTCACAGAGTATATCTGCCGTAGTGTAATACAGCATTTATTACACGAAGTAATTTTTAATACTTTCGAAGCCTGTTGTAACATTCTAAGCTTTCGAAACTTTCTGTACTTTCGCAAAGTTACAAACTTTCTAAACATACTGTACTTCGACCATCGACGCATTCCACATCTCTCATAAAACAAATTTAATTTCGCCTCGCAAGTTTTAAATATAATGAATCTACAATTTAATTTTACTTAATGTCAGAAACGATAACTCGCTGACGAAAATGTCAATCTGACTGAAATTTGCAAGGACATGGCAATAAAAAACGTGAATTTGAACATTACTACACTACTAAATAACAATTAAAACACTTTTATACCTTAAACTGATGTGAAGATTCTGCTTAGCATGCTGACACCAAGCATTTGGGATGCCTGCCTGTCAAGTGGACAGCTGGTCGCGCGGACCACATGTGCCGACCTGCACTGCTGTGATGTAACGAGAGGATCGTCACTGTCAGGACATTTACCCCGGAGCTCGCCTCCCGTCCTCGCTCGTAAAACGGCTTCCCAACTTCCGCTGGTTGCTTCGATCTTCAGACATGTCACTGTCACACGACTGCAGCTCTTGTTTCTCAGTAAAATCTTCTTCCATAGTTAGTGTTCTCTGAGTATTCCTAGATGAATATGGGATCTCATTGTAGCGTAGTTTATTCCGTGAATTCAGTGTGTCGTGGACATGATTTTCCACGAAACCCATAATATGAAGTCATTCTGGATTTCACACTCTTCATTGACGTAAGTTAACATATTTACGACTGGACTAACAGTAGTACAAGTTCATCGATGTATTCCGGGCTTAAGGGCCGTGTTCCAGGGGCTTGTGACGGTCCCGACGTTTCGCCGAAAACTGCGTCCGGCATTTTCCAGGGTTCCTCTGACTTCGACAGCAGCGAAGCACTCATTCCACTGAGTGCTCCTCCATGGACTTCCTTCAGGACTTCCTCCGTCATAGCATTTGGAACGACGACTTGTTCCCGAGATGTCTTCCCGTCGGTGCTCTCCCAGGTACGGCAGATGAGGCCATCCCTTACAATCAGCGAGTCCCACTGCGCCCAGTAGGACTTAAACTTTGGGCTGCAGTCACTCACAATGTTCCACCCGGGTCTTTGGACACAGGCCCTCTTCCACTCGGCTATCAGTCCCTGGTCATCATCTTCTGCTTGTGCCCGCGTGAAAGATTCGCGGCTCCAGCTCCCTTGAAGTTCCACGGTAGTCCTTCGGCACTGTATCCCGGTGTTCTCCTCCCTTCTGGTACAGAAGGTGCAGTCTTCGGGGCACGGTCTTCGTGACAGGGCGTCGGCATTAGAATGCAGTTGGCCTTTCCTGTGCTGGATCTCAACGTTGTACTGTTGAAGCCTCTCTAACCAACGCGCGAGTTGACTCTCGGGCTGTTTGAAGTTCAGGAGCCACCGCAAGGATGCATGATCGGTCCTGATGAGAAATTCTTGCCCGTACAGGTACTTGTGGAAGTGTTCGATGGTCTTCACGATGGCGAGCAGTTCCTTCCTGGTGACGCAGTAGTTCCTCTCTGGCTTCGACAAGGCTTTGCTGAAGTAGGCCACTACTCTCTCCTCGCCGTCCACTATTTGCGACAGGATTCCCCCTATACCAAAGTCGCTGGCATCGGTATCGACGATGAACCTTGTTCCAGGTCTGGGGTAAGCCAGAATAGGCGCGGTGCACAGAGCCTGCTTGAGTTGTTCGAAGGCACTGTGGCATTCTGCTGTCCATGTGAAGAGTTGGTCCTTCTCAGTCAGTCGATGCAGTGGTTTGGCGATGTCGGCGAATCCTCTCACGAAGCGACGGTAATAAGTGCAGAGTCCCAGGAAGCTTCGTAGTTGGGACTTGTCCTTCGGAACTGGCCACTCCCTCACAGCTGCGGTCTTTTCTGGGTCGGTGCGCTCCCCTTCCTCGGAGACAATATGCCCAAGGTACTGGACCTGCTTCTGGAAGAGCTGACACTTCTTGGGGCTCAACTTCAGCTGGGCAGCCCGTAGCTTCATCAAGATCTCCTTCAGGTTGCTGTAGTGCTCCTCGAAGCTTCTCCCCAGAACGATGACTGGCAGGTCTTCCAGTGTAGTCCCCTCAGAATGGACTCCATTAGCCTTTCGAAGGTCGCAGGGGCGTTGCACAGACCGAATGGCATGACGGTGGACTGCCAGAGCCCGCTGCCCACAGAGAACACAGATTTCTCGCGGTCCTTAGGGTGGACCTCCACCTGCCAGTAGCCACTCTTAAAATCCAAGGTGGAGAACCATCTTGACCCTGATATGGTGTCCAGGGTGTCGTCGATCCGGGGTAGAGGGAAGCTGTCCTTCTTCGTGACGTCATTTTCCCGCCTGTAATCCACGCAGAACCTGGTGGAACCGTCCTTCTTCACTAGCCCGACCGGAGAACTCCAAGGACTATGTGATGGCTCGATCACTCCTTGCTCCTTAATCTCCTCTACCATCCGGTCGACTTCGGCTTGCTTGGCGAGCGGTACACGTCGGAATGGGGCCATAATCGGTGCGCTGTCCCCAACGTCGATTCTGTGCTGGACCAAGCTTGTCCTGCCGAAGTCTTTGCTCCCCACGGAGAAGACATCCTGGAATTCACGTAGCAGGTCCTGAAGTTGGCGTGATTGTTCCTCGTCTAGCGGGTCTTGGGATCCTTGGTACAGTTTCTGTAGTTCTTCTGGCAGTGCGTGTCTTCTTCGGTGGTCCGTCTGCAGGTGTCCGTCCGTCGTATCTGTGATGCGGGCAATCCAGGTAACGGGCTCGCAGACTCCTAGGTTGGTGTCCCGGTGAACCGTATTGTCGTAGTCGTTCAGGTTGAACAGGCGGACGTACGGCCGAGACGTCGTGTTGATGAGGGTCTTGGCAATTAGCAATCCTTTTGTCTGGATGTCCTCATATTTTTGGCTCGATGATAGCCGCCACTCCCTCAGCAGTTCCGTCGACAATTACGGCAGCGCTGACTTCCGTCCTGGTGGGAACGATGACGTCCTCTCTCAGACTTACTCGTCGTGCGGTGACGGCCTCGTGTGCTGGTTGCAAAGCAAGTTCCCCACCTCCGAAGTGCAGAGTGTTGGTACTCAGGTCCAAGATGATGTTGTTCTGGTCCTGGAAGTCCAGTCCGATGATCACTTCGTTTGATACATCAGCCACGAGCACTGGATGCTTCACCGCCCGTCGACCAATGACGAACTCCAGAGATGCTTCGCCATGTACCGGTGCGGTCTCTCTAGTCGCGGTTATTAGCTGGAGGTTCCTTTGCGTGGGTTGCACTCTCCACTTCGGGATTACGGTGGGATTGACGATGATCCGCGACGCTCCCGTGTCGATCAGCATGGGCCAGCTTACTCCGTTGACGACTCCGTCGACCATCAGGCTGCTATTATCCCTCCGTAACTGCGTCACACGAACTTGGACTGCCGGCGCTTGACGACTGTCACAAGCCAACCTTTGCCCCCCAAGGCTGGCTAATACTCGTTTCCCTGCGCCGCACGGTTTTCGGACGACTGATTTCCCGTCGGATTCCCTCGGCGGCGGCGATCACCGCGGTCCTTGCTCAGGTGGCCTTTCTTACCGCAGGTCCAGCAGGTCGGTAGCCCTCTTCCGGGCCACCTCTCCGGTTGTCTTCCGGCTGTGTCGTTGCTGGTGGTGCCGCGACTATCGAAGAAACGGCGTAGAGCCTCCATTTATTCGTCGGCCAAGGTCTTGGTCTCGTTGGTTTTTACTGGTTCGTCGACGTCCACTTGACGCACCCGCGCGTGCATCCTAGATGCCTGTTTTGCCGTCTCGAACTCAAGTGCGCGGCTCAGTGCATCTGCCAGGGTCTTATTGCGCGCGAGTCGCAGCGCCTGTTGAGTGTCCGAGTCCCGTAGCCCGTCGGTGAAGGTCTGCGTCGCTAACTGTTCCAGAAAGTCGGCCGGCGCTATTGGGTAGGCGAGCCTTACGAGGCGTGCGATGTCCACCTCGAACTCCTGCAGGGTTTCCGTGTTCTTTTGTATCCGGGTCCGGAGCTGCATCTGGTAGGCCTGCTGAAGATGGCTATCTCCATATTGGGACTCCATATGGGCGATTAGTGAAGCGTAGTCCTGGGATCCAGTCGGGATGGCCTGAAGGACGTTAAGGGCGTCCCCTCTCAGCGCTACAATGAGAGCTGTAGCCTTTTCCGTGCTGTTCCAGTTGTTTATGGAACAGGCTGCCTCGAACTGACGTAAATAGGTGCTCCAAAGGACCTTTCCGTCGAAGGTTGGGGGCGTCACTCTGCTCTGTCCCGCTCCTGATATTCCCGGTGTACCTGCGGGCGGGCGTCGGCGCATCTCGGCAACTTCCTCTTGAAGAGCGTTGAATCTCGCTTCCATCCCCGTCGGCGGGCGTTGGTTCAGCTCAGCAATTTCCTTTTGTAAAGCGTTGAATTTCTCTGCCACCCCCGTCAGTGAGCGTTGGCGCAGTTCGGCAACTTCCTGTTGTAGAGCGTTGAATCTCGCTTCCATCCCCGTCGGCAGGCATTGGCTCAGCTCAGCAATTTCCTTTTGTAAAGCGTTGAATTTCTCTTCTACCCCCGTCAGTGGGCGTTGGCGCAGTTCCGCAAATTCCTCTTGTAAGTCGTCGAACTTCTTTTCCACTGCCGTGACTTCCTAACCTAGGCCCTGTTCCAATTTCCTTTGAATTCCTGTAGTTTCGTCAGCAGACACTCTTCCAGATTTTTCTGGCCATCCATAAATTTGGCGGTTAGGTCCTCTGCTAGCTTATTCTGACCGTCTTCCATCTTCTTCAGGTCCACTGCTAACTTCTTCTGGCTGTCCTCTAATTTGGAAGTTAGGTCCTCGGCTAACTTCTTCTGGCTGTCCTCTAATTTGGAAGTTAGGTCCTCGGCTAACTTCTTCTGGCCGTCCTCCATCTTCTTCTGGCCATCTTCCATCTTCTTCAGGTCATCCTTCAGGTCCTTGGCCAATTTCTTCTGGCCGTCGCCCATCTTCTTCTGGCCGTCCTCCATCTTCTTCTGGCCGTCTTCCATCTTCTTCAGGTCATCCTTCAAGTCCTTGGCTAATTTCTTCTGGCCGTCTTCCATCTTGGCTCCCATGCCACTTAACTTTTCTAGCAATGCTGCAAATTGCGCTTCCATTTTAGATGGTTGTTTTGTAAAGGGAAAATTAGAGAATTGTGGTAAAATGACCTGGGGTAATGACGAAAGGGTAACTTGCCCTATTTTTCCTCGTGATCCTGTTTAAACATAGAAGTTCTAGAAACTTCTTCTTGATTTGTCTCTACAAGTTTCACAATAAGTGACCTGCCCTATTTGTATAAATTACAATCGTAATTACTGTTTAAATATAAGAAGTTATAGAAACTTCTACTTAATTTCTCTCTCTTTTTTGTTTTAATTTCATCTTTGTTATTTGTTCATAATTTTAAGATTCCCACTCAGAAATTATTAAAGCACTCACATTGTATCTCATCAATTCGGCAAAGCTAGAATTACTTTATAATTGTTGTTACAAACGTTAAAACTGTCTAATTTAAGCACAACTTTTAAAATCTTATTCAGATTTTTAGTGCTTACCACAAGTCTTAAACTTGTACCCAATTTAACGTTGTTTATTAATTATAAACCTGTTATCGTTAGGTTTCAGATTTTCACATGTTGTAAACTTTTATAAATCACAATCGTGATCTAAATGTTGTTAATTCTTCAAAGTTTAATTCATTGTTAATAAATCTTTATTAGTTTTTTCGTTATTCTTTTCCCTAGATTCACGATTAGGTAGGACCCTGTCTTCTCTGACTCTTCCTAGAGGCTTATGCCCTCTTTAAAAAACTCTCAAATCAAATTAACAATAGTTCCACTATTTGTTGCATTTGAACAAGAACTTTTAGTCACAAACTTATTAAAGCCTCTCTTAGCTTTATTAGCTAATTCTAGTGAGCCAGCAAGGCACTTTAAGCTAGCTCTGCAAGCTTCCTACTTGTTGAGATTGTCTCTAAACTTGTGGTTCGTTTTCAAAATTTAAGTTTTTCTCATTGTCTAAATTTTTAGTTGGCGCATGCTGGGTAAAAGCCATTCTTAAATGCAACTATTGGTTCTCTTACCAAAATTATTCCCAAGGGTATAATTGCCTCATTGCTACTCTTCCTGGATATATTCAGTTTCTCGTTGGAGATCCTATAGTTTGAAGAACTAAAACAACACGGCTAATTCAATTTATTTGTATTCTTCAAAATATTTGTTTAAAACAAACTCCTTTGAAGGGATACATAGTAAACTCATCATTTCTTTCTTTGCCAGACCACCACCCTTCCACATAGTAGCCGAATCTTGGCTTGAAAGGGAAGGTACTATCAACTCTCGCCGGCAAATAGCCCAAGCTCCAGCCGCATTTCCCGTTAGCTACGGCCAGGTCCATACCTTCTTTAGGTGTTTCACGGGCTTTGCGGTGACACTCGTCTCTCAACTTTGTCTTTGTTTGGTGTTGGACTCTCGTCCTATTATCCACACTTGTTCCTTATTCCGAAACCCACTTCCCTTTACTTCTCTCTTCATCTTACCTTGGGGGTAAGGTTAATTCCTAGCAAAAACCTACCCAAACTTTGGTGCCGAAACCGGGGAGAGACCATTTGTCAATATTTTGCAAATTATTAATATCTACTTTGAATTTTTCAGCTATAACTTCGCAGTGCAAAGCTGGTGAGGTGGAAAGGGGTTGCTTCTGTCTCCTTTGGTGCAATTCTCCCTTTCAACTTATTTCCTGCCGCCAGTCTGACAGCACTTCCAAAACTCCACAGTTTCGTAAGTTATACTTCAATTTACCCATTTCCCCATGCCTTCCACAGATAAAGATAAGGACGGCAGGGATGAAAAACTTACTTCCAAACGAGCATCTCATAAAGGGCAATATACCCAATTTATAAAATACGTCAAGGAGCTAGATCCTTCAGAAGCTCAATTAGATTTGTTAAAACATCGCGTAAAAGATTATGAACGTTCTTATGAGATTTATTGCAACATTCAAACTGAAATAGAAACTTGCATGCTCAATCAAACTGATGATCGAGTAGAAGTAGAAAACCAATACTACGAAGGCATAGGCATAGGCTGTGCCTTTAAAATAATACGCCAACTCGAAGAAGAAGAAGAAGAAGAAGAAGATGATGATGATGATGAAAAGAAAAAAAGAAGGTTCTGTTCCCGGTTCCCTTCACGAACAACAAACCACTTCTCGTGAGGGCACTCACAAGCCCAAACCAATTCTACCTAAGATTAATTTGCCTCACTTCTCTGGAGACGAAACTACTTGGGATTCTTTCTATGAACTATTTTGCTCTCTTGTTCATGACAATGAAGACATTCAAGTCATCTACAACTTTCATTATTTGCGATCTATTCTCCGCGGTCAAGCCCTACAGTTAGTTTAGGCGCTCCCATGAAGTGCTGAAAACTACCCCATTGCCTTTAACCTGTTGAAAGAAAGATACGGTAATTTACGGTTACGTATTCAACGCCACATGAAGGCCCTTTCCAATTTGCCTGCGTCACAGCACAATGACGTCACTAGTCTGCGTACCCTCATTGATACAACACAACTTCACGTTAAAGCTCTATCCCAAATAGATCAACCCACTGAACACTGGGACACTTTCCTAATACATTTAGTTGTTTCTAAAGTCGATGTTGCTACCCTCAAGGCTTGGGAATTGGAACTTCCCAAAGACGACGATTACTCGTACGAGCATTTAGTGACCTTCATAAATGCTAGATGCCAACTCTTCACTGCCTTAGCTAATCAAAGTGAACCCTCTTCTCCTAGCTCTAAACTTGAATTACTGTCCCTCAAATATAAAACCGAACACGTAGCGTCTAGTACCCAAAAACCCGGGTCCAGCTCGTCTAAACTAAAGTCAAACGCCACTGGTTACCCAACTAGGTCTAGTGAACGCCGTATTGCTAGTTCTCTTGCTTTAAACACTCAGAGCGAACCCCGTAAAAGTTTAAATGAACCATTAAAGTGCATACTTTGCAAAGATTTCCACGCTTTATATCTATGCAAATCTTTTAAAGAACTGTCAGTCGACGACAGAAGAAAATTAGTTTCCCAGAATAAGCATCGCTTCAACTGCCTTTCACCCAAGCATTCTGCTTCTAATTGTAAGTCTTCAAGACTTTGTTACCACTGTGAAAAACCGCACCACACTTTACTGCATCGTCATGAACAATTGAGGTCATCAGCAGCATCTACTTCTCAGAAGAATGATAATACTGGCACTCCTAATGCTTCATCTTTCATTCAGAACGCTAAATCCTTGCGCAGTGCTCAAGTACTATTGCCCACTGTCCAAATTGAAATCCAGGACAAATTCGGCAACTGGGTCAGTGCACGCGGTCTTCTTGATTCAGCGGCAACTCATGATTTTGTGTCCAATTCTTTGATTAGAAAATTAGGCCTACCTGTAAACCCCACTTCTATCAATGTATCAGGCATTAATAGCTTAAAGTCGCAAGCTTTACAGTTTTCAAAGCTAACCATAAGAGACACTTGTCACAGAAATAACTTTCTCAAACTGAATTGTCTCATTCTCAACAGCATAGGAGAAGACACTCGAAGTCACTCTGTCGATATTTCAGGTTTAAACATTCCCCCGCATTTAAGGTTAGCCGATCCTCTGTTCAATGTACAAGGCCCCATTGACATATTCTTTAGTGCCAATGTTTTCTTGAATTGCCTTCGTAAACAGGTTCGTAAGTTATCTTCAAACGTGGTTGCCAGAGACACTAATTTTGGATGGCTCGTTACTGGTCAACTTCCTCATTATTCTCCCCAACCCGTATCGCAGTGTTATTTCGCTAATACTGATTTGGAACAGTTCTGGAGGTTGGAAAGCGTTGATTCTCCTAACGTAACCTCTTCAGAAAACTAATTCTGTGAGCAACTTTTCTTGAACACTACCACTCGTTCTCCTGAAGGCCGGTTCATTGTTCAGGTGCCAAGATTACTTAATCCCCCTAAACTTATTAATTCTCAACCTAAAGCTCGAAAAGCTCCCTTTGCTATCGAGAGCAAATTCAAGAAAGAAACTCTCGTTAAACAACAGTACAGTGATTTCATGGATGAGTATGAAAGCTTAGATCATATGGAAGTTGTCAGCAAATCTGATGACGAATTGCACCCCCCAATTGAAACGGTTTTCTTAAATCATCATCCCGTGTGGAAACACCCTCTTGTAAAGGATAAAATCCGAGTCGTTTTCAATGGTTCATCACCTGACGTTAATGGCAACAGTCTTAACGATACTCTTTACTCTGGTCCCGCTATTCAGTCAGATTTATCTGCTATACTCTCAAATTTTCGATAATTTCCCATAGCTGTTATAGAGGACAACAAACAGATGTACCGTCAGGTTTTAATTCAGCCTGAACAACAAGATCTCCAAAGAATTTTGTGGCGCGATGAAACTAGCAAGCCCATTAAGATATTTCGCTTAAAGACAGTCACTTATGGCTTAAAACCATCCGCTTTCCTTGCTATCCGATCCCTACATCTGTTAGCCTCTCAAGATGGTCATTTATTTGATTCTAAAGGTTCTGAAGACCTAACTACATCTTTTTATGTAGACGATTATCTCCAGTCCTTCCCGACCCTTGAGGAAGCTTCTTAAGTGTCACTAGAACTTCAGGCATTGTTAAAGAATGGAGGATTCCCACTTTGTAAGTGGAATTCCAAATCCCATGAGTTTCTTGCCCAGTTTCCCATAGAAGATGTAGACCCCTCTTCCGTCAAAATCTGCGGAGATTCTGAATCCATAAAAACTCTAGGAGGTCACTGGTGCACTCGCACTGATACTCTCATCTACAAAGTCTCGCTTTCCGAAGAGCTCCCCAACACAAAAAGGCAAATTCTCTCTGAAATTGCAAACATTTTTGATCCGCTTCAATTCCTTGCTCCGGTTATTGTTATAGTCAAG
Organism: Meconema thalassinum; assembly: GCA_946902985.2. NCBI lineage: Eukaryota > Metazoa > Arthropoda > Insecta > Orthoptera > Tettigoniidae > Meconema > Meconema thalassinum. Next base: position 92,988,687 of record OX336389.2, read on the forward strand.
CTTTTCATTTAAGAGCTATGGTCGCTCAAATGTGAATGGGACGAAACTGTTCCCCTTTCTTTTCTTAATAGATGGCTTTCTTTTCGTAAAAGTTTGCTTGACCTTTCGCTCATTGAAATTCCAAGAAATTTAATTAATGCTCCTTCTAACACATCTTTCTTTCTTCATGTGTTTGCCGACAGTTCTGAAAAAGCTTACGGTTGCTGTGCATATTTGGTTTATCGCAATTCACTAAATGAATCTTCATTTTCAAACTTTGTTTGCTCTAAGTCTAAAGTTGCTCCTCTTAAAACTATTACTTTGCCTAGGCTTGAATTGTGTGCTGCACTCATGGCCGCAGAACTTGCCAAAAAATTGCACAAAGTCTTAAAGGTCAAATTTACGCAAACTTATTTGTGGAGCGATTCCATGATCACTCTTTCTTGGATCGCCAAAAACTCCATCCACTGGCAAACCTTTGTTGCTAACAGAGTTTCTAGAATTCAAACCCTTTCCTCTGGATGTCAATGGAGGCATGTGCCCAGAGCTGATAACCCCGCTGACATCATTTCTCGTGGATGTTTACCTTCTCAATTATTAGCATATCAGTTGTACTGGCATGCGCCCTCGTGGTTAATCGAAGACTCTTCTTGTTGGCCTTCTAAACCTCCACTTACAAACTCCAACTTGCCTGACGCTAAAGTATCTAAATCTACTGCTTCGTGTCTTGTTTCCAACGTTTCGCATCCCATGTTGTCCCGCTATTCTTCCTGTCACAAATTAATTCGAATTTTTGCCTATCTTCTCAGATGGAAATATCTGATTGTTGACCAAACCGTTTTTCCTAAACCGCATCTGAACAATCATGAATTGAATCTCGCTACCATTAAGGTTTTGCAACTAACACAGTAAGAAGCCTTTTCTTCTGAATTGTCTTTGCTTTCTGCTAAAAAGGATCATCCGAAATCTAGTCGTCTTCGTGCCTTAGCCCCGTTCCTTGATGACAATGGGTTACTCAGGGTAGGTGGCAGGCTCTCGCAATCTTTGCTTTCTGAGGACAAAAAGCATCATGTTATTTTGCCCTCCAAACATCACGTAACTTCTTTAATTATACATGACTTTCACTATCGTAACTTGCACGTTGGTACACGCACTTGGCTTTGCTTCTTAAGGGAAAAGTACTGGATTATAAATGGAGTTCATGAAGTTTCCTCTGCAATTCACAAATGCATTCCTGGGTTCAAAGCGAAACCTAAAGTTAATACTCAATTAATGAGCGATCTGCCCTCTTTCCGCTCTTCTCCTATACGTCCTTTTGCTTTAACTGGTGTGGACTATATGGGTCCGTTCCAATATCAATGCAATTCCCCTGAAGCTAAACGCAAATTGTTTGGTAAGCTCTATGTTTCTCTCTTTGTTTGCATGGTTACTGGCGCGATCCATTTGGAACTAGTAACGAATGCCTCCACTTCTTACTTTCTGTCAGCCGTCTCTCGCTTCACTGCCAGGCGTGGTGTTCCCTCTGAAATGTTTTCCGATAACGCTTCTACTATTGAAGGAGCAGCTTCATTGTGGAAGAAAGCCGTTACCTCTCCTTCCCCCATGGAACAAATGTCTAACTTCTCCTATTCTAAAGGTTTTAAATGGCGGTTTATACCTCCTTACGCCCATCATCACGGCGGCAGGTGGGAATCTTGCGTCAAGCTTACTAAACGTCATCTAAAAAAGGTCTTAGGTAGTCGCATTCTGATATACGAAGAATTTAATTCGCTGTCTATTCTGATTGAAGGTGTTGTTAACTCTCGCCCTTTAACTCCGCTTTCCAATGACCCTGATGACCAGCTTCCACTTACACCTGGTCACTTCCTTATAGGCACTTCACTTTCCGTCCCTCCTCCTCTTCCCAACTCTTACAGAGATTCTAATTTACCTATTGTTTGGCGTAAACTTGAAGCCCTCCGTAATTCTTTCTGGAAGAAGTGGAAATTGGAATACTTAACTTCCTTGGAACAGAGACAGAAGTGGTTTCTTTCTAATCCCGACATCAAAGTGGGGGACCTTGTCCTGGTTAGAGATGCTTCCCCTCCCTTGGTCTGGATCTCCGGGAGGGTGGCCGAGTGTTACCCGGGAAGGGATGGGAGAGTTGGGGAAGCCAAGATCTTGACCACTAATGGGCATATTACAAGACCACTGTCTTTAATTGCCTCTGTACCTTTAAATCCTTAATATTATGTTTCTTATTCTCTGTTGGTGTTTCCTCCTCCCAGCTTGGTGTATTCCTTGGCATACACGGTAAAACAGAGTGAGCTTTTGCTGCTCTTTGCTTTATTTCATTCCTTCATTTTTCGCAAACACCAACAGTGATTTCCTGGTTTTTCTTTGTTTGTGCACATTGCTTATATTACCTGTAAGTCTGTTCTAGATATATATCTTCCATGATCAACCTAGCGTCATCTAGCAGCGAATCTCTGAAGTTCCTCAATTTTTCCATGTACAAGAGGACTTCCTTACCAATCTAGCCATCGGATCTCGTCGCTATCGCCAGCTATCATCTCCGTGATCAAGAGGACTTCGTCTACATTCCCATCCTCCAGGCTTCGCTAGTGACGCCTTCTATCAACTCTTTGAATACAATTTCATCAAGATATTTAATTTTTGTAATGTTTGTCATTCTTATGTATATTCCTTTGTCTCCTACCCCCACTCTTTTCCTTCCTTGGTCCCTCCGCGCTTCGTTGAGTTGGTTTCACTTGTGCTTCAGTCGTCAAGACCTCCAGTTGGAGCCTATCTAGGGCACGTCTCCTCTCCTCGAGAGACAAACTTTTGAATCGGACGCCATGTCCAGATCTTAACTAACGGTCGCCTGGATCGCCTACTACAGAAATGAGCTAAGTACTATGTTCTTCGACATATTTTAATTGCTTTTAATTAGCTATACGCTTTTAATACCGTTGTATAGACAGTGAGAAGTTGCTAAATGTTGTGCAATTGCAATCTTCGCGGGATTGTCGATGTCAGGCTTTGTCTATCTAAGACAGCTAATCTTGTTAAACGAAGCAGCATTTCTTGTGCATGTTAACTGAGAATGAGCTCTCACACCGTGGGATTCTTATTAAACTAAATACTGTCTATAGAAAACTTAGCTCGTTCCACCGCTGGACTTTATTTACCCAATTCAACAGTTATGATTGTTCTGGAATTTTCTACGCCAAACAATTCATCCACAAGCTAAACCTTCGAGTATTTTCCACTCACATATGGAAATACTTTTTCTAACCAAGGAATTTTCTTTATGAACAGCTAATCAAAACCAAATTTGTCTCCCTTCGTGGGAATTTGTCCGCTGCATTCAACTATAACCTACAAATTTTTCAACGCAATAGACTCTCTCAAACCAAAATGCAACTAGTTATTTTACACCACCGCAATAACCTTCCTTTCTATAAACTTTCTGTGCTACAATAGTGAACTTTTCAACCACGTCAATAGACTATAGTGAAACCAGTGCTCGTTCAACTTCTCATCCGCGCCGCGCTCGTCCGAGAAAAATGAATAATGCCAAGAACTTTCTCCACAAAGTTCCTATTTCCTCTTCCACAACCACTCTTCACTAACATATTAGGTTAATCCTTAAATTTATGTCTATTTGTATGAGGCCTCGCCAAACCATAGGAGCCCTCCCAACTTTTCTCCATTTATAACTTATTCATTCTGTTTAAATATCAGCAGGTTGAAACTGCCTATTAACCTATTTTCTTTTCTTGCTAGTACAGGAATTGTTTATGTTCTAAATACTCAACTTTTCATTAATCTCGTTGATCCAGGTTTCACGAAAGGGTAACTTGCCCTATTTTTCCTCGTGATCCTGTTTAAACATAGAAGTTGTAGAAATTTCTTCTTAATTTTTCTCTTCAGGTTTCACAATAAGTGACCTGCCCTATTTGTATAAATTACAATCGTAATTACTGTTTAAATATAAGAAGTTATAGAAACTTCTACTTAATTTCTCTCTCTTTTTTTGTTTTAATTTCATCTTTGTTATTTGTTCATACTTTTAATATTCCCACTCAGAAATTTTTAAGCACTCACATTGTATCTCATCAATTCGGCAAAGCTAGAATTACTTTATAATTGTTGTTACAAACGTTAAAAATGTCTAATGTAAGCACAAATTTTAAAATCTTATTCAGATTTTTAGTGCTTACCACAAGTCTTAAACTTGTACCCAATTTAACGATGGGGCCGATAACCTAGATGTTAGGCCCCTTAAAACAACAATTATCATCATCATCATCATCATCAATTTAACGTTGTTTATTAATTATAAACCTGTTATCGTTAGGTTTCAGATTTTCACATGTTGTAAACTTTTATAAATCACAATCGTGATCTAAATGTTGTTAATTCTTCAAAGTTTAATTCATTGTTGAAAATCCACAGCCTGCTTCCAGTCTCCGACCGGGTCAGGAATGGAATGAATGAAGCCCCCATCTAGCGGCGAGGATATGGAATGTGCCGGCTGCCGAGGCCTGACGCACTCCTCTGGGGCAATGATTAAATGAATGACAGATGAAATGAAATGATAGTGGAGAGTGTTGCTGGAATTAAATGTTGACAGGGAAAACCGGAGTACCAAGAGAAAAACCTGTCTGCCTCCGTTTTGTCCAGCACAGATCTCACATGGAGTGACCGGGATTTGAACCACGGACCCAACGGTGAGAGGCCGGCGTGCTGCCGCCTAAGCCACAGAGGCTTTTTTTAATTCATAGTTAATAAATCTTTATTCGTTTTTCGTTATTCTTTTCCCTAGATTCACGATTAGGTAGGACCCTGTCTTCCCTGACTCTTCCTAGAGGCTTATGCCCTCTTTAAAAAACTCTCAAATCAAATTAACAATAGTTCCACTATTTGTTGCATTTGAGCAAGAACTTTTAGTCACAAACTTATTAAAGCCTCTCTGAGATTTGATACCTAATTCTAACTAGCCAGTAAGTGAAGTATAGCTCTCTCAGCCAGCTTCCTGCTTGTTGAGTTTTTCTCTACAACTTATGGTTGGTTTTCCAAATTTAAGTTTATCTCATTGTCTAAACTTTTAGTCGGCGCATGCTGGGTAAAAGCTTAGCCATTCTTAAATGCAACTATTGGTGCTCTTTCCAAAATTATTCCCAAGGGTATAATTGCCTCATTGCTACTCTTCCTGGAGATATTCGGTTTCCCGTTGGAGATCCTACAGTTTCAAGAACTAAAACATCACGGCTAATTCAAATTATTTGTATTCTTCAAAATATTTGTTTAAAACAAACTCCTTTGAAGGGATACATAGTAAACTCATCATTTCTTTCTTTGGTAGACCACCACCCTTCCACATAGTAGCCGAATCTTGGCTTGAAAGGAAAGGTACTATCAACTCTCGCCGGCAAATAACCCAAGCTCCAGCCGCATTTCCCGTTAACTACGGCCAGGTCCATACCTACTTTAGGTGTTTCACGGGCTTTGCGGTGACACTCGTCTCTCAACATTGTCTTTGTTTGGCGTTGGACTCCCGTCCTATTATCCACACTTGTTCCTTAGTCCGAAACCCACTTCCCTTCACTTCTCTCTTCATCTTCCCTTGGGGGTAAAGTTAATTCCTAGCAAAAACCTACCTACAGTTTCATGTTTCAATTGACTGTACAGCCTAGAAATTTGAAGTTACAAATGGTTTGATTTAACAGTGACTCCAGTGACTGTGTGTTAATGCTCATTTTCATCAATCAATTAATTAATGTTTTTGATTGTACCCAAAAAGTACATTTTTTCACTGTCCCAAGTTGCCCTTGAGATGGTGCAACTTGGTACGGTAATATAATTTTCATAGTACCCTTCCGTTGTGATGTCTCTGGCCCATGATAAACAAAATCCTGATTATGTGGGACACTACAGTCACTACCAAAATAAGAAATTATTGATGTTAGTCAAAATAAATGCATTTCTTTTATTTTGTATGCATTTTTTTTAGTACGGACATTCTGAAATCTACTTAATTCAAAGGAGGCTAGGCATATTGAAAACATATCTCTCTCTACTCATTAACTTCACAGGCAAAAAAACTTTCATGATTTGCTGCTTCTTAGCGTAGGCTACGTCATCAACTGAAGGAAAGACAAATATATTGGTTTTATTTCCTTGGTAGCTACGCAGAAATTTGCACTGATGGGTTCCATCATTTTCTATTGAAAGAACTTTCCCTACGAAAAACTTTTCTTTGTGCTTCTTGGTGCCTTCATCGTACACAAGTTTAATCATCACAAAATCATTAACACTTGGTTGGATGTGTCCAGAGGGTTCCTCGCAACTCACATCAGTACCATTTTCAATTTCTTCCCAAAATTCATCATCACATTCAGCATCTCTAAGCACTTCTGCACGAAAATTATCAAAGTCCAGTTCATCACTTGAATCGTGAATTGAAAATGATTCACTGTCCGAGTCCTCATTGTTACATTGCTTCTGTTTTTGTTTCTGAGAGAGAACTGAACTAGAGGTACCGGTACCCTCATGTGTTCCTTGTCTGCCCTTGAACCTTTTGCTTTTCACTTCTACAAGCATTTGAGGTGAAATGCTTTGCCCTGCAGCTAGCTGAATTTTCTGAATTCTTCCAAAGATGCTTTCCAGTGAAACTCTTCTACAGCTATTTGTGGTAGCCGTCTCAGAACTTGCTGTGAGTCAAGAGGTCTTATTCCACTTGCTCGGAAACCAGTAACTAACTTCTCTCCTGCTCTCTCTCTCTGCAAGACCATCCAAACACTTCTTCAGGAGACGTGGGAAGGTGTCTTTGGGAATGGTTCCACGATGCTTGCTTTTCCACTCTTCCAGAACCTTCCTCCATTCTACCTTCAATGGTATGAAGAATGCAAAATCCAATGGTTGGCAAAGATGTGTTGCATTGGGTGGCCGTAAAACAAATTTAACATTGTTTCTCTCGCATTCTTCTATCATTCTTACAGAGATGTGACTCGGGAGATTATCACCAATAATAGCCTTTGATTTGTCTCCTAAACTTTCTAGATATGGTAAGGCAAATGAAAGAAACCAATCTTCAAAGATAGGGCCTTCGAACCACCCAGACTTTGATCTATTATACCTGGATCCCTGAGGTCCTCCTTCCACCCAGGATTGGTAGAGATGGTCAGCCTTATAAACAATGTAAGGGGGTAGCGAATGCCCACTAGCTGTTCCAGCAAACATCACTGATATACTAGACTTGGAAGAATCCACCAAACGTTCTTGATGTTTGCAGGTCCGACGAACAATAACTTTCTGCCTACCTGGATCGTCGCACAAGTTGGTATCGTCATAGTTTAAGATCGCCTCAGGTGAGACATCATTTAGTGTCTTCTCTAGCTCTGTAAAGTAGTCTTTCATTAATTGCTGATCTACACCTGCTCTGGCTCGCTTAACGTTCTCACTTAACCTCACCTTCAATCGACCCGATTGTCTCTTTAGGAACGACTTCGCCCAGTCTACACTTGGTTTATTGTTTTTAAATCTCGGTTCTTTCACACCACTCTTGTCAAGATATCTATTGACTAGTATTCTTACGTCAAAATCGGACATTGGAAAACCCCAGTCCGCAGTCAGGAGTAAAGAATGTGTCAAAATATTTTTCGTCATCTGTTGATAAAACACACGTACGCCCATATTTTTTTTTTGTCTTTCTCGGACACTTTGCGAGCAATTGTGCTCTTAGGTTCACCGTACAATTTAGCAGCTTTCCTCAATGAAAGTTGTTTATTCTTAATAGAGTCGAAAGCACGTTGAAGATTTTCCTCCGAAGTATCATGATATTTTCGGGTCCCTAACTCCTATCTATACTACCGCGTCATGATATATAGACTGAAATATAAAAATAAAACCAATTCTTCATTAATATTTTAGCCCATTCTAAAACAAGTGTAACTTGGGACCATTGAACCCTAGGTAATACTGGAATGCCGACTGTATGGGAGCAAAGTGCGGCTCTTGGTGCGACTAGTTACGCCTGGTAGTGCACGTCAAGGAAGAGAGTTTGACGTATACGAACGCAAGGAGAGATACGAGATATACAAGTAAAAGAGGTACTTTTGAACATTTAGGCGAACGGTAAACTAAACGGAACTTACGGCGAAATTCATATTTCAAAATATCATAGTAATTTGATTCTTAAAATGGCTAGGAATATACGCCAACATAAAATATTATATTGCAGCCTGATTGTTCATCATTTTTATCCTTAGATCAAAGTTAGGCCTATTGGCAAAAAATACAAGCCGTAGGTACATTAAAATAAAATAAAAATAAGGTGAGACAGGGAATGACTAAGAATAAAGATCAAAAAATATGGTAATTGGTATTCAACATTTTTATTAACTCAAAGGCAGCATTCATATATGTGTAAATATGCATAAGCCTACAACTAAACAATTAAATAGATGCTTAGTGAACAAAAATACACACTTTATTTATACAAAACAACCACATGTTCAATATTCTTCAAAGCAATGGGGCGTGATGGCGCAGCGGTCAAGATATTCGCCTCTCACCAAGGATGACCGGGTTCGATTCCCAGTCATTGCATGTGAGATTTTCGAAGTAAAATGCCATGTCCTGTGGTTCGGATTCCACGTAAATGGAGGTTCAATGGCTCATGATCACAAGATTAACGGTCACGTAAAACTACAAGCTTCTTTTTCTACATACTTCAACTTGTACTTGTCGTTCAATAACTCTCGGTCTTTTCTTGGGTGGCTGAAGCAGATGCTGTGGGAAATTGAGAATTGCAGGTACTACATCATCTTGAAGCAATGGTTTGTTTCTATTTGAATGAAACAAGTAGCATGATTTATAAAAGTGTTCACTACAGATATAACTGTACTTTTTGGGGGTCCAGTCCTTCCTCCTCACAGCTATAACCCATTTATTTAATACATCTGGACGTTTCCATGGGAATCTGTAATATAAGCTAGGCCTAGGTTATAATTCTGTGACTAATAGCTTATAACCTATAATAGGTCATATGCTATTTAGGTCAAAATTTGATGTAAGACTTATCCATAAACGCAGAATAGGCTACGGTACTTCATAAAAAATCTCAATTCGAAGATAAAGAAGACCGTAAATCTACCGTATTATTGGAAAATACCATACATATAACGTTGCACAGAGGTACGTACGATCAAATATATGAAAAGAATCACGACATATCAGCTGACTAGCAACCTAGAGCTAGAGTTCAATGGTATGACAGTTTTTTGGTGCGACTAGTTACGCCTGGTAGTGCACATCAAAGAGGAGATGACCAGGAAGCAGTTTTCAGCGAGGGTTACAATGGGAGGAGTTGTTCCAGTAGTACCTACAGTTCAATGCTTGGGACACTGACGCAAGTAACCCAAAAAAAGACAATTTATGACTTAAGTAACTTTTACTTGCTTAGGTCGCCAGTAAAACAAAATACAACACATGTGCGATGTTGTTGAATAGTTAGGTTAGTAAACAAAGACATGTAAGATTCTATATCTTCATTGTCTCAGCTCATGCACACGGAGTTTTTAAGCTTACTTTCTTTGAAAATCAAGTACCTTCAATAAATTCAACCTCTGTTTTACACCTACCTTAATATTTCCTTGAAATATGTGTCTTACTCATTGAACTCTAGGTACAGGCCGGACGTTTGTTTTAGACGATTGCCCTTGACCATGAAGCCTGTGGGTGAGCCTACACTCACTCACTCTCTCACCCTATCGCTTCATACTTGTCACCACCGACCTGATGTAATGGAATTCCAGACTTGAGCAGACAGTACAGTCCACTTCGAAGTATTGTGTGATGCAGAAGTACACGTTACGTAGTTACGAACAGAACGTCATTATATTTGCCAATGACTGTACTTCAGTAGTAGTGTGAAAAAGCTTTGTCAATCATCGGACCGCTTGGGGCAGCTGATAACAACACAGGTACTGTAGTAACTCGCCTCCAGGCTTCCATTAAGAATTTTCACTCGTCTAAAACAAACGTCCGGCCTGTAATACGCTGCCGAAGTCAACGTCACTTCCGCTCCGATACTAAGCAACTGGAGCAATACAACATGGCTCCCTTGTAGCTTGTTTCGTCGTTGAGCCGTCAATATTTCCTATTTGTGTCGTATAAAACTGCACATGCATGGATGTCCGAGGCAAGAAAGCATAGAAAAGTATATTTTCCACAGTAATTTATCATAGTTGTCCAATAATGTTGTAAAATATTTCGTTCGAGAGGCACATTACGTCTTAGAGATGTGGCCTAAGGTATTTAACTTTAATTACCGTAAGTGAAAACATGAAAATATAACATCTCTTGATTTTGTGAATCGCGTCCCGTATGAATGATCAATACTACGGAAAATAAAGTACCATAATTTAGGCCCTACCAGTAAGAGATGAATAAAATGAACTTAAGGTCTATCAATGTATAAGGGAACAGTTTAAAATATTTGTATGAGAGTTTAGGCCAAATCTCATTAACGGCTTTAGAAGAAACAAAGACTGCGTTTCAATACAATGTGTGTGTTTACCATAACGCCGCGTTTGTTTGAAAACGAATCAAATAACAAAGCCTAACCTGTGTGCTCACTAACAGGTTAGAGAAGTCTACAATTAAGGCCTATCGTTCTACCTCATTCTAAATAATGGGGCATTTTTCCTATCCTAGCTTGAATATTCAGCAACTTAAACTGACATGAAAACATCCAAGGCAGCATAAAGCTGCCTCTTTCAGCAGTAAGCGGCTGTATTCTGGTGTTAGATTTCACCCTATCCAACTCCTTATTATACATTTGTAAAATGCATCACATAAAGTAATTGATGTATACACTCAAGTTAGTACAGTTTGATCAGTGATTTGCCATTTGGAGGGGAGGAGGGGGAATATTATTCCACCATTCCACAAAGAATAATCTCCAAGGCTGGAAATTGGACTGTATAACTATGTTCCAATCCAAACAATGGGAATGAGGGTGATGGTACTTATAGTACTGAAGAGCGGGTAAAAGATAATTAGGTTATTAGCCCATGGAGTAAGGAAATAAAAAATATTGGGCAATGATATAGAAATTTACACCATTCGTGGTGTAAAATATGAATTACCTACCACAAGCCTCCAATTTAACTAGCTAGCTAACTCACTGTAAAGGTACCGGTACAGTATGATTGGGATGATCTCTCTGTCAGCCTTACTAACGCAGAGGTAACCAGATTATACTAATGGTTTGAGTTAAGCAATGAATTTAATGAGGTAGACCTATACTAACAAAAATATTACCGGTATCTAGAAAATATTTATGCTACCCACCCCTTCATGATTAAAATTCATTACTTGACCAACAGAACTAAATAAAATCAGCCTACATTCCTGTTAGGGGCTAATGGCCTCAATAACCACCAACACCCAATACCACCTACCTGCCATTTGGTACCGTATTACATAATTCACCACAACCTGTGATAAAATGAACTGTTAAAACTCCAATTAAACTCAGTTGCTCAATAACAAAAAGGCCTATTGTGAGGGGCGAAAAACACATCCACACTTCTGCAGTAGCTTGTAAGTTGAATCGCAGAGGAGTAGTCTACTTCCCAATAATATACCAGTACTTCTGATATCCATAAAGATCTTTGGTATAAACATGGCAGTTAAGTATTAAGCCTTGATAATTTGAATAGCAATATAGTTTTATCATAACTCATAATAAATGTACAATACTGTAGCATTCCATAACTTCATTGAACTAGCCTAGTTTTACTGTCCAATGTTTGAAAAATTGTCCAGATAAGTAATGCACAAGAAACTGACTAAGTACACACATAGCTAATAACTTTATAGCACAACTGACTTTTTCACTAACACTTCATGCTGAAACGATTAAAACATTTTCTAACAATCTTGGCATAATGCCAAGATAGCCTGGTTCGCCACTATCCTCATCACCTTATTTCTTGACACCACTGACGTTTTCACCAAAACTTCCCTGACAATCACAACAAGACTTACCACTCCATCACTTCAGAAATAAGAAGTATTCATTGGCTTGAATAATGTCACTGTACGGTACAGTAGATACTGTATCTTCGTTGCAGGGTGTAGGCCTTAGGCTACTGGTACATGATAGGCCTAATTGTTTTCTGAAAGTGCAAAAAATAGAATATTTAGGCAGAAATTTTCAGTCTGGGATAGGCCTAATTGTTATTTGAAAACACAATTCACTGCTTAAATAAATTAAGTGAAAAATCACCACTCAGAAAAGTTGTAGGAGAAAATGTATTGCTGTTAGTGAATCAGCCGTAAGGTTATGTAGGTTGTCGTTTATAATAGTACAAACCATATTTAATTACAACTACACTACCCACATGAACCAAAAACCTCTTTATGTGACATATATGTCCTAAATATGTCTCTATATTAGATATACAGTATCCACTAAATGATGTTATAAATAAGTATTTATAATTTGTAGTACCCGCCAAGCAATTCTTGCCCCAGGAGTAAGGTCAACTTTATTCATACAATCTCGCAAAATCCTCGTACTTTTATCCATAAAATTTCACTTCTATTTTGTAGCTCCAACACTGTAGATGATCTTCACGGGAGGCGTTTGCCTTATTTCACGCAAATTACACCTTTCTATCCACAAAATTCAAGACACTGCGCAGCGTTAATGCAGCTTCCTATGTATAAAAACCTAGCAACCAGTTGTTTGGGTCCAATGTGGCTGCGCCCATGCGATTGCTAGGCGCGTCACTTCGGCAGCGTATACTGGAATGCCGACTGTATGGGAGCAAAGTGCGGTTTTGGTGCGACTAGTTACGCCTGGTAGTGTACGTCAAGGAGGAGAGTTTGACGTATACGAACGCAAGGATGATGTACGTACGTACGACGAGATACAAGTAAAAGAGGTACTTTTAAACATTTAGGCGAACAATAAGCGTATTAAGAAATGCTAGACGCCACAGAGCTGGCGTTTCATACGCTCTTCCCATTGGTTGGAACGTGTGATCGGCTAGTGCCCTAGAGAGAATCTTGAAGGGCGTATCTTTGGCATGAGAGTCATTGGAGTTTCAATTCTCGAAAATAAAATACTGCCGCAGACATCTTTAAATTGTTATATGGTGCTGGTACGCAGTGCAAAAAATTGACAAGAAGAATGGAGAATGTTAGGTTAAGGCAATGACATCAGTACAGTGAAAATTAAGTTCTCAAACAATTTGGAAAGCTCTTTCCAGAGAGGCATATTAAAAAAATGCTTAAACGTTTCTGAGATTGGTGATGTCATTATTGCAGTGCATTCGTTTGCATTTTAGAACGTAAGAAGTTTTAAAAATGCGCGAAAGGTTTTTGCCTGCGGCAAGATGGAGTCACAGTGAAAGTGTAGTGAAATAGCAGCTAGTGTAAATATTTGATAAAAGTGGAAAAATTTTATAACAGAGGTTTAAAATCTATAAAGTTACTTTCCTTAGGTCAAGTGAAATATGGAATATTGATAGTATTTAGAAATTCTTATTGATAATTTAATAAACTTAAACTAAGTTGTGGGAACGTGTATCAAAAGATTCGGTGACTCCTTCAATCACTGTTTGAACCAAGTAGAGCAGTGGTGCTTTTACGAGTTTTCACACGATTGGAAGATATACGTATTTCACATTCTTCTTTATTGGTAGGTAGTTAGATTAATTCATTTAGGTAGTAATAATTAAAATACATTTAGTGTAATTTGGTGTAAACATGAAGGCTAACTTAGGTCTCTAGTATGTCGACAGTAAACAGTGTTAGTGTCTCGTCAGGTAGTGTAACCGTTACGGATTTATGCTCGTCGTGCAAAATAAAAGTAAAAAATGCAACTAAAATCATCACAAGATCTCAGGTAAAATTGAGTGAGGAGAAAAATGAAACCGATTGTCGTAATGTAGGCCTACCGGTACCGTAATGCGAATGTCATAACCTGAGAAACGAACTGTCCTCAAAAGATGAAATTATAAAGCTGCTAAGGGGAGATATTACTAAGTAATGGAAGAGTTGAATAAATTAAAAGGAAATGGAGAGGAAAGCAAGGAAACTTGGTCGGCAGTGGTTGCTGGTAAGGTAAGATTGAATATGCCTAGGCCTATAAATGGAGTACCGGTACATGTAACTGAAATTCCCGTCTCAATAATTGTATGCGTATACCGTTCTCCGTCAGGAAACTTTCCTTTATTTATAGATAAATTAGAATGGTTACTCAATAACGTGAGCAAAGTAAATTTCGATATAATAATTTGCGGGGATGTAAATGTGGATTTCTTAAAATTTGATAGAAATTGTGAATTATTAACACAGTTACTAATTTCCTATGGACTGAAACTTACAGTAAATATCCCAACAAGAAAAACAAAATTTAGTAAAACCACTCCTGATCAATTTTTTTTAAATACAGATAAATATCACCATTCAATAGAAGTCTATTGTCCAGGGTTTAGTGACCACCATGGACAAATACTGAGTTTTGAAGTACCCGAAACAATCGATAATAATGATAATGGAGTAAAATCAAAGTGCAGGTCATTCACTGAAACAAATGTTACATATTTCAATGACTTATTAAATAAGGAAACATGGTCAGAAATGTATAAACTAGAAAATGTAAATGATAAATTTAATGCATTTAACAGTACCCTAAAACACTATTTTGAAACAGCATTCCCCTTTAGACAAAGAACTGTTCAATATAACAAAACTAGCAATTGGATAACAACAGGGATTATAAATTCATGTCAAAGAAAGAAATTTCTACACAAATTATATAAACAATACCACACAACACCTGAATTCAATTTATACTACAAAAAATACACTAGCATATTAAATAAGGTAATAAGACTAGCAAAGAAAATGAATAATGATAATTTTATTTCCCAATCATCTAATAAAAACAGGGCTATGTGGTCCGTGATAAAGAAAGAAACTGGAAAATCTGCTAAAATACAAAGGAACATTACACTGACCAGAAATAATAAAGTGATTAATAATCCAGAGAAATAGCAAACACTTTTAATGACTATTTTCTGGAAATTCCACAAAAATTATTAAATAAATCATAGGTAAATACACTAAATTCTAATAATAAAATAAATATATATAGTGATTCTTTATTTATAAATCATGTCACAAGTATAGAGGTAAGAATCGTTATAAAAGAGCTAAAAATAAATTCTGTGCTGGCATTGATGGCATCCCTGATGCAATTTTAAAGAAATGTGCAGAAAATATAAAAAATCCACTTACACACTTAATAAACAGTTCAATTCTCTCAGGAACTTACCCAAATATTTTGAAGTTATCAAAAGTAATTCCAGTGCACAAAAACGGTTCAAAAGGTGAATTAGATAACTATCGTCCTATTACCTTACCAACTGGTATTGCAAAAATTGTGGAAAAGAGACCGATAAGTTTTATAGAAAAAATAAAATATTATCCAACTCACAACATGGATTCAGAACGGAAAAATCTACACAGACAGCAATTTATGAATGTATTAATAGTATACTGAAATTAATTGACAATAAGGAACATGTAACTGGCCTATTCTTGGATTTATCGAAAGCATTTGATGTTGTTGACCATAAAATCCTCCTTACTGAACCCTTTATACTAAGTCCAGTATAAATGATTCTATGTTTTATTCTGCATAATATGATATTTCTGCCGGCATCGAGTATAAACCAGACTGTGGTGGTGAAACATTCAGTATTTCATGGAGACAGTAAGAATGTACCTGGCAGCTTGGAAACAAAGGTTGATCGCTTATGGAATGTTAGAGAGGTGAACCCAACCCTGATGACAAATCTATGACAGGTGCTAGCTAAGTTTAACCAGAGAGACACGGTGACGCACGCACTTGGCATGTTCCTTGTTCGTTTCGCGCCTAGGCAAAATAATGCTACGATGTGAGAGGCCAGCCGATCGAGTAACCTCTTCCACAGAGAGATGTGTTTTGAAAAAGCCCGCAATGTGAGTGTGATTTTCAACCAATGAGAGAAAAAATGCTTCTTTTCGGCGCCAGAACGGCATTGTACCCAAGAGCATGGATTTGAGCGGGAGATTAGCTACAGATAATCCCTACGATCGATTCTTGATTACAGCACCATGATCTTGACCTGCGTGTTACGACGAATTCATTGATACTTGTTGCAAGCCTGTACGACGATTTTTATAGAAATTATTTTCACTTTACCCCTTCCATGTGAACCTCTTGGCTGTTTCATTTATATATGGCCCGAGAGGCGATGAACATTATTCTATTCGTTGGTGTCGAGGGACACTATCATTATTTCCATTTGCGTGTGTCGTGAGACACTGACTTGATTCTATTCGTGTGTGTCGAGGGACACTATTCAAACATTCTTTTCGTGCGTGTCGGAAGACACTGACTTATTATTATTCTTTTGGTGTGTCGAGAGGCACTTGTACTTTTGTGTCATGAAGACACTGTTATATTTTGAGACTATAAAAGTTGTATTATAACTTCAGTGAATTTAGGTAGTCACCGTACTACAATAATAGGGCCAGTAACTTCGATATTTCGCCAATAGACTTTTGGGGGAATTAAGTACTCAGATCGGCGAAATTAGTAGCAAGGATTGCGTGTGTATTAATTAACAAAACTATTTCTTCAGCACAGAGATGGCACCACGGAACCCAGGAGGAGCTTGGAACTGTCAACACTTCAGCGAGATGATTGGCTCGAGCTAAGCCATAAAAAAGGGGATGGCAGCTGATGTTCTCTGACGCTGACTGGCAGAAAAGGATTGAGTACTAAATAATGCACTATTATTTGACAGATCAATTTATGGTATATGGGACTAATTTGTAAATATCTTGTTTGTGTGTTTAATGTCGAATCGTGTTTGCTTTTCTGACACACAGTAAATTGCATGGAACAGCTAGCGTTATTTTTGTAGATATTGTGTTTTATTTTTGTATAATGTATGTGGATATGTATGCTACCGAGCCTGCATATGACCATGTAATGCCGTTAAGTAGCGTAAATCGGAGATGGGCAAGATGACAGAAGTGGGACTGAATTAATGTAATATCATGTAGTATTGGCGGGTAAATTTGAACTTGAGGTAGATTTTATAATTGATCAGCTTCATTGTTGATAATTGCCATTGTTGCAATTTAATTTATTTACGAGTAGCAGTAAGCTCACTCGAGGGTTAAAATCTTGTTTCAAAAATTTGAGTGTCTTTGACACGAAATTAGGAAGTCTGATTCGGAGCCGACCTGCAAGATGTGATTATGAGTTTCTGTCCAAGCTAAGGTGTAATGTGTGATTATACTGGTTATTGCCGTGGGAATTGAGCATGGTGACTGATTCTGTCAGCCGCAGACCAGATCCCTTATCATGTCCTTGCGAGGCGGATATGTGGATATATTGTTTCTTGCCATTTCAAGGGAATGGGTGAGAAATTGTTGTGATGCTACGATTTATAGATTGATAACGAGGCCAGTGGGTCACTCGTTATATTTTTAGACACTGCTTGGTGAGCTGACAAGTAAGAGAGATAGGTTGAGGAGTGTGGAGGCACATCATGAGGCGAGATAAATCAGATAACGACGGCCGTTGGTCATTAGCAATGCAGAGCAGTTTGGCCTGGATCTTATAATGTTGTTTGAATTCAGAAAGGAACTGATCAATTGTTAATGTAGTTGTTGAGTAAATGAGAGCTGCCTACGTTGTTTTGTCGCCTTCGAAGCATCAACTTATCGTGTTTTTATTCATGTAATATATTTTCAGTCGCCGAGGCGTAGTTGTTGTTGCTTGATTTTTCTTGTTTACATTCCGTGTCAGTGACCCGTGAGGCCACTTTTCACGTGACGCTGTTTCCTTGTTTATTTCTGAGCACTTGGCCTTGGGGCAAGCTCGTTTGTCTGCAGTGCTATGAAACTGGGAGGAATCTCGAGGGAGTTTCTTTTAATTATAGATGTTTAAGTTTTTGCGTGTGTCAGGGCCACTTACACACTTAATAAACAGTTCAATTTTCTCAGGAACTTACCCGGATATTTTGAGGTTATCAAAAGTAATTCCAGTGCACAAAAACGGTTCAATAGATGAATTAGATAACTATCGTCCTATTACCTTACCAACTGGTATTGCAAAAGTTGTGGAAAAAATCATGTATAAGAGACTGATAAGTTTTATAGAAAAAAATAAAATATAATCAAACTCTCAACATGGATTCAGAACGGAAAAATCTACTCAGACAGCAATTTATGAATGTATTAATAGTATACTGAAATTAATTGACAATAAGGAACATGTAACTGGCCTATTCTTGGATTTATCGAAAGCATTTGATGTTGTTGACCATAAAATCCTCCTTACAAAACTAAATCAATATGGTATTAGAGGTCTAGCTAATAAATGGATAGAGTCTTTCTTAACAAGGCGTAAACAAATAGTAAGCTTGAGACACAAGGATGATGGAACCAAATTACTTAATGAAACATTGTCCAATGAGGGAATTATTAAATTTGGAGTACCCCAGGGATCGGTTTTGGGACCACTACTCTTTCTTCTATATATCAATGATATAACACAGAACGTTCATTCACATAAGGAAATTTTGTTTGCGGACGCTTCAACACTCGTAATAAAAGGTGAAACTAAACAGGTCATACAGCAGTCTGCTGACTCCGTTACAGAAGAGTTAACCAAATGGTCACAAGATAATCGCCTCATTATAAACTATAAAAAAACAGTATGTCTAAATTTTCACACTATACAGAATAGGAATCCTGCGAAGCCCAATATAACATTAAATGGTCATCAAATAGAAAATAAATCAGAAATGAAGTTTTTATGACTATGGATATAACATGACTTGAAATGGAATAAACGTTTTTAGGACTATGGATATAACATGACTTGAAATGGAATAAACATATACAATATCTGAATACTAAACTGAACTCGGTGTGCTTTGCGTTACGTATTTCGAAAACATGTACTATCATGCACACATTAAGGAATACTTATTTTGCTTATTTCCATTCATACTTAAGATATGGGATCATATTTTGGGGTATGTCGCCATATGTACTAAGCATGTTTAGGATACAAAAGAGGGTGATTAGAAATACGGCAAATGTAAACACTAGAGAATCATGTAGACCTCTGTTTAAAGATTTAAACATTCTCCCACTGCCCTGCATATATATCTTTGAAAGTATTTTTTTTTTTAGAATTTAATGAATAAGGATGTTTTTCTTAAAACAAACAATGATGTTCATAGGCATAACACAAGACAAAATCAAAACATTCATATTTCACACACACACACACAAGCATATATCAAAAAGGAACTTATCACACAGGAGTTAAATTCTACAATAAACTACCCCAGTATATAAAACTGGCCCCAAAAATAAAAACCTTTGATAGAATGTTTAAAGCTTATCTGCAGTGCCATTGTTTTTACTCTGTAGTTGAATATATTAGCGTATAGGAGCGATGAAATCTATAATTATATTTTACTTTTCTATTTTAATTGTAATACCTAGCTGTAAGTTGTTGTATTTATAGAATTACGTTTTCATATTATGATAATAGAGGAAGGTGTAAATAGTTGTCCAATAAGATTGTATCTAAGAGTTTAGTGCTTTTCAGTCGGTCAACACGAATGTACCCAAAAGAGATGAGTTATGCCCTAATCCTGAAATAAATTACATGAGATTAATAAAACACTAGGATGACCAGTTTCGATCGTCAAGCGATCATCATCAGATCCATTACACTTAGGCTATAAAATCTATGTTTGAAATACAGGTGAAAATATTTACAATATGTACAATTATTTAGTTGCAGTATTGGTACTGCAACTGTCAGTGTATGCTAAATGCAGTATATATGATGTTAGGTGAAATGCTAAATGGTGATAGCTATCCGGAGTTTGTAATTTAGAGAGATTATATGGTTGTAAACTATGGTTAAACTATAAAATTGTAGGATAACTACTTATCTGATTGTCTTCCGTACTACAGCTACTCGCAGTTTTCGTGCTCACTGGAACTCACTGTGCGGTCGACTGCGGTGGTTATCTTAACGACTGGTTTTCCCCTGCCTTCTCCCCCCTGCCCATACGTCCTGTGGGGAGTGATAGCGATGTGTTTATGTGAGGTGTTGCCAACCTAGATAAGATGTATGTTATTGAATGAGGTGGGTCTACAACTATTAAAGACCGTGGATTAGCCCTCGCCACGCGTGGACCATAAGCCATTCGAACTAAGCGTTGACAGTCTTATGAGGACGTCCCGGCATCTTAAATACTGCCGCGAATATGGGCCTTGGTTTATTGAAGAAGAAAAGTACATCGTACACCTGATCCAGATAACATTTACCTATTAAAAACCCCTAATTTCCCCCCTTTTTTATCTAGCTTGGCTGTGTCGCTAAATTGTGTCTTGTTTCCGACAGGGTGTGTTTTTTAGTAGCGTGAAGAGGGGTGAGCTCTCCATGAACGTGTGTTCATTTAGAATGTTGGGATTGTTTCGTTTGGCTAGGTGTATCTCGATTGCTTCCTTTATGTCAAGAGCTCTGCCTTTCGATTCGTGATGGATTATTTTAAGGTCCGACTCTATGTTGGTAAAGCTGTGCCCTGCGTCACACATGTGTTCGCACACGGCTGAATGTGTTACGTATCTTATCGCATTCCTATGTTCATTATAACGTGTGTCTACTCGCCTTCCACTCTGCCCGATGTAATTAGCTTGACAATCGGTGTCTTGGCACGTTATTGAATATACCCCTGACCTTGAATACTGGTCACGTTTATTTAGATTACTATTTAGGAGGTGCCTAGCGGTTGTGTTTTTCGTCGTGAAAGCTATCTTTATGCCTTGCTTTTTGAATAGGTTAGTGATTTTATATGTATTCGCATTCACATAGTTGAAACGCGCAAATTTTTTCTCATTACTGTCCGGTTTGGGAATCGTTTTATCTTTATTTTTATGTTTGGCTATAATTTGACTTATTTTGCTTGGCGGGAAGTTGTTTTCCTTTGCTATTTGCTTAATAGTTCTTATTTCCTTATTATAGTTGTCTTTTGACATGGGTATGTTTAAAGCCCTGTGCACCATTGAATTGAAACCCGCTAGTTTGTGCGTACTGGGGTGATTAGACTGATTGTCGATTGCATGCGAGGTTTGTGTTGCTTTCCGGAATATGGAATATGAAAGGTCGTTGTCTTTACGTTCAATAGTTATATCGAGATAATTTATTTTCCGGTCTATTTCGGATTCCTTAGTGAATTTGATAGAGTGGTGTAGGCTATTAATGGATTGGAGAATTGTTTCTTCGCTTGTTAGTTCAGTATCGTAGGTGCAAATTACATCATCTACGTATCTCTTCCATATTACTATTCCCTTTGTTGAAGTATTTTCTAAAAACGCATTTTCTAGTGCAATGATGAAGATGTCAGCGATTAACCCACATAGTGGCGATCCCATTGCTAGGCCTTCTCTCTGTGTGTATATTTTATTGTCGAATTGAAACACGTTTTGGGTGAGAACGACCCTCAGTAATCTCACAATCTCTTCAGTTTCTTTTACCGAATTGTTGGATTTTAAGTTGTTTTCGATAGTGTTGATTGCTTCAATAATCGGAATATTGGTGTACATGTTAGTTACATCGAAGGATACTAGCCTGAAGCTAGGTTTCATTTGTAGGGTGTTCAATGCTGTTACTAGTTCTGTTGTGTTCTTTACAGAGTTGTTTTTGTCGTTGGAAAGACGGCATTTTAAGATTTTTAGTAACTCTTTGCTGATTTTGTAATTAGGGGCATTCCTACAATTGACTATTGGTCTCATAGGGCATTTCTTTTTGTGTATTTTTGGTTGTCCCCTCAATGACGGTATTTTCGGGTTCATGTTTATTAGTTTTGATTTTTCGGCTTTGGTCAGTATGTATTCTGTTTCTTTTAGCGCACTTTTTATTTGTTTTTGGAATTTGTTGGTGGGGTCTTTTGTTAATTCCTTGATTTCGTTGTTGTTTAGGAATTCGACTGTTTTTTCAATGTATTCTGTTTGGTTCAAAATTACTGTAGTGTTTCCCTTATCTGCTTTTCTGATGATTAAGTCATGTTCTTTTATTTTTTGTTTGAACGACTTTATTTCTTTGAGTTGTTTGTTGTTTTGAATGTTATTGCTATCGCCCTCTCGTTTGAGGAATTTTTGGCTTCGTTGGTGGCGAGATTTTTGGTTAATTCCCTGTCTTCTGCTGGGAGCTTGTGACTGGCTATCTCAATATCTGTGATTAACTGTTTTATATTGTGGTTCGTGTGTGCGTCTGTGCAGTTGTATTTCAAACCTTTGTCTAACATATTCATTTCACCTTGAGAAAAGGTTACGTTCGTTCTGTTGTTTACTCTGCTGTGGAAATTGAATTCATTGTTATTCGTGTGTTGTTCGTTAGATTGATGGTTCTGTGTTTCTCATAGTTTTCTTAATTTATTTTCTAGCGTTTCATGCTTCCTCGTTGCTCTGATTTTGATTATGTCATGTAGGTGCTCGGTGAAGCTGTCCCATTGGGCTGCGTGCCAGAAATTACTTAGTTGCAATTGAATGTCGTATAATTGTTGGTTAATTTTTTGCTTTCTTATGTATGCAAATCTTAATTCGTTTTTTATCCAAAGCGCTTTGGCTTGTTTAGTTGAAATGATCGAGGCTGGTGTGTTCGGTATGGTTTTAATTGGTACGTATTTAGGGGTGAGGTTTAGTTCTATACATTTTTTGTTGAACCAAATTGACTTGTATAAATTCATGAGTTTAAGCCTGAGTGATTTGAATTTCTTGGCTTCACGATTTGCCTGACTAGCCGTGAACATTGTGGTGTTTGAAGCCATATTTTCAGTGTTGCCTTAGTAAACAAGAGTTTAGTGCTTTTCAGTCGGTCAACACGAATGTACCCAAAAGAGATGGGTTATGCCCTAATCCTGAAATAAATTACATGAGATTAATAAAACACTAGGATGACCAGTTTGGATCGTCAAGCGATCATCATCAGATGCATTACACTTAGGCTATAAAATCTATGTTTGAAATACAGGTGAAAATATTTACAATATGTACAATTATTTAGTTGCAGTATTGGTACTGCAACTGTCAGTGTATGCTAAATGCAGTATATATGATGTTAGGTGAAATGCTAAATGGTGATAGCTATCCGGAGTTTGTAAATTAGAGAGATTATATGGTTGTAAACTAAGGTTAAACTATAAAATTGTAGGCTAACTACTTATCTGATTGTCTTCCGTACTACAGCTACTCGCAGTTTTCGTGCTCACTGGAACTCACTGTGCGGTCGACTGCGGTGGTTATCTTAACGACTGGTTTCCCCCTGCCTTCTCCCCCCTGCCCATACGTGCTGTGGGGAGTGATAGCGATGTGTTTATGTGAGGTGTTGCCAACCTAGGTAAGATGTATGTTATTGAATGAGGTGGGTCTACAACTATTAAAGACCGTGGATTAGCCCTCGCCACGCGTGGACCATAAGCCATTCGAACTAAGCGTTGACGGCCTTATGAGGACGTCCCGGCATCTTTAATACTGCCGCGAAAATGGGCCTTGGTTTATTGCAGAAGAAAAGTACATCGTACACCTGATCCAGATAACATTTACCTATTAAAAACCCCTAATTTCCCCCCCCCCCCCTTTTTTTTATCTAGCTTGGCTGTGTCGCTAAATTGTGTCTTGTTTCCGACAGGGTGTGTGTTTTTAGTAGCGTGAAGAGGGGTGAGCTCTCCATGAACGTGTGTTCATTTAGAATGTTGGGATTGTTTCATTTGGCTAGGTGTATCTCGATTGCTTCCTTTATGTCAAGAGCTCTGCCTTTCGATTCGTGATGGATTATTTTATGGTCCGACTCTATGTTGGTAAAGCTGTGCCCTGCGTCACACATGTGTTCGCACACGGCTGAATGTGTTCCGTATCTTATCGCATTCCTATGTTCATTATAACGTGTGTCTACTCGCCTTCCACTCTGCCCGATGTAATTAGCTTGACAATCGGTGTCTTGGCACGTTATTGAATATACCCCTGACCTTGCATACGGGTCACGTTTATTTAGATTACTATTTAGGAGGTGCCTAGCGGTTGTGTTTTTCGTCGTGAAAGCTATCTTTATGCCTTGCTTTTTGAATAGGTTAGTGATTTTATATGTATTCGCATTCACTTAGTTGAAACGCGCAAATTTTTTCTCATTACTGTCCGGTTTGGGAATCGTTTTATCTTTATTTTTATGTTTGGCTATAATTTGACTTATTTTGCTTGGCGGGAAGTTGTTTTCCTTTGCTATTTGCTTAATAGTTCTTATTTCCTTATTATAGTTGTCTTTTGACATGGGTATGTTTAAAGCCCTGTGCACCATTGAATTGAAACCCGCTAGTTTGTGCGTACTGGGGTGATTAGACTGATTGTCGATTGCATGCGAGGTTTGTGTTGCTTTCCGGAATATGGAATATGAAAGGTCGTTGTCTTTACGTTCAATAGTTATATCGAGATAATTTATTTTCCGGTCTATTTCGGATTCCTTAGTGAATTTGATAGAGTGGTGTAGGCTATTAATGGATTGGAGAATTGTTTCTTCGCTTGTTAGTTCAGTATCGTAGATGCAAATTACATTATCTACGTATCTCTTCCATATTACTATTCCCTTTGTTGAAGTATTTTCTAAGAACGCATTTTCTAGTGCATTGATGAAGATGTCAGCGATTAACCCACATAGTGGCGATCCCATTGCTAGGCCTTCTCTATGTGTGTATATTTTATTGTCGAATTGAAACACGTTTTGGGTGAGAACGACCCTCAGTAATCTCACAATCTCTTCAGTTTCTTTTACCGAATTGTTGGATTTTAAGTTGTTTTCGATAGTGTTGATTGCTTCAATAATCGGAATATTGGTGTACATGTTAGTTACATCGAAGGATACTAGCCTGAAGCTAGGTTTCATTTGTAGGGTGTTCAATGCTGTTACTAGTTCTGTTGTGTTCTTTACAGAGTTGTTTTTGTCGTTGGAAAGACGGCATTTTAAGATTTTTAGTAACTCTTTGCTGATTTTGTAATTAGGGGCATTCCTACAATTGACTATTGGTCTCATTGGGCATTTCTTTTTGTGTATTTTTGGTTGTCCCCTCAATGACGGTATTTTCGGGTTCATGTTTATTAGTTTTTATTTTTCGGCCTTGGTCAGTATGTATTCTGTTTCTTTTAGCGCACTTTTTATTTGCTTTTGGAATTTGATGGTGGGGTCTTTTGTTAATTCCTTGATTTCGTTGTTGTTTAGGAATTCGGCAGTTTTTTTTTCAATGTATTCTGTTTGGTTCAAAATTTTTGTAGTGTTTCCCTTATCTGCTTTTCTGATGATTAAGTCATGTTCTTTTATTTTTTGTTTCAACGACTTTATTTCTTTGAGTTGTTTGTTGTTTTGAATGTTATTGCTATCGCCCTCTCGATTGAGGATTTTTTTGGCTTCGTTGGTGGCGAGATTTTTGGTTAATTCCCTGTCTTCTGCTGGGAGCTTGTGACTGGCTATCTCAATATCTGTGATTAACTGTTTTATATTGTGGTTCGTGTGTGCGTCTGTGCAGTTGTATTTCAAACCTTTGTCTAACATATTCATTTCACCTTGAGAAAAGGTTACGTTCGTTCTGTTGTTTACTCTGCTGTGGAAATTGAATTCATTGTTATTCGTGTGTTGTTCGTTAGATTGATGGTTCTGTGTTTCTCCTAGTTTTCTTAATTTATTTTCTAGCGTTTCATGCTTCCTCGTTGCTCTGATTTTGATGATGTCATGTAGGTGCTCGGTGAAGCTGTCCCATTGGGCTGCGTGCCAGAAATTACTTCGTTGCAATTGAATGTCTATAATTGTTGGTTAATTTTTTGCTTTCTTATGTATGGAAATCTTAATTCGTTTTTTATCCCAAGCGCTTTGGCTTGTTTAGTTGAAATGATCGAGGCTGGTGTGTTCGGTACGGTTTTAATTGGTACGTATTTAGGGGTGAGGTTTAGTTCTATACATTTTTTGTTGAACCAAATTGACTTGTCTAAATTCATGAGTTTAAGCCTGAGTGATTTGAATTTCTTGGCTTCACGATTTGCCTGACTAGCCGTGAACATTGTGGTGTTTGAAGCCATATTTTCAGTGTTGCCTTAATAAACAAGAGTTTAGTGCTTTCAGTCGGTCAACACGAATGTACCAAAAAGAGATGGGTTATGCCCTAATCCTGAAATAAATTACATGAGATTAATAAAACACTAGGATGACCAGTTTCGATCGTCAAGGGATCATCATCAGATCCATTACACTTAGGCTATAAAATCTATGTTTGAAATACAGGTGAAAATATTTACAATATGTACAATTATTTTGGTACTGCAACTGTCAGTGTATGCTAAATGCATTATATATGATGTTAGGTGAAATGCTAAATGGTGATAGCTATCCGGAGTTTGTAATTTAGAGAGATTATATGGTTGTAAACTATGGTTAAACTATAAAATTGTAGGCTAACTACTTATCTGATTGTCTTCCGTACTACAGCTACTCGCAGTTTTCGTGCTCACTGGAACTCACTGTGCGGTCGACTGCGGTGGTTATCTTAACGACTGGTTTTCCCCTGCCTTCTCCCCCCTGCCCATACGTGCTGTGGGGAGTGATAGCGATGTGTTTATGTAAGGTGTTGCCAACCTAGATAAGATGTATCTTATTGAATGAGGTGGGTCTACAACTATTAAAGACCGTGGATTAGCCCTCGCCACGCGTGGACCATAAGCCATTCGAACTATGCGTTGACGGTCTTATGAGGACGTCCCGGCACCTTTAATACTGCCGCGAATAAGGGCCTTGGTTTATTGCAGAAGAAAAGTACATCGTACACCTGATCCAGATAACATTTACCTATTAAAAACCCCTAATTTCCCCCCTTTTTTTATCTAGCTTGGCTGTGTCGCTAAATTGTGTCTTGTTTCCGGCAGGGTGTGTTTTTTAGTAGTGTGAAGAGGGGTGAGCTCTCCATGAACGTGTGTTCATTTAGATTGTTGGGATTGTTTCGTTTGCCTAGGTGTATCTCGATTGCTTCTTTTATGTCAAGAGCTCTGCCTTTCGATTCGTGATGGATTAGTTTATGGTCCGACTCTATGTTGGTAAAGCTGTGCCCTGCGTCACACATATGTTCGCACACGGCTGAATGTGTTCCGTATCTTATCGCATTCCTATGTTCATTATAACGTGTGTCTACTCGCCTTCCACTCTGCCCGATGTAATTAGCTTGACAATCGGTGTCTTGGTACGTTATTGAATATACCCCTGACCTTGAATACGGGTCACGTTTATTTAGATTACTATTTAGGAGGTGCCTAGCGGTTGTGTTTTTCGTCGTGAAAGCTATCTTTATGCCTTGCTTTTTGAATAGGTTAGTGATTTTATATGTATTCGCATTCACATAGTTGAAACGCGCAAATTTTTTCTCATTACTGTCAGGTTTGGGAATCGTTTTTTCTTTATTTTTATGTTTGGCTATAATTTGATTTATTTGGCTTGGCGGGAAGTTGTTTTCCTTTGCTATTTGCTTAATAGTTCTTATTTCCTTATTATAGTTGTCTTTTGACATAGGTATGTTTAAAGCCCTGTGCACCATTGAATTGAAACCCGCTAGTTTGTGCGTACTGGGGTGATTAAGACTGATTGTCGATTGCATGCGTGGTTTGTGTTGCTTTCCTTAATATGGAATATGAAAGGTCGTTGTCTTTACGTTCAATAGTTATATCGAGATAATTTATTTTCCGGTCTATTTCGGATTCCTTACTGAATTTGATAGAGTGGTGTAGGCTATTAATGGATTGGAGAATTGTTTCTTCGCTTGTTAGTTCAGTATCGTAGATGCAAATTACATCATCTACGTATCTTTTCCATATTACTATTCCCTTTGTTGAAGTCTTTTCTAAAAACGCATTTTCTAGTGCATTGATGAAGATGTCAGCGATTAACCCACTTAGTGGCGATCCCATTGCTAGGCCTTCTCTCTGTGTGTATATTTTATTGTCGAATTGAAACACGTTTTGGGTGAGAACGACCCTCAGTAATCTCACAATCTCCTCAGTTTCTTTTACCGAATTTTTGGATTTTAAGTTGTTTTCGATAGTGTTGATTGCTTCAATAATCGGAATATTGGTGTACATGTTAGTTACATCGAAGGATACTAGCCTGATGCTTGGTTTCATTTGTAGGGTGTTCAATGCTGTTACTAGTTCTGTTGTATTCTTTACAGAGTTGTTTTTGTCGGTGGAAAGACGGCATTTTAAGATGTTTAGTAACTCTATGCTGATTTTATAATTCGGGGCATTCCTACAATTGACTATTGGTCTCATTGGGCATTCCTTTTCGTGTATTTTTGGTTGTCCCCTCAATGACGGTATTTTCGGGTTCATGTTTATTAGTTTTGATTTTTCGGCTTTGGTCAGTATGTATTCTGTTTCTTTTTGCGCACTTTTTATTTGTTATTGGAATTTGTTGGTGGGATCTTTTGTTAATTCCTTGATTTCGTTGTTGTTTAGGAATTCGACTGTTTTTTTTTTTCAATGTATTCTGTTTTGTTCAAAATTACTGTAGTGTTTCCCTTATCTGCTTTTCTGACGATTAAGTCATGTTCTTTTATTTTTTTGTTTCAACGACTTTATTTCTTTGAGTTGTTCGTTGTTTTGAATGTTATTGCTATCGCCCTCTCGTTTGAGGATTTTTTTGGCTTCGTTGGTGGCGAGATTTTTGGTTAATTCCCTGTCTTCTGCTGGGAGCTTGTGACTGGCTATCTCAATATCTGTGATTAACTGTTTTATATTGTGGTTCGTGTGTGCGTCTGTACAGTTGTATTTCAAACCTTTGTCTAACATATTCATTTCACCTTGAGAATAGGTTACGTTCGTTCTGTTGTTTACTCTGCTGTGGAAATTGAATTCATTGTTATTCGTGTGTTGTTCGTTAGATTGATGGTTCTGTGTTTCTCCAAGTTTTCTTAGTTTATTTTCTAGCGTTTCATGCTTCCTCGTTGCTCTGATTTTGATTATGTCATGTAGGTGCTCGGTGAAGCTGTCCCATTGGGCTGCGTGCCAGAACTTACTTAGTTGCAATTGAATGTCGTATAATTGTTGGTTAATTTTTTGCTTTCTTATGTATGGAAATCTTAATTCGTTTTTTATCGAAAGCGCTTTGGCTTGTTTAGTTGAAATGATCGAGGCTGGTGTGTTCGGTGCGGTTTTAATTGGTACGTATTTAGGGGTGAGGTTTAGTTCTATACATTTTTTGTTGAACCAAATTGACTTGTCTAAATTCATGAGTTTAAGCCTGAGTGATTTGAATTTCTTGGCATCACGAATTGCCTGACTAGCCGTGAACATCGTGGTGTTTGAAGCCATATTTTCAGTGTTGCCTTAGTAAACAAGAGTTTAGTGCTTTTCAGTCGGTCAACACGAATGTACCCAAAAGAGATGGGTTATGCCCTAATCCTGAAATAAATTACATGAGATTAATAAAACACTAGGATGACCAGTTTCGAACGTCAAGCGATCATCATCAGATCCATTACACTTAGGCTATAAAGCGAGTGGAAGGCGAGTAGGCACAGCTTTACCAACATAGAGTCGGACCTTAAAATAATCCATCACGAATCGAAAGGCAGAGCTCTTGACATAAAGGAAGCAATCGAGATACACCTAGCCAAACGAAACAATCCCAACAATCTAAATGAACACACGTTCATGGAGAGCTCACCCCTCTTCACGCTACTAAAAAACACACCCTGTCGGAAACAAGACACAATTTAGCGACACAGCCAAGATAGATAAAAAAGGGGGGAAATTAGGGGGTTTTTAATAGGTAAATGTTATCTGGATCAGGTGTACGATGTACTTTTCTTCTGCAATAAACCAAGGCCCATATTCGCGGCAGTATTTAAGATGCCGGGACGTCCTCATAAGACCGTCAACGCTTAGTTCGAATGGCTTATGGTCCACGCGTGGCGAGGGCTAATCCACGGTCTTTAATAGTTGTAGACCCACCTCATTCAATAACATACATCTTATCTAGGTTGGCAACTCCTCACATAAACACATCGCAATCACACCCCACAGCACGTATGGGCAGGGGGGAGAAGGCAGGGGAAAACCAGTCGTTAAGATAACCACCGCATTCGACCGCACAGTGAGTTCCAGTGAGCACGAAAACTGCGAGTAGCTGTAGTACGGAAGACAATCAGATAAGTAGTTAGCCTACAATTTTATAGTTTAACCATAGTTTACAACCATATAATCTCTCTAAATTACAAACTCCGGATAGCTATCACCATTTAGCATTTCACCTAACATCATATATACTGCATTTAGCATACACTGACAGTTGCAGTACCAATACTGCAACTAAATAATTGTACATATTGTAAATATTTTCACCTGTATTTCAAACATAGATTTTATAGCCTAAGTGTAATGGATCTGATGATGATCGCTTGACGATCGAAACTGGTCATCCTAGTGTTTTATTAATCTCATGTAATTTATTTCAGGATTAGGGCATAACCCATCTCTTTTGGGTACATTCGTGTTGACCGACTGAAAAGCACTAAACTCTTGTTTACTAAGGCAACACTGAAAATATGGCTTCAAACACCACAATGTTCACGGCTAGTCAGGCAAATCGTGAAGCCAAGAAATTCAAATCACTCAGGCTTAAACTCATGAATTAGGCAAGTCAATTTGGTTCATCAAAAAATGTATAGAGCTAAACCTCACCCCTAAATACGTACCAATTAAAACCGTACCGAACACACCAGCCTCGATCATTTCAACTAAACAAGCCAAAGCGCTTTGGATAAAAAACGAATTAAGATTTGCATACATAAGGAAGCAAAAAATTAACCAACAATTATACGACATTCAATTGCAACTAAGTAATTTCTGGCACGCAGCCCAATGGGACAGCTTCACCGAGCACCTGCATGACATCATCAAAATCAGAGCAACGAGGAAGCATGAAACGCTAGAAAATAAATTAAGAAAACTAGGAGAAACACAGAACCATCAATCTAACGAACAACACACGAATAACAATGAATTCAATTTCCAC
The DNA here is from genome assembly GCA_946902985.2 of Meconema thalassinum. NCBI lineage: Eukaryota > Metazoa > Arthropoda > Insecta > Orthoptera > Tettigoniidae > Meconema > Meconema thalassinum. The sequence goes on from OX336389.2 coordinate 93,019,858, forward strand.
AGCAGAGTAAACAACAGAACGAACGTAACCTTTTCTCAAGGTGAAATGAATATGTCAGACAAAGGTTTGAAGTACAACTGCACAGACGCACACACGAACCTCAATATAAAACAGTTAATCACAGATATTGAGATAGCCAGTCACAAGCTCCCAGCAGAAGACAGGGAATTAACCAAAAATCTCGCCACCAACGAAGCCAAAAAAATCCTCAAACGAGAGGGCGATAGCAATAACATTCAAAACAACAAACAACTCAAAGAAATAAAGTCTTTGAAACAAAAAATAAAAGAACATGACTTAATCATCACAAAAGCAGATAAGGGAAACACTACAGTAATTTTGAACAAAACAGAATACATTGAAAAAACAGTCGAATTCCTAAACAACAACGAAATCAAGGAATTAACAAAAGACCCCACCAACAAATTCCAAAAACAAATAAAAAGTGCGCTAAAAGAAACAGAATACATACTGACCAAAGCCGAAAAATCAAAACTAATAAACATGAACCCGAAAATACCGTCATTGAGGGGTCAACCAAGTAGGGGGGTAGTGGGTGTTCTAAATAGTGACACGAGCCGCTCGGCTACGCTGAACTCTCATGTGGATTACTCGCGACCCCATGATCCGATTTTGACATGCGACATATCGTTGGACTCGGGCTGACGGGGGCTTTGCTATGGACCACTCATTTCAACCCCTAAATAAAACCTACCCCTACTAGGGGGTGAAATTGTAATTTTTAGTGAAAGTCTCTTTCCAAATGTGACATGTATAAGCTGCGCTGCTAAAATGAACTTAAACGTGGTTGCTCATATCGCGCATGCGTTTAACGAGATGCCGCTATGGATGAACATTTTTGTTTTTGTTTTTTACGCATGCGCACTTGGGATTTTTGTAAGAGGGCGAGCTCTTTGAAAAAAATGATTGATAAGAAGAGGTTTTGGTGGTGAGGAGACAGCCAGATAGTCGCCTACTTTCCTACGAAGTTTCCCGATATCTCTCGAACGCAAGGTCGGATTTGGACGTGTAACGTGTCAAATCGCTTGTCTCGAAGCCCTATACATGTTATTAATAGGTTAGAGTTTTGAGAATGAGGGAAACAGGCTTTTTTGGGGTAAAACCATGATTTTAGACTTTTTCTGATATTTCACGAATGCATGGTCGGATTTGGTCCTATGACGTGTCAAATGGCTTGTCTCAAAACCTTGTTTATTTTGGTAATAGGTTAAAGTTTTTGAGAATGAGGGAAACAGAATTTTTTGTTGTAAAACCGTGATTTTAGACTTTCTGTTATATCTCACAAACCAATAACGCCAGAGACGTATACGAGGGGTCGTAGGACTCGGGGTGACGCCCCTTTCCTCTCCCCGTTCGAATATAGTATTTATGTTTAAAAAATGCGAAAGGGTCTAACGACACTTTTGTTGAAAACATTTTAGTTTTTAAAACTTTTTCTTTTAATCTGTCTAAAATGTTCATGAAGAGTGGTTGCAGATAGAGACGATACCACTGGACACGTGTTTCAACGAAGCTATTACTGGCCACGGTGGTGATATACCAATACAGTATTCGCTATTTCGATGAGACGGCGGGTCGAGGGTTCGTTTTCCGATTTTTCCTATGATGGAATACCTAATACCTAAACCCCCTGAAGGGGGTCTTTAACATGTAAACGATTATGAGTGACATGACAAATGATAATTCCTTGATCAGATGAAGTTAGCTTTAGATAGAACAAACAGAACTTGGTTATATGTTGCTTGAAGTGAGTATAGAAAACAAACTTGCTGGGACAGACTGACAGGATGTGGATGTTATTTGAGCTTATTGGAATGCATTGACTTGACTTGACAACAGGGCAATGAAAAAAGCACAGAGATGCTGAGGACACTTGAAGGTCAAACGATATGGCAACTATGGTGGGAGGGGGAAGCGAGGATGATGTCGCCGATCATGTTCAATGTTCAATGAATGAATTTAAATTTTGCGAAGCATTGTTCGGAGAGGGTCATGTGACGACTTGTTTTAAGGATATTTATTTTTCCGATCTTTCTTATGGTGGTCTCATTGATTGAAATCATCCAAAACTGCTAGGGCATGGCCTTGAGATTTTATAAACTGATAATGGGATTTTGACATACAAGGTCCACTCAGAACTTGACATGATGTCATTCTTTTTATGGCTTATGAATTTCCCCAAAAAAGACCCAAAACAACAAGATCATAGACTTTTGCTTTTCTTAATATATTGCAAACCCATAATGTTAGATGTTTACTGTGAGTGACGAAACCTAGCTAGGTAAAGAAAGAATTATTGTGGGCTACATGTATGGTGACTGACACGTCTTTGACCATTGGAACTTGTTTTCAGATCTGAGTGTAGTACATAGGGAGTATAGGTTGTAGGCATGGCTTGACAAACGGTGCACACAAAATTCAATTTATCGATTCAAGAATTATGAGTAGACTATCATTAATTAATTGGTTAAAGAGTGTAGCTAAAAATAAAAAAATGGTCACTACATTAAACTAAACTGAACCAAGTCGAATCAAACCCAACTGAACCAAACCAAGCCTAAAGCAAACCAAACCTAATCAAGAACAAGCCAAGGGCTTAAGTGTAAAACTTGTGGGGGAATGCAGTCATTGGCAATGTCCAAAGAAAGGGATAACGCTCTACCTTTAGAGGGTGAGGTAAAGCTAGCGCATGGTGCTAATGCATATTCCCAAGTACATGAACCACACACACAACTATCCTATGCTGTTTTTATGAGTTGACTGTTAAAACTTACTCAGTGGTTACTGAGCAAGATGGTCGCTACACACAACAAGCTTTAAATACTTGAGGCTAATAATCTATACACACACACACGCACTCGCTTGTTCTAAACTAAACTGTCTCGCTGGCAGTGCTCACACAGTAGGCAAATGACAGAAATGCTTGGCTAACCGAAATACAATCATTTTCGGTTGTCTAATGATACCAGCTAGCCATTACATGCTATAGTGGTGAGCACATGTGCCTCTTGCACTGGAGATCGTAACTCGATTTCTAGCTCTAAGGCCTAGAACGAATCAAACTAAGAAAGAATGGTATGGTGACGCAGTAGTTAAACTGTTAGCCTTTCAATAAGGTAGACTAGGGTTTGATTTTGGGTTAATATACATGTCATAAACAAACAAACAAAAAAAAAGCGGAGATAATGTTTAAAACTGATTACACTTGTCTCTTTTCAAATTATTACTTAGATTACAAATACAAAGGTGGACTGGGTTTGATATACAGTTAATGCTGCCTATCGCATACTAGCCTGTAAGAAAGCCAAACAAGAAAAAGGCGTAGGTAGAGCAGTGGTAAAATCACTATGTGTAGAGAACTACCTAACGGTTTTATGAACTGGCAATGCTATGTCGCATAAACAGTGCAGGATACAATCCGGCAACCATAATTTTTATCTTGTGGAACAGAGAAAATGCAATTTTACCTTGATGGATAGGAAATGAGTGCAGATGAATGACCTATGCATTAGCCTACCATAGGGTTATAACCACGAGGTGGAGGTGTGACTTTTATATTTTATTGTTTAGAGACATGGCTTTTTTGTAACCAGTAGATTTAGTATTTTGTAAATATTCATTTTTGTAATTGTAAATAGTGGAAACATTTTTTTTTGTAATAGTAAATGTTAAATGTATAACTAAAAGTTATTTGGGATAAGTGTGCATGTCAAGGATAAATAGCGTGGTTGTATTTGTTTTCAAAGACAGGTATGGTTGTGTGAATGTATGACTACAAATAGAATGATAGAGAGAGAGAGAGAAAGCTTGTGTATGTGTGTGTGTGTGTGTGTGTGTGGGTAGCATTGATTTTTCAACCAAAGCAAACACGGCAAGGTAGGATGGTGGGGTAATTAATGTATATAGCAAATGGTAAATAGTATACTATATTTTTTTAACACTTGTGTTTTTTTAATGCAGCAGTAGATAGGTGTTATTTTGTAAAACAGTCTTACCTACAGTAGTAGTAGTAGTAGTAGTAGTAGTAGTAGTAGTAGTAGGCCTATATGTTTTTGGAAACAAACAGAAAGAGAATGCACTATTGCCATGGCCAAGCACTTCCATTAAAGTGATTTCAAGAAAATTTAAATCAGCAAATGTGTGTTTTACAAAACTAAACATTCAGCATGGACTAAATCATAAACGTGTCTTCTGTGATATGGAAAAAATAGGAAATCCATGTTTCCATATCAACACAATTTAAAAACTTAAAACTGACATTTAAAAAATGTAAATGGGAAATTGGCAAATGTGTAAACAACAAAATGGAAAATTCTTGTTTCCATATCATGAAATCCAAAAACTTTAAACTGACATTTTCAAATCGTGTACATGGAAAATTGACAAATGACAATGTGTGAAATGTGAAAATGAAAAAATATGAACAAATGGCTATCATTATTTTAAAAAAATAAAAAACCGTCGTGTTCTATCGTTAAAGTGTGAATCAAACCACATCTACTTATTTGGATCACCCGAGACTGAGTAGACCTGTTTTAGTCCTAATATACTTTTAAAATTTTATGTTAAAGCTCAATTTGAACTCAAGAGCTTTAGAGTGCCAGCTAACTATTATAACCGTTACGTCACAAAGACAACTTTACACTACTCTTAATAAACAATAATAAGAAAAAGAATAATAAATGTTGAATTTTTTTTTTAGGATGAACATGGTGACACTGTTCCTGTTGCACAGTCTGCTAGCTACTAGCCAGCAGCTGGGGTCTTAGAAAACGATACAGTTGACATTTTGTAATGAGATGTGACATGTTTCAAAGTACAGTATTATGGGTTGCTGTTGAGTAAAAACTAATCCTGTACAAGGAAGCAAGGGTTCGAACCCCTTACCTAACATTACTATTGCCTGAACATGGCTTGACGACACTGTATTATTATGATACTCGATACACAAACCATAGATAGAGTGTATTGTTTAAGATCACTTTCTTTCTGAACATAGGTGGAGACTGTTGATGGTTAACAATGGCATTAATATAGTAGGACGTGGATATAGCAATTAAGAAAAAAACAGACAATACCCATACAATATTTTTATTTATTTAATATAAGTACTTGTACAATAGTTACATTCAAAATACATTTCTTTTTTCTCTATTACTATTTAGTCCTTTTTGATTCTCTTGCATATGAAGGGTAGATAACCTTGTAGTTCAGCCCCTTAAAACAACAACAACACAACCTTTTGCATAGTCTGTGATGTTGACGACTCTTGAGATGTGGAAGATGGATTAAACATAACTTTTACAGCAGGGGTTAAATGTTGCTCAATAAACACTGCACTATTTTGAGTAGCAACATTTTTTTCTTGTACTAGCTTTTTAGCATTGTCATGATTATTTGTTGACACCAACAGTGTTTCATTTGGTACACTACATTGATGATCACTCACACTTAAAACCTTACTATTTCTACTTTTTAGATTGCCTCGACATCTTTTTGACCTCTCTTTTGAGCATCGCCAAAATATTATTCCTTTTACATTTTGACGATTATAGTTATAAGAGTAGCCTTTATAGAGTACACGTTGTTTACCTTTGTTAGTTGTAGTAAGTTCCATAGTAGCAACTAACCTGTTAGTATGATTTGCTCACTACAAAGGTTATAACTGTTCTGATAATAAAATCATTTAGCGTTGGCTTTTATATTTAATATGTACAGTTTGAAGTGATAGCAAAAGTGAGAGCAAAATGGTAGCAGAGTGGTAGAAAATATAACATGTATTGTTAAGAAATAGTTTAAGCTGTTATGTGGATCCATTACATAATAATTTTAGCACGACGAAGCTCATTTTCTATATCCAATAGTTCTTCCTCATATTCAGTATAACCAGCCTGTTTATAGACATGCAGTTGCTGAAGCCGCCGGATTAGCTTACTTGGATTGTTCCAGTAGACAAATTTAACAAATGATTTTTTAGTTGTAAACAAAGCATTACCATTATCATTATTATCTTCATCATCAACATCATCATCATCATAACCATTATCATTATCATCATCATCATTATCATCATCATCATGATCATTATAATCCTCATCACTATTACTATATAGTCCTTTTTGATCCTTTTGCAATGCCACATTTTGCACAGTCTGTGTTGCCCTTGATAATGTTGGGAGTTTTTCAGACATTGACAACTGTCCTAACACGACTTTCTGAGGAGATGATACATGCTTCTTAACAAACAATGCACTATCTTGAGCTGCAATATCTTTTTCTGGGACAAGTGTTTTAGCATTTTGAAGAGTTTTTTTAAACAGCAACGATGTTTTATCTGGTACACTACATTGATGATCACTCATACTTAAGACATCACTATTTTTACTTTTCAACTCACCTCGACACTGTTTTGAACGATGTTTTGAACAACGCCAAATAACAGTTCCATTTTTATTGGTTCGTTTTACAATATATTTATATCCTTTATAGAATGCGTATGGCATACCATTGCTATTTGTTGATACTTTCATGTCAATTGTCAAGCATGAACTAATCTCTAGCAAAGTTCACTCGATAATATAAATAATTTCTAAACCCCAGTAGTGAATAGTCAGTTGTTTTTGATCTATGCAAGCGTAAACATGTCACATACACTGGTGATGGATACTCAAGGCTTTAAGGTCAATGAAAACAAGTACAGTATATATTTAAATAGGTGGCTATCATTGATTGCACAACACGCGGGTCACTATATCTTTTTTTCTTTCGGACTAGTGTTTTAACATTTGAAGAGTGTTTTAAACAGCAACGATGTCTTATCAGTCACACTACATTGATGATCACTCACACTTAAGACCTCGCTATTTTTACTTTTTAACTCACTTTGACACTGTTTTGAACGATGTTTTGAACAACGCCAAATAACAGTTCCATTTTTATTGGTTCGTTTTACAATATACGTATAACCTTTATAGTATGCATATGGCTTACCATAACTATTCGTTGATACTTTCATATCAATTTTCAAGCATGAAATAATCTCCAATAAATTTCGCTCGATAATAGAAATAATAGTTTAAAGTGGGTGCGAAGGTGGGTGCAAAAGTGGGTGCAAAAGTGAGTGTAAAAGTGGGTGCAAAAGTGGGTGCAAAAGTGAGTGCAAAAGTGGGTGCGAAAGTGGGTGCGAAAGTGGATGCAGTTTATAGTAGGCACCATTTTTACTAGAATGTGATTTGAGTAAATGTAATTTCTAAACCCAAGTAGTGAATAGTCAGTTGGTTTTGATTTATGCAAGCGTAAACATGTCTCATACACTGATGATGGATACTCAAGGCTTTTTGGTCAACAAAAACAAGTATATAGTTAAAGAGGTAGCTATTATTGATTGCACAACACTGAATCTATTTTTGAAATTTTGACAAAGGGTCTAAGTGCACTTTTGTTAATATCTCGCGAACCAATAAGACTACGGCATTGTATGAGGTATTGTTGGACTTTTTGCCGAAGACTGCTGGTAAACACTTATGTTCCCACGACCTTTTTAAAGATGGCGGCTGACCCACGAGGGGTGATTAAAACGTATTCCAAGCGACGCTTGTCGATAAGCAAACCAATAATCAAAGGGGGGTGTGACAGAGCTTGAGGCGATAACCCCTTTTGATTGATCCCTGTTGATTTGCCCCTTTGGACTGGTCCCCGTTGACAAGTCCCTCTGAACGGGTCCTTTTTAAAGGGAGTCATTTATGACGGGCCCCTGCTGACGGGTCACTGTGGACGGATCCCTGTGGACAGGTCCCTGTTGACAGGTCCTTTTGACTAATCCCTTTGGACCTGTCAACAGGGACCTGTCCACAGGGATCCGTCCACAGTGACCCGTCAGCAGGGGCCCGTCATAAATGACTCCCTTCAAAAAGGACCCGTTCAGAGGGACTTGTCAACGGGGACCAGTCCAAAGGGGCAAATCAACAGGGATCAATCAAAAGGGGTTATCGCCTCAAGCTCTGTCACACCCCCCTTTGATTATTGGTTTGCTTATCGACAAGCGTCGCTTGGAATACGTTTTAATCACCCCTCGTGGGTCAGCCGCCATCTTTAAAAAGGTCGTGGGAACATAAGTGTTTACCAGCAGTCTTCGGCAAAAAGTCCAACAATACCTCATACAATGCCGTAGTCTTATTGGTTCGCGAGATATTAACAAAAGTGCACTTAGACCCTTTGTCAAAATTTCAAAAATAGATTCAGTGTTGTGCAATCAATAATAGCTACCTCTTTAACTATATACTTGTTTTTGTTGACCAAAAAGCCTTGAGTATCCATCATCAGTGTATGAGACATGTTTACGCTTGCATAAATCAAAACCAACTGACTATTCACTACTTGGGTTTAGAAATTACATTTACTCAAATCACATTCTAGTAAAAATGGTGCCTACTATAAACTGCATCCACTTTCGCACCCACTTTCGCACCCACTTTTGCACTCACTTTTGCACCCACTTTTGCACCCACTTTTACACTCACTTTTGCACCCACTTTTGCACCCACCTTCGCACCCACTTTAAACTATTATTTCTATTATCGAGCGAAATTTATTGGAGATTATTTCATGCTTGAAAATTGATATGAAAGTATCAACGAATAGTTATGGTAAGCCATATGCATACTATAAAGGTTATACGTATATTGTAAAACGAACCAGTAAAAATGGAACTGTTATTTGGCGTTGTTCAAAACATCGTTCAAAACAGTGTCAAAGTGAGTTAAAAAGTAAAAATAGCGAGGTCTTAAGTGTGAGTGATCATCAATGTAGTGTGACTGATAAGACATCGTTGCTGTTTAAAACACTCTTCAAATGTTAAAACACTAGTCCGAAAGAAAAAAAGATATAGTGACCCGCGTGTTGTGCAATCAATGATAGCCACCTATTTAAATATATACTGTACTTGTTTTCATTGACCTTAAAGCCTTGAGTATCCATCACCAGTGTATGTGACATGTTTACGCTTGCATAGATCAAAAACAACTGACTATTCACTACTGGGGTTTAGAAATTATTTATATTATCGAGTGAACTTTGCTAGAGATTAGTTCATGCTTGACAATTGACATGAAAGTATCAACAAATAGCAATGGTATGCCATACGCATTCTATAAAGGATATAAATATATTGTAAAACGAACCAATAAAAATGGAACTGTTATTTGGCGTTGTTCAAAACATCGTTCAAAACAGTGTCGAGGTGAGTTGAAAAGTAAAAATAGTGATGTCTTAAGTATGAGTGATCATCAATGTAGTGTACCAGATAAAACATCGTTGCTGTTTAAAAAAAACTCTTCAAAATGCTAAAACACTTGTCCCAGAAAAAGATATTGCAGCTCAAGATAGTGCATTGTTTGTTAAGAAGCATGTATCATCTCCTCAGAAAGTCGTGTTAGGACAGTTGTCAATGTCTGAAAAACTCCCAACATTATCAAGGGCAACACAGACTGTGCAAAATGTGGCATTGCAAAAGGATCAAAAAGGACTATATAGTAATAGTGATGAGGATTATAATGATCATGATGATGATGATAATGATGATGATGATAATGATAATGGTTATGATGATGATGATGTTGATGATGAAGATAATAATGATAATGGTAATGCTTTGTTTACAACTAAAAAATCATTTGTTAAATTTGTCTACTGGAACAATCCAAGTAAGCTAATCCGGCGGCTTCAGCAACTGCATGTCTATAAACAGGCTGGTTATACTGAATATGAGGAAGAACTATTGGATATAGAAAATGAGCTTCGTCGTGCTAAAATTATTATGTAATGGATCCACATAACAGCTTAAACTATTTCTTAACAATACATGTTATATTTTCTACCACTCTGCTACCATTTTGCTCTCACTTTTGCTATCACTTCAAACTGTACATATTAAATATAAAAGCCAACGCTAAATGATTTTATTATCAGAACAGTTATAACCTTTGTAGTGAGCAAATCATACTAACAGGTTAGTTGCTACTATGGAACTTACTACAACTAACAAAGGTAAACAACGTGTACTCTATAAAGGCTACTCTTATAACTATAATCGTCAAAACGTAAAAGGAATAATATTTTGGCGATGCTCAAAAGAGAGGTCAAAAAGATGTCGAGGCAATCTAAAAAGTAGAAATAGTAAGGTTTTAAGTGTGAGTGATCATCAATGTAGTGTACCAAATGAAACACTGTTGGTGTCAACAAATAATCATGACAATGCTAAAAAGCTAGTACAAGAAAAAAATGTTGCTACTCAAAATAGTGCAGTGTTTATTGAGCAACATTTAACCCCTGCTGTAAAAGTTATGTTTAATCCATCTTCCACATCTCAAGAGTCGTCAACATCACAGACTATGCAAAAGGTTGTGTTGTTGTTGTTTTAAGGGGCTGAACTACAAGGTTATCTACCCTTCATATGCAAGAGAATCAAAAAGGACTAAATAGTAATAGAGAAAAAAGAAATGTATTTTGAATGTAACTATTGTACAAGTACTTATATTAAATAAATAAAAATATTGTATGGGTATTGTCTGTTTTTTTCTTAATTGCTATACCCACGTCCTACTATATTAATGCCATTGTTAACCATCAACAGTCTCCACCTATGTTCAGAAAGAAAGTGATCTTAAACAATACACTCTATCTATGGTTTGTGTATCGAGTATCATAATAATACAGTGTCGTCAAGCCATGTTCAGGCAATAGTAATGTTAGGTAAGGGGTTCGAACCCTTGCTTCCTTGTACAGGATTAGTTTTTACTCAACAGCAACCCATAATACTGTACTTTGAAACATGTCACATCTCATTACAAAATGTCAACTGTATCGTTTTCTAAGACCCCAGCTGCTGGCTAGTAGCTAGCAGACTGTGCAACAGGAACAGTGTCACCATGTTCATCCTAAAAAAAAAATTCAACATTTATTATTCTTTTTCTTATTATTGTTTATTAAGAGTAGTGTAAAGTTGTCTTTGTGACGTAACGGTTATAATAGTTAGCTGGCACTCTAAAGCTCTTGAGTTCAAATTGAGCTTTAACATAAAATTTTAAAAGTATATTAGGACTAAAACAGGTCTACTCAGTCTCGGGTGATCCAAATAAGTAGATGTGGTTTGATTCACACTTTAACGATAGAACACGACGGTTTTTTATTTTTTTTAAATAATGATAGCCATTTGTTCATATTTTTTCATTTTCACATTTCACACATTGTCATTTGTCAATTTTCCATGTACACGATTTGAAAATGTCAGTTTAAAGTTTTTGGATTTCATGATATGGAAACAAGAATTTTCCATTTTGTTGTTTACACATTTGCCAATTTCCCATTTACATTTTTTAAATGTCAGTTTTAAGTTTTTAAATTGTGTTGATATGGAAACATGGATTTCCTATTTTTTCCATATCACAGAAGACACGTTTATGATTTAGTCCATGCTGAATGTTTAGTTTTGTAAAACACACATTTGCTGATTTAAATTTTCTTGAAATCACTTTAATGGAAGTGCTTGGCCATGGCAATAGTGCATTCTCTTTCTGTTTGTTTCCAAAAACATATAGGCCTACTACTACTACTACTACTACTACTACTACTACTACTACTACTACTACTACTGTAGGTAAGACTGTTTTACAAAATAACACCTATCTACTGCTGCATTAAAAAAACACAGGTGTAAAAAAAATATAGTATACTATTTACCATTTGCTATATACATTAATTAACCCACCATCCTACCTTGCCGTGTTTGCTTTGGTTGAAAAATCAATGCTACCCACACACACACACACACACACACACATACACAAGCTTTCTCTCTCTCTCTCTATCATTCTACTTGTAGTCATACATTCACACAACCATACCTGTCTTTGAAAACAAATACAACCACGCTATTTATCCTTGACATGCACACTTATCCCAAATAACTTTTAGTTATACATTTAACATTTACTATTACAAAAAAAATGTTTCCACTATTTACAATTACAAAAATGAATATTTACAAAATACTAAATCTACTGGTTACAAAAAAGCCATGTCTCTAAACAATAAAATATAAAAGTCACACCTCCACCTCGTGGTTATAACCCTATGGTAGGCTAATGCATAGGTCATTCATCTGCACTCATTTCCTATCCATCAAGGTAAAATTGCATTTTCTCTGTTCCACAAGATAAAAATTATGGTTGCCGGATTGTATCCTGCACTGTTTATGCGACATAGCATTGCCAGTTCATAAAACCGTTAGGTAGTTCTCTACACATAGTGATTTTACCACTGCTCTACCTACGCCTTTTTCTTGTTTGGCTTTCTTACAGGCTAGTATGCGATAGGCAGCATTAACTGTATATCAAACCCAGTCCACCTTTGTATTTGTAATCTAAGTAATAATTTGAAAAGAGACAAGTGTAATCAGTTTTAAACATTATCTCCGCTTTTTTTTGTTTGTTTGTTTATGACATGTATATTAACCCAAAATCAAACCCTAGTCTACCTTATTGAAAGGCTAACAGTTTAACTACTGCGTCACCATACCATTCTTTCTTAGTTTGATTCGTTCTAGGCCTTAGAGCTAGAAATCGAGTTACGATCTCCAGTGCAAGAGGCACATGTGCTCACCACTATAGCATGTAATGGCTAGCTGGTATCATTAGACAACCGAAAATGATTGTATTTCGGTTAGCCAAGCATTTCTGTCATTTGCCTACTGTGTGAGCACTGCCAGCGAGACAGTTTAGTTTAGAACAAGCGAGTGCGTGTGTGTGTGTATAGATTATTAGCCTCAAGTATTTAAAGCTTGTTGTGTGTAGCGACCATCTTGCTCAGTAACCACTGAGTAAGTTTTAACAGTCAACTCATAAAAACAGCATAGGATAGTTGTGTGTGTGGTTCATGTACTTGGGAATATGCATTAGCACCATGCGCTAGCTTTACCTCACCCTCTAAAGGTAGAGCGTTATCCCTTTCTTTGGACATTGCCAATGACTGCATTCCCCCACAAGTTTTACACTTAAGCCCTTGGCTTGTTCTTGATTAGGTTTGGTTTGCTTTAGGCTTGGTTTGGTTCAGTTGGGTTTGATTCGACTTGGTTCAGTTTAGTTTAATGTAGTGACCATTTTTTTATTTTTAGCTACACTCTTTAACCAATTAATTAATGATAGTCTACTCATAATTCTTGAATCGATAAATTGAATTTTGTGTGCACCGTTTGTCAAGCCATGCCTACAACCTATACTCCCTATGTACTACACTCAGATCTGAAAACAAGTTCCAATGGTCAAAGACGTGTCAGTCACCATACATGTAGCCCACAATAATTCTTTCTTTACCTAGCTAGGTTTCGTCACTCACAGTAAACATCTAACATTATGGGTTTGCAATATATTAAGAAAAGCAAAAGTCTATGATCTTGTTGTTTTGGGTCTTTTTTGGGGAAATTCATAAGCCATAAAAAGAATGACATCATGTCAAGTTCTGAGTGGACCTTGTATGTCAAAATCCCATGATCAGTTTATAAAATCTCAAGGCCATGCCCTAGCAGTTTTGGATGATTTCAATCAATGAGACCACCATAAGAAAGATCGGAAAAATAAATATCCTTAAAACAAGTCGTCACATGACCCTCTCCGAACAATGCTTCGCAAAATTTAAATTCATTCATTGAACATTGAACATGATCGGCGACATCATCCTCGCTTCCCCCTCCCACCATAGTTGCCATATCGTTTGACCTTCAAGTGTCCTCAGCATCTCTGTGCTTTTTTCATTGCCCTGTTGTCAAGTCAAGTCAATGCATTCCAATAAGCTCAAATAACATCCACGTCCTGTCAGTCTGCCCCCAGCAAGTTTGTTTTCTATACTCACTTCAAGCAACATATAACCAAGTTCTGTTTGTTCTATCTAAAGCTAACTTCATCTGATCAAGGAATTATCATTTGTCATGTCACTCATAATCGTTTACATGTTAAAGACCCCCTTCAGGGGGTTTAGGTATTAGGTATTCCATCATAGGAAAAATCGGAAAACGAACCCTCGACCCGCCGTCTCATCGAAATAGCGAATACTGTATTGGTATATCACCACCGTGGCCAGTAATAGCTTCGTTGAAACACGTGTCCAGTGGTATCGTCTCTATCTGCAACCACTCTTCATGAACATTTTAGAAAGATTAAAAGAAAAAGTTTTAAAAACTAAAATGTTTTCAACAAAAGTGTCGTTAGACCCTTTCGCATTTTTTAAACATAAATACTATATTCGAAAGGGGAGAGGAAAGGGGCGTCACCCCGAGTCCTACGACCCCTCGTATACGTCCCTGGCGTTATTGGTTTGTGAGATATAACAGAAAGTCTAAAATCACGGTTTTACAACAAAAAATTCTGTTTCCCTCATTCTCAAAAACTTTAACCTATTACCAAAATACACAGGGTTTCGAGACAAGCCATTTGACACGTCATAGGACCAAATCCGACCATGCATTCGTGAAATATCAGAAAAAGTCTAAAATCATGGTTTTACCCCAAAAAAGCCTGTTTCCCTCATTCTCAAAACTCTAACCTATTAATAACATGTATAGGGCTTCGAGACAAGCGATTTGACACGTCACACGTCCAAATCCGACCTTGCGTTTGAGACATATCGGCAAACTTCGTAGGAAAGTAGGCGACTATCTGATTCTCTCCTCACCACCAAAACCTCTTCTTATCAATCATTTATTTCAAAGAGCTCGCCCTCTTACAAAAATCCAAAGTGCGCATGCGTAAAAAACAAAAACAAAAATGTTAATCCATAGCGGCATCTCGTAAAACGCATGCGCTATATGAGCAACCACGTTTAAGTTCATTTTAGCAGCGCACCTTATACATGTCACATTTGGAAAGAGACTTTCACTAAAAAATTACAATTTCACCCCCTAGTAGGGGTAGGTTTTATTTAGGGGTTGAAATGAGTAGTCCGTTGTAAAGAGGGCGTTAGCCCGAGTCCAACGACACCTCATTTGTCAAAATCGGACCATGGGTTGACGAGATATTGGCTTTGCCCCTGAATGTATTGCGGGTTAGTATGTGACGTCAGAGGGAGAGGTAGTGGGGGGAGTTAGAATCGGCACTACTAACCTACTCAACCAAAAATACACAAAAAGAAAAGCCCAATGAGACCAATAGTCAATTGTAGGAATGCCCCTAATTACAAAATCAGGAAAGAGTTACTAAAAATCTTAAAATGCCGTCTTTCCAACGACAAAAACAACTCTGTAAAGAACACAACAGAACTAGTAACAGCATTGAACACCCTACAAATGAAACCTAGCTTCAGGCTAGTATCCTTCGATGTAACTAACATGTACACCAATATTCCGATTATTGAAGCAATCAACACTATCGAAAACAACTTAAAATCCAACAATTCGGTAAAAGAAACTGAAGAGATTGTGAGATTACTGAGGGTCGATCTCACCCAAAAGTGTTTCAATTCGACAATAAAATATACACACAGAGAGAAGGCCTAGCAATGGGATCGCCACTATGTGGGTTAATCGCTGACATCTTCATCAATGCACTAGAAAATGCGTTCTTAGAAAAGACTTCAACAAAGGGAATAGTAATATGGAAAAGAAACGTAGATGATGTAATTTGCATCTACGATACTGAACTAACAAGCGAAGAAACAATTCTCCAATCCATTAATAGCCTACACCACTCTATCAAATTCACTAAGGAATCCGAAATAGACCGGAAAATAAATTATCTCGATATAAATATTGAACGTAAAGACAACGACCTTTCATATTCCATATTCCGGAAAGCAACACAAACCTCGCATGCAATCGACAATCAGTCTAAACACCCCAGTACGCACAAACTAGCGGGTTTCAATTCAATGGTGCACAGGGCTTTAAACATACCCATGTCAAAAGACAACTATAATAAGGAAATAAGAACTATTAAGCAAATCGCAAAGGAAAACAACTTCCCGCCAAGCCATATAAATCAAATTATAGCCAAACATAAAAATAAAGATAAAACGATTCCCAAACCGGACAGTAATGAGAAAAAATGTGCGCGTTTCAACTATGTGAATGCGAATACATATACAATCACTAACCTATTCAAAAAGCAAGGCATAAAGATAGCTTCCACGACGAAAAACACAACCGCTAGGCACCTCCTAAATAGTAATCTAAATAAACGTGACCCGTATTCAAGGTCAGGGGTATATTCAATAACGTGCCAAGACACCGATTGTCAAGCTAATTACATCGGGCAGAGTGGAAGGCGAGTAGACACACGTTATAATGAACATAGGAATGCGATAAGATACGGAACACATTCAGCCGTGTGCGAACATATGTGTGACGCAGGGCACAGCTTTACCAACATAGAGTCGGACCTTAAAATAATCCATCACGAATCGAAAGGCAGAGCTCTTGACATAAAGGATACAATCTAGATACACCTAGGCAAACGAAACAATCCCAACAATCTAAATGAACACACGTTCATGGAGAGTTCACCCATCTTCACGCTACTAAAAAACACACCCTGTCGGAAACAAGACACAATTTAGCGACACAGCCAAGCTAGATAAAAAAAGGGGGCTAAATTAGGGGGTTTTTAATAGGTAAATGTTATCTGGATCAGGTGTACGATGTGCTTTTCTTCTGCAATAAACCATGGCCCATATTCGCGGCAGTATTAATTGTGCCGGGACGTCCTCATAAGACCGTCAACGCTTAGTTCGAATGGCTTTTGGTCCACGCGTGGCGAGGGCTAATCCACGGTCTTTAATAGTTGTAGACCCACCTCATTCAATAACATATATCTTATCTAGGTTGGCAACACCTCACATAAACACATCGCTATCACTCCCCACAGCACGTATGGGCAGGGGGGAGAAGGCAGGGGAAAACCAGTCGTTAAGATAACCACTGCAGTCGACCGCACAGTGAGTTCCAGTGAGCACGAAAACTGCGAGTAACTGTAGTACGGAAGACAATCAGATAAGTAGTTATCCTACAATTTTATAGTTTAACCATAGTTTACAACCATATAATCTCTCTGAATTACAAACTCCGGATAGCTATCACCATTTAGCATTTCACCTAACAACATATATACTGCATTTAGCATACACTGACAGTTGCAGTACCAATACTGCAACTAAATAATTGTACATATTGTAAATATTTTCACCTGTATTTCAAACATAGATTTTATAGCCTAAGTGTAATGAATCTGATGATGATCGCTTGACGATCGAAACTGGTCATCCTAGTGTTTTATTAATCTCATGTAATTCATTTCAGGATTAGGGCATAACCCATCTCTTTTGGGTACATTCGTGTTGACCGACTGAAAAGCACTAAACTCTTGTTTACTAAGGCAACACTGAAAATATGGCTTCAAACACCACAAGATTGTATCTCTTAAGATCTGTTATTATAAAAAGTTATAAATAGTTTTAGAAAAACATTTATATACCTATAGTACTTTTATTTTATAGATGTAAATTCTGACGTGTCCTATATCAAAAATGTATTGTATACATGTATTTGATCAAATGGAATTAATAAAAATCTATCTATCTATCTATTTCACTCAAACCTTGTATACAATCGTTGAAATCATAAGCGGATTGTAATATTTTAAGATTAAGGATGTATGGCTTAATTATTTTATATGAGGTTCTTTACGTAAGGGATAGCATGCCATGATTACACTTTCGTGAATGAAAGTTTATTGCTTATTATTTGTTGGATGGTGGGTGTGTGTTATTGCGACCTTCAAATTGTTCTGAAGATTTGATGTACTGCGAATGCTCGCGAAGCCCTGATAAATATGTGTAAGGTCCTTATAATCTATTGTAGCCAAAAGTCGGTAAGGGTAGACTACTAATGATAATACTTAAGGCCCGGAAGTTCGTGCACTAATAAATGATTAAATATGCATGCAAATATGCACGTATTATTGGTCAATTATGCATCACGTACCAAAAAATATGCACTATGAAATAACTACGGCAATTATGATAACTCCGTGTTCTTTAGTATTTAGTATTTATTTTGAATATAAAGAAAATATGAACAAACGGACATATAGGCTACCAGTTTCCACTATGAATGTTTGCTTCAATTAGGGCTTCAAACAGGTCTTGAGACAATTCAATAAGTTTGTTGCAGGGTAACTAATAGCATTCGTTAACCAGGACTGGATTGATGTGTTTTGGGTAACAGTGCAGGATACATTAACCCAGGGGGGAAAATAACAACTTCTGAAATTTACATTAAATACTTTTTCTAAGGATTCAAAATTGATTTGGTAATGATGTAGTTCACTCCTCGGCTGTCTATAACCCGCCCACCTTCCCAAATTATAACACTTATATAGTAAATATTCCAGCTGTGTCGGCCATTTTCAGCGTTAAAACAGTATTGCCAACCCCATGCAAACGGTACTGATATAGCCAGTTTTGTAAAACAAAAGAACACCAATCTCAACAAGTTCAATCCAATGGTTTTTGGGTCAACAGTGACCCGCTAGCCCTACACCAGACCATTCTAACCTTCGTTTCGCCCAATCCAATGGTCTTTGACAATGCTTACAGTCTAACGCGTCCAGATGTATGGTTACAACCTAACGCGTCCAGATAAATAGGTTTCTTTTGTCAGCCATGCCCCGCTAGTTTCCCGACACCCGACCATTCTAACCTTCGTTTTGTCCAATCCAATGGTTACGGCCTAACAAGCCCAGATCAATGGTTGCAGACTAATGCGTCCAGATCAATGGTTTTTTGTCAGCCGTGCCCCACTAGCTTCCCGATGCCAAAGGTCTTACGTAACCCGACCATTCTAACCTTCGTTTTGTCCAATCCAATAGTTTTTGACAATGGTTGCAGCCTAACGCATCCAGATCAATACTTTTCGAAAACGGTTACAGCCGAACGCGTCCAGATCAATAGTTTTGACAATGGTTACAGCCTAACTCCTCCAGATTCTCCTAGTGGTGGTGTATTTTATATCTTAATGTTGGGCACACTGCCGTGACAAGAATTTCTCATCATGTCCCGCCCAGCCGTTGTTCACACTCAACAAGAAAGAAACACACGCAATTATGTAATTTAGCACATATTTCCAGTATATTAGTCATAATGAACGGGAATTTCATCTGGTATTTTCCCCTGGAACCCCTGAAAATGTATGGAAATCATATATTATCATTTACCATCTAAGTGAAACTGTAAAAATAAGGTTCCTGTCTCATGCACTGGTAATCAGTTTCCACTATGGAATGTTTTTTTTGCAATTAAGGCTTCAAACAGGTCTTGAGAAAATTCACTAAGTTTGGTTTCAGGGCAAATAATAGCAATTGTTAACAAGGACTGAATTAATGTGGTGTTTTTTTTTTAAATTTTTTTACAACATTTCGCTTATGTTTGGCGGTTTCCAAATGTTGAGTCACTGAAAATTTATTAATTGTTGAGAGCAGTACTCCTCCCTTTTCATACCGTTCACAAGTCAGATTATTGAAAATATATTATTTATGATTCACATACTTTTCTGGGAGTCGAAGTTGATTTCTATTAATTCACGTGCTTAATTTCAGTAGTTTAAGAATTTTATAGAAAGTGGTACCTTCTGTAAATTCTTACCGTTGGAAAATTCTGTTCTTCCTCACAGACAGTGCAAACTACTAATCAGCAGATAATACAAATACGAGACTCACAGAGTCCGAACCAAAATATACGACTTGAGGAACATTATGTAACAAAAAGTGCTTCAAAACCATAGGAAATTACGATATACAACCTTCTCAGGCAGAGATATGCACTTAATCAGGCAAAGGGGAAAAATATGATGCATTTTGCCAAAATAACCAAATTAAGCATAAATATGCAAAAATATGAATTTGTAAGAACCTCCGGCCTTAATAATAATTAATAAATTTATTGCAGCCGATGGCCTTATATGATATTCTTGGATTCTTTACTAATTGAAATTACTGTCCATTATCACTGCTGCACAGAAAATATGTGCTAAATTATGTAAATATAATAAGAATAATAAAAAGGAATCCGGTTAGTCTCACATAGAGGTTACATGACCACCCTGTCGTAAAGCCCTGAAACTGAATTCTTCTATAGCTATCTATTGTGCCCGTTAGAGGAGGTGATCCGGGTACCATCCGCCGACAGAAATGGTACTTCGAAAGACCCCGTCCTTCGAAACCAAAACCTCAGAGGATCGGGTGCATTTCTTTGTAGGTTTGCTCAGCGCGACGGGCTTGATCCAGGGGATCTGGGTCATTTAGCACGGAAACAGTCATAGACGCCCGAAGAAATACATCCGAAAAATACCAAAGCTAGCAATAAAAAGAGATCCAGTCTTAAGTTAGATTCGTGCTTGATTTATTCAAGTAAGACCCCTAATCTATTTCCGAAGGTCGAAATCGGCTAATCCATTAATCTAATTACAATAATGAGTCGTCCCTAGTTTGATGTTAAGGACCCTCGTGAAATCCTAGTTACATGAAACAATAGCAAAGCTAACTAGGCACGTGGTACAAGAATAATTATCGCGTAGAAAATTTACAAATAAATGACTTGGTATAATTTACATTTAACACCTAGCAAACCAATCCCTAGGTTAGGATGGTACCACGTCCACATTTAATATTACATTTAAATTCTGTCTAATGCCTATGTGAATGAAAGTATTACGACGAGATGCGTCGTAAACAAATGCTTATTACCAAATCTAATGATAGTTGACTATCGAAAAAAAAAACACATAACACTCTTATGTCTAATAGGAACAATGGGATAAATACACTCGGGAATAAAGAAGTAAACACTCTTATACTAGCCTGCCTTCGCAAACTGACGTACTGTTCGTACTCAGTCGTCATCTCAAGCATGTGAGTTATTTTGGCAAAGCGCAATCATAATTGCGTCTTACAAGCTTTAGATCACGCGGGCCACAAGTTACTGATTATCGGTCCCGGAGATCCAATGTCGTCGATTCAAAGTAGTGTCAGCTCGTTTAAAGTCATCTCCCACATGGAAATGGATTGAAGTCACGGTGTCGATTAAACAACAAGCAAATGGTTGCAAAGATATGGCTGTAATTATATATAACAATTAATTAATCCGTTGGTTTAGGATAATTATGCTCTTGATTTATCAGAAGGTTTAAATGTTATTCAGTGAGCTCTATTACTGACACACGCTGACACATGTGATATCGCTTGACATTCACTCAAATAACGTGACTTCAACAAGTCAACAATAACACAGTTTGGCGCGTCTTTCACATAAATAGCTATAGTATTAGTATTATATACTGTGCCCAACTCTAGGAATGGGTATTCCAAGATTCAGACACCTAGGTATCAAGGGAAAGGCTACAGCCGCTTTTGAAAGTTGAGATATTTGAATATCGCGCTCCTTTCCTTCTAGATTGAAATGGAAACTTTATGCAGCCAAGAAGATGTTAAGTGACGTGGCAAATAGTAGCAGAGGTCGAGACTATTTGGTGATTAAATACTTAGCCATGGAGTAGAGACTTGATACTTGGATCAGATTACTGGCACGGCCAAATGAAAGTGGATGCACTTAGTCTCAAGTGAATCAGACCAGAGACACCGGAGATATGAGGATTTACAGATTTCAGCGTGATCCAGCGTGGAGCCGACCGTTTTGTATAAAAGCCGCTCGGCCCAAGCATAAGCAGCTCACTTCAAACCAAGCTCTTGTAGGACAAGGTGCTGCTGCTACGTCGAGCCAAGGCACATGGTTGCCGAATCTACGCAGAAGATATCTTTGAATTGTGATAGTCACAAAAGTGCTACGATACGTGGGGAACGTAGTAAGTTTCCGGTAGAGGGAATCACTAAGGTGATTGTTATTTTCTACGGACATTGGTGAAACACTTTGTTTCTATATGGACATATGCTAGACTTTGTCTAGATATTATTCTGTCACAGTCCAGTAACAATAATTCAATACTTGGATATTTTAATCCAACTTGTCAGTTTCACAAATTGTAACTTAATAACCACTCAGATCTTTCAGTATATTGAAGGCCAGTCTATCACGGTGCAGTTCATTAGCCGACAAAGGTAAACTATATGTTGCTTCGCGCATGATAGATGGTGTGAAGCCATGCCCAGGGAACGATCTTCAGAACAGCCGTTGATTGTTTTAGATTATCAGTGTTTTCCTGTACTGAAAAGATTACCGTGAGTTATGTTACAACTGACGCATTTGAGAAGAGATCATTTGGATCTGACCCCATTTAAGTAAACTGCTATGGATTTAATTGAAGTCAATATTAAAATGGATCAGCAGTTACTTCAAACTTCAAGAAATATTTCCACTATGTCGTGCTAGACAGATTGTGGGTATATAATGGCGGCCGATACAAGGATTAGACGTGCGTGTCCAATAGGGCATGTATCTGGATAAATCTGGTACAGACCAGGTTCACTACGCTTCAAGACCAACGAGAAATGTAAGCCACATTTGACTTTTATATTATGCCTAGCTAATTGGAACAAACTCATTTTCTGCAGATGGCCAACACATTTATTTTTCTTCGTATTTAAATCTTGCAATGATTTACGCAAGACACATTAGGGTTATTCTGAGTATTTTCAGCACTCAGAACAGTTTAGGATCGATGACCTAGCATACCGAGCATTTATTTGAATGTTCATTTTGTTTGAGAATCACGGTAATCAGCCGATATAACTGTAGAAGTTAATATTTATTTTTGTTGAGGAATGGATATTTTATACCTATTCGAAGAGTCGAACATGTGGTTTTTCACATCAGGAAATAATAATTAAACATATTTAAGGAAATAATAACAATGATAATCCAATAATAATAATAATAATAATTTTCATAATTTTTCTAAATAATTCTTGGTTCTTACATTTTCTAATAATCACATTCATTGAGAGAGAGCTTATGGATTAGTTTAATCATTCCTAGTTTGGAACAGGTGATTTTCCGAAAGCTAGTGGATAGCGCAAGCCCGTATTCAACCTACATTATAGTTCTGGTTGAACAGTTAATATTTGCATTGAGCAAAGTATATTTTTTAGATAACACGGAAAGCCAATGATATTTGTATCAATTAGGATTTTTTTTGTGTTTATATAAAATCATGACGTAGGCACACATTCGAAAGTGAAATAGAGAATATCACAAGTGTGGTAAATTCACGGTTTGAACTGAATGGTAAAATAAAATAAACTTGTAAGTTTATAGATCTTCCAGTTTTGATAACAAGCAGAGGCTTGATTTATTGTACAAATTTTGGGAAGAAAATTTATGTGTGTGGAGTAGTTGAAATGCCATTCCCAGGTGCGCATGTTTAAGTCGCAGGAATGAGGAGGTTTTTTTTTGAGCATCAATCAAATAGCAGGTTCGATGGCTCAGGTTTATAGGAGGAGTATTGGAACCACACATTTCGTCGAATGAATGACCAAACCATCAGTAATTATTTCAAACTTGTTTACGTATTCCATTAATACTTTGGATTTGCTAGAACCCTGTTTTGTCATGATAACATTTTATTCTTCTTCAGAGGAAGACCTTTGCCGTTGTTGTTGGGATATTGTGTTCTTACACAAATAATCGAATGGGCCACTGCCAATTAAAAATAATTCTGTATCCACGAATTACTTAAAGGATGTTTTCAATCCTATTGTCATGAACTAAATGAATTTATTATAAAGCTACAATTCTTATTTCCGCATTCTGTTCAAGAATTGCAAGTTGTGAAAGTTACTAAAATAGCAACAGATATAAATATTTTTCTTAATAATAATTCCAAGTGGAAAATCGAATAGTTGAATGGTTCAACAATTTTTTGATCAAGTTGATGATTCAGAAATCATATTTCTTTGGAATTTGAAGTTCATAATCGAGTCACTTCTCGAAATGTTTAATTTTGGAAGAACAATTAATGTTGTTGTACGTCGCACAGTTCTTCGATGCTATGCTCATGGGTCAAATACTTTTCAGATGTTGTTATTAATATGTGTGCATAATTAGTGTTGGGTCAAAGATAATATTTTGACAATATTTTTTGAAACTGGAAAAATAAGTGGAAGTTAAAAATTCTATAAACAATTATAAACAGTGCGAATTTCTACGAGTATTAATATCATGTTAGAAATTCAACCAGTGAACTACAATATTTCTAGTAAAGACAATTTAATTTGAACTGGATTTCATCGTAAATAATTGATATAATTTTGGAACACAGTCTACAGGACTGATAATCAGACTGGTGTCTCGTCTGGCTGCGTGGCTCAGGGGTAACGTTCTCGCTTGCTGAGCCCAAGCTTGCAGGTTCGAAACCTGGCGCAGTCAGCTGGCATTTGAGGGTGCGCAAATGCGAGGGAGCCGTGTCAGTAGATTTACTGGCACGTTAAAGATCCCCTTCGGGGAAAAATTCCGGCACACCGGCGTCTCTAAAAGCCAGTGTAGTTAAAAGGGACGTAAAACCAATAACATTAATTATTAATTAGACTGGTGTCTCCAAACACAATTGTTCAATGTGTTGGAAATTTTCTGTACATTGTGTAAATAGTAGTGTGTGCCGTCGCACTGGAATGATGTTACCTTGAGCATCATTTTGCAGTCAATTTTAAAATTCAGAATAAAATGAGATAATTTTACATGTTGTGTTATGCCCAGTTTAATCTCCTTCTATCCTTATTGTTGCATTGAGCCAAAAATCAGTAAAGCATTTTTTTTTTTATTTGATGCCGTTTTTTTTGCGATTAGCTTTAACCCATCTGGCGCCCCGGGATATTTTGACTCTCGTGCTGACTGATTCTTGGTAAAATGCATATGTGGTCGTGCGGACTCCGGTCTAAACGGGCACATAAAATAAGATAGAGAGAGAATATGGCTTCGAACGTGGGGCCCGAGTTAGACACGGTCAATCGCATGCCGATTTAAATTGTGATAATTTTTTATAGATATTTTGGGAGTTGAGAGATGTCTGGTTTGGATGATAGGAAACCCAATTAGTGGGGAAAATTAAAAAGTTACTAGGTTAATAATTAGAATGGGTTTGATTATTTTGATAATGGCTTAACCATTAGGGCGTCAAGTAAATTCAGTAGTAAACGTTCGATGACTGGACATACGCATTATTAGAATCCAGGTGGAGGATATTTGAGGACTTGCATATTTTTCTTGTGATATTGTGGTAAATTTAATTCGTAAAAGTAGAGAAGTTTTTTTTCCACCGCGTCGACATTAGGACAAATCTCATTTTATTAGAGTGTTCCAATTAGCTATTCATATTTCTTGTTCTAGTTATAATCTTGTGTCTGCCAACATGTATACCCCTAAGTTTTGACTAATACTGAAAATTATAGAGGAGATGATGAGGATGATGAAGAGTTTGGAAGAGAGTTCCAAAGAAGCTGAACTGCGCGTAGCAGCCATTATGAAAGAAAATACAGAGGCTTTGGAAAAGAAACTTAAAGAAAATTCCGATATGTTAGAAAGCAGGTTAAAAGATAACTTAAAAGAAAGTTTAAATAATAAATTTAATTCTATGGAAAATAAATTTAAAGAGAATTCCGAAATCTTGAAAATGTCACTTGAGGGTAAAATGACTAAATTATGCGAAAAGACACATGAGCTCGAAACTTCATTAGTTACTAACGCAAGTTTAATAGACGATAAATTTCGCGATGCCGATCTAAGATCCCAAAGCTTAGCTGATAGGATAGAAAGTGGTCTTAGGAAAGTTGGTGAAGACATGGTCAACCTGGAAGTCAGAGTGAAGAAAGAGAGCAATGAGATGGCAACTCTAGTTGTTCAACGTTTGACAGACCAATTCAAAGAACTCGTAGTGGGAGAAATAACAGAAGGTGTGATTAATGAATTACAAACTGAAATTAAAACCACAGTTATCGATGAGATTAAAAACACACTCAAGCTGGAGAACCAAGATGGAGTCAAGGAGATTAGAGAATCTTTGTCATCCCATATTCAAGTAATTTCCAAAGATATTCAAGCGACTCAGAAGGACATATCAGATATGACAGGGTCATTGAAGAGTCACGAGGCTGTTATGAACCAGATATCCACTGATGTCAAGGAGAACTATAAGGAAACAGAATAAATAAAGAAGGAAACCTAAGGAATTAGAAAAAAAAGGCTGAAGAAAACCATAAGGCAATTGAGGCTATGAAAACCCAAGTTAAGGACGAGAAACAGGTTGACCATCTGTTGAAAATGCCAAGTATAAGAGGAGAAGAACAGATACAGGTAAACCTAGGAGCAGCTAGAGGAAATGATAGTCAAAGACAGGATGAGGCCAGGACAGTATTTCAATCCAACCCCATAACTGTATTCAAGAATGTAGAGGATAAGCCTTCTAAATTTTCAGGGCGAGATTCTGTGACACCCGTAGAATTCTTGAGAGAAGCAGGCAAACCGGAATTCCTTTTATCAGATCACGGACCCCAATTTACATCTTTAGAATTCAGGGCC
Organism: Meconema thalassinum; assembly: GCA_946902985.2. Classification (NCBI taxonomy): domain Eukaryota; kingdom Metazoa; phylum Arthropoda; class Insecta; order Orthoptera; family Tettigoniidae; genus Meconema; species Meconema thalassinum. The sequence continues at coordinate 93,046,438 of OX336389.2, forward strand.
GTCATGAATAATCTTGGGATTAGACAATTGCTTTGTTCTATCAGACATCCTGAAAGCAATCCAGCAGAACGCGTGATGGCTGAAATATCTAACTTTTGCCGCCTCTATTGTCCAAATGAGCATTGGAATTGGATGGATATTCTCTCTTTAGCATCCGAGTCCATCAACTCTACGATTCATGTGAGTACTGGACAGATACCCATGTTGCTTCATCATGGAATTAAACCAACAAGATTATGGGATCGAATCATCTCTATTCCACCCGAGATTGAACCTAGTCGTCAGATGAGGGAGACTCTAGCTCTAAACAAGTTGAGGAGCCAAGCTGAGAAAAGAGAGTGCAGAGTGAGAGGAAAGCGTTTTCGCAGACCCTTGCGCGTAGGAACTCTCGTTTTAGTGAAAAAACCTACACCCTCCGACGTGCAAATTCGAGTGTACTCGAAGTTTGCAAGCCTTTACGCTGGACCCTATCGTGTTGTGGAAGTAAACAACAATGGAGGCTACAAAATCGCCAATAAACGAACTGGTAACATCGTGGGAATTTATAATGCAGCGAATTTGAAGATTTATTATTCAAGAACCAGATGATTTAATGTGTAGATAGGAAAAAATAAAAATTGTTAAATTTTTATTTTTGCTAGGTGTGAGGTGGATGTGCCCAACTCTAGGAATGGGTATTCCAAGATTCAGACACCTAGGTATCAAGGGAAAGGCTACAGCCGCTTTTGAAAGTTGAGATATTTGAATATCGCGCTCCTTTCCTTCTAGATTGAAATGGAAACTTTATGCAGCCAAGAAGATGTTAAGTGACGTGGCAAATAGTAGCAGAGATCGAGACTATTTGGTGATTAAATACTTAGCCATGGAGTAGAGACTTGATACTTGGATCAGATTACTGGCACGGCCAAATGAAAGTGGATGCACTTAGTCTCAAGTGAATCAGACCCGAGACACAGGAGATATGAGGATTTACAGATTTCAGCGTGATCCAGCGTGGAGCCGACCGTTTTGTATAAAAGCCGCTCGGCCCAAGCATAAGCAGCTCACTTCAAACCAAGCTCTTGTAGGACAAGGTGCTGCTGCTACGTCGAGCCAAGGCACATGGTTGCCGAATCTATGCAGAAGATATCTTTGAATTGTGATAGTCACAAAAGTGCTACGATACGTGGGGAACGTAGTAAGTTTCCGGTAGAGGGAATCACTAAGGTGATTGTTATTTTCTACGGACATTGGTGAAACACTTTGTTTCTATATGGACATATGCTAGACTTTGTCTAGATATTATTCTGTCACAGTCCAGTAACAATAATTCAATACTTGGATATTTTAATCCAACTTGTCAGTTTCACAAATTGTAACTTAATAACCACTCAGATCTTTCAGTATATTGAAGGCCAGTCTATCACGGTGCAGTTCATTAGCCGACAAAGGTAAACTATATGTTGCTTCGCGCATGATAGATGGTGTGAAGCCATGCCCAGGGAACGATCTTCAGAACAGCCGTTGATTGTTTTAGATTATCAGTGTTTTCCTGTACTGAAAAGATTACCGTGAGTTATGTTACAACTGACGCATTTGAGAAGAGATCATTTGGATCTGACCCCATTTAAGCAAACTGCTATGGATTTAATTGAAGTCAATATTAAAATGGATCAGCAGTTACTTCAAACTTCAAGAAATATTTCCACTATGTCGTGCTAGACAGATTGTGGGTATATAATGGCGGCCGATACAAGGATTAGACGTGCGTGTCCAATAGGGCATGTATCTGGATAAATCTGGTACAGACCAGGTTCACTACGCTTCAAGACCAACGAGAAATGTAAGCCACATTTGACTTTTATATTATGCCTAGCTAATTGGAACAAACTCATTTTCTGCAGATGACCAACACATTTATTTTTCTTCGTATTTAAATCTTGCAATGATTTACGCAAGACACATTAGGGTTATTCTGAGTATTTTCAGCACTCAGAACAGTTTAGGATCGATGACCGAGCATACCGAGCATTTATTTGAATGTTCATTTTGTTTGAGAATCACGGTAATCAGCCGATATAACTGTAGAAGTTAATATTTATTTTTGTTGAGGAATGGATATTTTATCCCTATTCGAAGAGTCGAACATGTGGTTTTTCACATAAGGAAATAATAATTAAACATATTTAAGGAAATAATAACAATAATAATCCAATAATAATAATAATAATTTTCATAATTTTTCTAAATAATTCTTGGATCTTACATTTTCTAATAATCACATTCATTGAGAGAGAGCTTATGGATTAGTTTAATCATTCCTAGTTTGGAACAGGTGATTTTCCGAAAGCTAGTGGATAGCGCAAGCCCGTATTCAACCAACATTATAGTTCTGGTTGAACAGTTAATATTTGCATTGAGCAAAGTATATTTTTCAGATAACACGGAAAGGCATGAAACAGGAAGCCAATGATATTTGTATCAATTAGGATTTTTTTTGTGTTTATATAAAATCATGACGTATGCACACATTCGAAAGTGAAATAGAGAATATCACAAGTGTGGTAAATTCACGGTTTGAACTGAATGGTAAAATAAAATAAACTTCTAAGTTTATAGATCTTCCAGTTTTGATAACAAGCAGAGGCTTGATTTATTGTATAAATTTGGGGAAGAAAATTTATGTGTGTGGAGTAGTTGAAATGCCATTCCCAGGTGCGCATGTTTAAGTCGCAGGAATGAGGAGGTTTTTTTTTAGCATCAATCAAATAGCAGGTTCGATGGCTCAGGTTTATAGGAGGAGTATTGGAACCACACATTTCGTCGAATGAATGACCAAACCATCAGTAATTATTTCAAACTTGTTTACGTATTCCATTAATACTTTGGATTTGCTAGAACCCTGTTTTGTCATGATAACATTTTATTCTTCTTCAGAGGAAGACCTTTGCCGTTGTTGTTGGGATATTGTGTTCTTACACAAATAATCGAATGGGCCACTGCCAATTAAAAAATAATTCTGTATCCACGAATTACTTAAAGGATGTTTTCAATCCTATTGTCATGAACTAAATGAATTTATTATAAAGCTACAATTCTTATTTCCGCATTCTGTTCAAGAATTGCAAGTTGTGAAAGTTACTAAAATAGCAACAAATATAAATATTTTTCTTAATAATAATTCCAAGTGGAAAATCGAATAGTTGAATGGTTCAACAATTTTTTGATCAAGTTGATGATTCAGAAATCATATTTCTTTGGAATTTGAAGTTCATAATCGAGTCACTTCTCGAAATGTTTAATTTTGGAAGAACAATTAATGTTGTTGTACGTCGCACAGTTCTTCGATGCTATGCTCATGGGTCAAATACTTTTCAGATGTTGTTATTAATATGTGTGCATAATTAGTGTTGGGTCAAAGATAATATTTTGACAATATTTTTTGAAACTGGAAAAATAAGTGGAAGTTAAAAATTCTATAAACAATTATAAACAGTGCGAATTTCTACGAGTATTAATATCATGTTAGAAATTCAACCAGTGAACTACAATATTTCCAGTAAAGACAATTTAATTTGAACTGGATTTCATCGTAAATAATTGATATAATTTTGGAACACAGTCTACAGGACTGATAATCAGACTGGTGTCTCCAAAGACAATTGTTCAATGTGTTGGAAAATTTCTGTACATTGTGTAAATAGTAGTGTGTGCCGTCGCACTGGAATGATGTTACCTTGAGCATCATTTTGCAGTCAATTTTAAAATTCAGAATAAAATGAGATAATTTTACATGTTGTTTTATGCCCAGTTGAATCTCCTTCTATCCTTATTGTTGCATTGAGCCAAAAATCAGTAAAGCATTTTTTTTATTTGATGTCGTTTTTTTGCGATTAGCTTTAACCCATCTGGCGCCCCGGGATATTTTGACTCTCTTGCTGACTGATTCTTGGTAAAATGCATATGTGGTCGTGCGGACTCTGGTCTGAACGGGCACAATACCTATTAGTACTTTTATTTTATAGATGTAAATTCTGACGTGTCCTATATCAGAAATGTATTGTATACATGTATTTGATCAAATGGAATTTGTTGGTGAGATACGGCACCCGCCGGTATCGACCTCCATCCTGATCGATAGGCGCAACTAACGCCCTCAACTAACTTTTAAACAGTTCGTTTTATGATCTGTTCACGGCACAACGCATTTAAACAGTTCATGTATTTTGTGTTAAATAAATCAGTTGAGTTACATTTAAACGAGCGTTACATTTCATTGCCGCTTTAAAACCTCTAATAGGTTATGGGCCCAGAACGATTGGCTCAGATTTAAATTAACTGAAAACTGAAAACAGCGAGATCAAGCGGAGTCACAAAGAGAAGAACGCGTCGAATCGGCAGACATCTTCGATAAACGTCTGGACATCGACAAAGCGAGAAGGAACAAACGCCGTCTTCTCGAATATTGTGTGCTTGATCGTGAGTGAACAGTGAAAAAGCCAATCGCGAGTGTTTGGACAATAACACGCGACGCGAATTTTGGCTTATTGCGAGTGTTTTGGACTATAACACGTGACGCAAGAAAACGTGCTTAACGTGCGAGTTGTGTACAAACGCGCACGACACAAAATTCCGTAGGCCTATTTGCGAGTGTTCCGGACAATAGCACGCGACGCAAAGTGTATGGCCGGTTGTGAGTGTTTCAAACAATAACACGCGGCACAGCAAATTTATTGTGAACAATCGTGAGTGTTCCGGACATTAACACGCGGCACGATTGAAGTGAGACAATGAATTCAAACGGTGTAGTGCGCATCGAGGCCTTAGGGCGCGATAATTACGACACCTGGAAAATGCAAATGCGCGCCACTCTGATAAAGAATGACGCGTGGGGTTATGTCAACCACAAGATCGTCAAACCCGAGCCGGGTGAGGACAATGCAGCCGAAGTGATGGAGTGGATGACTAGGGATGAAAAGGCCATGTCAGACCTAATCCTATCCATCGGACCAAGCCAGTTCAAGTTGGTGAAGAACTGCAGGTCATCAAGCGAGATATGGCAGAAACTTGAGGATACGTTTCAGTCGAAGGGGCCGGCTCGCAAGGCCACGTTGTTGAAGAGTCTAACCTTGCAAAAGATGACTGAAGGTGGCGACATCCGTGAGCACCTCAACAACTACTTTGACTGTGTCGACAAGTTGGCTGACATGGACGTAGTTATTAACCCAGACCAACTTACCATCATGATGCTGTACAGTTTGCCGGCAAGTTTTGAAAATTTCAGAATTGCCATCGAGAGCCGGGACGATCTACCGAAGGCTGAGAATCTACGTACGAAGATAATCGAAGAACAAGATGCCAGAGTTGCCTCGTCAACACCGATGGAAAATCAAGGCGCCATGTACGTGAAGAAGAAAGGTCCTTCAAGGAAACCACAGTCGAAGCCTCAAAACAAAAACCACGGCTACTCCGGTGGTAAGAGTGACAAGGAGAAATCGTTTCCGTTCAAATGCTCGAAGTGCGGAATCAAGAGACATAAGGCAGTGGACTGCAATGTTAAGGTCAACAAAAATCAGCTGTCGGACGCGTCACTCTTATCAGTTGAGGAACCTGATACGTGCCAGATCGCGACGAGCAGCGTCGAAAACCTGTGGTGTCTCGACAGTGGGTGCACGTCTCATCTGTGCGGTGATGCGACTGTGTTTACAGAGATGGACAAGGGCGAGACTGGCAAGCTGAAGTTAGCGAGCAGCGCAACCGCAGAGATAAAGGCCCGAGGAACTGCAAAAATTGCTACAAGTGTAGACGGTAAAACTTGCAACGTTACTCTCAATGAGATTTTGCACGTTCCTGAGATCCGCACTAATCTCTTATCAGTCTCGAAGATGACAGACCGTGGTTTCTCGGTTGTTTTTGGCAAAGAGAAGGCGGAAGTTTTTGACCAGAATGGACTGACGAGGTTAGTTGCACAGCGCAAGGACAATCTGTACTATGTACAGGGCACCCTACTGGAAAAATGTCGAACGCAGTGTCAGAAGACAAGCGCGACAAGAATGTGGCGCAGCTGTGGCATCGAAGGATGGGTCACGTCAACTTTAGTGATCTAGATACGGCAGTGAAGAGCGGATCCATTCGAGGTGTGCAACTAACAGGGAGATGTGGAGATCTAACGTGTGACATTTGCACGAAATGCAAAATGACTCGAATACCTTTCCCGAAAGAGTCAAATCGTGTGACCGGTAAGCTCGATATTATTCACACAGACGTTTGTGGCCTTGTGGGTGTTGTGTCGAACGGTGGATCCAAGTACATGATCACATTTACGGACGACTATTCGAGATGGACAGAGGTACGGTTTATGAAGACGAAGTGCGAGGCGTTGCAAATGTTCCGAGAGTACAAGGCTTTCGTCGAGAAGCAGCACGGTCTGAAAATAAAGTGCGTACAGTCCGACAATGGCAGTGAATATGTCAACAGGGAATTTGACGAGTTCTTGAAATCTGAGGGGATCGAGCGCCGTCTCACAACACCATATACGCCTGAACAAAATGGTGTGGCCGAGAGGAAAAATCGGACTCTTGAAGAGGCAGCACGATGTTTACTCCTGCAATCTGGCCTACCGATGACATTCTGGGCGGAGGCGATCAACACCGCAAATTATCTGAGGAACCGATGTCCAACCAAAAAGCTTAACGGGAAGACTCCATTTGAGCGCTGATTCGACAGAACTCCGACTGCACACTATTTCAAGGACTTAGGGAGCAAGGTGTTCTGCCTGGACAAGACCCCAAACAAGGGGAAGTTTAGCCCTCACTCAAAAGAGGGAATTTTTGTTGGATATTCGGAGCAGTCGAAGGCTTACCGTATCTGGATTCCTGAAACGAAGAAGATCGAGATCACGAGAGACGTTGTTTTTCGTGAGGAGATGACCGCGCCTAAGAAATCAGTCGATGATCTGTTCCCGCGTGACTCTCCGGACAAAGTACGCATTGAACCAGAGGATCCGATTCATGAACTGGAGTTCGAGCTGGTGTCGAGAGACGAAGTTCTGGCAGAAAACCAACCTGATGTTGCTGAATGGGAATTCCCCGATGGCTTCATAGGCTTTCCTGCCGACGATTACTTTGTTGAACCGGAGATCCAATCCGATGAACAACAAGCGGCATCATCTAGGAGAAGAGGCGGACGGCCTCGTTTGATTAGAACTGGAAAGTCTGGGCGACCCCGCAAGGACTACGGTGATCGACCAGGGGAAGTGGCTAACGTCGCTGAAATCCCAGTGACCCAGGCTATCTCCGGAGAGGACTCACCTGCGTGGACCGAAGCAATGTCAGAAGAAGCAGTTTCACTGATTCGGAACAATACGTGGAAGCTGGTCGACCGTCCCAAGGGGCAACGTGTGATAGGAAGCAGATTCGTTCTCCGGAATAAGATTAACCCTGAAGGCACTATCAGCAAGCGGAAGGCGCGCGTGGTAGCGAGGGGTTTCACGCAGAGACCATTAATAGAGTTTCACGACACGTTCGCTCCAGTCGCAAGGCTGAGCACAATAAGGACTGCGGTGGCGTTAGCTGTACAAGATAATCTAAAGATCCGACAGCTAGACGTCAAGACCGCGTACTTGAATGGAGAAGCCGAGGAGCAAATCTTCATCGAGGCCCCGGACCACTTCGAGGACGTTCTTGCCCATACTGTTCAAGACGAGTCGGTTGACGAGACTGTGCGAAAGACCGCAGATGAGATGCTGGAGAAGTTGACCAATCGTGACATAGTGTGCTCACTAAACAAAGCGTTGTACGGACTGCGACAGGCAGGACGCACTTGGTATCACTGTCTCGAGGAAGAGATGAAAAATCTCAAGGCGACTCGCTCGAATGCAGATCCATGCATGTACCACATCGGACCGGTCGAAGATAGGATTTATATAATCATCTATGTCGACGACGTGATGATCATGCCTCGAGACGACAAGAAGATCGACGTGGTGAGAGACTATCTGAATACCAAGTTCGAGATCAAGGACTTGGGGGACGTGCGGTATTGTCTGGGGCTGGAGTTCGAGAGGAGCGCCAACCAGATGAAACTCAGCCAGGATACATAGACGAGGTCCTGGAGAGATTCGGAATGGCAGAGTGCAGGCCTGTCAGCACTCCCATTGATCCAAGTACGAAGCTGCAGAAGGAAGACGTGAACCCTGGCGTACAAGCGGAGAGCGTCCCCTACCGACAGTTGATAGGAGCTCCAATGTACCTGTCAGTGGGAACGAGGCCGGACATATCCCATGCAGTCAGTTCTCTCTCTCTCTCAGTTCAACGACAGTCATGGACAGCAGCACTGGAAGGCTGCAACACGTGTCTTGCGATACCTCGCTAACACACGTGATCTCGGCCTCATGTACTCCAAGTCCAGCGGTCCAGCGGTGATGTACGTGGATGCTGACTGGGGAAACTGCCTGGTTGATCGAAAATCGTACACCGGATACGCGTTCACACTAGGCGGCGCTGCAGTGAGTTGGGAGTCCAGGAAGCAGCCTACAGTGGCCCTGTCGTCCACGGAGGCCGAATACATGGCCTTGACAGAAGCAACCAAGGAAGCTCAACACATGCGGAAACTCCTGAAAGACTTCGGAAAACCGATAGATGTTGTCCCAGTGAATAACGACAATGTAGGTGCGCAGAAGCTGACGTCGAATCCTATGTTTCATTCACGGACGAAGCACATCGACATCAGGCACCATTTCGTCCGAGATGCCGTGGCCAAAAAGGTGGTTTCGGTGGAGTACACTCCAACGGATGAGATGCCTGCCGACATATTGACAAAAGGATTGTCAAGGACCAAGCACGAGAAATGTGCTCAAAGCCTAGGCTTGAGACCACATGCACCAGGATGACTCCGGCTGTTGGTCGAGGGGAAGTGTTGGTGAGATTCGGCACCCGCCGGTATCGACCTCCATCCTGATCGGTAGGCGCAACTAAAGCCCTCAACTAACTTTTAAACATTTCGTTTTATGATCTGTTCACGGCACAACGCATTTAAACAGTTCATGTATTTTGTGTTATATAAATCAATTGAGTAACATTTAAACGAGCGTTACATTTCATTGCCGCTTTAAAACCTCTAATAGATTTAATAAAAATCTATCTATCTATATATTGCGCGCGGTGCGTCGGTCGTCTAACCCGCAGCTCAAAGAACGCCGGAATAAACCAACAATAAGGCGGACATTCATCCGTCCTGCCAAATACCAAATAATGTGTTCACGGACACAATAATTACTCTGGCTAGCCTAATTTATACTGAAGCTGGGTCAATTACCATTATTGTTTAAACCTTTCTATAACGCGCCAGATGAATCAAAGTCATCTACTCAAAATATTAAAAGAATTTGCCTGAGCGAGCATCCCCTCACTCATAAAAAGTGGTAATAGTAATAACGGATGTTGACAGCTTACATAGCTATTAACCAAAGCAAGGATATATTAATACCAGTGACCTTCAAATTCCAATGACTTGTGACGTAAGTTAGCACACAAAAAAGTCAATAAAGTCGTCTCTCTGTTGCATCTCGGGTAAACCGGTTGTCAGCTGGCGCGCTCAAGCAACTCTCACTGCTTCGCGTGCAGCTTAGCATAGCAAAAATTGTACTTTCAAAATGATCATTCTAATCTTGTAGTAGCACGAATTTAAGTCCTGAAGTGCTCTACAGATTATATACAAATGTCTCATCACTTCCCTAACGGTGTTCCTCGGGATATTATACCCTTCAAAAGATTCGTATAATGCAGTATTAAAATCAAAGAATACAAATAGTAAGATATTACACTCGTGCATCTAACTGCACTGACATTCGAAGATATGTCACTCGTTCATTATACACGTAGGCTTTGATACATGTGGATTGGCAAGCTCCACAACAAAAATAAAACATCAAACCTCTGCTGCGATGTTTGAAATGATACGAAGTAAGTTAGCCCATCAGTCTAACTGTGCATGGGTTCGTTCCTCTGGAACTTTCATGTAGTAAAATAGTACTCACGAAAAATGCCAAATAAATAGTACAAAAACGTTTCAGCAACGGTCGGCTGAGAAATGATACGTAAATAAGCTCTTCCAACTTAAATAAGGGATCTGACTATAGGGTGTCCACTAACACTTTCATAAGCCTACACCTTCTGTAGTTAAGATGTCGTTTACATGACATAAAATTGCAGCTACTTGCTGACTCACAAATACACTGAAAATACATGTGAATTTGCACCTGCCGTATAGTACACGGACTGTGGTGTCAAACCAAGATTGTCCCAGTGCCAAAGAAAGAAAAATATATACATGTCCTACCTAAGTGGTCAAAATATCGTTGAGTTTCGGTTAAAAATATGCATTCAACTACTACCTCAACCTGGAAAATCCTCTTACAATAGGCTTTACAAATCTCACGGTTACTTCACAAAGTAGGTCACTTTCCAGAACTCCCATTGGAAGGGGTGGTATACTTCCAGGGTTCCAAGCATACTCCTTGGTAAGGCTATAGGTTTAAGCCTGTCCTCGTGGTCCTCTGTTTGTGTCTTGTACATGGTCTGTACCTGGTGGTGTGGATTGGACAATTCCATGGTAGTGGTTTACTTCATCGGTGTCTCCCCTCACATGATGAATTACACCATCACGATGCTCTCACAATAAAGTTGAATTACTAACACGTGGTGCGTTATCGTATGCATCGTAGTCATCAAAATACACTGATTCTATTGAAAATATGATTGTAAATGCACACTGGCTTTAATGATTGCAGGTGATCAAAATACTCTGCTTTGCCTGCCACAGATTCTAATGTTACTGTCGCATGCGTGTGATACGTAACTTTATCATGGTTGATTTTTATAGTAGCGCACACTGGGCTATAGGACGTAGTCGTAGATTTAATATTTCACGTCAGTTAGAATATTTCACGTCTGCCTTCAGACGGTACTCGTGGTTAGTGAAAAAATATGTTGAATGATCACAATTAAATTCCAACTTTCACAATCACGTTGCACTGGCCTAACTGGACCGAAAATAATACTTTTCGAAGACTTAATCGAAGTAAGCAGCTCGATGGCTGTAGATTACAGTCCTCCCAATTATGGGGTATACACTTGCCTACAATGACCTTCGTCTTCTAGACGGACAATTAGCACGATGCGTCCTGCCTCAGCAGACCATCAAAACAGTGTGATCGTGCATAGCACGGCTTCCTGATCTGAAGGATGTAGTCAAGTCAATTAGCGACTACTTTCATAACCCTCCGCGTGTCTGCGGTGAAAAATACCTTTACCTTAAATTGAATTATCATTTCCAAAAGGCATTGAAGATGGTAAATTAAGCAGAATTAATTATTGTAAGCTCCTGAGATATGTGGCATTAAAATAGTAAGTAATATATCTCTAGGAGGAAAATAAGCTGCCCTCTCCGAAGTCAAAATAGCGGATTGTTCATGAGGAAGCTTTAGGGTGTGTTCTGTAGAACTGAGCATGTGAAGTAAATAGGCTCTCAAAGAAATATTTGATACACTCATATATCCCTCCGTTGTTTTAAATAAAAATGTGGGATTAGCATTTTATTTACCATCAAAATCGTTCTAGTATTCATAATATTTCTTTGCATCAGTATCCTCCTGTTCGAATACAGGGTTTAAGTTCTCTCCATCACCAGTGGGTCGTTTCTTCGTTCGTCGGTCGTCGTAAAAAAATCGGCACTCTCACTGGACCTTAATGCTCCTCGAACAAGTCACCAAATCCTTCTCCATCCGGATCTTGGAGTCGACATTCGCTACGTCTCGTTCGGGTTCAACCATCCTGGAGTCTAATCCACTCATGCTCTGCTCTGGTTATCAACAATCAAACGTCAGCTGTAGGACTTCTTTTACGTTGCTCGTGGGCTTTTGGTTTCTCCTTTTGCTCCCTCGAAGCTCGGTCTCGTTCTTCCTCTCTATTATCTTGCAATTGTCGGATTTATTCGCGACTTTCTCGAGCGCGAACTGTCCAGTCTCTATCTGGTTGTCTCCTGGGATCGCGGTCTTCGCGGTAACCACCACTACAACGGTAATCGCGGCGAATGTTGCCGGATTGCCTGTTACGTGCGTTATCATTGCGACCTCTGTTGCCTCTCTGATCCTTTTTATTACTGTCCCCAGTATCAACGATCGCTCTTCTGTCGTGACCTATCGTAGGGTCGGCGATTCCAAGTTCGCCTATCGGGTCCTGTCCCATTTCTCCTGTAGGGTTCCGAAATGATTTCAGCTGGTTTAGATGTCTGCGATTCCTTGTCAATTGTTGTTACATTGACTTGACGATTTTCTCCTCTCGGTTTGTGGTTGGAGAATTGATCGTTCGTACTGTCGATTCTGCGAAGAATCGAGTCGCATTCGATGAATGTAGTAGCGTTAGCAGCTATCAATGTGCGCTGGACATCAGCTGGGTATTGCTTGGTTATAGTCTGAATCAATTCAGGCTCGGATAACGGTGGTTGGAGCCATCTCAATTTCGATAATTGAGTCGCGAAGTAGTTAGCATACTTCGACCGTTGGTTAGTACTGTAGCGTTTCATGTACATCTCCGCACGAATACTCTGTTGAAAGTCTTCGCTCCAGTACGTTCGAAGTAAAGCCTCTTTAATGTCCTGGTACCCGCTAAAAGTGTACCTAAATGCGCGGTACCAGGTACTAGCTTGACCTATCACTAATCGCTCAATTACCCGCAATTCTCCCTTGGGAGTTACCATAGTGTCACGAAGGTATGATTCAACATTTTTCAGGAACTCGACCGGAGTTACACTGCTTCCAGTTCCAGAGAATTGAGCAGGTTGTTCATCCTTCTGTCTAATGATCATAGCATTAGCCCCTTGTTTAAATTTTCTCATAGGTGTAAAGATAGGTGCATTGAAATTCAATGGAGCAGATGGATTGGTCTGCATCCCTTCGCTGTGCATGGCGGTTGGCTGCACTTCAGCGGGTGCGTGCGGTGAGTTTGCGCTCACGCTTGAAATATCAATGTTAGGTAGGTTTGGGTTAAGGGACACTGGGACTGAAATTTTAGTGAAATATGTGAAAAAAATCGATTTTTTTTTCATATTAATACACCCCTATCCCCTGCGGATCAGATAGCAGTGTTTTTATCCGAATTCCGCCATTTTAAAGCCCTAGCGTAGCTTTTAAATGCATGGTGTGTCCTTTAAACGCCCCAGCACAGTAAGTGTCCTGAAGGTTCTGAGTCTTGGTGCTTCTACAATTGAAGTATCGCAGCTGGTAAAACACCACAGAGTCATGACAAAATGGCTGCATAGCTTTAAGAACCCTTAGTTGTCAATATTATGCCTGTTTATCAAAGGCTCGCATCAGATGTGCTACTATCCAGATGCATCCGGGGTGCTACTGGAAATCAGAATGAGTCTCTGCAATCTGTTATCTGGAGGAAGTGCCCAAAAGAGATTTGTATTTCACGGAAGAGACTTGAAATTGCTGTTTGTAATTCTGTAGCAGAATTCAACATGGAGTGTAGTGCAACAACAGAGTTGAAATCAGGAATAAGACAAACTTCAGTATCTCATGTCCCAGCATAACACTTGAAAGATGTGACAGTCGCAGGAAGTACGAAATTCCGCGGTCATCATTGGAGAAACGAAAGGCATGTCGACGGAAGGTGAAACTGACCGAAATGAAGAAGGAGGCTGCAAAAGAGAAGACGGAGGGTGTCACCTATGCGCAGGACAGTCCTAATGTCCTCGGTAAACTGAAACCTTGTAAATTGTGCATCATTTTAGAACATTTCTGTTTTCTCTGATTCACTTTTTCAGGTATTCAAAATGTTACTCGCGTCATAAATCTTATGATATTGCTTTCAAAATGGGCATTTATTATCTTCATTGCAATGACTATAAACCTGCGGATCGATTTTTAGATTGCAATTTTGGTCTGGCTGCACACAAAAAAAACTGGAAAATTTCAAGATTTTTTGTAGAAAAGAACTTGGATATAAAAAAATTCTTTACACTCATTAATGCAATTCAAAAACGGATCCGTAGGTTTCTTCCAATTGATATAGTGCAATATAATATTACCTAAAAGTTACACTATCTTGATTTTTTAACGTGGCTGACCTTTATAAAACTTTAATGATTAGCACAATAAATGTACAAAATAATTAATATCTGAAGAACTACTCAACTTACAATGCTCACGTTTCCCACAGTGGTTTATAATATGACTATTCATAACCATATAAAATTTCAAAGCTGTACCTCAGTTTATTTAGAATTTGAAAATTTCAGTCCCAGTGTCCCCTAAGATTAGCAGTATTGGGAGTGCTCTGTTGTTGAGCCCCCACCATAGCTTTGAGTCGCTCTTCCACTTTTTGGATAGCGGGTGCATCTAGTGCTTGCAATGTCAAGTCACTGATATGCTCCTGTACCCTGTGTATTTCGCCTCTTAGTTTGGTGTCTAAGTCGCGAACTGCTAGTCTTACGTTGTTACTAAGCTTAAGGTGCTCTGTAATGACAACCTTCTCCAATCTGTGTCGCAGGAAGTCTACATCATCCTGCACATCTCTCACTATGACGTCAAAATGAGTCTTCTTCTCTTCCGCTTCTCTCTGCACGGTGGCGAAGTCTATCGCTATCTCTTCCCGTAAGGTAGCTACGTCTCCAGATACAGTTTGTACGGTCGTATCAAGTAGATCTAACCGGTCTTGTACCTCCGTACGGTTTGTCGCAAGGTCGGTAGATAAAGTGTTCATTTGTTCGTTAATCTCCTTGTGGTGCCTCACCATATCTACACGAATTGAAGCTAAGCCTGCCAGTAAGTTAGCATTCGACTTAGCCCTTTGAGTCTCCATATCAGCTCTAACCTGTGTGAGCTCTTTATTGAGGTTAGTGAGTGTGGTAGTGTTGGTCTCGACGTCAGGCCTAACTGTTACCAAAGTGACGGTATTAGCACCGACATTCAGCCTAATGCGGTCTATATCATCACGCACTCCATTCAGTGTCGCAGTGTTTGCTAACAAATTTACATTAGTTTGGTTGAGAGTTTCGGCATTGTTGCCTAGCTCTCCCCTGACATCAGTAAGTGTGACGTTAGATGCCTCAACATCACCTCTTACAACATTTATGTCACCCCTGACTGTGCCTAAATCTTCCCTTACTGTGCCTAGATCTTCCCTTACTTGATTTAGGGACGCAGTATTATTGCCTAGGTCACCTCTGACTGTTCCTAAATCTTCCCTTACTTGGTTCAGGGACGCTGTGTTATTGCCTAGGTCACCTCTTATCTGGGCAAATGAGGCATTGATATTGGCCATCATCCCATCTAGGACTCGTCTTAACGACTCCTCGTCAATCATAATAAACACTGAGAAAAGAGAGGGAATTACCTCCGAAATACAGCCACTACACCAATACAGGAAAGTTTGTCCAAGCCGAAAGCCTTCCTGTGAATAATGTTTTATCCCTTTGTTGGGGGTGGGATAAACAGAGTAGTGTAGGTGTGTTAATTTTAAGGGCTGTTTCCGAATGAGGGTAGTTTGCCGTGATTGGGGAAGACTACCAGTGTAGTGTGTTGGCGTGAGTACTTAACCTATTGGGGGCGTCCCTGCAGGATGCGTTTACCTGCTAGGGGATGAATGTCTAAGTGCAGGCTGCTAATCTAGCCTGCCAATTAAGTAGAGTGAGCAATTCAGCGAGCGTGCAGTGTCGGTGACTTGGCACTCTGCAGTCGGGCCGCTTGCTCGAGTACAATTGAACCTGACGATGCAGTTCCTGGTCGCCACGGTCAGGGGCAATTATGACTAAGGTCAGGTTGGGTATAAGGATGTAAAATGGAGTGTGATTAGTAATAAACGTGTGAGTTTACTGATCAAGTGTTTATTGACCAGTAGCTGTGATGTGATGTCCCTTTTTGGGAGTTATAAAATAAAGTACAAGTTGTAAAGTGCACAAATGTTTAGGGTAGGTGTTTACAAAGATAAGGAATCTGAGCACACGGCTAGATCTCACCTGGTGAAGAGCTGGAACGGACCTCGTTGGGGCAGAGCCGCTGGCCAAGAACAGATAATGGGGCTCTTCCGGGCCTAGCCTTTAAGGCCTCCCCCCACTGCTTGGTCAGCGTTTCCTCATTGCTGTCGCTCCAGTTACTGTGTTTGTGTTTGTATTACGTAAGCGTGGCTGTCAGCAGTATGCCGGGCCTGCTTGTGTTTGAAGAAGTACATGAGGCTTATGGTATACCTATGAGGGTGGTTTTGATGAAAGATGGAGGGGTGGGTCTTAGGGGGTACTGCCCCCGTGCTGTACAAGACCCCCTCGTCCTTTGTTCGCGTCCTCTCGAACGGGAAATAGAGTGGGCGTGTCGTTGTATTGATTCTTCTTCATCTTCTTCTTCTTATCCCTTGTCCTTCTTCGGTGTCGTGTGGGTGTATCGATGTCGTGTTGTCCTGGTGGTGGTGTGAGTTTAGCGTGTGCTCAGAGGGGGTGGGTTTTGGGTACATACATAGTTCATTATTATTATTATTATTATGCTCTTGATGTCATTGCTGTTAACGAAAAGAGGAAGAAAAAACATAGATATATGCGTATTGGTGTCATGCAGGAAGGAAAAAAACATGGTTGGACGGGTGGTTGTGTCGTCCGTCGTTGTGTGGGGAAAAAATGATCCCTGCATGTACCTGGTGTCTATAAAGTGTAGGCAAAGTGTTATTGTATAAAAGATGGAAGAAAATAGAAAAACAGGTGCCCCAGGGTGTAGGATAAAGGTATATATCAGATTGGTTTATTGTTGTCGGGATGAAACAGGGCACCTTCACAAATTTTAACGTTAGTAGAAAGAAAATGAAAGAAACAAAAGCATAATCAGTGTGCGTGTATGTATATATATATATATATGCATTGGTGAATGCGGAGTTACAATGTGAGCTGTAGTGACATTTTCCAAAATTATTACAGTGATATTAATAATGTTAATGATAGCAATGGAGGTGGTGTTCATTAAAAATGGCCATAGTAACGGTCGTTTCACTTATGGTATGTTAATAATACTGCTAGTGATAATAGTGATAACCATAGACATAATAAAATATAACCATGTTTCGGGATTCAAAATATGTTTGTCCCTTGGCGTTCTTCATTTGTCATACCTTTCTCGGTTTATCTATATTCTATTTAGTTTACATATGTTTACATATATTGTCTTATGCGGCCGCTATGATCTATAATCTACTTATGTACTATTTCGGCCGTTGTTCCACTGCTGTTTAGTGGTTATTCAGTTGGTCTATACTCTAATGGTCTTCCTGCCGTGAGTAGGAATTCCATCCTGATGATGAGGCACGGCACTTACAAAATCTGTGCCGCCCCTGGTCATCGTATTATCGCTCCTTTGCTCGAGCGTTTTTGAGTTAGCGTCAACGGCTTTCAGCATCTCACGGCTGCTGACTGCCATTGGGCGCTGCCGTCATCACTTTACTAGTGCGACTAAGCTGATGAGTGTCGTGTATTTCTGTGCTAGAAGGAGAGAGTGTGTTACATTTGTGTTGGAAAATATATATACAAATGACATGTGTACAGTATGTTTGCATCTGTGGAACAAAATTCGTTAGTGGGTATGCTGATGTCCCCGTTGACCCTTCGTAATCTGAAAGAGAACGCGTTGTCATTATTACCTCGATGGTACATTGTTGCCATCGTACATTCATATGCCTTTTGATTGCCATTGGTGCATGTAAATACCAATCTCCCTTTGTGCGCCTTATTCCATTCTTAGCCTATGCCGGCTATAACCTTATCTTAGCTTACTTATGTCTATTGTGTTCTTTTGTGTATTTGTGTGTCTCCTCAGTGTATGCAGGTGTATGAGTGTGTGTATGTGTGACGTCACCTTTACCTGGAAAATCATGATTATTTGGATTCCATTCTTTGGTGCAGCGTTGGAGCTCTTTGCTGAAAAACAAAGACATGTGGTATATATGCCCTTGGCCAAATATTACGAATACGCGCCCATGTCGCACAGCGCTGTTTTAAGGGTCGACTTGGATGGTGCCACCGCCCTTGAGACCTCTTCGGACGTCTCGTGTATTATCAAGGTCGGTCAGCTCCAGTGGCTGTACCGTATGCCTCGCTGATGGGTCGGACGGCTTCAGTGCCTCCGCCCTGTTATGTTTTCTTATCGTTACTTTAGCGATTTATCGGACTTATCCTGGCAACATCTAGCCGCCAGGTGCCGAACGCTCTGTGTCGCGTTCACATTACATGTGCCGTTGAATGTTGTTCGGACTTACCCTATAAGGTGCCGAACGCCATATGTCGCGTTCGCGTCGCATACGCGTGTTTTCGCAATGTGTTGTCGGTCTTACCCTGGTAACGGTTTTAGTTGCCAGGTGCCGAACGCTCTATCTTAATTAAAAAGTGCTTACCTAAATTATATTAATTAATACTAAAAAAAATATTGTGTATGTACAAGCCGAAATGGTCCTTAGTCTAGTGCCGAAATGTGCTGTAGCTACTGTTTTACAACAGTGCTTATTAAATTTGCTTAAGTCTAAGTTGCGTTCCAAATGCAACTGCCTTACATACTAGAATTTTGATCGGAACGATCGCCTGAGGCAGTTTCACCTCCTCAGGGCACCACCCGTGTGTATTTTAGAAACACCGGTTGTTTCTAAAACCACCAGGCCCGAAGGCCCTTTTAGATTCCCTTCCCTTAATAGTAACTGTCGACTTCCCCCTCTTAATAACGAGTATGGGCCTGTGCGACTGCGTTGCTAAGGAGCAAACGCCTCGCGCGGATATCCTTTCCGTTGGTCTTATGCATGCTTACATTGGCATTATTCGCCATTTGGTGTTTATTAATGTTTATTACTGGGTAGCCCACAAGACCCCTTTTGGCAGCCCGTTGCATACCCATTTAATATCTCTGGCCGCCCGGTGCGTTACCATTTAAGCTCTGGAGACTCGGTGTCATCCATTTATGTGGGCACGGAACCGAATGACCGCATTCATTCCATACGCATTGCTTATTATTCATTGGTTATCATTTGTTAAATCGTCTTCACCTCATCGTCCGGGATAAGGACTTGGCGTGCCTAGGATTGGTCCCGCTGAATCCTGAGGCACTGTTTCACTTCCTCGAATGGAAGACTTTTTCCCCGCCTTACGAACGCTACTTATATTACAAGCTAACTACAAGTCTAGTCCTAGTTTGTCGTCTCTAGGTTCGTCTCCTGAGTCTGGTATGGAGCTGGGTAGTCCTCCTACTAGCCGTCAAAAAGTCTCCCCTGCAGGTCTGGCCTCGACGACCGCAGTGCATAACGAGTGTAAGTTTCTTCGTCCCAGGGAACAGGTTAGGTTTCCCAGGATTCTGAAGCTTGCACGCACTGAGTCATCGGCGCTTCGACCCTACGTCTATCTGTCATTCAACTGGGTCAGGCCTCATCACCGCCTTCTCCAGCTCTGTCCTCGTGTGGCGATTCTGCTCTCCATTTACCTTCTTATCACCATCTAGTGTGATGTCAGATTCCTTTAAAGAATAAGTGTGAGTTGTAAATATGTTTCTATGTACTATGTAATTATGAAAAATTCCTAGTGTTCTGGGGTTGTAGAATCTTCGAAATGCAGTGACTACTTTAGGCTTGTCATTGCCGTGTCGGATTTCCAGCGGTGATGCCTTGGTACTTTTCTAGAGGTATTAGTAGGTTTGTAGGGCGTTTGGTCCCTTGTTATTAGGATCCGGGGGTGTTATTCGCTGAATGGGGTTAAAGCGTGGTGGGAGGGGGTCGTGCATCGTTGGACTCCATGTTTCTGGTGGCCGGGAGCCGATGATGCTGTTAGGAGTTATTTACTGTGAGTGGATGGGGTGGGTTTTTCCCAGGTGTGCAAAATTTGAAAATGTCATGCGGGTGTAATAATAATACAATCCCTGGTGTGTGGATAGGATACCTCGTGCAGTAGGATGGATATGAGGCGTGTCTGCGCTCATTTGAGGATAAGGCTTGTGCTGGGATGCGATAAGTTTATGTCCCTTGCATGCGGGATTATTTAACAAAATACTTGTTAGTATCAGTATGGCCTCATCTCTCTACACAGAGATGTGCATTGCCGCTTGATATTAGTTTCCGAATCACCTCTAATACTCAGGTGTAGGCGTTTGGGGCCAAGGTGTAGCAAACCTTAATTTATTAGAAGCATGAAGTCTATCAACACCGATGTATATTTTGCAAAGTAGTGTAGGTGTTTTTATGTATCTATATGTCTGTGTTGGATAGTGTTGTAGGTGATAGGGTATGTAGGAAGAAGGGTGTGGGGATGGTAGCCCGTAGTTGGTACCATGGCCATCCTGATGGCATTATCCACCTCTACTCCTATTGTAGTGTGTCATCCTCTCTTGGTCGCTATGTGTTTTCTACCCGCTCTTTGGGATGTACGCTGGCTAATTTGAGATGCCATAAAGCACCTATTGTCTCCTAAAATACTAGTCTGTGGAGTGCCCGTGGGTCTGTGATACCTACGTTGTGTGAAAATGTTTTGTCTGGGGGCACCGCCCTCGGGCTGCCCTTAGGATGTTTAAGTGTGGTGACGCTGTGTCATCACGGCCTAATCTGATCTCCTGTTCATAACGTGGGGTAGGGTATCATGTGATTGTGAGTATAAATTGGCATAGCGTGATTACCTGTAATGAATTTTAGAGAGAGAGAAAAAACAAGAAAAGAAATTATTAGGGGGGGTTGTTCCCTCATGTAATCTGTCTGTATCCGCCCCTGATTGTTGGGCGCGTGTGGGAAGGAAGTGGCCGTTGCTGTAATTAGCGCCCTTGTGTGTGTGAGGTCGCCCACCGCTGACGTCTGCGGGCGCGAGTGATGTTATCGGAGAAGGCTTATCTCGTGTCGCGTGGCTAATTGTCAGGTGCCGTGTACTGCGTGTTATCACCTTTGTAGTCATATTCCTAGTGTCGCTAGTGATAGGCGTATAGTAGCCTGTCTTCCGAGATCAATCCGGCCCACAGTATTTGTGTAATGTTGGATGCGGAGCCTATTGTAATGCCGCTCGCACTTCCTGTATCAACATCCGTGTCACTGTATGTCGTTATTGTTATTGTTTTTATGTCAGTGTCATCATGTCTGCATATCATTGTCTCGTCTTGCTATTACAAGAATTCCTTCCGGCAACAGTGTGTGGCAACGCGCTGGAATTCGCTTATTTGCAGCGCAGTGTTTTTTGTGTATTTGTTTGGTGTCCTTGTGTACGGAAAGTCTTCAATGATTTGTAGGAAGGCTAACAAAACGTGACTTCCGCCACTGTCTGTATGTTGACATGTATTTGCATTCTAGAAAGGCCATCATCTTTCTTCGCTCACAAGCTTGTTTGGGAATTTGTTTCCGCGATTCGTTCCCCATTGAGTCTTGCTCTACTATTTTATGTCCGGGGTAATCTACATTGCCATAATTTTTGGCCGTAGAGATGTGGTGTTACCTACTTTGTGTGAGCGTTTGTCTGTGCCCGTGGCGTCCCCCGTATTCAGATGTCGGGCGCTATGGTCCAAAAAAAGTATTTTGTGGTCTCCGTAGAGGCCTGGTGTTCCCGGTATGTCCCCTATTGGCAGTCCCGGGGTCGCTAATGCCCTAAGTAGGCTATTATAGCGAGCACCTTAGAACGGGCCTACGTCCCTGTATGTATGTCCCATGTATGTTGTCTGTACGAATTTTGGTTGACGCTGGATTTAATTTGTGGGCGTAATGTGGTTTTGAATCCTCTAGTGAATGATACTCTCTCGATTGTAATGCCGGGCTGTCTGTGAGTGCCTTCAGCCGACGAGTGTGTCACGTACTCGCGCTGAGCACGCAAAAAGCGTCGGGTTACTTCATGTGATAACGTGCTGCCGAGGTCGTATTTCCTGTCCGGCAGTGGACATTTGAAGTATACAGCATTTATGCCGCGACCTCGTCACAAATGATGTGAGTGTTTCTGAAATACGTTTTCATGAGGCCCTCTTTTATTCATGATGACCGCACCTTATATTTCTGCCCTACCATCGTGGTAATGCTATCTGTGCCAGGCCTGTGTAGTTTATATACTTATACATCTATTCCCCGTATGTAAAAGAACCTTCCTGTGTTCATGACTGTGTGGCTCAATCGTTTTTGTGTTTGTGTGCCCTGGTCTCTGGTTACATGTGTGGCAGCTAGATGTCTGTGTCAGGATCGTATCCTGGTGAGGTCCTCGGGGTTCGAAGGCTATCTCTTGGCTTTCTTTTCTCGTCTGCCAGCGGAATCATTTCCTTTCCTTTTTGCAGTGTTTCCGCCCTTACGTGTGGGTGTTGTTTTCCGAGTGTAGTACGCCTTCATACGGCGGGCGTGTATAGTGTCCTTAATGAGTTTGTGTCCATGCCGCACGTTCACTATATAGTTCAGGTCAGATACCTTCCTGCAGACTTTGAAGGGACCTGTCCAACGTGGTAGGAGGAACTCGGACACGTTCTTCTTACGAGCGGAATTGGAAACCATAACCAATTGCCCTCCTGTCTGTCCGGTGGGGTGCCTCGTCCCTAAACTCCCTCGGGTGTTCATCGGGGAGCGGATAGTGTTCCGGTCCCTTCGTGTACGTGCCCGGGCCTCCCGTCCTTTCTGTGGGATTGTTGTTCCGCGGTTTCTGACCTGTGGTCTGTGTTCTTGTCTCCGACAGGGTGGGGTGTACGTCTGCTGCTGCGGGGGCGGGTTTTCCCGGCGATTCCCCTTTCCTCTGTACTGAGGGGGTGCATATCCCTGTCTGCCTGGGGGTGGGTTCTCCTGGTATTCCCCGTTTCCCCTGTATTGTGGGGATGCATAGCCTTGCCTGCTTGGGGGTGGGTTTTCCCGATAGTCCCCATTTGCCCTATAATGTGGGGATGCATAGCCTTGCCTGCTTAAGGGTGGGTTTTCCTGATAGTCCCCATTTCCCCTATATTGTGGGGAAGCATAACCCGGTCTGCTCGGTGGCGGGCTGCTTCGCCGGGGGATACTGTGGTCGTACTCTGAAGGGTAGTAATCCGGTGTGTATGGGGATGATGGTCGCCGTGAGGGGTATGTTGGCTCTACATTTGTGTATGAGACCGGTGAATATCGTGGAAGGTAATGTGGCCTGTCCTGCGTACATGGTGTTGTCGGCCGCTGTGGAGGGTAGTATGTTTTCCCCCGCTCGTAGTGTCTCCTCTCCGTGTATCCCCTTTCCCTCTCGGATTAGTATAGTTCTTCCGTGTCAGTGTGTTCACTCCTGAGTGGTCCCCCGCCTGCTTGGATGGCAGCTATTGTTAGCTTCTCTATCCTGTCCACTAACTCATCCATCTTTTGACTGGTGTCGTCCTTTTCTGGATGAAAATGCTGTTTCACGGTTTTCTCCGTAGCTTTTTCGGTGATCTTTCTCCCGGCCTCTATTGTTTTTATATTGTTGAGCATATGCTGGACCGTAGGGTTGTTCATGATACATAATTTGTCCACGATGGATGGCCTGTGGCCCTGCATTAGCAGCTTAACTTTTTACTTATGCGGCATGGCTGCGTTGTATTTGTCGCATATCAGCAGTTTCGCGTTTACATACGTCTGTGCGCACTCTGTAGGCTCCTGTGACTTCTGTCTAATTTGGTCATACAGGTCCTCATCGTCTGGTGTGAGCTGGAATTCACTTTTCAGCAACAAAGTGATTTCGTCCCATGTGGCGTTTTCTAGATTGTCCTCATGGAGCTCGTACCATGTCATGGCCGATTTTGTTAGGTATGCAGGTAGGAGCCGTTTCCTGACTTCGTCGCTCCAGCCATTGATCCGAGCATTCTATTGAAGGCCTTGAGGTATTCCTCCGGATCCTGGCCCTCCCCCGTGAACATTGTGGGGTGGATCATTGGATATTCTGTGTGCCTATTCATATCCTGCTCGTTTACCTCTCCTTGGCTGTGTAAGGATTCTAGTCCGTTTACGCTGTCCGCACTTCTATCGTGTGCTGAGGTGTTTGGGTTTGTGTTGTTTTGAGGGGAATTATCCTCACTCCCTGTGTATGACACGTGTGTTACGTTGCCAGGGGGCTCGTCGCCTGATATGTCGTCACTGATCGATGGTGTAATGTCGTACTGTATGGATTTCACTACTTCCACTGTCCTGTCTGGATCCTGTCTGACTGTCTCTAGAATAGTATGTATATCTAGGACCGCCTCTGTCGTGTGGTTGTCTGCCTTAACAGCGTCTGTATCCAATACCTGTGTGATGCGCGCGAGCAGATTATCAGTCTTTTGCTCTGTGATTTTCAGTTGCTGTAACAATAGGGGGTGGAGTGTCGGTAAGCAATCTGCCTCACTAGCGCTAGATACTGGTGACTCTTGTCCCTGCGCACTTGTCTGGGCCTGGGATCGTGTAAAATGTGTGACTTGTGCTGCCGCTGCAGGGTATTGAGGGCGGATTTCTAATGCCTTTAATTCGAGTTCCTTAAGGAAGCGTGGTGCAGTGTGTTCAGTTATCAAGTCAGCGTTTTTAATTCTCAACTTCGGTAGTAGTGGAGTTGTGCTAGCCGACAAATGGTGCGCAAAGTCTCTTAGTGTGGTTCTAAACGTGGTCATTTAGTTTCCACCGACCTTGCACTATGGGGTGGGGGGTGGGTGTAATAATACAAATCCCCGTGTAATAAAGGGGGAAGAGAAAAAATAAAAAATGTGGAGCGTGTTCTGGGAGAAAAAAAAATTCAGTCTCGCTTGGCTACTTGCGGTATGGATCGCTCTACCACGAGGGCACGTTGTTTGAGTCCCTTACCCTTATTTTGCGTGGTACCGGCGCCTCCACCAAATATGTTTTATCCCTTTGTTGGGGGTGGGATAAATAGAGTAGTGTAGGTGTGTTAATTTTAAGGGCTGTTTCCGAATGAGGGTAGTTTCCCGTGATTGGGGAAGACTACCAGTGTAGTGTGTTGGCGTGAGTACTTAACCTATTGGGGGCGTCCCTGCAGGATGCGTTTACCTGCTAGGGGATGAATGTCTAAGTGCAGGCTGCTAATCTAGCCTGCCAATTAAGTAGAGTGAGTAATTCAGCGAGCGTGCAGAGTCGGTGACTTGGCACTCTGCAGTCGGGCCGCTTGCTCGAGTACAATAGAACCTGACGATGCAGTTCCTGGTCGCCACGGTCAGGGGAAATTATGACTAAGGTCAGGTTGGGTATAAGGATGTAAAATGGAGTGTGATTAGTAATAAACGTGTGAGTTTACTGACCAAGTGTTATTGGCCAGTAGCTGTGATGTGATGTCCCTTTTTGGGAGTTATAAAATAAAGTACAAGTTGTAAAGTGCACAAATGTTTAGGGTAGGTGTTTACAAAGATAAGGAATCTGAGCACACGGCTAGATCTCACCTGGTGAAGAGCTGGAATGGACCTCGTTGGGGCAGAGCCGCTGGCCAAGAACAGATAATGGGGCTCTCCCGGGCCTAGCCTTTAAGGCCTCCCCCACTGCTTGGTCAGCGTTTCCTCATTGCTGTCGCTCCAGATACTGTGTTTGTGTTTGTATTACGTAAGCGTGGCTGTCAGCAGTATGCCGGGCCTGCTTGTGTTTGAAGAAGTACATGAGGTTTATGGTATGCCTATGAGGGTGGTTTTGATGAAAGATGGAGGGGTGGGTCTTAGGGGGTACTGCCCCCGGGCTGTACAATAAACATCACGAACTACTGCCGGACTCAACGCAGAAATACAAGTTACATTACACGGTAAAAATACCAACAAGCAAAAACATAAGTTACATTTACTAAGGATAGAGCATTAGCAAATCAAATACCTAATGAATTTTAAACACAATATGTTCTACGCCCCTGGTCTAATATCAAAGAATGCAGGTGTTAATCGAAACAGCTGTACGACTTCTCAGTTCGTACCAGTCCAGTTCAACTGCCTATATGCATGACATTTCTGATCCTCTCAAAAACACGAGAAACTGATGGTTTCCGTAAAAACATCGCCCATACCAGGTTGGTGCGCCATTTAAAATGAAGTGTATGAGCCCGTTAGAGGAGGTGATCCGGGTACCATCCGTCGACAGAAATGGTACTTTGAAAGACCCCGTCCTTCGAACCCAAAACCTCAGAGGATCGGGTGAATTTCTTCGTAGGCTTGCTCAGCACGAGGGGCTTGATCCAGGTGATCTGGGTCATTTAGCACAGAAACAGTCATAGACGCCCAAAGAAATATATCCGAAAAATACCACAAAAAAGTGATCCAGTCTTAAGTTAGATTCGTGCATGATTTATTCAAGTAAGACCCCTAATCTATTTCCGAGGGTCGAAATCAGCTAATCCGTTAATCTAATTACAATAATGAGTCGTCCCTAGTTTGATGTTAAGGACCCTCGCGAAATCCTACTTACATGAAACAATAGCAAAGCTAATTAGGCGAGTGGTACAAGAACAATTATCGCGTAGCAAATTTACAAATAAATGACTCGGTATAATTTACATTTAACAGCTAGCAAACCAATCCTTAGGTTAGGATGGTACAACGTCCACATTTAATATTACATTTAAATTATATCTAATGCCTATGTGAACGAAAGTATTACGACAAGATGCGTCGTAAACAAATGCTTATTACCAAATCTAATGATAGTTGACTATCAAAAAAAACACATAACACTCTTATGTCTAATAGGAACAATGGGATAAATACACTCGGGAATAAAGAAGTAAACACTCTTATACTAGCCTGCCTTGGCGAACTGACGTACTGTTCGTACTCAGTCGTCATCTCAAGCATGTGAGTTATGTTGGCAAAGCGCAATCATAATTGCGTCCTACAAGCTATAGATCACGCGGGCCAAAAGTTACTGATTATCGGTCCCGGAGATCCAATGTCGTCGATACAAGTAGTGTCAGCTCATTTAAAGTCATCACCCACTTGGAAATGGATTGAAGTCACGGTGTCGATTAAACAACAAGCAAATGGTGGCAAAGTTATGGCTGTAATTATTTATAACAATTAATTAATCCATTGGTTTAGGATAATTATGCTCTCGATTTATCAGAAGGTTTAAATGTTATTTAGTTAGCTGACACCAGTCCTAGGCTGCAACATGTGATCTCGCTTGAGATTCACTCAAATAACATGACTTCAACAAGTCAACAATAACACAGGTTGGCGCGTCCTACACCAATTGCTCGCGGTGCTTCGGTCGTCTTACCCGCAGCTCAAAGAACGCCGGAATAAACCAACAATAATGTGGACATTCATCCGTCCTGCCAAATACCAAATCATGTGTTCACGGACACAATAATTACACTGGCTAGCCTAATTTATACAGAAGCTGGGTCAATTACCATTATTGTTTAAACCTTTCTATAACGCGCCAGATGAATCAAAGTCATCGGCTCAAAATATTAAAGGAATTTGCCTGAGCGTGCATCCCCTCACTCATAAAAAGTGGTAATAGTAATAACGGATGTTGACAGCTTACATAGCTATTAACCAAAGCAAGGTTATATTAATACCAGTGACCTTCAAATTCCAATGACTTGTGACGTAAGTTAGCACACAAAAAAGTCAATAAAGTCGTCTCTCTGTTGCATCTCGGGTAAACCGGTTGTCAGCTGGCGCGCTCAAGCAACTCTCACTGCTTCGCGAGCAGCTTAGCATAGCAAAGATTGTGCTTTCAAAATAATCATTCTAATCTTGTAGTAGCACGAATTAAAGTCCTGAAGTGCTCTACAGATTATATACAAATGTCTCATCACTTCCCTAACGGTGTTCCTCGGGATATTATACCCTTCAAAAGATTCGTATAATGCAGTATTAAATTCAAAGAATACAAATAGTAATATATTACACTCGTGCATCTAACTGCACTGACATTCGAAGATATGTCACTCGTTCATTATACACGCAGGCTTTGATATATGTGGATTGGCACTCTCCACAACACAAATAGAACATCTAACCTCCGCTGTGATGTTTGAAATGATAAGATGTAAGTTAGCCCATCAGTCAAACTGTGCATGGGTTCGTTCCTCTGGAACTTTAATGTAGTAAAATAGTACTCACGAAAGATGCCAAATAAAGAGTCCAAAAATTTTTCAGCAACGGTCGGCTGAGAAATGATACGTAAATAAGCTCTTCCAACTTAAATAAGGGACCTGACTATAGGGTGTCCCCTAACACTTTCAGAAGCCTACACCTTCTGTAGTTAAGATGTCGTTTACATGACATAAAATTGCAGCTACTTGCTGACTCACAAATACACTGAAAATACATGTGAATTTGCACCTGCCGTATAGTACACGGACTGTGGTGTCTAACTAAGATTGTCCCAGTGCCAAAGAAAGAAAATATAAACATGTCCTACCTAACTGGTCAAAATATCGTTGAGTTACGGCTAAAGATATGCATTCAACTACTACCTCAACCTGGACAAACCTCGTACAATAGGCTTTACAAAACTCACGGTAACTTCACAAAGTAGGTCACTTTCCAGAACTCCCATTGGAAGGGGTGGTATACTTCCAGGGTTCCAAGCATACTCCTTGGTAAGGCTATAGGTTTAAGCCTGTCCTCGTGATCCTCTGTTTGCGTCTTGTACATGGTCTGTACCTGGTGGTGTGGATTGGACAATTCCATGGTGGTGGTTTACTTCATCGGTGTCTCCCCTCACATGATGAATTACACCATCACGATGATCTTACAATAAAGTTGAAGAATTACTAACACACGGTGCGTTATCGTATGCATCGTAGTTATCAAAATACACTGATTCTATTGAAAATATGATTGTAAATGCACACTGGCTTTAATGATTGCAGGTGATCAATATACTCTGCTTTGCCTGCCACTGATTCTAATGTTACCAACACGTGGTATTCGTTCACAGGCGTTATACTAAGTCAAAATCACTGAAAACCTGAACAATCACTGTCGCATGCGTGCGATACGTAGCTTTATCATGGTTGATTTTTATAGTAGCGCACACTGGGCTATAGGACGTAGTCGTAGATTTAATATTTCACGTCAGTTAGAATATTTCACGTCTGCCTTCAGACGGTACTCGTGGTTAGTGAAAAAATATGTTGAATGATCACAATTAAATTCCAACTTTCACAATCACGTTGCACTGGCCTAACTGGACCGAAAATAATACTTTTCGTAGACTTAATCGTAGTAAACAGCTCGATGACTGTAGATTACAGTCCTCTCAATTATGGGGTATACACTTGCCTACAATGGCCTTCGTCTTCTAGACGGACAATTGACACGATGCGTCCTGCCTCAGCAGACTATAAAAACGGTGTGTTCGTGCATGGCACGGCTTCCTGCTCTGAAGGAAGTAGTCATGTCAATGAGCGACTACTTTCATAATCCTCCGCGTGTCTGCGGTGAAAAATACCTTTACCTTAAATTGATTTACCATTTCCAAGAGACATAGAAGATGGTAAATTAAGCAGAATTAATTATTGTAAGCTCCTGAGATGTGTCATTAAAATAGTAAGTAATATATCTCTAGCTGGAAAATAAGCTGTCCTCTCCGAAGTCAAAATAGCGGATTGTTCATGAGGAAGCTTTAGGGTGTGTTCTGTAAAACTGAGCATGTGAAGTAAATATGCTCTCAAAGAAATATTTGATACATGAGCCTCGGCGGGCTCACTATACAGTAGTTATCTTTTGAGAATTACTACAATGAAGTGATAAGCTCTCGCACTGACTGCCTCATAGCACAGACGTAATCGAAGGAAGGGTCTAATATAGAGTTGAACTTGGCTAATTCACGATTTTTAATTAAGTGTAGAATTTTTACTCATGCACACACTGTGATAGGAAACCATCTCAAGTTGTTTTTACATGTAATTACCAAGTGATACAGCCGAGTGCAGATCTTGACTGATACTAAATAATTAAATTGCAGATGTACTGACACGTAATGTGTTCCACGCCCATGTAATTCACTAATGGTCCGTCATTTCTTTTTGGCAATTGTTAGGGAGTGATGAAGCTGGATCCTGCACTTGCACTTAGGTAATGTACGTCATTTTCATGATTTTCATACCATATTTTATATTCTGGGATTACAATTACAATCCATTATCACTACTGTAATAAAAATACGTGCTAAATTATGTCAACATGTGACTTAAGTCGTTATTTCTTTTTCATTCATTGACGGCAATTGTCATAGCTTGTCGTTGCTCAACTGCTTTTGAAAGAGGCACATTAGGTGTCTTCAAGTGACACACACAGGTGTATACATTGACGTCATGTTACCGTTTGCAATGTATGTTGCACAAAATACACCATACAGGTCATGTGTAGTATGCGAGAATCTATTGGCTTCTGTCTGACCGAAAATTACTGATTGTACCACAAGCAAGGGGGTCTGGGGTGTAATTAGCTCCAGGTTAGGTTTGTTTTTGTATGTAAAGCCTCAACGAAGCGAGCGCACCATAAAGCAAACGAGGCGAGGCCAGAGAGACACACAGTAGTGCAAGCGTTGATCACCTCTGCACTGACTAAACCGGATATATGTACTAAATCACATAAATGTGTGTGTTTTAATGTATTGTTTATTGCCGTGTTCGTCAGCGTATTTAGTATGTGAACTCACACATTGACGTTAGTAGTTGCCAACATGTCCGATACAAAATACACCAGGCGACACACGTAACGTAATTATGTAAAAAAAAGAAATAATTGGGCTTTTGTGTAGTATTTGTACATAATGCTTGTATGAGGCAATGGTGCCACCTCACTTTACCGCAATTCCCCGTAGTGAGGTTTGGCGACTGTATGGACAAAAAATACTGATGTACTAAAATTGGTGTCTCGACTAAACCATTTGTCGCTACTTGGTTAGACGACTGTCTGGACGAAAATTACTGATTGCACTGGAGCCTGGGGCGTATGCCCTAGGTCAGATTTGTTTTGTATGGTGAACAGCATTGGTTCGGATAAAAATTCTGGACAGTATCAACCATTGGGTGTTTGGGCTGAAAAACGGTGCTTTCGAAGCCCAGTTTCCAGTCTTCTGGTGTTCCACCTCTTACTACTGGCACATACTGCCAGTGTGTTTCAAATGCTAGAACATTCGAGCTGTCCAGCTCTCTTTAGTACCCAATGCCATCAGAGATATATTGATCAGCCTAGAGCCATACGGCCAATCGGAATCTAACTTGATAGCTCATGTCATGAAGTAAGCGTGGCAAGTCTTATATCAGGAAATTTGATTAGATGTACACAGAGTTCCTAAGGTGACCACGGTTGCAGATTTGCGGCATAGTCCACCAATTCCCGGATGCTGTAATTGGACCGTATTATGCAGAAAGGAACTAACCAACATCAAACCTTAACTGAGAAAAATGCACTTAAAGTTAAATATAAATGAAAACTTCACAAATTAAAAATGTTTAATACTAATTACTGTAGTCTACAATTGGAATAATTTGTAATTACTTTTTGGAAGCACTTACAGACTTGGTTTTTATGTCATTATATGGCAAAACACTTCGAGTTATGAATTGCGTAGTTGCACAGTTGTCCGCCACGCGCACCGCCCATCACATTTTGTAAATGGCGTCTTTCAATGGTACGGAAAGAGCGAAGTGCGTGTTCTGGTTTGAAGAAACCAAGTCAACAACGAGTGTACAGCGGAGGTTTCGCACAGAATTTGGCAATGACACACCCAGCTGTAGACCAACAATGTACACATGGCACCAGACATTTATCAAAACAGGTTGTTCTGTGCGACACACAAAGGCTACAGGCTCCGCACCTCTGACTGGCGATGTGGCGGAAATAGTTAGAGAGAGGTTCGTCCGCAGTCCGGAAAAATCAACATGGCATCTGTCACTCGAAGCTGGTATCCTTCAGACCACTATTTGGCAGGTGTTGTGTCGACATTTGGCCATGAAAGCATACCGACTGCCCTTGGTTCAAGCACCGAGTAAAGCGGATAAACATACCCGACATGAATTCTCTATTGACATGTTCGATTTTATCAGCCGTGATGACTCATTTTTGATCAACGTTCCACCTTTCTGGCTAAGTCAACACAGTTGTCGTATTTGTGGTAGGGGAAAACCACTTGGGCACCGCGTGCAGATGGCTCGTGACATCCCCAGAGTGACAGTTTTCTGCGCTGTTACGAGAGAAACGGTGTACGGACCTTTCTTCTTTGCTGAGAGAACCATCATCGGCATCATTTATCTGGATATGCTACAGAACTTCCTTATTCCATAGTTGGATGAAGATGACCATAATGGGCACATGTGTTGGCAACAAGATGGTGCCCCGCCGCACTACCTGCCAGATGTCAGGGAATTCCTTGATAACGTTTCCCGGGTAATTGGATAGGTCGTGGTGGACCAATTACCTGGTCGCCATGGTCTCTAGGTTACATACCACTGTACTTCTTTCTGTGGGGCTTTGTGAAAGATAGGGTGTACATCCCTCCCCTACCTGCAAATCTTAATGAACTGAGACATCGCATCACAACACCCGTCACTTCTGTTACCCCGGAAATGCTGGTTCATACGTAGCGGGAAATCGACTTCGGTTGGGATGTGTCCAGTATGACAAATAGTGCACACATTGAGCCGTAATGGATTTGTCAAAAAAATGAAGTGTTTTGCTATGTAATGACATATAAACCAAGTCTTTAAGTGGTTCCAATAAATAATTACACATTATTGAAGTTGCAAACTACGTCAATAATCACCCTGTATAGTTGCTCGTACCTTTCACCAAAATATTGACCTTTCAACTATGGTACCTTAGTTAATGAGATATCATATAACTTTGTGGATTGGTTCCTTTCTGCATAATGCAGTCCAATTGTATACATGAATAGAAAGTAAGCTGTGCACATGTAATTTCTTTGTCACATACCTGTAGTGTTTTCACTGCAGAACTCGTTGCCATCTTTGAAGCTCTGCAGTCTGCACCACAGGCTGGTCGACTCCACTTCTTGTGTGTGCCGACTCTTGAGGTCATTGCAGTAAATTGCTTCATGTTTCCTCAACACCTGAGAATCCATTAGAGTGGCAAAATTGACACCAAAATCAATTTCCCATGGCTACCACAAGTCACATGCCCCAGGCCGATATTAATTAGTACCTCATTACTTAGTTATCCACCTTATATCTTTCCTGTCCAACACAAAACTCTTGTTTGTTCTGTTGTAGCAAGACTAGTCTTGCAGTTGGCAATGGATATCTAAAACGAGCAGTTGGCATTAGTGACTGCTTAAATCATGTATTTTAGATGTATATGACATACATCATTTTTTTTGTCTGTATTGATTTGATAATGTTTCCACTTTACAGTACAATTTTTTTCACGCTTTCACAATGTCGCTGGTGCATGTTTTGGTCCGTATTTGAACTTCATAAGCCTACATGTAGTAATCTCTCACATCTTGGTGAACACTTCATGCATCATTATGAGGTATCACACCCGTCGAGTTTTTGAACATCGTCGAAGCGTATCTACGCGATACTATGGTTACACTGGAACGTGAGCTCCGGGTAATCGAACGCTTGACGGAGGGTCAAGGCAGCACATGGTTTAGGGCCTTCAGATACTCGTTCACCGGTTTCCGTGATTTTCGGGAAGCCTTGTTACGCACATAATGGTCGTCAGATATCCAGCAAGGGATAAGAGCCGAAATGTACATGAAGAGGTACAACCAACTCGCTATGCGAATTATTTTTCAAACGCAATTAGCCAAGCTGAGGTGTCTCCAGCCTCCACTAGCCTAAACTGACCTTATCCAGACAGTATCCCGCTGACGATCAACGAGTCTTGATCTCTGCTGACGCAACGTCGTTCATACTGTGTGATCAGATCTTGAGAAGACTCGATTCAACGAATGAGCAGTTCGTAATTCACCGACCTCGTGGTGAACAACGGAACGAGAACAGACAGCTAAACCAACAAGTAAACATAACCACTGTCGATAAAGTAAGCCAATCGCGGGAGGATATAGACGAGATCGGGATCCACGTTATCAGGATATGGAAGTCGACCAGGATTGGAGAGGGAGAGCTCAAGAAAGCCGAGACTATCGTCGTCAAAACCAAAACCGAGAAGAGAGGGATAGAGCTCGTACGCCGAGGGAAATCCAAGAAGTGCCCGAAGAAGTACCTGTTGACCCTAACCAACCTAGTACTTCGAATGGCGGGAAAGAAAAAAAAAGCAAAGATCTCGATAGTGTCTAAGGAGACAGGTTCCGAAGTGAAGGCCGTCATACTCCTTTGGGAACCCCTCCTGGAAGACCTACTTTACGAGAGAAGGACGACGAACGACGTACAACTGACGAGATTACCTGTTATATCAGCTAAAATTAATGGCTACCCAGTGACGCTGCTGATAGACACTGGAGCCATGATCAGTGTTCTGTCAGCAGACTTTCACCCAATCCTAAAGAGCAACACCAAGTTGACAGAGCTTCCAGTGTCAACGGTGTAAGTGCGAGGAATTATCCCAGAGAAGAGTGTCAAATGCACAGTGCTGGTTTATTGTACAGTGGAGATTGCTAACCACGTGTACTTGCACCTATTCCTTGTCTTGAAATATCTGCGATATCAAGCTATCTTAGGCGCAGATTTTATGAGGAATCACGACGGAATCGTCGATATGGGCCAGAACACGATTTGCTTCAAGCCACATGACGCTGTTCCCGTGGATGTGCTTGAAGAAGGTGAAGCTATGGATGTCAGTGTCTATGCTCAGGATATGCGGAACGCAGAGGGCATAGTAATCACCGAGATTGAAGAAGGAAGTGCAGAAAACACTGAGGAAGAGCGTTAAGAAAGCACTTAAGGAGGAAATGAAGAAAGCTCTGAAGAAGATAGAAAAGAAAACACTGATGAAGAGAGTGAGGAAATCATTAAGGAAGAATGCAAGAAGCACATTGAAGAAGAGTGCAAGAACATCACGCAGGAACATCCAGTTCAACCCAGTGACGAAGCAGTAGGACCAGAAGATGACTGGCATGCAAGAGACTTAGAGAGCAGAGCTTACATTTTGGAGTTGAATAGAAGGAAGGAATCTGATAATTCATCTCAAACCTCGAGGGATGGACCTTACCAGAATAGTTGCCTGACAGTTGTCGCAGATGTCTACCACCTTGAGACAAAGCCATCAATGTCCGACGATCAGTTTGAAGAGATTACGAAAAGGATGGATGATGCCAGTGATCAACGCCTGAAGGAGCGAGAAGAAAAATACGACTCTAGAAACTCCAACTCTGTTGAAGCTGATATTCACCACCTTGGACCTATGTCAAATGAAGAAGAGTGAGATTCTAGCTCTGATGATGATGACTACCTTCCGAAGATGAATCAATGGGAAGTATTGCATAACCTGGAGAAAATAAGCCGAAGATATGGCATGAAGAAAGTCGTCAATGTTCATAATTTAGGAGTTGTAACCAATGAAGACGACTCCGATTCAGATAATGATTGTTAAATTCCATCGATGAAGGAATGGGAAGCATGGGACGCCGATATGAACTCCATGAGTCATACATCTGTGAATAAAGACTAACTACCATTTATGTATTTTCAACCACCGAAAGTGAGGATTCAGAGGGAAAATATCACCAGAATTAAGAAGTACTGCAGGATCAAATAAAAATGTTGTTCATCATTTTTATTTGCAACGACGAGAGGGCATATGAGCCCGTATAGCTCATACTGGTGATAACTTTTACGAGAGCAAAGGAATTTATTACGTCAGAGAGTTGTGACGCATCCCAGAAGCATGTCACCGCTTCAGATGCACTTTTGACTCTGTTAAAAATGCTCCGGATAATTTTCTCTTCATGATTAAAGAATATTTTCTTTAATATGCAACCTGAACTAATAATTTACAGTCATGCAGCATAATTTGCCACATTTTTATGGGCTTTAATTTAATTTATGGTATTTGAGACAACATGTATGCCATCGCGGACATGCGAGTGGAACGAATTTAGTTGCTAAATGACTAGGGAAGTGATTCAGCTTGAACGCTTGCTTCCGTGAGGAAATTAATCCCCATCGTGCGATTGACCCGCAAACACGTCAATTTTGAAGGTCTAAGTAGACCGGGATTTGGAAACGTCGTGATCAGTACAATCTGATAAGTATCCGACATCATCAAAGTATTATTTTGGCACGAAGTGTGCTGGTGAGTTGCATGTTACCAGTGAAGTAACTAAACTAGTGATATTTTGGAAGGAAATGATATTTTCCAAGTTTTCAGTGAATCTGCACATGGTCTTATTTCAATGCCACATGGCCGACTATTGCGATACTCAGCAATTGTAAAACACGTGCAACGACAGTGAAATCCAGTGTTTAGTGATAATATCACGTGTAAAATATTCTGTTTAACCGAGCTGTGTAAAACCCGGAATTTTTGTCACAAAGATTAAGCCGATACCGGCAGATTCATAATTTTCACGTGAAGTGCTCCATTCTGTGAGCAGACACGTGCCCAGTGTCTCATAGCTTCAGTGTAAAAGCAGACAGGGCCATTTTAGAATATCGTCTGCAAAGTGTAAGTGTAGATGCAGTGAATGTATTAATGCACGCTAAAAGCAGTGAATTTTCATCAACCTACGATTTTTTCTACAAGATGTCAGAATTACGCCACGTGCGGATGCATAACTCTCCTGTCCTGACCAAGAAGATGATGAGAGCTTAAACCTTTCCTATGGGAGGAACACCGAACATCTGAGCTTCACTACAGCTATGGAGGAAAGCTTGTGGATAGCCATGCTCATTGCGAAGCAGAGAAGATATCCCTGGATACCATGGAGAAAGGAAGTACCCCTCAATCCTTCAATTTTGTGTGAGGTGATCATCGCTAAGCTGTGAGTCATGATCTAAATTCTATTCTGTACGGTGAATGGTCATGGGTGGATTTAGTTAGTAGCAACCGTACCTTTGATATCAGTCATCAGGTAGGATTTTTCTCTTTTTAGCCACCAACTATTGTGATTTTTCACGTTTCCAACACGCTTCTACACAATTT
Organism: Meconema thalassinum; assembly: GCA_946902985.2. Taxonomy (NCBI): domain Eukaryota; kingdom Metazoa; phylum Arthropoda; class Insecta; order Orthoptera; family Tettigoniidae; genus Meconema; species Meconema thalassinum. The sequence continues at coordinate 93,083,414 of OX336389.2, forward strand.
GTTTTAAGATTGAGTTAGTCACCAATTTTGTGTGATTACACACGGTGCAATACTGGTAATAATTGTAATTCCGCATCACGGAACATGAATTTCGTCACATTTGACGGGAGCGATATCTTTAATTCAGCTCAAGCTGAAGTTTATGTAAGGTTTTTCTAAAGCTCCCTTTTGTAATTATCTTGTACGCCACTGATTATCGGGCGTATCGTTTAGGTATGGGAGGTCCCCAGCCTACATTGTTATTGTAAATACATTTTTATTAGAGTGAGCAGTACGCCACTTGATTCAAGATGAATCAATATCGTTGTAAATGAGCCAAGTCATGTGTTAACTTGCTCATAAATCCCGATTACACGATAATCGTATCATTTCTACAATCACACCAGAGGTTAAGGTGTGGAGAACATTATTAACAGTCATTTAGACGTGCCTTATGATTACGAGTGTATTTTTGTAACCGACAGTGGTGTTACATCTTTTTTCAAAGACTTTAAGCAGGAGAGACATCTCTTTCCGTTAGGCTTCTTTGGTTTGCCAAGGCAAACACATCATTATTATTGTATTTTAATTGACTAGATCTAGAAAAACATTATATTCCTCACTAAGTGTGTCATATTCTACAGAGTGTATACAAGTGTCACTCATGGACATTATTGTGAACCCAGTGTTATTTGAAACAGTAAAATACTTTTGCTTTGAGCATAATTCTAATTCACGCAGTATGCTCGCCATGCTACCTTTCGATCTCGATTGCGAGACAGTTGACAAACGACACACATTTCTCTAGACAAACTGCAATGAATGTTTCATAACGAGCAAGGTCTTTTGAATACTCGTACTATAACCTTGATCAAGTATTGATTATTTTTAAGGGATGTAGCAGTACTGTAAAGTCATGCATTATTTTGAATATTACTATCATGAATTGTATTAATATGAGTAACCATTTGATAGGTTTGACGATTTAAGGTCATTGTTATTCTCACTTGAAAGTGAATGTTTTCCCGTGTTTTGATACACGATGAAGGGTTTGTTACCATATTTGTTATTGTGTAGGCCGGCGGACCTATGTTTTGGGAACAAGGCTGACCGAGGAGTTTTCTCATGAGCTGTAGCGCCATGTAGACCTCTTTAGAATGGTAACGGTGTCTCTAATAAGCTCCGATGTGTTATTGCGGACGTGCTGTGTCACGTGAACTTTGTTGAGATGTACCACGAGATGTTAACACACTTGTTAGAAGCCTTGCATTTTGGTCAACCATCATAAATAATGAACTCATAAATCTACAACATTAAACTTAGAACTAAATCAGGAATGTCAATTTGTTTACTAAACCGATGATGCTAAAATACCGTTAATCATAAATCAACGGTAAATCTTGATCTTGTTTAGTCTAGCAGACCAATGCACTGCGCTTAGGTGATCTATTGGCGTCAGAAAAGTTGGATGGCGCAGCCACGCGGTAGAATGTTGAAGCTGTAACATTGTGACTGGTGAGCATGGTGAAGCATTGACATCGTGATGGAAACAGAAAGGAATTTGTCAAATTCGAGGAGGTACTGCTCTGTATACGATTGCAAATCGTATAAAGAGGGTACGAAATCTCTTCACTACTTTCCTGTACAAAAAGTTCAGAGAGAAAGATGGGCTTCGGCGCTGTCAATTGGAAAACGTGTTACACGTTACATGACTGTGTGCAGTCTGCATTTTTGTGAAGACGACTTCTTTCCACAGCATAAGCACCGGTACTGTTGATTATTGTAGTTATTGTCTCTAATTTGTATTCACAAGGATTTAGCTACATCAAAAATACTGATAAACTTGTAGCCTAATACTTCTGTGCCGTAGGCCTACATAGAATGTAATCCGCTCTTCGTAAACTTATTTTAGGGGTCCTTCCGATTGACAATAACCGAATGGTTTGAAAACTTAAGAAAAATGCTGTTCCTAGCCTTAATTTGCCAGAGAATTTATATTCTTGCCCTTGAACAGCAAGTATTTAGGTTAATATTTGCAATATTTAAGTATGATTTGGCGCCGGCCTCTCACCGCTGGGTCCGTGGTTCAAATCCCGGTCACTCCATGTGAGATCTGTGCTGGACAAAACGGAGGCAGACAGGTTTTTCTCCGGGTACTCCGGTTTTCCCTGTTACAATTTCATTCCAGCAACACTCTCCACTATCATTTCATTTCATCTGTCATTCATTTAATCATTGCCCCAGAGGAGTGCGTCAGGCCTCGGCAGCCGGCACAGTTCATATCCTCGCCGCTAGATGGGGGCTTCATTCATTCCATTCCTGACCCGGTCTGAGACTGGAAGCAGGCTGTGGATTTTCATTCATTCAAGTATGATTTGGCTTAAATTGTGTTTTGGCTATGCTCTCCTTACTGTTGAATTTAGTTGATTAATGTGTAAAATCTTAGTTTTAAGTACCGATTTGGTGACCCATCATCCCAGGCAGGCCGGTAACACCTATACTACTCAGGCAGATAGGTCACTTAGCCGTAATTTGGAAGTTTTAGTGATGTTAAGTATACATATGCGGTAATGTAGCAGGAGACCTGATCGGCCTAGGCTATTCTAAGTTTAATTAGTTCCCATTTCAGGGTTTTTCAGTTTTGAGTGCGAATAGTTGGTTTGAAACTTGTACAACAGTAAGGCGACTACCGTATGTTTTCTATAGGTTTTATTTGGTATAATGGTTTATGTCGAGCTGAGGAGTGAATTTGATTTGGCTTAAAGTGTAGTTTTTGATCTGTTCCGTTTGCTTATGACAAGTTCAAATGGGGACTCCAGCTTTGTTAAATATCTGTATTTTAAATATTTAATTAAATATATTGATAAAGAGGATGCCTCCATTTTTACTTGCCTGTGGCAAGAGATTAATAAATTTATATTCTTGCCTTTGAACAGCAAGTATGTAGGTCAATATTAGCAATATTGAAGTATGATTTGAGCATCCCAAGTAACGCTTCTTTGAACCCAAAACATTCATGCAAATTCAGGGTTGCTGGATTCAATTTATTATCAGGGAGTCGTCCTTTGTGTTATGTGAGATATATATATATATTGTGAAATTAATAAAAACATCTATACCGCTAGGCTCCAAAGTACAGGCTTCATATATGTAACAGCAGACAGTAAATTAACTATCTACATGTGGGTAATATTTTTAACTGGTAGTAATTAAGCACTGCATTTAAATTGATTATAAAAATATTTAGTATTTTGCCATCATAAATTAGAAGCCATAACCAACGCACACCCAATCACTGTCTTGCTTACTTCTCGTCATTATCTCGCCGCAATATTGGAATCAGCTGACCGTAAGCTCTTCCCCCGTTTCGGACGTCAATTCCTGCGGGGATGCCTAGTAGCTGACATGGATAGACTTTTCGACGGAGATCATAAGCGAGCCAAGAGTTCAGAACTCGTGGGCCGCGACTCGATTCAGAGAATGCTGTTGATGAGCAGTTTTATTCTCACACTTAGATGCACACTGATAGATGACGGTGAATAACAAACAGTTGTTCAACTGATTGTAGGCAGGAATAATAAGATTCTTGTTGAGTGTTATATTTATTTCATTGTATGTAATCCCAATGTTTACCCTACTTTATCTTCTACTATTGTAAACCTTGTTGTTGTACAGATTTGTAAACTTGTATTGTAAAATATGACTGATAGTCATTAGATCTTTGTTTAGTTTGTTACCACGGACGCCTAACGCCGTTGATTATTTAATGCAGGATTAGTTCGAATTAAATAACTGTAAATGTAAATATGTAAATATGGGATGTTACCAGTCTGTTAGCTTTTCTGTCATGTTTGACAGGTTTTTCTGACATGATGTCTTCCCTCCAGAAGCATCATCTGCTCTTGTATTTTCACTTTGTTTTTGTACCACTTCCCAAGCTTTGATCTTTTGTTTGTTGTAGTTACGACCTGTCGAGAGGGTTCTTCGTTAAACTTAGGGGTTATTTGTCTTGTTTTTATTTAGCTACGGATTAGCCGTTTTTTCCAAACCCTCCGACTGTAGGATAGGGGTTTGGTGCTGACAATTAACATCCCACGAATATGTCTTAAGCCTGGATGTTATTATTTAGTAGTTTGAACTTTTGGTTGTGCATTTCTTTGGGATGACATTCACTGTGATGGGAACATGATCCTTTAGGGATGCAGAGTCTTGTGCTGGCTAGTCCTACGAGGAATGTATTCCGTTCCTCTCCGGCGATGTGTCTTCGGGGAAGGGGTCATCTGGGAGGCCACATACGGTTAGTGGTGACCAGATAACCTCCTCCAACGGGCACATAACATAGACTAATAGGTTGAGTAGAGTTTCCATGCCTGAAACACAAGAAGGGACAGGGAGAGGAGAAGCGCGGAGGTATATTTTCCTCAGGACGTGACCTTAAGTCTGGTATAGAGTCAAATTAAAGAGAATATACTACAACTTTGAAGAAAACTAGTTTATTTGAGGTTGCTAAGCACTTTCGGTACATTTAAACCCGTTTTCCATAATCAGGTAAGAGTAATTGGCCAATTTTTGAGCTATTTTGATCACTTGATAATGTATCATATTGCTATCAAGACCGTTCAAATAGTAAAATATTTTTCAGAATCACATTATACTCGTATTATACCCCTCATAAACGATTCAATAAATACTGTAACTATAGTTCAGTGTGTTGTTGAGCAGGGAACTTCTTAAGAATTGCATAATAAAGGTTCATAAATGCATAAAAACTGACGCCAATAATCATGAGCAAAACGACTCCAAATACTACACTGAGAAATCCTCCATCAATTATGGATTCTCCGGAAAGTTTTTTTCTTTTCTGTTTCTTTCTCTCAAGATCCTCGCCCATAAGCCTCTTCATAGCATCCAGTCGTGCGCGCAGCTCCTCAACTGACTCCACAAAATCTTCAGGATTTCCTGCAACAGAAAAACAGTTTTAAATATGAGTGCAAACAATATAGGCTACAGTGTGAGTTGCGTATATGTCTCGCGAGCACCAATAGCTGGCACGAGCAAATGCGACAATCTCATAACTATTCCCTCTTCCAAATAACTTGACGACCTATCAAAACACCTGAGAGAAGATGCTTTGTTATTGGTCAGTTCATGGAAGGCACATGTTTCCTATGTAAAATGGACCAATCACCACAGGCGAACCGCAGGCGAGACCTGGCGCATTTGCTTTTGTCGGATGTAAAGTTGCAAGGAACAGGGAACACCTAGGTACCAGAACTGGCAATAACCGATGTTCGGTAAATCGATTAATATCGATTGAAATTAATCGAAAACGATTAATCGATTACTGGACTGACCGTTCATTCGATTAATCGATTAACCGAATAATAGATTAATCGGCTAACCGAGAAATCGATTAGTAGGCACGAAATAAGAACAGAAGTTAAAATGAGAGGTCATCGCTATAGTATTGAAAGCGCGCGCATAGTACAGTACATACGATGGCTGTTTTTTATTTTTATTTTATATATATATATATACACATCAAAAAAAGTTTTGCATCACCTCGGTTCCAAGAGTTCCGGAACCTTTAAATACAAAGGGAATAGAGATCAACACAAACAACATTTCAGCTCGTTTTAATTGCTCATGAGACCCACACATTGCATGTTGTACCATCATACAGCTAGACTTTCAGCATTTGTGGTCCAGATTGCAGTACACACCACTACCTCTAATACCCAATAGCACGTCCTCTTGCATTGATGCATGCCTGTATTCGTCGTGGCATACTATCCACAAGTTCATCAAGACACTGTTGGTCCAAATTGTCCCACTCCTCAACGACAATTCGGCGTAAATCTCTCAGAGTGGTTGGTGGGTCAAGACGTCCATAAACAGCCCTTTTCAACATATCCCAGGCATGTTCGATAGGGTTCATGTCTGGCGAACATGCTGGCCACTGTAGTCGAGCGATGTCGTTATCTTGAAGGAACGCATTCACAAGATGTGCACGATGAGGTCGAGAATTGTCGTCCATGAAGACAAATGCCTCTCCAATATTCTGCCGATATGGTTGCACTATGGGTCGGAGGATGTCATTCAGGTATCGTAAAGCCGTTTCGGAGCCTTCCATGACCACCAGTGGCGTACGTCGGCCCCACATAATGCCACCCCAAAACATCAGGGAACCACCACCTTGCTGCACTCGCTGGACAGTGTGTCTAAGACGTTCAGCCTGACCAGGGTGCCTCCAAACACGTCTCCGACGATTGTCTGGTTGAAGGCATATGCGACACTCATCGGTGAAGAGAACGTGATGCCAATTCCGTGGGGTCCATTCAGCATGTTGTTGGGCCCATCTGTACCGCGCTGCATGGTGTCGGGGTTGCAAAGCTGGACCTCGCCATGGACGTCGGGAGTGAAGTTGCGCATCATGCAGCCTATTGCGCACAGTTTGAGTTGAAACACGACGTCCTGTGGCTGAACGAAACGCATTATTCAACATGGTGGCATTGCTGTCAGGGTTCCTCCGAGCGGCAATCCGTAAGTAGCGGTCATCCACTACAGTAGTAGCCCTTGGGCGGCCTGAGCGAGGCCTGTCATCGACAGTTCCTGTATCTCTGTACCTCCTCCATGTCCGAACAACATCGCTTTGGTTCACTCTGAGACGCCTGGAAACTTCCCTTGTTGAGAGCCCTTCTTGACACAAAGTAACAATGCGGACGCGATCGAACTGCGGTATTGACCTTCTAGGCATGGTAGAACTACAGACAACATGAGCAGCGTACCTTCGTCCTGGTGGAATGACTGGAACTGATCGGCTGTCGTACCCCCTCCGTCTAATAGGCCCTGCTCATGCATGGTTGTTTACATCTTTGAGCAGTTTTAGTGACATCTATGAACAGTCAAAGGGACTGTATCTTGGATACAATATACACAGTCAACGTCTATATGCCGGAGATCTGGGAACCGAGGTGATGCAAAACTTTTTTTGATGTGTGTATATATTATTATTATTTTTTCCAAGTTCCGATGGACTGTATAAAAATAACAGATTGACATTACCAAACTTGACCTTGCAATAAGCGTGCAGGTGCTCAGTCGCCAGTCTAAACCTCAAGTGCTAACATCGTGAGATAGTTATCATTGCAACATCGTATTGTTTTATGTAAAACTTATTTTAAGTACCAGTCGGCTCGGCGGGTACGTGATGCATTTGTTCAACAATTTCCTGATGAAGTGCCACCTTCACTAGCACAGATTCACGTAATTGCAAATAAGTTTGACACTACTGGCTCGGTGCACAATAAAAAACATGCCCGCACACGAACAGTTTTAACAGAGGATGAGCTAGATGTCATTGGCGAAAATCTTGAACGGTCTCCGAATAAATCACTCACAAAATTAGCACAAGTAGGGGTTTCGGTTTCATCAACAATAACTAACTAACTAAAGTAAGATTTCAGCATTGTACACACGCTAGCAAGGCCGCTGCATCATATAGGATTGTACACACGCTTAAAGCAGGGGCCTTGGCGCGCCAAAAGCTCGGCCAAGGTGACCGCAACAGCGGTTAACAAAGCCGCCGCTTGGCGCTCTTATTTTATATGAAAGACCCTGTACTCAGCGGGCGAACTGACCATGCTGAACGGGAGCATAAATTCAGCATGTATATTTGTATATACTGTAGAACGGCACAGGGAGCCACATGGTAATAAACATATCTACGGTCAACGAACATTGGTGTTCTTAGTTCTCGGGACTCATCATCCATACTTCCTAACGCCAACATCACCGCTCGGCTGACCTTTGGAAAACTACCTTGTCACACCCAAGCAATCGGGTCACTACACGCTACTTTCGAGTAGTGATTATGGGAACCTGACGGCACAGTGACATCACATCTTACCCCCTCCTGATACAGACCTTAACAGAATATTATTAAATACTAGCAAGCTCGGTATATTTAACTCTTTACTCGGCGTAAGCGTAAAAGACGCACAGATGGCGGTCCCAGACGCAATTCAGAAAAGCCGAGATAAACAGCGAAACTCCAGAATTCTCTAAAGTCTTAACTCGACACAACTCGACAGTTTGATGTTGGCTGAAGCTGGGGTGATAGACTCGCTTGCTAGCTAGTAAACTCGTTCCGAAGCTAGTAATTTCAATTTCCACTGAATGAAGATTGTTGGAAGAAATGAAAACGTAAAAACACTTATAGTGGGCGATGTATTAAATATAGAGATGAAGTCGCGGACTTTTTCGTAGAACTTTTCATGCTGAACAATTCTTACACTCATAGTAGTCTATATACTGTAGATATGTTTAACGGTTTACCCAGCGAAATCTTAAAAGACGCACGGACGGCAGGTTTTTCTTCGACTCGATTCACGGAAATCGTTACTGTTTGGCTTCATTTCGTCATAAATGAACGTTTCTCTACAGAAACCTTCCTCGAGAAATCCTTTACAGAATGTTGAAAACCGCATCAAAATCCGTCCAGTGGTTTTCGAGATTACCCGTGACATCCAAGAATCGGGGGACTTTGATTTATACTAATTAGAGATTTCACTTTTTGTTTTCTTTAACATTTTAATGTTCTAATTTATTTTTACCATTTTAATGTTTATATTACTTTATAATCCTAAAATTAAGTTTAAACATTTTTATAGTTTTAGATTTTTAATTTATGTTTCATTTTTTATTTTATTTTTTTATTTTAGTTTTTTGCCGCTTATCCTACCAGCTCGACTTCACCCATGGACTATGTGAGGGATCATTCCTCTACCGCCAGAAGGACACACTTTGTCGGCAGATACAACTGGTGATGGTGACAGGCCCATCGCCCAAGTGACTGCTAACTTGGGTCTAATTAAGGAAGGTTCAGGGAAAAAGTTGGCTGTGGACTTGTGGAAAGGAACCGTTCCGGGGGTGAAAATGGGAAACCATGTTAAACCATTTTCAGGACGGCTGAAGTAGGGTTCGCACACGCGCTCTCCCGACACCAGTGAGGCACGAAGGTAGCGTGTCAGCGCACTCGGCCACCGCAGCCGGTTTTTCATGTGTAACATCTTTCCACTCGGTATCTGGATATTTTTGTGGGAGTGATTTTGGAAAAGAGACGGAAGTGGATGGGACGGAAGTGCATGGGACGGAAACAATGAGCGGGCGCGGTGGCAGAGATCGGTACAACAACGTACTGTAAGCCGTGTGACTATGTGGAATGTAAATCGCATACGTTTTACCTCAAGGTTTGGAGACCCCATTAGAGAAATTCCTACAATAAATCGTCTTCAAGTTGTCGTTCTTTGGTGTGAAAATATTCATTATATCATATTTGCTGAAAACAATTACGATTTATTAAATCTTCATACTTTTGCTGTATTCTTATTTAATATAAGCACTCGATACCTCGAGTCTATATCGCATCAACCAACACTCCACACAACGTAGGAATTCAGTACATTAACACCGACTACTAACAATAATTGAAACTTCGTTAGTCTAAAAGTATCACTGGGAGAAACGCATTTAATATACCTACTGCACACCTAATTTTTAATCGCGCCTATACTTGGCAGTACGCTATATCGGCAATAAGAGGCCATTTTCAATAACACCGCTGGCATGGGTTCACTAACTGGCCGGTATAAAGCGCAGCTCGCATCAAGTAGGCAGTGGATTGCTCCCGCATACAGTTGCAGGTATATGTCACTACTGCAGATGCATTGGAGAATCCTTTCATGTTTGCTGGCACAAGGTAGCACTATAAGTTCATTCTTAAAAAAATGCGAGTAATATGGAATTATTCGAATAACATGTCAGATGTTACACATCATATGCGACTACTGTAAGGCTCGTATCTTTTTTTATACCGTAATTTACTTTTTATTTTAGTAGTTTTTATTTTTAAAAGAATACCAAGCACCTTAGGTCAAGAAGATAATTAAATAATAGCCTATTTGTTTTTCATAAATATAGTATTAACACATCCAAATGTATTAAGTGTCAGCTACATGTACAGGTCCACCATTTGCCAGGCAGTTTTCCTGATCTTTCCCTAATAAAGGCCTAATTTGTGTATTGTTTTGTCGTGTGGCCTCCTGAGAGGCCGAGTGCAGGTCTTTCTAGTCGACGCTCTTGCGGGATGACAATATTCGACCCTTAATTTGACAGTACCCGTCTTCATTGTTACATAAATGACAATCTTTCCGACTACGCATTTTTGGCAACAAATCTACGTCATTCTATACATTTCTCCATGCCACATTTTTTACGTACTACATTACGACATACATCTTTAATTACGGTATCTTATTCCCAACTTCTTAAACAACAAAAATAATAGAAATAGGTACTCATCTAATTCGTAATTCATGGTAGGTGACATGAGATCTCATCCCTGTACATGGGTCTATCCGCTCATTTCGCAGCTCAGCCGAGGTTGGCAGATCTCTCCTCCCATATTTGCGTTACTCCGTTGCATAGGATTACCCACTCTTTCATTTTTCACTTGCAACACTAATCTAAAACACATAGAAGTTAATCTTCTTAAACATTAAAAAAACACTACCGGTAGTGTGTCCCCGCGAGACTGTCGCGTACGTTCGCGCACTCACTTAAAATGTATGTAGATTATTTGCACTACAAGTTCATAACCTTACTGGTTTGTCATTCAGAAAGAATTCAGAACCAACTGTGACTGTAACTATTATTATGATTTCAGCACTTTTCTCGAATCGGACTTGCTTTGTATAAGTCACCTGTGGCGCCCAAGTCTGGGATCGACCGGCACACGCTATGACCACTAATGACGTTTTCGAGAGACAATGGCTTCCAACAACCTGCCTGTATTAAATCTTGACTAGGCCCCGAAGTTGGCATCACTATCTTTAGCTGAGCTCTGCTAAAATTGGGTCTTCGAACTCAGGACTGACCTTCTCTCAATGTTCACGATTCGCTGATTTCAAATTTGGTACTCGTTTTCCGAATCGGTCGTTCATACTCCTGGAATCTGTATCGCATCGGTTTGAGAATTCACATACTCAAGAGATGATTAGGGGATTCACACATTTGGCCTCCCACTACTTGTCGCCCCGGCCTGCGTATAGTTAATCTTGGTCTCTAAGTACGTAATTTATGTACTTATGTATTAGCTTTTTGTACTTTCATAATTATATAAATTTTATAGCTGAAAAGCCATTAGTTACAAAATTGTAAAATAATCATAATACTGTATACCATAAAATGACATGATTATTCTCTGCTATTGATTTTGTTCTCTTTTTGCACCACACAAAGTGATAATATTCACATTCTTGGTCACACAATACACATATACATTGATTATTTGCGTGGTGGAATTCTTTGGTTGTGCATAACTTACGGTGAAATCCATGTATGGCAAGCCTAATAGTGGCATGCCTCTGCGTTTGGTTTGTTTTTGTCCAATTTCTGTTTATCATAGCATCAGTTCAAAAAATATTCAATGATTTCTTCGTCTGGCTATCACTGTATTGTAGATGGTAGCTGCAGCTGAAGTCCTCCAGGAAGAAACTTTCTCTGGAAAGGGCGTAGCCTATATCTCCCTATTTGGGGCGTACTTCCCTGTCCCTAGAGCTCTTTTCAAAAATCTAGTTTTGACAGTGTCAATTCTCTCTATATTCCTGACGGTTAATTTGTCCCAGATGAGGGATATCCCATATCTAGCAATGGGATTAACAGTGGTGTTGAAGAGTTTCATTGCTGTTGACTGGTCAAGGGTTGCTATAAGTTGTTCTTTCTTCAATACGACTACTGAAAGACGTGCTTGTAGTTTGTAGTGTTGTCCTTTCATTATTAGGATATTTTTTATTAACCTCAGGCGTTTTTCATGTCCTTGTAATTGCTCCAGATCGGCATTATCATGGCATTTCATTGAAGTCACGTGCCTTATCGGAAAGATGGCTCCTACTTCTGCACGCTGACTAAGAAATAGTGTTTTCCCGAGCTCACTCGGCTCGAAGTTTTATCTGTCGCTGTTTGTTATTTCAAGCCGATAAACGTGCCCGCTTCTCATCTTAGTGCACTTTCCAGGGTCCGTCTTTTGTAGACTCCAATGTATTAAAACATTCACTTTCGCTTTGAATTATATTTCATATCAATAAACCTATGTATTTGGCCTAGATCAATACACACATGGACTCAATGACTACGATGTCGCCAAGCCCCTAAATGAATTAATAACCTCAAATACCAATTGATTGCGCCACGCAACCAATCAATCACATTATCGTGTTGACCGATTGAAAAGCAGTTACTTTACTAGACTTCGAACACAACACTGAGAAATTGCTTCTAAACGGTCTATATTCCCGATCTTTCCATAATCAAGCATGTGTGGGATCAGCTCGGGTGCCACTCTTGAGGGCCTGTTACGACATGCCCCAGGAGACGGCTCGCCTACACCCTACTGACATGGGACCAGCAGTGTGTTCGTACGGCGAACCCCGTTGTCTATTTGATTTCAGATTGTAATTATTCAAATTGTTACATCTTTATTTTCAATCAATTTCCATTTCCACATCTCCTACGTGCAAGTCAATGAGTGCAGGGTTGGGAATAGTGATGGGCATCAGTCAACTACACTAGTGTTCAAACGTTAAGCGTAAGTTACCAATAAGCAGGGCAACAGGAAATATACCGCATATCGCACGACATAATATGCATATTATGCACCTACCAACCTTACGTGTTCGCTCTGTATAGGAAAGGAGTATTCCCTGCTTTGACTAGCGGCGTAACCGCAAGGTAAACACAGCCAGTGCCTACGCCCCATATTCCCTCAGTCGTCTTTGCCCTGCTATAGTGTGCGGAGTGTAGCCTCGTGGTGAACGTGACGACATAATGGCACAACGACTCCATTTGGACCCCGTTTTGCAGGGTAGAATACTCGGCCGCCTGGAAGCAGGCCAGACACAGACCGAAGTCGCCGTATCCTTGAATGTGCCACAAAGTGTCATTTCCAGGTATTGGAGACGATTTTGAGACACAGGAGATGTTAGTCGTAGGCCAGTACCAGGTCGACCATGAGTAACCACCCCACAGCAGGATCGATATCTGACCTTAACTGCCGGACGAAATCGGAGTGCACCTGCAAGACAATATTGTCGGCGGAGCTTGCAGCCGTCTCAGGGGTTGCCGTTTCCCGGCAAATGGTGTACCGGAGGCTCAGAACAGCAGGGCTGTTGCCAGACGTCCATCGGTGTGCGTCCCGCTCACTCCAGCATAGAGACGGGCCCGTTTACTGTGGAGCCGTCAACGTCGAAACTGGACCATGAATGAATGGAGGCATGTGCTCTTCACAGATGAATCCAGCTTCAGTTTGCAGAACGATTCCCATCTCACATTAATCTGGAGAGAACCGGGTAGCCGATTCAACCGCAGGAACATCGTGGAACGGGGCCAGTATGATGGTGGTGCCATCATGGTGTGGGGCGGCATCATGTTGAATGGCCGTACGGACCTGCACAAGTTCATGGGTGGTCCGAGGAACACTGTGAACGCTCGGAGATACAGGGATGAGGTACTGAGACCACATGTTCGACTCTTCAGAGGTGCGTTTGGTCCAGACTTCGTCTTAATGGACGATAATGCCCGACCGCACCGCGCTGCTCTGGTGGATGAATTTCTGGCTGGGGAAGACATTCATCGCATGGACTGGCCAGTGAGGTCTGCGGATCTGAATCCTATAGAACATGCCTGGGATGCATTGGGGAGGCGAATTCCATCCCGTCCGCCTCCACCAAGGACCCTCCAAGACCTTCTCATAGCCCTTTCAGAGGAATGGGATCGACTACCACAAGAGCTCTTGAACCATCTGATAGAGAGCATGCCACGGGGTAACTATACACCCTATTAACAGCATATAACTAACTTTCTTCGGCTTTTTCCAATTAATTGGGGTCGCCGGAGCCAACCGGGCTCATTTTGGATTTGGCCGGGGATTTAAGGCCGGATGCCCTTCCTGACGCCACGCGATTTTTCTGGTGAAAATTCCACCCCGCTGTCACCGGGATTCGAACCCCGGCCATCCGGGTGAAAGACGAGCAGCCAAGCCACTGCGCCATCACGCTCCCCTCCTATTAACAGCATATATTGTTGTGGAATACATTGCAAAGTTTTGTTACTTGTTGTTAAAGGTGTATCTTAGCTATCAGAACCTTTCTGACATTGTTTTATTGGAAAAGTTGTGTGATTCAGCTTCCGTTTGTTCAGCAATCCGTCTGACAATCCTATCAGGCGGTTTGGCCTCGTTTAGTGATTATGCTTAACTTTTGGATTCTAGTGTAAATGAAGTCGATTGTGAAAATCATTGATGTATTCGACTACTTTAAAATATAGTCGACTAAACTCAATGACTACTCACATACTACAGTGAGGGCCTTCTCTAAAGAACGGAACCTCGCAGACACCGTGTGACGGCAGTGCCACTGTGATTTGCCACCTGTCGAACAAAGCACTGGCACTAGCAGCAGCGTAGCGCCCAACTAGTTCAACACATTTACACTCTTTAACGTATTTAATAATCATCTTTACTTACATACATTTCAGAGCAATTGCTGGAAATGCTGTCCTTGCACCAACGTAGGAAGTTTTGGTACAGTACCTGTAATTCATCCTCATTGATATTTCGTATCAGTGCAGTTATTTCGTTCTCGAGCGCCTCCAGGATACGCGGATTGTTTCTGTATACCATTCGTTTGAGGTTCCCCCCACAAGTAAAAATCGCATGGCGCTGGAACATGCGAACATATTTACTGGAAGACTTCTTCTTGGGAAGATAAGAGTCCACTAGCAAAATTCGATGTTTTGTTCCATACGCAACCATGTTCACGGGATACGAGTTAGGCTACAGTACTCCACCACACGTCTTAATTATCTCAACTATGGTATCTTGCCAGCTACGTACGTTATGAATGGTACGACAGCATCCAGTGCTTCTAACCGTCACACGGCCCCAGCGAGGTTCCGTTCTATGGAGAAGGCCCTCAATGTATGCACATCAAAAAAAGTTTAGCATATACTTACCACATCGAGCGGCGGTGGTACAAAACTTCCTCCAGGAGTCTGCCATTGCAGGAATGGAATGGCCAGCGATGTCGCCGGACATGAACTGCCCCGAACCTGTCTAGGATATGCTGAAGCGTGCTATTGATCAGCGTCTACGCCCTCCCATAATCCGCCAAGAGATCATGGAAGCCGCCGTCGAAGACTTGGATCGCCTGCCTCAAGAAGACCTGGACTACTTGATCTGTGGTACCGGTATGCCACGGCGAGTAAGAGCCTTGCTGGACGCCCGTGGTGGCCATGTTCCTTATTGAAACGTCACATAATGGCAAGATTACAACACATATCAGTCCCTGTTTAACAGGCCAAATATCTTCCAGTTTGTAATTTTCTCTTCACACATGAATAAAGGCTGCAGGATTCGTCAGAATGCCGTCTCCTTTGTAATAACCTCGCCCACAATCCCACATACGCTCTGCATCATTGCAAACGAGTGTCATGCAAAACTCTTTTTGATGTGTACATAAGCAAGTCAATTTCAAAAGAATAATTTCACAACGAACCGTTGGAATCTTTCGAAGACCGGTAGTTCCAATTACACGACTAATTCTTCAGGCGAACTTCATGCAGCAATGCAGTAGCCTAATTGCTCAATTTGTTTATTGTAAAGCCTCAACCTTGTTTGTTAAATATATGTGCGTGTTTTTATAGTATCGTATAATTACTTGATTAGTACTTTTAGACCGGATGGTTCGTTTCCTTTATAGCTGCGCGGCAATGGCTATATTTTCCATGAGTGTATCGTCGCAATAAAATCCAAATTTGGTGGTCTAAACTCGGAGTACGGTGACTTCGAATGACTTCCGGACTAATTTATAGCAGAGTTTCCATTTACGACAGGGAAATATTCTCGTGATACTGATACCATACAGGTTCTCAATGTCCACAAATAGTTCGGGCTTGTAAAATGTGTACAGTTGGTATGATTACACCACACTAGCGCTTGCTGTTAGAGACAGACCAGCGGGGCTAACGAAGCGACCCGAATACTCACGACCGCAACCGATCATCCTTCCCCCCCCCCCCCCCCCCCCCCCCCCCCAGCTGGGCAGTCAGCTGTTCCTCGTTGAGACAGACCAGCGCAGTGGGGCGATAAGAACGTATCCGAAACTTCACAAACTAGACCGATCATTAGGTCTAGGATTTTTATGTAAATGCATATTCATTCCCTTAGCTTATACACAACTAAAAATGAATAATGTCCATGAATTAGAAACTTAGCTATCATATAATTACAATTTATTGTTACATTATTTTTTTATTATTTTTTTAGCGTATGGCTTTTAGTGCCGGGAGTGTCCGAGGACATGTTCGGCTCGCCAGTTTTGTAGCTGCTTCGAGACGGACACCCAATGGGTGAGCTACAAGTACCGTTGGGGAGCAAAGTTGGAATGGAAGGTCGAGGAGTTGGAAGGTAGCGGCTGTGGCCTATAGTTAGGGACCAACCCCGGCATTTGCCTGGAAGGAAGATGGGAAACCACAGAAGACCATCTTCAAGGTTGCCGGCGGGGGAATTCGAACCTCCTCGCCTCCCGGATGTGAGCGACTGCCAGCAGTCATGCCGTAACGACCACGGCTAACTCACCCGGTTTATTGTTACATATCTGATCATAATGACATTTGTTATAGCCTACATATTTTTATTTTTAACATAAAATTACATATTCTGTGTTTTTATTTTACATACTTGATCAAATTTCTAAACATAATTTTACTTCATTTATTTAGAACTAGTAGTAGTGCCCGGCTTCGCCCGGTGAATATATTTGTATTATGGATGATAATGAATGCTACTACAGAACTGGCACGTGATACTTAAACTAACAGAAATAAAATATTTTAAAAATATAACGTTTTGTGGTGGTGGTGGTGGTGGTGGTGGTGGTGGTAATGGAGGTGATAAGTAGTACAGTATAATGGACGTAACATTCAGGTCATTTTCCCGTGTTGATAATGATAATAATGAATAGTAAAACGGCTATTTACTAACTACAGTACTGACACATGTAATTTACAAACGAATTGAAATATATGGTTAGAATGAGGAGTAAGTGAAATAAGGGCCTATATCTCATTGGCTGTTAGAAAAGTAGAGACCAATAGTGTCGTCTTTTGTTGCATAGCGCCGTAGGAAAATAATCAGAGCACGTTGGAAAACTTCGGCTCTCGCCAATTCCTGAGGTAGCAATAGTGTCATTTATCGCCACATAACGTTCAAGGAAAAGGATCGGAATAAATGAAAGTAAATTTGAAAGCACCAACGCTTATTGCAGCTGATAACCTCAATGTACTGCACCAACACCATCGCACGTTTACATGGGCATAACATTTTCTTGATGATAAATGTTTTAAGGGGCCTAAAAAAATGTACTATTTATTCCCCGTGACTGCAATTTATAAGCAGCGCAAGATGTAACTTTTTTCGCAATTCTGATCCAGAACACTGGTAGGGGTGACATGATGCAGCTCGCCTTGCCAGCCAACAGAAGACTTATTAAAATATTCTTACAGTTAAACTACTACGGGCATGAATGGTTGTAGGGCCTTAAAACGTGGTTTACAAGTTCCTTTTGTATGTTATTCTAAATGTAGGGAATGGAGAGGAGTAGTGGTTTTTGGACAGTTCCAGCGCCACCGCCACCACTCCACCGCCAAGATGGCGACGGCGCGATATATCTCGAACGCATGGTCGGATTTTGACGAATGAGATGTCATTCAACTCGGGCTGACACCCCCTTTCCAATGGACAATATATTTCCACTTCAAAAATAAAACCTACACATACTAGGGGGTGAAATTGTATTTTTTTCGAAAATCTCGCTTTTCAAGTACACATGTGACAGTTTGAATGCTAATATGAACTTAAACGTAATTCCACACAAGAGACATGTGTACGGTGGAATGCCGCTATGGATTAACATTTTTGTTTTTTGTTTTTACGCATGCCCACTCATGGCTTTTGTAAGAGGGTGGGCTTTTTAAAGATGGCGGCTGTAGTGTAACCTAACCTTACCCCACCAACGAGGGATGATCAAAAAATATTTTAAGCAGGGCTTGTCGATAGGCAAACCAATAATTAAAGAGGGTCTTGTCAGGCTTTGAGGTGACAGCCCCTGTCATAATTGACGAGCCCCTGTGGTCGGGTCCCTGTTGATGGGTCATTGTTGACGGGTCATTGTTGACGAGTCCCTGCGGACGGGTTATTGTTGACAGGTCATTGTTGACGAGTCATTGTTGACGGGCCCTTGTTGACGAGTCCCTGTAGACGAGTCTTTGTTGACGGGTCCCTGTTGACGGGTCATTGTTGACGAGTCCTTGTTGGCAGGTCCTTGTTGACAAGTCCTTGTGGATGGGTCCCTGTTGATGGGTCCCTTTTGACTAATCCCTTTGGACCGGCCCCTTTCGACTGATCCCTACGGACTGGCCCATGAATTTATCCAAATTGTGCCAAAGGGCGTAACTAATTTTGTTGTTGTTGTTGTTGTTGTTGTTGTTGTTGTTGTTAATATCTCATGGACCAATAAGGCTAGGAACTTGTATGAGGTATTGTAGGACTTGGGATGAACCCCCTGTTAGAATGTATTTTTGAAATTTTGACAAAGGGATTAACTACACTTTTGTTAATATATCGCGAACCAATCATGCTAGTCTCTTGTATGAGAGGTCCTAGCAATTGGGGCGATGTCCCCCTTTGGGGGGTGAAACTATCCCCCTACTCCCAAATTGAATAATCGATATCTTGGAAACTAAGAACCCTAAAATTATGGGTGATGGCTTTAAAAATAGGTCAAAATATACGCTTTTACCACGATAGGTCATTTCACCCCTAAAATAGTAAATAGTAATGTTACAGGGAAAAAAGGGGTTAAACCCTTAAACATGATAAATGAACCTAAGATCTTTCGTTTTTGATGAAAAATAGTAAGGGGGCGAAAACTCCCCCAAAATTGAAAAATCGTTATCATGGAAACTAAGAACCCTAAAATTAAGTGTGATAGCTTTAAAAATAGGTCATGACATACCCTTTTACCACGATTGGTCATTTTACCCCTAAAACAATGCATGTAGGTTTTACAGGGGAAAAGGGGAAACAATAATCATATTTGGACACATGAGGTATTATAAGACTCAGAGTGAGAATCCCTTCTTGAATTTATTATTTATTTTTTTGAAATTTTGACAAAGGGCCTAACCTCACATTTTGAAAATTTAGATTTTAACTTTTGAATTTATTTTATTTTATTTTTTAGTAGAGAGAGACAGTACTGGTTGTGTTTAAACGAGCATGTCGCCGATCACTGTGGCCATGTTCAATGGATAAATCGATATTTTGTGAAGCATTGATTGAAGAGGGTCATGCGACGACTAGTTTTAAGAATATTTTTTATGATTTTTCCTATGATGCATGTATTTATTTAAATATCCCAAAGCGGCAAGGTTACTGATTTGAGATTTTATAAACTAATAATGGGATTTGAACTCATAAGGTGTCCAAGAACTTGACATGACGCTCTCATTTTATGGCTTATGAATTTTCCCAAAAAGATTGAAAACAACAAGGTCATGGACTTTTGTTTCTTTTAATATATTGCAAACCCATAATGTTAGATGTTTATGGTGAGTGATGAAACATAGCTAGGTAGAGAAAGAATTATTGTAGGCTACACGTATGGTGACTGACAAGTCTTTGACCATTGAAACTTATTTTAAAACTGACCGCAGTACATAGGGAGTATAGGCTTTAGGCATGACATGACAAACGGTGTGTACAAAATCCAATTTATTGATTCAAGAATTAAGAGTAGACTATCTTTAATTGATTAGTTAAAGAGGGTAGCTAAGAAAACAAGATGGAGACTACGCTGAACCAAACCGAACCAATACAATCCTTTTTGGATGTCTAATGTTACTTGCTAACCATTTTGGGCTGCAGTGGCAAGCACTTTTGGCTCTTGCACTAGAGGTCTTAACTCGATTTTTAGCTTTAAGGCTTAGAACGAACCAAACTAAGAAAGACGGTTATAGTGGTGCAGTGGTTAAGCTGTTACCCTTTGACTAAGGTAGACCAGGGTTTGATTTTAGGTTAATACGCTTGTCAAAAACATATAAAAAAGCAGGGATAATGTTTAAGACTGATTATACTTGTATATTTTTTCAAATTATTACTTGGATAACAAATACAAAGGTGGACTGGGTTCAATATACAATTAATGCAAGTATGATTTTTGATTTGTTTTTGATTTTAGACTTAAGATTTTAGAATTTTCATTTTAGATTTAAGATTTTACAAAAAGACCAAACCATAATGTCGTGACTTTAAATTTTCAGTACATAATTATTAAAGAAAAACATATAAGGTTTTGTATTACTTGGAATTATGTTTTCTATACTATGATTTTTTTTTTGTTTTAAATTTTAGAAATTTGATATTGGATTTTAGATTTCAGGTAAAGACCAAACTAATATTGACTATTCATTAGACACTGGTATGTAGATAGAAAGATGATTAGACTATATGTTAAGATGAATTTGTAGGTGTTGACTGACCTTGCAATAAGAATTGACTAGCCAGACATGAGTTAACTACCAATGAAACACTTTGGCGACTATGCTTGTCGTTGACCAGTGAGTAGGGTTTTAGAAAAACTGCTTGCTATTTTGGGTTATATACAACAAATGCATAGACCTACTGAGCGACTATGTTTGCAAACAAGACATTATACTAGAGACGGTTAGGATTCTTATGTAGCTCAGGTAAGGAAAGAATTTTTACAGAATTTGTTGACATTGAATATAGATTTAGGTATTAGGATGTCTTTATTGAAGACCATTGTCTGGAGCGTGACGCTCTATGAAAGTGAAACTTGGACTATTGGTGTAGCAGAAAAGTGGAGAATTGAAGTGTTTGAAATGTGGTGTTACAGGAGAATGATGAAGATTAGATGGGTAAATAGGGTTACAAACAAAGAGGGATTAAGCATGTGGGAGAGGAGAGATGTATCTGGCGACTGCTAATGAAGTAAATCGATAGGTTGGTAGGAAACATACACCCAGAAATAGCAAGCTTAGTTATGGAAGAAAGGGTTGAGGACAAGAACTGTAGGGGTAGACCAAGGTTATAATATGTTTAACAGATAGCCTTGGATGTAGAGTGTGGTAGCTATATAGAGATGAAACGATTAGCTCAGGACAGGGAGTCATGGAGAAGTGTATTAAACCAGTCAAAAGGCTGAAGTCTCAAACAACACCTAGAGCTTACCAAAATAATGTTGTGTAGTGGTAAATGCTAGTCAACAAACAGTAATGCATTACTAAAACCCATGTCACGATACCTGAGAGCTTTTCTAAAATTATTTTAATATGTCTTTAACCCTATATTAATCACCCAGTTCTCAAGACACATAACTACAATGTTATGAAAAAAAGACAAAAAAATTTACATTTAAAAACGAGCAGGTGGTTGAGTCAATGTACACTGGAAAATTTTGTAAACACTCAAGTGAACAAAACAAATTACATTATTAACTTTCAGTTTGACCTAGTGGTTGAGTCGTTTGACTTATGTTCACATTTTCAATACAAGAAAGCAAGGATTTGAATCGCTTACCTGACATAACTATCGCTTTAACATGGCTTAGCGATACTGTATTATTATGATACTCGAAACACAAACCATAGATAGAGTGTATTGTTTAAGTAAAATAAATGAAGTGGATTGATATTTTTAAAGGTGGAATGTTCAAAGTACTGTCAAGAATAATAATAATCACATGAAAAAGTTTAGACAACAATTGATTTACACACACATTGCTCAATGTCAAGATTTATACTGAACACAATTTATAGTGATTATGATTTTTTTGACTGTAATTGATAGTAGCCATGGTTAGTAGGAGCAAAGTATACTGGGGGCGTTTTACAGCACGCTCAATTAGGTACGATTAGTAGACGCGTTGGATACTGGGCGCGTTTTATACTGATTATGTTTTATACTGTGCGCAAATTTTACTAGAAGCGATTTTTACCAGGTGTAATTGATAGCAGGCGCTATTCATACTCAATGCAATTGATAGTAGGCGTAATTGATAGTAGGCGCAATTGGTAGTTGGCGCAATTGATAGTAGGCACAATTAATAGTAGGCACAATTAATCGTAGGCGCGAATGGTAGTAGGCGCAATTGACTGTAGGCGCGATTGTTAGTGGACGTAATTGATAGTAGGCACTATTGATAGTAGGCGCAATTGACAGTAGGCGCGATTGATAGTAGGCGCGATTAGTAGTAGGCGCGATTGGTAGTAGGCGCAATTGGTAGTAGGTGCAATTAATAGTAAGCGCGATTGGTAGTAGGCGCTATTGATAGTAGGCGCAATTGATAGTAGGTGCTATTGATAGTAGGCGCAATTGACAGTAGGCGCGATTAGTAGTAGGCGCAATTGACTGTAGGCGCGATTGATAGTGGACGTAATTGATAGTAGGCACTATTGATAGTAGGCGCAATTGACAGTAGGCGCGATTGATAGTAGGCGCGATTAGTAGTAGGCGCGATTGGTAGTAGGGGCAATTAATAGTAAGCGCGATTGGTAGTAGGCGCTATTGATAGTAGGCGCAATTGACAGGAGACGCGATTGATAATAGGTGCTATTAGTAGTAGACGCGATTAGTAGTAGGCGCGATTAAAAGTAGGCTCGATTGATAGTAGGCGCAAGTGATAGTAGGCGCAATAGATAGTTGGCGCGATTGATGGTAGGCGCAATTGATAGTAGGCACTATTGTTAGTAGGCGCAATTGACAGTAGGCGCGATTGATAGTAGGCACTATTGATAGTAGGCGCAATTGACAGTAGGAGCGATTGATAGTAGGCGCGATTAGTAGTAGGCGCGATTGGTAGTAGGCGCAATTGGTAGTACGCGTAATTAATAGTAAGCGAGAATGGTAGTAGGTGCGATGGGTAGTAGGCGATATAGATAGTAGGCGCAATTGGCAGTAGGCGCAAATGATAGTAGGCGCGATTAATAGTAGGCGCGATTAGTAGTATGCGCGATCAATAGTAGGCGCGATTGATAGTAGGCGCAAGTGATAGTAGGAGCGATTGGTAGTAGGCGAAAATGACAGTAGGCGCGATTGATAGTAGGCGTTATTAGTAGTAGGCGCCATTTGTAGTAGGCGCGATTAGTTGTAGGCGCGTTTAATAGTAGGCGCGATTGATAGTAGGCGCAAGTGATAGTAGGCGCAATATATAGTAGGCGCGATTGATAGTAGGCGCGATTATTAGTAGGCGCGATTAATAGTAGGCGCGATTGATAGTAGGCGCAAGTGATAGTAGGCGCAATAGATAGTAGGCGCAATTGATAGTAGACGCTATTAATAGTAGGCGTAATTGACAGTAGGCGCGATCGATAGTAGGCACCATTGATAGTAGGCACGATTGATAGTAGGCGCGATTAGTAGTAGGCGTAATTGACAGAAGGCGCGATCGATAGTAGGCACTATTGATAGTAGGCGCAATAGATAGTAGGCGCAATTGATAGTAGACGCCATTAATAGTAGGCGTAATTGACAGTAGGCGCGATCGATAGTAGGCACTATTGATAGTAGGCGCTATTGGTAGTAGGCGCAATTAATAGTAGGCACGATGGATAGTAGGCCCAATTGATAGTAGGCGCGATTGATAGTAGGCGCAATTGACAGTAGGCGCAATGGACAGTAGCCGCGATAAAAATTAGGCGCGATTGATAGTAGGCGCGATAAGTAGTAGGTGCGATTGGTAGTAGGCGCGATTAGTAGTAGGCGCGATTAATAGTAGGCGCGATTGATAGTAGGCGCAAGTGATAGTAGGCTCAATAGATAGTAGGCGCGATTGATAGTAGGCGCGATTAGTAGTAAGCGCGATTGGTAGTATGCGCGCTTAGTAGTAGGCGCGATTAATAGTAGGCGCGATTGATAGTAGGCGCAAGTGATAGTAGGCGCAATAGATAGTATGCGCGATTGATAGTAGGCACAATTGATAGTAGGCGCTATTGATAGTAGGCGCTATTGATAGAAGGCCCAATTGACAGTAGGCCCGATTGACAGTAGGCGCTATTGATAGTAGACACGATTAGTAGTAGGCGCGATTGTCAGTAAGCGCGATTAGTACTAGGCGCGATTCATAGTAGGCGCTATTGATAGAAGGCGCAATTGACAGTAAGCGCGATTGTTAGTTGGCGTAATTGATAGTAGGCACTATTTTTAGTAGACGCAATTGACAGTAGGCGCGATTGATAGTAGGCGCAAGTGATAGTAAGCGCAATAAATTGTAGACGTGATTGATAGTAGGCGTGATTGGTAGACCTTGAGGCGATAACCCCTTTTGCTTGATCCCTGTTGATTTGTCCCTTCGGACTTGTCCCTGTTTACCAGTCCCTGTAGACTAGCCCTTTTGGACGGGTCCTTTATGAAGGGAGTCAATTTGACGGGTCCCTTTGGACGGGTCCTTGTTGATGGGCCCTGTGGACGTGTCCTTGTTGACGCTGCCCTGTCGACAGGCCCTTCTGACTGATCCCTTTGGACCGGATCCTTTGACAAAATTTGGATAAATGCATGGACCAGTCCGAAGAGACCGGTCCCAAGGGATGAGTCAAAAGGGCCTGTCGACAGGGCAGCGTAATCAAGGACCCGTCCACAGCGAACCGTGAAATTGACTCCCTTCAAAATGGACCCGTCCAACGGGCTAGTCAACAGGGACTGGTCAACAGGGACCAGTCCGAAGGGAAAAATCAAAAGTGATCAATCAAAAGGGGTTAACGCCTCAAGGTCTACCAATCACGCCTGCTATCAATCACGTCTACTATCAATTGCGCCTACTATCTATTTCGCCTACCATCACTAGCGACTACTATCAATCTCGCCTACTGTCAATTGCGCCTACTTTAAATAGCGCCTACTATTAATTACGCCAACAACCAATCGCGCCTACTGTCAATTGCGCCTACTATCAATAGCGCCTACCATAAATAGCGCATACTATCGATGGCGCCTAATATCAATCGCGCCTACTATCTATTGCGTCTACTACCACTTGCGCCTACTATCAATTACGCCAACTACCAATCGCGCCTACTGTCAATGGCACCTACTATCAATAGCGCCTACTATAAATAGTGCCTACTATCAATAGCGCCTACTATAAATAGCGCCTACTATCAATTGCGCTTACTATCAATCGCGCATACTATCTATGGTGCCTACTACCACTTGCGCCTACCATCCATCAGGCCTACTATTAATCGCGCCTACTACTAATCGCGGCTACTACCAATCGCGCCTACTGTCAATTGCGCCTACTATCAATAGCGCCTACTATAAATAGCGCCGACTATCTATTGCGCCTAACATCACATGCGCCTACTATCAATCGCGCCTACTATTAATCGCGCCTACAAATAATCGCGCCTACTACCAATCGCGCCTACTACTAATCGCACCTACTATCAATCGCGCCTACTGTCAATTGCGCCTACTAACAATAGCACCTACTATCAATCGCGCCTACTATCTATTATGACTACTATCACTTACGCCTACTATGAATCGCGCCTACTATTAATCGCGCCTAGTACTAATCGCCCCTACTGACAATCGCGCCTACTACTAATCGCGTCTACTATCAATCGCGCCTACTACTAATCGCGCCTAATATCAATCGCACCTACTATCAATTGTGCCAACTGTCAATTGCGCCTACTATCAATAGCGCCTACTACCAATCGCGCCTATTATCAATTGGGCCTACTATCAATCGCGCCTACTATTAATTGCGCCTACTACCAATTGCGCCTACTACCAATCGACCCTACTACTAATCGCGCATACTGTCAATTGTGCCTACTATCAATAGTGCCAACTATCAATCGCGCCTACTGTCAATTACGCCTACTATCAATTGCGCCTACTATCAATCACGCCTACTATCTATTGCGCCTACTATCACTTGCGCCAACTATCAATTGCGCCTACTATCACTTGCGCCTACTATCAATCGCGCCTACTATTAATCGCACCTACTACTAATCGCGCCTACAACCAATCGCGCCTACTACTAATCGCGCCTACTATCAATCGCGCTAACTGTCAATTGCGCCTACTATCAATCGCGCCTACTATCTATTACGCCTGCTAACACTTGCGCCTACTATTAATCGCGCCTCCTACTAATCGCGCCTACTACCAATCGCGCCTACTACTAATCGCGCCTACTATCAATCGCGCCTACTGTCAATTTCGCCTAATGTCAATTGCGCCTACTACCAATCGCGCCTACTACCAATCGCGCCTACTACTAATCGCGCCTACTATGAATCGCGCCTACTGTCAATTGCGCCTACTATCAATCGGGCATACTGTCAATTGCGCCTACTAACAATAGCGCCTACTCTCAATCGCGCCTACTATCTATTGCGCCTACTATCAATCGCGCCTACTATTAATCGCGCCAACTACTAATCGCAGCTTACTACCAATCGCGCCTATTACTAATAGCGCCAACTATCAATCGCGCCTACTGTCAATTGCGCCTACATCAATTGCGCCTACTATCAATAGCGCATACTACCAATCGCGCCTACTACCAATCGCGCCTACTATGAATCGCGCCTACTGTCAATTGCGCCTACTATCAATCGGGCCTACTGTCAATTGCGCCTACTAACAATAGCGCCTACTATCAATCACGCCTACTATCTATTGCGCCGACTATAACTTGCGCCTACTATCAATCGCGCCTACTATTAATCGCGCCAACTACTAATCGCAGCTTACTACCAATCGCGCCTATTACTAATAGCGCCAACTATCAATCGCGCCTACTGTCAATTGCGCCTACTATCAATAGCGCCTACTACCAATCGCGCCAACTACCAATCGAGCTTACTATTAATTGCGCCTACTACTAATTGCGCCTACTACCAATCGCGCCCACTACTAACCGCGCCTACTATCAATCGCGCCTACTGTCAATTGCGCCTAATATCAATAGTGCCTACTATCAATTACGTCCACTAGCAGTCGCGCCTACAGTCAATTGCGCCTACTACCAATCGCGCCTACAGTCAATTGCGCCTACTATCAATAGCGCCTACTATCAATAGCGCCTACTACCAATCGCGCTTATTATTAATTGCGCCTACTACCAATCGCGCCTACTACTAATCGCGCCTACTATCAATCGCGCCTACTAACCATTGCGCCTACTATCCATAGTCCCTATTGTCAATCACGTCCACTAACAATCGCGCCTACAGTCAATTGCGCCTACTACAAATCGCGCCTTCTATTAATTGTGCCTACTATTAATTGTGCCTACTATCAATTGCGCCAACTACCAATTTCGCCTACTATCAATTACGCCTACTATCAATTGCTTTGAGTATGAATAGCGCCTGCTATCAATTACTCCTGGTAAAAATCGCATCTAGTAAAAATCGCACACAGTATAAAACATAATCAGTATAAAACGCGCCCAGTATCCAACGCGTCTACTAATCGTACCTAATTGAGCGTGCTGTAAAACGCACCCAGTATACATTGCTCCTACTAACCATGGCTACTATCAATTACAGTCAAAAAAATCATAATCACTATAAATTGTGTTCAGTATAAATCTTGACATTGAGCAATGTGTGTGCAAATCAATTGTTGTCTAAAATTTGTTTATGTGATTATTATTATTCTTGACAGTACTTTGAACATTCCACCTTTAAAAATATCAATCCACTTCATTTATTTTACTTAAACAATACACTCTATCTATGGTTTGTGTTTCGAGTGTCATAATAATACAGTATCGCTAAGCAATGTTAAAGAAATAGTTATGTCATGTAAGGGGTTCAAATACTTGCTTTCTTGTATTGAAAATGTGAACATAAGTCAAACGCCTCAACCACTAGGTCAAACTGAAAGTTAATAATGTAATTTGTTTTGTTCACTTGAGTGTTTACAAAATTTTCCAGTGTACATTGACTCAACCACCTGCTCGTTTTTAAATGTAATTTTGTTTTGTCTTTTTTTTTCATAACATTGTAGTTATGTGTCTTGAGAACTGGGTGTTTAATATAGGGTTAAAGACATATTAAAATAATTTTAGAAACGCTCTCAGGTATCGTGTCATGGGTTTTAGTAATGCATTACTGTTTGTTGACTAGCATTTACCACTACACAACATTATTTTGGTAAGCTCTACGTGTTGTTTGAGTCTTCAGCCTTTTGACTGGTTTAATACACCTCTCCATGACTCCCTGTCCTGAGCTAATCGTTTCATCTCTATAGAGCTACCACACTCTACATCCAAGGCTATCTGTTAAACATATTCTAATCTTGGTCCACCCCTACAGTTCTTGTCCTCAACCCTTTCTTCCATAACTAAGCTTGCTATTTCTGGGTGTATGTGTCCTACCAACCTATCGATTTACTTCATTAGCAGTCGCCAGAAACATCTCTCCTCTCCCACTTGCTTAATCCCTCTTTGTTTGTAACCCTATTTACCCATCTAATCTTCATCATTCTCCTGTAACACCACATTTCAAACACTTCAATTCTCCACTTTTCTGCTACACCAATAGTCCAAGTGTCACTTTCATAGAGCGTCACGCTCCAGACAATGGTCTTCAATAAAGACATCCTAATACCTAAATCTATATTCAATATCACCAAATTCTGTAAAAATTATTTCCTTACCTGAGCTACATAAGAATCCTAATCGTCTCTAGTATAATGTCTTGTTTGCAAACATAGTCGCTCAGTAGGTCTATGCATTTGTTGTATATAACCCAAAATAGCAAGCAGTTTTTCTAAAACCCTACTCACTGGTCAACAACAAGCATAGTCGCCAAAGTGCTTCATTGGTAGTTAACTCATGTCTGGCTAGTCAATTCTTATTGCAAGGTCAGTCAACACCTACAAATTCATCTTAACATATAGTCTAATCATCTTTCTATCTACATACCAGTGTCTAATGAATAGTCAATATTAGTTTGGTCTTTACCTGAAATCTAAAATCCAATATCAAATTTCTAAAATTTAAAACAAAACAAAATAGTATAGAAAACATAATTCCAAGTGATACAAAACCTTATATGTTTTTCTTTAATAATTATGTACCGAAAATTTAAAGTCACGACATTATGGTTTGGTCTTTTTGTAAAATCTTAAATCTAAAATGAAAATTCTAAAATCTAAAGTCTAAAATCAAAAACAAATCAAAAATCATACTTGCATTAATTGTATATTGAACCCAGTCCACCTTTGTATTTGTTATCCAAGTAATAATTTGAAAAAATATACAAGTATAATCAGTCTTAAACATTATCCCTGCTTTTTTATATGTTTTTGACAAGCGTATTAACCTAAAATCAAACCCTGGTCTACCTTAGTCAAAGGGTAACAGCTTAACCACTGCACCACTATAACCGTCTTTCTTAGTTTGGTTCGTTTTAAGCCTTAAAGCTAAAAATCGAGTTAAGACCTCTAGTGCAAGAGCCAAAAGTGCTTGCCACTGCAGCACAAAATGGTTAGCAAGTAACATTAGACATCCAAAAAGGATTGTATTGGTTCGGTTTGGTTCAGTGTAGTCTCCATCTTGTTTTCTTAGCTACCCTCTTTAACTAATCAATTAAAGATAGTCTACTCTTAATTCTTGAATCGATAAATTGGATTTTGTACACACCGTTTGTCATGTCATGCCTAAAGCCTATACTCCCTATGTACTGCGGTCAGGTTTAAAACAAGTTTCAATGGTCAAAGACTTGTCAATCACCATACGTGTAACCTACAATAATTCTTTCTCTACCTAGCTATGTTTCATCACTCACCATAAACATCTAACATTATGGGTTTGCAATATATTAAAAGAAACAAAAGTCCATGACCTTGTTGCTTTCAATCTTTTTGGGAAAATTCATAAGCCATAAAATGAGAGCGTCATGTCAAGTTCTTGGACACCTTATGAGTTCAAATCCCATTATTAGTTTATAAAATCTCAAATCAGTAACCTTGCCGTTTTGGGATATTTAAATAAATACATGCATCATAGGAAAAATCATAAAAAATATTCTTAAAACAAGTCGTCGCATGACCCTCTTCAATCAATGCTTCACAAAATATCGATTCATCCATTGAACATGGCCACAGTGATAGGCGACATGCTCGTTTAAACACAACCAGTACTGTCTCTCTCTACTAAAAAATAAAATATAAAAAAATCAAAACTTAAAAAATCTAAATTTACAAAATGTGTGGTTAGGCCCTTTGCCAAATTTCAAAAAATAAATAATAAATTCAAGAAGGGATTGTCACCCTGAGTCTTATAACTCCTCATGTGTACAAGTCTGATTATTGTTTCCCCCTTTTCCCTGTAAAATCTGCATGCATTGTTTTAGGGGTAAAATGACCAATCGTGGTAAAAGCAACTCATGTGTCCAAATCTGATTATTGTTTCGCCTTTTTCCCTGTAAAATCTACATGCATTGTTTTAGGGGTAAGATGACCAATCTTGGTAAAAGAGTATTTAATGACCAATGTTTTGAGCTATCACACCTAATTTAAGGTTTCTTAGTTTCCAAGATATCGTTTTTTCAATTTTGGGGTAGTTTTTCACCCCCTTACTATTTTTCATCAAAAACGAAAGATCTTAGGTTCATTTATCATTGTTAGGCGCTTAACACCTCTTTTCCCTGTAAAATCACCTTTCACTGTTTCAGGGGTGAAATGACCTATCGTGGTATAAGCGTATGTCATGTCCTATTTTTAAAGCTATCACACTTAATTTTAGGGGTTCTTAGTTTCCAGGATAACGATTTTTAAATTTTGGGGGTAGTTTTAACCCTCCTACTATTTTTTCATCAAAAACAAAAGATCTTAGGTTCATTTATCATTTTTAATGGTTTAACCCCTTTTTCCCTGTAACATTACTATTTACTATTTTAGGGGTGAAATGACCTATCGTGGTAAAAGCGTATCTTATGACCTATTTTTAAAGCTATCGCCCATAATTTTAGGGTTCTTAGTTTCCAGGATATCGATTTTTCAATTTGGGAGTAGGGGGGATAGTTTCACCCCCCCCCCCCCCCCCCCCAAGGGGGACATCGCCCCAATTGCTAGGACCTCTCATACAAGCCACTAGCATGATTGGTTCGCGAGATATTAACAAAAGTGTAGTTAATCCCTTTGTCAAAATTTCAAAAATACATTCTAAAAGGGGGCTACATCCCAAGTCCTACAATACCTCATACAAGTTCCTAGCCTTATTGGTCCGTGAGATATTAACAACAACAACAACAACAAAAATTAGTTAAGCCCTTTGGCACAATTTGGATAAATTCATGGGCCAGTCCATAGGGATCAGTCCAAAGGGGCCGGTCCAAAGGGATTAGTCAAAAGGGACCCATCAACAGGGGCCCATCCACAAGGACTTGTCAACAAGGACCTGCCAACAAGGACTCGTCAACAATGACCCGTCAACAGGGACCCGTCAACAAGGACTCGTCTACAAGGACTCGTCAACAAGGACCCGTCAACAATGACTCGTCAACAATGACCTGTCAACAATAACCCGTCCGCAGGGACTCATCAACAATGACCCGTCAACAATGACCCATCAACAGGGACCCTACCACAGGGGCTCGTCAACAATGACAGGGGCTCTCGCGTCAAAGCCTGACAAGACCCTAGTGATTATTAGTTTGCCTATCGACAAGCGCTGCTTAAAATACTTTTTGATCATCATCCCTCGTGGGTGGGGTTAGGTTAGGTTACACTACAGCCGCCATCTTTAAAAAGCCCGCCCTCTTTTCAAAAGTCATGAGTGGGCATGTGTAAAAACAAGAAACAAAAATGTTAATCCATAGCGGCATTCCACCGTACACATGTCTCTTGTGTGGAACAACGTTTAAGTTCATATTAGTATTCAAACTCTCACATGTTGCACTTGAAAAGCGAGATTTTCTAAAAAATTACAATTCACCCCCTAGTAGGGGTAGGTTTTATTTTTGAAGTGGAAATATGTTGTCCATTGGAAAAGGGGTGTCAGCCCGAGTTCAATGACATCTCATTCGTCAAAATCCGACCATGCGTTCGAGAGATATCGCGCCGCCGCCATCTTGGCGGTGGAGCGGTGGCGCTAGAACTGTCCAAAACCCGCTACTGAGGGGGTTGTCCAAAATATAAAGTGGACAGTGTTACCAGCAGGATTTCAAGGGGTAAGTATGTAAAATTCGTTGCAATTAGGTGAAACGGTGTAGATTTGTGCTAAAGAGCCTAAATGTAGGGAATGGAGTGGTCTGTCCGAAATTTAAAGTGGACAGTGTTACCCGCAGAGTTCCAAAGTTTCAGATGGGTGGAACAGTGTAGATTTTTGCCAAAGGGCCTAAATGCAGGGAATGGAGTGGTCTGTCTGAAATTTCAAGCAGACAGTGTTAATCGTCGGATTCCAAAGGGTAAGTATGTAAAATTTGGTTTAGATCGGTGAAACGGAGTAGATTTGTACCAAAGGGCCTAAATGCAGGGAATGGAGTGGTAATTTCAAGTGGACAGTGCTACCCGCAGGGTTCCAGAGGGTAAGTATACAAATTTTGATTCATATCGGTGAAACGGTGTAGATTTGTGCCAAAGGGCCTAAATGCAGGGAATGGAGTGGTCTGTCCGAAATTTCAAGTGGACAGTGTTACCTGCAGGGTTCCAAAGTGTAAGTATACAAATTTTGGTTCAGGTCAGTGAAACGGTGTAGATTTGTGCCAAAGGGCCTAAATGCAGGGAATGGAGTGGTCTGTCTGAGATTTTAAGTTATTAGTGTTATTCGTCGGGTTTCAAAGGGGAAGTATACAAATTTTGGTTCAGATCGGTGACACGGTGTAGATTTGTATAAATAACTAACAGACAGACAGACAAACAAACATTGAGCTTTATTATATAGATTACATATTCTGTCTCTTACTGAAATAAAATGTATTTTTTCGCAAGTGAAATATGCGGTAATTCAAAACAGTCTGTATGGCGATAGTTGTTCACTAGAAACTCAGGTTCATGAAACGGATTTTCCAAGCAATACATAAGCTGCTGAGAAAGAGCCAGGGAAGAATATCAAGAAATATATTAGTGGAGGTAAAGGGATGGGAATCCACGTCACACCCTGCCGGAGGCTCAGCGGCTGGAATTTCAGTTGTCCAGTGAATGGCTGAGACTCATAATAATATCAACATGCAAAATATGTACATATTTACGCAATAATAGTAGGTGAAATATTACATTAAAAATTAAAGTATGTAATATTAATTTAATTTTTATATAAATGTTATATTACACTGTACTTAAAGATTCCTAATTTTATTCATTATATTTTCTGGCAAAACTAAGTGTGGTACGGGTCAGATAACCTTGCTGTTCCTCCGCTTAAAACAATAACAATACAACAAAAGTGTTGTGCAATAATTAATTAATTTATTTATTTATTAACCACGCTCATACTATAGCAAAGATAAATAAATGTCATTATGTCTGGAAAATGTGTCCGAATAGGAGCAGGTGACCTCGTAGTTCCGCCCCTTAAAACAACAATAAATAACTAACTAACTAACTAACTAATGTGTACGAAATCAAGAATAATTATTGTGAGGAGCACTTTTTGTTTCCGGGGTGGGAAAGTAATTTTAAATAAATAAAGTAAAATTATGTTTAAAAATGTCATTTTGATCAAATATGTAAAATAAAAACACAGAATATGTAATTTTACATTAAAAATTAAAATATGTAAAACAAATATCATTATGATCACCTGAACAGATATGTAACAATAAAATGTAATTATATGATAGCTAAGGTTATTCATGGACATTTATCATTCTTAGTTGTGTATAAGCAAAGGGAAAGAATATGTAATTACATAAAAATCCTAGACCTAATGATCGGTCTAGTTTGTGAAGTTTCGGGTACGTTCTTATTGCCCTGCTGCACTGGTCTGTCTCGACGAGGAACAGCTGACTGACCCGCTGGTCTGTCTCGGGGTGGATGGATGATCGGTTGCTGTCGTGAGTATTCGGGTCGCTTCGTTAGCCCCATTGGTCTGTCTCTATGCGCTAGTGACGCGGCTCCGCGGGGTAGGCACGATAGGCTAAGCCAGAAAGGAAACGTCCCTTATATACATGAAACATACCATATTGTTTAAAGTGTTTGAAAGGGCATTGTATCTTGAAAATATTTCAAACTGTCCGCTCACAAGGAAGTCTATTAATGAATGCTCTCCGCCTTCTTGCACACGAACATGACTCGTGATCAATACATGCTTCCCAACAAAATCTCTTCGCAGGGCAGGCAAGTTGAGAGCTTGCCTAGTCACCCAGCTGTAGAGTGCTTGGCCCTTGAATGAGCATACGAATATCAGTCCATTCTTCGCCCATACTCAACTCATGCGTATAGCACTTGGGTAGGCATGTTGAGATCCAGCCTGACCTATCCGATCGGTTACGATAATTGCCAACTGCTAACGACTCCTTGCTACACCGAGGCAATATTGTCAACAATCATGCACCTGCACGTAAAATGTGGTACATTCTGTGGTTTGTGTTTGTAGGTAGCCTGTGATCTGTTTGTTTTGCACATGTTAACCTACCCTGAGAAGTTAACACGAGCCGCTACTGGATTGTACCAGTATAATATGTATGTCCATGACCTTTTCCGTATTGATTTCAATGATCTATAAAGATAATGTCCTCTTCACAATACACATTTCTTATTACTATCACTCCACTTTTACTCCTAGAAATGATACGTGTTTCGGCTATGTAGATTATTAGCCTTCATCAGTCAATTAGCAGCACACGTATACTCCGTCATATTCGATCGTAATATATACTAACACTTGTTTGTTTAAAAGAAAATGTATATATCAACTGGCGTTAACGCCATAAACACAGAAATAAAATTCTTAAAGGTAATTTTGAAATCCAGAGGACACCCTTTGTCGAAACTGTATTTACAATCAAGTATGATAAAAGATTTTAGTTTTCTTTCCAATCTTCCGTGACGCGTCCCATTGGAAAATGCCGCCTGATTATCCCTACTGAGTTGTTTGCCTAAGTTATGTGGATTCCTTTATACCTACGTACGTCTGTTCCTCTAATTTTTATATTGTCAGTGGATGTCCATATAAAAATTAGAGGATTAGTCGTACAAAGGAATCCACATAATCTAGGCAAGCGACTCAGTTGGGATACTGAGGAGGTTTTTTACAATGGGACGCGTCACAGAAAATTGGAAAAAAAATTGTCAACTTGATTGTAAATACAGTTTCGATAAAGGGTGTCCCCTGGATTTCAAGATTATCTTTAAGAACTTTATTTATTTATTTTGATTGACGCCAGTTGATATGCACAATTTTTTAAACAAACAAGTGTTAGTATATTTTAAGATCGAATATGACAGAGTATATGCGTGCTGCTAATTGGCTGATGAAGGCTAATAATCTACATAACCGAAATATGTATCATTTCTAGGAGTAAAAGTGGAGTGATAGTAAAAAGAAATCTGTGTTGTGAAGTGGACATTATCTTTATAGACCCGTATAATATTATGTTCTATGTAAAATACGTTTTTATTTATAAGGAAACAACTCATTGCGAATTGAGTGTTTTAGCTACAAAAGCAGGCAGGAGCTATCATTTAAAACGACTAGTTTCAGTCGAATACTTCAAACGTCACATTTAACTGCAAAGCTATTTAATGAAGTCATTCGACTTAATGTAATCGACCAATTAGTCGATGGTTTATTCCAACAAACGTCTGAGTGGTTGATGGCAAAAAAGTAGCCAATATTCCTATCTCTAATTGGGAAGGAGCAGAGCCACCCACAGAGGTGGGGGACTCCGATCAAAGTTGTGCGTAATATGATGGATGGCAACCCTACTTCCAGCCCCTCAGAGTGTCACCAAATCAAGGGGATCATAGGCTTTAATGACACACGATGGTTTATTGCTGTTTGGTATTTCTTAATTTATACAAGGAATATATATTGTGTACATATAAAGCCTGCTTCACTCAACCATAATAATAACAATAATAATAATAATAAAATGGAATGGGGATTAAGAGGAGGTTTCCTACAGCCTGCCATGTTGTTAATTGTTTCTTCTCTTCTGTAAAAATTCATGTAAAACTGTTCTTAATCCGCAAGCATCTATGACACCAGATGTTGGTTCATGCATGTCGATATTTAGAGGGTAATTTATACATGATCTAGTATGATAAAACAACCTTTACTTCCGCTTAGAGATATTCCTGTGGACGACTCCGGAAAGGAGGGAAATGTTGGATAATACAACCTTTACGTATGCAATCGATGCTACTGACGTCATTTACATCCATATTCAGCAGCTGACAGTTTCTCTTATTCTCATTTCTATGAATGAGCCAGTGTGTCGCGATGCTCTGTTCAGGAAAGTCGAGTTTAATGAGTGTACTGTTAGCAGTATCAACAAGTTGGGTTTGATATAGGCCGCGGATACGTGTGTGTGTTGTTCACATCGTAATGCAGGAAAGCGACAAAAGAGAATAATAACGTTTAAGTAGTTAGTAGCCAAAATGTAGATGTGCGGAAATTTAAAATGGAAATGTGTCCGTGTTTAAGGTTTACAGAATGTCAGCATGTTCCTCCAGGGGGCGGGGGCGGGGGCGGGGGTACGATATGTCTCCCTTCCAGTAAAGTAGATGCTTGTTAGAGAGCAACAATGTGTGTCTAGTCTACATGTCGGTGTCTGAGCACGCTTAAAATACAAATTGTACGAATAATGACATCCACTTATATCACTGGCGGATAGAGTACGTTATACCAATAATATTACTGGCGGATAGAGTACCTTATACCAATAATACTGTATTACTGACGGATAGAGTACCTTATACCAATAATATCACTGGTGGATAGAGTACATTATAACAAAAATATTACTGATGGATGGAGTACCTTATACCAATAATATTACTGACGGATAGAGAACCTTATACCAATAATATCACTGGTGGATAGAGTACATTATACTAATAATATTACTGGTGGATAGAGTACCTTATACCAATAATATTACTGATGGATAGAGTACCTTATATCAATAATATTACTGGTGGATATAGTGTGTTATACCAATAATATCATTGGCAGATAGCGTTCATTATACCAATAATATTACTGCCAGATAGTGTACGTTATACCAATAATATTACTTCCAGATATCGTACGTTATACCAATAATATTACTGTCGGATAGCGTACGTTATACCAATAATATTACTGCCAGATAGCGTACGTTATACCAATAATATTACTGTCAGCTAGCGTACGTTATACCAATAATATTACTGCCGGATAGGGTACGTTATACCAATAATATTACTGGCAGATAGCGTACGTTATACCAATAATATTACTGGCAGATAGCGTACGTTATAACAATAATATCACTGACGGATAGAGCACATTATAGCAATAATTTAAGTATGGGAACAACATTCCCTGAGTCACTATGACGGAGATGTTGGAAAGCATCTGTCGAGTGAAATGGACACATTGTCAAACCAAGGAAACCATCAAAAGAGGCGTAATAATGATTTCAATGTCAGGCAACTAATTCTTACATCAACAGCATTCCTATGGAAATCTTGAAATGATCCAAGATGAAAAAACTCCTTCACAAGAATCTGCTGTGTCTTAATCATAACCAATGATAATCTTCTTATCGAAATTGTAACAAAGTCGGATATCATCATATGTTTTGTATTAGTGTGGATTTCATTTGGAGCAACAACATAAATTCTTGGTCCAACCTATGCTCCATTATTCACGTCGTAGAGAACACACTTCACACCCTCAACATACAGTAGTATTGCATATGGACATAGAAATATAAAAAATCGACATGATGACGCCCAAATAATTTTAAAGACATGTTTAGACTAATTTATAGTAATACACAATAACAACTATTTGTACGTAGGTCATGTTTGCATTATGATTCTTATTGACATTCAACAAAATCAAATTAAGGTTAACATCTGTTAACTATTTTATGAGAAATTTCATATTTTAATATTTCGTTTATAGGTCAATTGTAATTTTTTTTTTTAATTTTCTCGTTGGAAATTCTATTTTCTAAAATAATATTTTTATTAACAATAGTTTATTATATTCTACTAATAAGTAGAATAACCGGGTGAGTTACCCGTGGTTGTTACGGCGTGACTGCAGGCAGTCGCTCACATCCGGGAGGTGAGGAGGTTCGAATCCCCCCGCCGGCAACCTTGAAGATGGTTTTCTCTGGTTTCCCATCATCCTTCCAGGCAAATGCCGCGGTTGGTCCCTAACTATAGGCCACAGCCGCTACCTTCCAATTCCTAGTCCTTACAATCATACTTTCCTCCACAGACAACACTCCACACGCGACGGTACTTGTAGCTCACCCCATGGGTGTCCGCATAAAAGTAGCTACTAACTCTGGCGAGCCGAACATGTCCTCGGACACTCCCGGCTCTAATAATAATAATAATAATATCGTATGGCCTTGGGTGCTGGGTGCAAGCTTTGTTATTTGACACCCAAAGGGTAGCTTGCATGTCGAATTTCGTTGTTCCTAGAAGCACTATGAAAGTCAAGGAGGTTAGGTATCTAAGCTCCTTGAACACTATAGCGCTTTCTAGTAGAGAAATGAGGAACTTTGTGTTGGCGGAAACTCCCGAGATTAATTTTGCCATTATGAACCCGGCCTACTGAATTGAAATGGGTCCTTTGACATGCCAACATCGTATGACATGGTGTCGTAATTATTGCCGCCCTTCAAAAATCACTTACCACGGCCAGGAGCGAATCTGTAACCTTGGGGTTAGTAAACCGACACGTTGACCACTCACCCACCCAGCACTAAAAGCCATACGCTTAAAAAAAATTGAATTAAATTTCTTCCATGCTTTGATTAAAAAACGCCAGTGAAATATTAACAACAAAGCTTTGTTCGCAGTTACTTTCTATCAACACCGCTGAAGAAGGTCATAATACCGCCGAAACTGGTACATTTTAATAATTATATAAATTTAATTATTACTGACTAAGGTGCAATAAAATTATCAAATATCAATAAATTGGTATTCACTTAGATTAAATGGTCAATAAGGAAAGCTATTTTCATATCACTACGTCTCTAAAAGTAGCCAAAGCATTCTGCATATTATGTAAGAAGCACATTATCAATTATTCAGAGCATGGCTGATCGTTCAGTCACTGCTACAGTATAATATTGTAACATACAATTATAACAACCAACGGCTCACCAGCCTCTGCTCCATAAGCCGAACTGGTGGCTCATAAGTTATGGATTATAATGCTTGCATGATTCACGCGGCCGCCATCTTGAAATGGTTTGGCTTATGACCTTGTAGTTTCAGCCCAATACGCGTCCTATATGATGGTATGGTTTTACAGAATTTGGCAGAGATCCGATGATTATCTTAGTCGTAATTTAATTTAAGCTGTGAACATTGGGGTGGCCGCCATTTTGTTTTGGTTAAGATGGCGGTGATATAAAACATGACACTGAGGTGCCCTTTGCTAGTGCTACCTCTGTACCAAATTTGGGCCATTTCGGTTTAATTGTGTTTGAATTGAGGGGGGGGGGGGGGGGGGGAAGACATACACATACATACTCAGACAGACATGCGAACTTTTAGCCTGTGTAGATCTCAAAAGTCTACTTTCATTTTTTTCATTTTTATCAATATAAATGATCTTGTCGACTTCGTCGTTACGCTGGGGTCTGGCGTTACGTTACGGTGACGGGACGATATGTACCCAGATGCTTGTTGCATGTGTTCCCCGACAATCTCTACTTCGTTAGTATAAGACAAAAATCCCCGATTCTTGGATGTCACGGGTAATCTCGAGAACCACTGGATGGATTTTGATGCGGTTTTCACCATTCTGTAAAGGATATCTCGAGGAAAGATTCTGTAGAAAATAATTTATGTATGCTCAAAGGAAGCCAAGCAGTAACGATTTCAGTGAAAAAGTCGAAAACAAACTTGGCGTCCGTGCGCTTCTTAAGCTTACGCTGGGCAAACCGTTAAAAATATCAATATACTATGAGCGTAAGAATTGGTCAGCATGAAAAGTTCTACAAAAAAGTCCGCGAGAGCATATGTCTAACTTCAATACATCGCCCACTATAAGTGTTTTTAGACTGGATGGAAGGGGCACGTCCCCGCGCGCTCTGGTGAGCGTGCGGTATCCCGCGCGCTTGACATTGCTTTGCCCTTGGTTTGCACTTGCCGTTCTCGAGTAATTTGAAACAAGGTAAGCAAGATAAGTATTATGCAGATAATTTTCTAACATGTCAAGAGTCTTTGGCTTCGAGCGAAGCGAGAAGCCTCCAGCCTTTCTAGCATTTTTCAGCATTTGTAGCATTTAAAATGATACAAAGTCTAGTCTTTCAGACTGACTGTCACTGTTTGCTAAAATCGACAGTAGGCTAGTAGCTACAGAATTGGGAGTCTACTAATTTATATGAAGTACTGTACCTAAAAGCCTATATTGATTAACTAATATGTTCCCTTGCTTTTGAAGTTGTATACTCTCTTCACTGCAAAACTTAACCGAGAGGGCTAAGTAACCACACTGATGATGATTATGTTTGCTGCTTTAAACGTTTTAAGTGCTGATTTATTTTATTCACATATAAAAACATTGTATGGGTAGAAGCTACAATCAGTCTCGTGAGGCAAATATGTGCAGAGAGGGGGTCGATTCCTACATCGGCCATCGTAGAACTGGTTTTCCGTGATTTCCCACTTTAACTCCAGGCAAATGCAGGATGATTCCTAACTTATGACCACGACCGCATCGCCAATCCTGGCAAGGGTGAAGTCGGTCCCCCTTAAGAAAGGCATATGAAAAATACTTCCTGACTCTCAAAATGGTAAAACTCAAAACAGGGCGGTGTGCAAGGAATATATATATACGTTCTTCCGAAATTCTAGAACAACGTTTTGAGAACAAACAAGATCTCAAATCCCACTTCAATTTGTAC
The DNA here is from genome assembly GCA_946902985.2 of Meconema thalassinum. Taxonomy (NCBI): domain Eukaryota; kingdom Metazoa; phylum Arthropoda; class Insecta; order Orthoptera; family Tettigoniidae; genus Meconema; species Meconema thalassinum. The sequence goes on from OX336389.2 coordinate 93,124,589, forward strand.
CTCTAAAATGTGGGTCGAAATATCAGCACAAAAGAAGATGAAAATCAAACCTTTAAAACTAACCCATCTGATGTTTTCGTGTTCAGGAAGAAAGATGTACCACGATTTCATAATTATGTATAATAATAATAATAATAATAATAATAATATACTAGATTAAGAACTAAGCAATATACCCAAAAGCAAGTAGGGAACCCCCACCCCCTCCAAGTCGTTCTAGATCTGACCATGGTTATTAGTAAAAATGAGAGGATTCTTGTGAGATTCTGGTTTTGATGATTTTCATAGTAATGGCTATTTGGCTGCAATAAAAGTATTATTTTCGTATACGTACTTCAGGCTTCACGACATTTAGATATTACTAAGAGGTGAATTTGCTGAACTTGCGGACGGACCATTCTTGATTTCACACGCGTGTGAGAATTTTCGCTTTGATTCAAGTGAAAAGTAAGCACAGAAATAGACTTGATATACGATCAGATTTACAGATTCACCTGTTTATGCAAGAATGCAGAGTCCTACTATCACATCAGCTCTGTGAGTATACAAATTTTTGAAATAAATTTAATCATGAGGTTAATCCAAGGTAGAAAATAGACTGCTGAGAAAAAGATTTTTTTCCATTGACTTGTGTCTCTGGAGCATTCAGCTAAATAGCGAGAAGCAGGCCCAACTTGGTGGCCTACCGGGCGCGTTGTTATGGCCAACGAATACAATAAATGAAGGCAATTCTACTTTAATAGTGTTCTGTTACGTATGAAATGCATGGCACAGGACTGAAATATTACATCCCTTTGGTGAATTCAGTCCCCAGTTGCGCCTACCTTTCGCAGATTTTGACTGAATTAAGGGTACATTAGGCCTATATGAACACAAAAACTGAGCTAGGTTGCTCACCAGTCTATTTTCTATCGTTGGTTAATCATAGTAACTAATGTGACGAAGAGAGGACTACCATCTATGGACGCCTGGAAAAGACTAATGCATGAGAGAGTGAAGAAGAGAGATGAAGTCAGGCTCGAATTTTACATAACAGAAGCCATGACGAATAGGGTATGGACTGACACCAATCAAGACCTACGAGACTTCGTTAACTCGATGGCGGTACATGGGTACCACCATAAACTGTGCGTCACCGAGTACTTTCATGACATAGACGTATCCTGTATTTGTAAATTATGTGGTAAACAATGTAGTCGGTACCACGTAATCACATGTAAGAACCGGGGACCTTCCATTGTGATATTTTGTGAAGGTGGAAGGTGAAAACACTAATGTATAATTAACCCTATGCACAATTTGTGCGCTGTATTTTCAATAAAAAACGACATTACTTATGAGACATCCCCTATAAAATGGATGTTGTGCATAAACTAAAGTGGATTTGGGACATTATGGCATAAACTAAAATAGATTTAGTATTCTATAACATAAACTAAAATGGATTATTTTCACCTGTCGTTCATTTGGAGAGATTTCCGACATAAATGGAGATATTCCTCTCCCCAGTCTCTATTTCGTAATTCTCAGAATTCTCAATTGATAAGTGACTTTTGCAAGTCTGCACGCTTGTGCGCTTTCTTAATATAATTAAAATGAATTTGGTATAATTTGCATTAACTAAAATGCATTTGGTACACTTTAGGGTAAACTCAAATTGAGTTGGTGTGTTCTGGCATAAACTAAAATGGATTTGGTACATATTGGCATAAACGGAAATGGATTTGGTACATTCTGACATAAACTAAGGCGGTTATGGTGCATTTTGACATAGATTATAATGGATTTTGCATATTTTGACATAAAATTAATAGATTTGGTTCACTTTAGGGTAAACTAAAGGATTTGGTCCATTTTGACATAAATTAAATGGATTTGGTGCACTTTGGCATATACCAATTTGGATTTGGTACATTTTGACATAAACTGAGATGGATTAGGTACACTTTGGCATAACCTGGCATGGATTTGGTGCACTTTGGCGTAAACTACGACGGATTTGGAACATTTTGGCATAAACTGACATGGATTTGGTAGGTTTTGACATAAACTGAAATGGATTTGGTACATTTTGGCATTAGGAGGAATTTTGTGCACTTTAACATAAACTAAAGTGGATTTGGTACATTTTGGCATAAACTAAGGTGGATTTGGTGCATTTTGACGTAGACTACGGAAGATTTTGGCATAAAATGAAACGACTTGGTACACTTTAGGGTAAACTAAAATGGAGTTGGCACAAGTTGACGTAAACTAAGATGGATTTGGTGCATTTTTGACGTAAACTAAAATAGATTTGGTACACTTGACAAGAACTAAAATAGATTTGATACTCTTTAGCATAAACTAAAATGGATTTAGTACATTTTGGCATAAACTAAAATAGATTTGGCACTCTTTAGCATAAACTAACATAGATTTAGTACATTTCAAGATAAACTAAAATTGACTTGGTGCCCTTTGGTATAAACCAAAGTGGATTTGGGAAATTTCGGCATAAACTAAATTGGATTTGGTTCACTTTAACATAAACTGAAATTGATCTTTTTTTCACCTGTCGTCCGTTGCGAGAGACTTCCGACATAAATGCCGATATTCCTCTCTCCCGCCTCTAATTCATAGTTCTCAGAAGTTCAAATTGAATAGTGACCTTTCTGTTGCAACTCTACACGCTTGTGCGCTTTCTAATAATATTAAAATGGATATGGGACATTTTGGCAAAAGCTAAAACGGATTTGGTGCACTTCGGTAAAAAACGAATATGGATTTGGGACTTTTTTTTTGGCATATACCAGAGGTGGCCAAACAGCACTCCGGCCGCGCTGGCACGCTGGATTCAGGCCCGGGTTCGATTTTCAGCTCTGTCAAGAAATTTAATTCCGGTCTGAGTGCGGCAAAAGTGAGAAGAGCCGGGTTCGATTTCCACCTCAGCCATCTTGGAAATGGCTTTTCGTGGTTTACCACTTCTACTCCAGGCGAATGCCGGGATGGTTCCTAACTTAAGGCCACGGCCGTCTTCTTCCTTATCCTCATTTTAATTGCAAATACACACACTAATACAGCCATCACAATATCACAGGTTATCACACATTTCATTCATACATACATACATACATACATACATACAGTACATACATACATACATACATACAAACACACACACCCAAGTACACGGGACTACATGACCACGGTGTCGCAGAGCCCCTAAATGAATCAACAATAATAACATCTATTCAAAATTACTACAGCAAGAATATCTGAAATTATACCGGCAGGCCGCACAAGTATTATCAATGTTTGGAGCAACGTATGTCGGCGAAACGTTTTTCTCTGCATTGAAACGTACAAAATCACACTATCGCGTTCTGATGTCTGACAATAACCTGCGAAACAGCCTCCGGTTGCTTGTTTTTTCAAACAATCGGACTGAGCAATGAGCATATTGTAAATATGAAAACAAATTGAAAAGAAGGAATATAAAAATGTGACCGAAATTGCAATGACTTAAATGACTCCTATGATACTTTATGAATATTTCTGACTTTTTTAATGGTAAGCATATAATCTTCAATTGCCGGTAACCGGAGAAACGCGCGAAACACAATATACAGTGCATGTGTCGGACAACCAACGCATTGGACGAACAAATTGTTTGTTTGCAATACGGCCGGTGCGAAGGGGATCCCAACTTGACTCGGTCCGACGCGCCGGCAGTCAGGGCAGGCAGCCCAACCAAGAGAGGCAGAAACCAGCATAGCTGGCTAGCCGGGCATGCAAAGTCTGATCGCCTCTGGCATAAACTAAGTTAGAGTTGGTGCACTTTGGCATAAACTAAAATGGATTTGGTATATTTTGAAATAAACTATAATGGATTTGGTGCATTTTTTATATAGACTTAACAGGATTTTGCACAATTTGTCATGAACTATTGTATTTTGAATTTAATGACATAAATTAACATCCTACAAACATTTTAGTGTGTAGTTTACAGAACAGTGTATATTAACGTTTTTCATTATATTACACTGAGTCGATGATCTTCATTACTAACAATACGTTATCTTACCCTCATCGCGTCAATGGCCACACATCTGAAGGATTGCCATTGAGAACGGCGGTACCTGGTCAAACGGCACTTATCGGAGCCTCACGAAATCCATTGACAGTCAATAAAAGGCATAATAAACCGAGCTCTGGTGGCGTAACTACGGGAGAAGGGGGGGAGGGGGGAGGGGGGGAGGAGTTTTCAAGGGGATCATCTGTCCCCAGAGCCAATTAATGAAAATAAGAAATTTGAAGAAGTTTTGTAATTTTCTTCCTATGACCAAGTTTAATGAACAGCGACTCCGTACATTCATGATGATGGCTGGGTGTTTTCTTAAAACTTGAATATCATCAACTTACGATATAATAGCACAATTAACACGAAATTCGGTGTTAGAAGTTAACCATATGAAAGACCCTGTTATCATTACGGTACCGTACTCATAAGTAGGGCTCGGATTCTTAGGTGCTAAAAATCGGGGAAATATTTATTTTTTATGTATTACAAATACCTGAAATATGTGACAAAAAAGTAAAAACATTTAATTATAATTTAGTCTATTAATGTGAATACAAACAATATGCAGTACTCACGAATGCAATTTATGCTATGCCTCACTGACATTACAATACACAACGAGATATATCTTCAAGTTGTCCATCACAAATGACCGACGATTATCGCGAAACACTTCTTCTGAAGGCGCGAAACTGTGGCAACATGTTTCTTGCCCATTAGGTGTCGTGTAACTTGAGATCACTGTTCAGTTTGATTGTTTTCCCACATGGTTGGCAGAAAAGAACGCCCCCATAGGAGGTAAACTTATCTTTAAATTCTGCAACATACTGCTGCAGACGATAACTTGTAGTTGCTTTTACTTTAGGCATCGTAGAACTGCCTTACATTTTACAGTGCCAGAAATGAACTGCATGTGAGCGACACTGGTTCCAGGTAGCTGGGGGGGGGGGAGGGGGGGGGGAGGTCTAGCACGAGCTACAATATGGCTATGGACAAGGAAATCCCCGGCTTCCACAGTGAGTGACATGGGGTGACAAGTTAAGAATAACACAGTTGCTCTGTATGAAGATTAGATAGCTCACAGGTTCTGCCCCGTTGAAGTAACACAGAACAAAAATGCAATATAATGAATGATCTCGCATACTTTTATTTTTTAATGTAAATAGTATGTCTTTTTATGTGCTAATAAGTGAAAAGCAGAAATGTATGTATTTATAGAAAAAAATGCTTAAAATATGTATTTACATTAAAAAAATATTTATTTACCTAAAAATCCGAGCCCGACACATACGAATACCACACTGAATAGAGCACGCAGCGACCATCGTGAAATTATGGAATTTAAAAATAAATAACTCCATATATTTTAGAGACACGTCGTACATGGGCTTTGTGCGACCAAGGCAAACGAACAGCCTCGCCATACTTGTATATTCAAGATGATGGCTGATCGTACTTATAATCTTCCTAAACTCCAAAGTCTATCCCTGCCAATTATGAAAACGTTGTTCAAGCTCAAAGTTATGCCTGCTGCCACATATGGGAACCAAATAATATGGCCTTATTTGACGGTGAATAATCTCAATAAACTAGACAACGTTAAAGCAAGAAATTTCAAAAGAGCTCTCTCAATCTCAATGTTCGCAAGGAACAGCTATGCCTATATAATAGCGCAGGAATCCTTTATCGAAGACATAGGACACTGCTTCGGACTACCGGAAACGCAAGCATACAAAACCGTCATAGAGGAGAGACAGAATGAAGCCAGCGAGATTCCGAGAGAAATAATGGAAACAGAGGCGATGAAAACAGAAACCTGAAACGGACCGAACTTTGAGCTTCGCCACCTGCACACACGATTCGCCGCCCATGGATTCCATGCAAAGATATGTCAGAACAAATCATACCATGAACCGAAGGAGGACTGTGTCTGTAAACTATGCTGCAAACCATGCCCCAAGTACCATTTAGTGAACACTACCATTAGACACGCTAACAAAGGCTGGTGATAATCAAAACTCAAATTACTGTACACATTGTCTTTAATAAAGTTATTATAAATGCAATAACTCAGGATCCAGTTGCGCAATTTGCAGACAGAGTAGTGTCATTTCACTATCACACTGCTTATACAGTGAGTCCGGGAATGTTCTCCGCAGCGCCTACATGAGTCTGCGAGAGCTAGCTACAGAAGTTACGTTGGCAGTACGGCTGCCGCTTGCAACATATTAGCCTTTCACGAATTGATTGCCGGCGGTCGAGATGAGGACTATTCTTTGTTTACTTGTGTCACACGTCAGCCTGCTTCGTTGACAGGTACAGTTGCGCGAGTAGGATATGACTCAGCTCAAGTCGCCTCTGTCATCGTTTAACTGTCCGTGGTGACATGAGCTCCTATGACGAGCAATGCTGCTTGACTTAAGTGCGGAATGCATTCTGTCATCGCTGTGTTCCCTAATAACAAGCAAACAGTAAACTGTGTACTCACCACAGCCATTCATAACAGATGCTGGAAGTGCTGATACGCTCGCTAATTGCAATACACACTGACGATTTCGACAGGCTACAGCCCACACGTATGGGATTCACCCTGTCAAGGTACCAACTAAACCGATGACGCAACCACTCACAGCTGCACGTAACCACTGCGGAGAACATTCTCGGGCGCCCTGTAGCAGTTAAGTGGTGCGTTTCTGTGTGACTGTAATAATACTTTTATTGCAGCCAAATAGCCATCGAAGATAAAGTATAAACATGTACACTAAAATAGCACTCTGGCACTTTGAGTTGCATAGTCTTTGATTTATTTTTTCCTTTTCGTACAGAGCTCTGAGTGGTAGCGATCACATGCTTCTCCACATAGTTGGCATTCACACGTCACTGTAGCTCCATGGAAATATTTGCTAATGCAAATAAGGTGTTTTTTTGTCGTGTGGCCTCCTGAGAGGCCAAGTGCAGGTCTTTCTAGTCGACGCCCGTGGGCGACCTGCGCGTCTGGATGAGAAATTGAATGGATGAAGATGAATGAAACTGGGCAAGGAAGTGGAAGGAAGTGGCTGTGGCCTGTCAGAAGGTATCGTCCCAGCATTTGCCTGGAGTTGAAAATGGGAAACCACGGAAAACCATTTCAAGGACGGCCGACGGTGGGGCTCGAACACACGCGTCTACCGAGTCAGCAGAGAGCTTGGCCCCATGACCTAACGCTGCACTTTAGCGCGCGTAGCCACTGCTGTCGGTAATAAGGTGGTGAAAACCATGGACAGCCAGACGTGTAAACACATGCCTCAACTCAAAGTTGGCTGTTGTCCACATCCGATCGATCATGGTTCCGGTTCCATAAAAAATTCTTGAGGTATGAATTCTCGTTTTATTCTTCAATGAAGTTAGTAGTTTTTCCGAGGCTTTGGTGTTTGGTAGAGGTAAATACAGTAGTTTCCAAGGTCTTCTATAAGAAATGATTGTCGTGCCAGTAGGTAGACGAATCGTGACCTGGTAGTTTTTTGACACTCTGATTGATCTTCTTATGAATAATGCCTTTACTCTGTCTAGTGAGGAAAGGTTCCTTTCTGTTAGTGTTGCCAAATGACTTCAATGCTACATATTAGAATAGGCATGATTTTATTTCTGATGTAGCAGTGAGGATTGTGTAGGTGCCCTGAGACTTAATGGAAGGTACCATCCCAGCAATTTCCTGGAGGAAGTGTGGATAAAAACAGGGAAACACACACTCAAGATAGCCTCTGATCTCAGGACTTGCTGCAGCGCCCCATCGCGATCGTGGTGTGCATCGTCGTGGAGTAGACTTAGGTGGTGGAATCCTTATAGCTATTAGTAGAGTTGTTTGAAAATGGTTTTATTTTAGTAAATTTGTTGATCATAAATAGAAAAAGGTGGTACAACTCAGCAATTCTTCTAGGTTTATGCCATATCTTGTGTGGGGTTTCACCTAGGAACACCAAGCTGGCTCATCAGCGGGCTCTTGATGTCCGCACCCGGACCCCCACGGGAGTAGCGAACTTCTTTTTTTAATTCGTTCAACATTCCTAATGTGTTTTAGGTATTCTTGACCTCCGACGCCTGAATTGGGTCTCTAGTCTGGTTTCGGCTTAATGATTAAAATTTATTCTTTAAAAGCAGCTTCTTAGGGTGGTTATTTTTATTTTAATTTATGGTTCAAAATTAATTTATTTAAAGCTATGTTCTCGTAGGGAGTACCTTATGTTTTGTGATTTAAGCTTTCGCTGGTGTTGACCAAATTCGCAAAATAAGTAGTCTATAGTAGTAGTAGTAGTAGTTTATAGTTAGGTAGTTATTGAGGTTTCAAGGGGCGGAATTACGAGGTAATCTGCCCCTAAATAAGTAGTCAATATTAATTAATTTTTGTTTCTGTTATATTACTTTTTATCTTTTTTTAAGATTTTTGGTTAGTGAATCGGTTATATAATTATTAAAGTACATGCACATCACACTATAAAATAAAACAATTTAACATTAAAATATATAACCCTTTCAAGGAACGTTATGACAATAGACTATAGATATAATTACGTAATAACATGAAAGCTGTTGTTTTGTTAAGGATCTTTAAGATATAAAATTTAATTTTTTTGTCAATGTTTAAAACTTTTTCTTTAAAAAATTATAAAAATAATGTAAAATTATAAAATGTAAATTTATAGTACGATATAGAATTAAAATCGTGACTTTGATTTTCACTTGTCTACTGTGTTTTATTGCCAGCGTTCATGTTGTTATGTTCCTAGTGTATCTATAAGTGTAATTTTTTACTTCACTAATGCTTGCAATTTAATTTATAACTCGAGAGTTCCAGGACTTGCTCACACTGTCACTTGGATGAAGTTTTACTGAAGCACTTTCTATTTGTGTTGCTATGTTTTTGATCTTGCAGGTACTATGTACGTCAACCGTCCTAGTCCATCTTGAAACTTTTAAAATTGTTTTTAAGGCCATGCTTCGGAATCGTTGTAATTTTCTGATATGTACTGTACTTCAGCAGCCGCACCCCAGGCGGGAGCCGCGTATATATAACAGGACCGAGGAGACCATTGTCTTATACAATAAAATTTTGTTCTTGCAGATTAATTTTGAGTTAGCATTTAATAGTAACCTAGGTAGATTGCATCAAAGGCTGCTATGACTTTGTTTAGAGCATTGTCTATATGTTTGCTGAATGTCCGCTTCGAATCTAGAGTTACTCCTAAGTATTTGGCCTCCTCGGCCCAGTTCAGTCCTTTACCAAAAATAGTAAGTATAACATGCTCCTTTCTAGAGGTTCTCCTGGTGTAGATGACGCCTGCCGTTTTGAGGTGTTTATTTTGGCCCTCCATTCCCTGCACCAGTCCTCCAGTTTATAGAGTGAATCCTGGAGTCTCCCTACAGCCAGTTCCGGTTTCCAAGTGTCCACCACCAGGGCTGTATCGTCTGCGTACATGGCAACCCGGACCCCCTCCACCCTAGGAATGTGTCAGGAATACAATACATAGAGCAGCAGCCCCAGTATCGATCCCTGCGGCACCCTCGCATTTACATGCTTGATGAAGGAGCCCACGTCGCCACATGACACGCAAAATTTTCTACCATACAAATAGTTTTGCAAAACCTACCAATACTTTGGCTTTATGCCTAATGTATGTAATTTATATAGTAAGTCCTGATGCCAGACACGTCTAAAAATACCACCCCAGTAGCTCTCTTAAAATTGAAGTCTTTGATTATAATATCTATAAGTCTGATTAGTTGTAGCACCGTGGAGTTGTCTTTCCGGAAAATGAACTGCTCCTCCAGGACCGCCCTTTTGACCGGTTCAGATACCAGTAATCCTTTTAAAAGTAGTTTTTCGAAACTTTTCCCTAGTATGTCTAGTAGACTGATCAGTCTGTATACCAAAAAACGGTGGTGTTTGTCTTTATTCACGACAAATCCTCATAAATGTAGGTAATTGGTTTTATATAATTACTCCCAGCTTTGAATGCGAAAACAATATTACAATACAACACACAATAACATTAACATATTACACTAGTTGCAAATACGACTCGCATAGTAATAAATGAACTAACCTAATTATTTGCATCACTAATTATTATATGTGTTTGAAAATGGTTCTGTTGTCATGAAAAATGTTTAAAATTTAAATGAAATGTACCGACCATGGTGGCCGAGGGCGCTAACGCGCTAACTCATGCTTCTCTGGCATCGGGAGAGCATGGGTCTGAATCCCACTTTGGCCGTCCTGAAAATGGTTTTCGTGTTTTACCATTTTCACCACCAGGCAAATGCGGGGACGATTCCTTACAACAGGTCCACGGCCGACACCCTTCAAAAATCCCTTCCCTAACCCTTCCTTAATTAGACCCAAGTTAGCGGTCGCCTGTCACCATCCCCAATTGTATCTTTTGACAAAGTGTGATCAGCTCCCAAACACCACCCGCGCGACGGTAGAGGAATGATCACTTGCAAAGTGCGTGGGTGAAACCAAACTGGGTGGAAAAGCGATTAAATTTAAAAAAAAGTGGTACTGTGAACTTTTATCCTTCGAAAGAATTGAGACGCTCTGTTAAATACGACATCCAAACAGCGTACGAGAATTTGAGTTCGTACAACATTCAGAACAGTCGGTGGGTGTAATAATAATAATAATAATAATAATAATAATAATAATAATATCGTATGGCCTCGGGTGCCTGGTGCAAGCTTTGCTATTTGACACCCAGAGGGTAGCTTGCATGTCGAATTTCGTTGTTCCTTGACTATGAAAGTCAAGGAGGTTAGATGTTAGATATCTAGGCTCTTTGAACACTATAGCGCCTTCTAGTAGAGAAATGAGGAACTTTGTGTTGGCGGAAACTCCCGAGATTAATTTAGCCATTATGAACTCGGTCTACTGAATTCAAATGGGTTATTTGACATGCCAACATCGTATGCCATGCGTATCGTATTTTTGCCGCCTTTCAAAAATCACTTACCACGGCCAGGAGCGAACCTACAATCTTGGTGTTAGTAGACCGACACGATATCCACTCACCCACCGTGGCAAGCTAGTCGGTGGGTGATGTAGCGAACAAGTATGGGAGCGGGTTGTAACAAGGAAATTGTGTATCAATGATAGACTGCGTACGTATTCGAACACGAGGGTGAATGCCAAGTGATGAAAAGACCATCGTTGATTAGTGTGCTAGCTATGATTTCTCGTCAGTATAGCCTACTACCAAAATGTATACTATCTCATTTTAACGCATGGTTACCTAAAACTACTTTTAATCTTCATCATCTCGTGAATTTAATACACCAATATAGACCATTGTTGTTTGCAGATGAGAGTTTCACTCATTAGGAGGCTGTGTATTGCTCCAGCAAGATGTAGAATAAAGTCGGTTCAAGTGTAAACCGCGATACGTACAGTACGTGTCTAGGCCAATGTTTTGGTGTAGTCGATGACGTCACGGATGACGCGCGAAAGTTGATGTTTGTTTGATGTTGTGGCTTAAATTGCAGCCATATTGCTCAGTTGTATGAAGTTTCAAGCAGTGCGTCGTTACATGCTGATGCAGTCACATGTGTTCAATTGCGAGGTTTGGTGGTGAGTTACGAATGTTCGCAAAATACATTCAGTTGTTCAATTTAATTGAAAATTTGCAGTGTATTATTCTAAAGCTACGGCGAGAAAAAACTACTGGTCGCTTCATGGTTAGATAACTGTATGGACGAAACCATTGGTCGCTACTTGGTTAGACGATGGTCTGGTAGAAACCATTGGTCGCTACTTGGTTAGACGATGGTCTGGTGGAAACCAATGGTTGCTACTTGGTTAGACAACTGTATGGACGAAACCATTGATCGCTACTTGGTTAGAAAACTGTATGGACGAAACCATTGGTCGCTACTTGGTTAGACGATGGTCTGGTAGAAACCATTGGTCGCTACTTGGTTAGACGATGGTCTGGTAGAAACCATTGGTTGCTACTTGGTTAGACAACTGTATGGACGAAACCATTGATCGCTACTTGGTTAGAAAACTGTATGGACGAAACCATTGGTCGCTTCTTGGTTAGACAACTGTATGAACGAAACCATTGGTCGCTACTTGGTTAGACAACTGTATGGACGAACCATTGGTTGCTACTTGCTTAGACAACTGTATGGACGAAACCATTGGTTGCTACTTGGTTAGAAAACTGTATGGACGACACCATTGGTCGCATCTTGGTTAGACAACTGTATGGACGAAACCATTGGCCGCTACTAAGTTAGACAACTGACTGGACGAACTATTGGTCGCTACTACGTTAGAAAACTGTCTGGACGAAACCATTGGTCGCTACTAGGTCAGACAACTGTCTGGACGATGTGCAAAAACACTTAAGACCCAGTGATTATTGTTCTGGTACAGTGCTAGCGGTGTAAACACACATAGGACCCAGTGATAATTGTTCTGGTACAGTGCTAGCGGTGTAAACACGCGTAAGACCCAGTGAGTATTGTTCTGGTACAGTGCTAGCGGTGTAAACACACATAGGACCCAGTGAGTATTGTTCTGGTACAGTGCTAGCGGTGTAAACACGCGTAAGACCCAGTGAGTATTGTTCTGGTACAGTGCTAGCGGTGTAAACACACATAGGACCCAGTGATTATTGTTCTGGTACAGTGCTAGCGGTGTAAACACGCGTAAGACCCAGTGAGTATTGTTCTGGTACAGTGCTAGCGGTGTAAACACACATAAGACCCAGAGAGTATTGTTCTGGTACAGTGCTAGCGGTGTAAACACACATAAGACCCAGTGATTATTGTTCTGGTACAGTGCTAGCGATGTAAACACACATAAGACCCAGTGAGTATTGTTCTGGTGCACTGCTAGCGGTGTAAATACACGTAAGACCCAGTTATTATTGTTCTGGTACAGTGCTAGCGGTGTAAACACACATAGGACCCAGTGAGTATTGTTCTGGTACAGTGCTAGCGGTGTAAACACACATAGGACCCAGTGAGTATTGTTCTGGTACAGTGCTAGCGGTGTAAACACGCGTAAGACCCAGTGAGTATTGTTCTGGTACAGTGCTAGTGGTGTAAACACACATAGGACCCAGTGAGTATTGTTCTGGTACAGTGCTAGCGGTGTAAACACGCGTAAGACCCAGTGAGTATTGTTCTGGTACAGTGCTAGCGGTGTAAACACACATAGGACCCAGTGAGTATTGTTCTGGTACAGTGCTAGCGGTGTAAACACGCGTAAGACCCAGTGAGTATTGTTCTGGTACAGTGCTAGCGGTGTAAACACACATAGGACCCAGTGATTATTGTTCTGGTACAGTGCTAGCGGTGTAAACACGCGTAAGACCCAGTGAGTATTGTTCTGGTACAGTGCTAGCGGTGTAAACACACATAAGACCCAGTGAGTATTGTTCTGGTACAGTGCTAGCGGTGTAAACACACATAAGACCCAGTGATTATTGTTCTGGTACAGTGCTAGCGATGTAAACACACATAAGACCCAGTGAGTATTGTTCTGGTGCACTGCTAGCGGTGTAAATACACGTAAGACCCAGTTATTATTGTTCTGGTACAGTGCTAGCGGTGTAAACACACATAGGACCCAGTGATTATTGTTCTGGTACAGTGCTAGCTATATACTGAACCCGGATAAGTGACGGGACATGTTTAATTCAAATACGCGCCGGATTATGTCACGCCAATGGTCGGCAACTGCGCGTAGTCTGCCAATGTAGCCTCGTGATCTTGTATTACTAATTCTACAGCTGGATTGACTGCTAATTAACTAACGTTATTATTGTTCTTAAGGGGCGGAGTGACGCAGCGGCCAAGCTATTCGCCTCTCACCTAGGTAGATTGGGTTCCATTCCCGGTCAATACATGTGCGATTTTCGAAGTGAAATGCCATGTCCTGTGGTTCGGATTCCACGTAAAATGGAGGTCCCGTAACTCATGATCACAAGATTAACGGTTACATAAAACTACAAGCTCCCTTATTCCTTTATTGTTCTTGATTTATGTGACGTAGGCTATACGAGTAAAAATCAATTAAGTTATGGAATATATTATGAAATATGAAATATTGAGTCAGCTGAGTTACGTACATCTTTCTGACGTATATAAGAGCCAGCTGCAGAGGACACTATTGTGTGTTATCTTTTGTGTTGGTCTGTCTTCCTAATCATCGCTATTGTCTGTGCTGCACAGATACCCGAGTGCTGGGTGTTAATATTCAGTACTGCGTACGACGCATATCAGGAAACCTGATTCTTAACAAGTGAAGTCTATCGTTCATTCTAACCGTTAGCATACTTACTCCAGGAAGAATGAATGTGTCTACAATGTTCATAGTGAGTATCTTATAGGAGTGACTTTGCTAACTCCGCAAATACTTGAAATACACACATCAAAAAAAGTTTTGCATCACCTCGGTTCCCAGATCTCCGGCATATAGACGTTGACTGTGTATATTGTATCCAAGATACAGTCCCTTTGACTGTTCATAGATGTCACTAAAACTGCTCAAAGATGTAAACAACCATGCATGAGCAGGGCCTATTAGACGGAGGGGGTACGACAGCCGATCAGTTCCAGTCATTCCACCAGGACGAAGGTACGCTGCTCATGTTGTCTGTAGTTCTACCATGCCTAGAAGGTCAATACCGCAGTTCGATCGCGTCCGCATTGTTACTTTGTGTCAAGAAGGGCTCCCAACAAGGGAAGTTTCCAGGCGTCTCAGAGTGAACCAAAGCGATGTTGTTCGGACATGGAGGAGGTACAGAGATACAGGAACTGTCGATGACAGGCCTCGCTCAGGCCGCCCAAGGGCTACTACTGTAGTGGATGACCGCTACTTACGGATTGCCGCTCGGAGGAACCCTGACAGCAATGCCACCATGTTGAATAATGCGTTTCGTTCGGCCACAGGACGTCGTGTTTCAACTCAAACTGTGCGCAATAGGCTGCATGATGCGCAACTTCACTCCCGACGTCCATGGCGAGGTCCAGCTTTGCAACCCCGACACCATGCAGCGCGGTACAGATGGGCCCAACAACATGCTGTATGGACCCCACGGAATTGGCATCACGTTCTCTTCACCGATGAGTGTCGCATATGCCTTCAACCAGACAATCGTCGGAGACGTGTTTGGAGGCACCCTGGTCAGGCTGAACGTCTTAGACACACTGTCCAGCGACTGCAGCAAGGTGGTGGTTCCCTGATGTTTTGGGGTGGCATTATGTGGGGCCGACGTACGCCACTGGTGGTCATGGAAGGCTCCGAAACGGCTTTACGATACCTGAATGACATCCTCCGACCCATAGTGCAACCATATCGGCAGAATATTGGAGAGGCATTTGTCTTCATGGACGACAATTCTCGACCTCATCGTGCACATCTTGTGAATGCGTTCCTTCAAGATAACGACATCGCTCGACTACAGTGGCCAGCATGTTCGCCAGACATGAACCCTATCGAACATGCCTGGGATATGTTGAAAAGGGCTGTTTATGGACGTCTTGACCCACCAACCACTCTGAGAGATTTACGCCGAATTGTCGTTGAGGAGTGGGACAATTTGGACCAACAGTGTCTTGATGAACTTGTGGATAGTATGCCACGGCGAATACAGGCATGCATCAATGCAAGAGGACGTGCTACTGGGTATTAGAGGTAGTGGTGTGTACTGCAATCTGGACCACAAATGCTGAAAGTCTAGCTGTATGATGGTACAACATGCAATGTGTGGGTCTCATGAGCAATAAAACGAGCTGAAATGTTGTTTGTGTTGATCTCTATTCCCTTTGTATTTAACGGTTCCGGAACTCTTGGAACCGAGGTGATGCAAAACTTTTTTTGATGTGTGTATATATACATCAGGGCAAGAGATGAGTTGAGGCTACTATTTCATTTCTCTTTACTATGAATTTCGAAACGACAAACGCTACCACCTGGTGGTAAAATCGTGAAAACATGTGTTATATTTTGTTTGTGAACTCTCATGTATTTCAGTGATGCATGCATGCAGTGCCGGATTAAGGTAAAATGAGGCCGAAGTCCCTCAGATTTTTGCCGCCCCTTTATTTTTTCAAATAATTTTTATTTTTTAGCACTTGTACATTTAATAAGGTATATACAAGAGTTTTTTTTCTCAAGATGAATAATACACTTTTTATTAAATCATATATAGTCTACATATATGCATGCATTTCAATTGAAACGACCATCGTTATTTGAAAACATTCCAGATGATTTGATGGACAATTTAACAAATCATACTATTTTTACTTCTGTAATATGTAATCAAATTTTTGTTTTGTTTTTTGGTCAATGAAATCTTCTACAATGTCATCAAAATCAATTTCCCGCAGAACATCTGACTCGATATACATTAAACTTAGCATGTCTAATCGTTCTTATGAAATGATACATCTTTGCGCACTTTTGATCCGTTTCAATTTTGAAAACGAGCGCTCCGCAGAACAATTCGTTATCATGAGGGTCAGGAAGATGCGAAAAGCAATTTCATCGTTTGGAAAAACAGGCTCAAGCTTGTCTCGAATAAGAATTTCGTAAAGTTCAGAATGAGTGAACTCAGTTTTTAAAGGACATTGTAATTGAATATAATGCTGGAACTGTCCCAGTTCTGGATAAAATTTAACTAAATCTTCGGAATAAAATTTTGGGGGCCCCAGATAATTGGGGGCCCTAGGCCCGGGTCTAGTCGGGCCTAATGGGTAATCCATCACCGCGTGTACGCGTTAGTGGTAGTAATAACTAGGGCTTTGCCTCTATTTTCATGGCCGATTAGTTTCTGATGCAAATCAAGTGATTATCGTAACAGGAGCGGGGAGCTTGTAGTTTAACGTGACCGTTAATCTCGAGATCATGAGCCACGGGACCTCCTTTTTACGTGGAATCCGAACCACAGGACATGGCATTTCACTTCGAAAATCTCACATGCATTGACCGGGAATCGAACCCGGACAGCCTTGGTGAGAGGCATACAGCTAGACCGCTGAGCCACCACGCCCCTGCTTATCGTAACAATACAGTGGTTTTTATTTGTCATACAAATGCATGAGTCGACTCCGTAGCGTAGCGGTCAGCATGGTTAGCTGCCCCCGGAGGCCCTGGATTCGATTCCCGGCTCTGCCTCGAAATTTGAAAAGTGGTATGAGGACTGGAACGGGGTCTACTCGGCCTCGGATGGCCCAAATTAGTAGAGGGGGTTCGATTCCCACCTCTGCCATCCTCGAAGTGGTTTTCCGTGGTATTCCACTTCGTCTTCGGGCAAATGCCGGGATGGTGCCTACTGTAAGGACACGGCCGCCTCCTTCCCTCTTCCTTACCTATCCATCCTCACCTTCCAATCCCTTCCCTAATGAGGCCCCTGTTCGCTTTGCAGGTGAGGCCGCCTGGGCGAGGTGCTGATCTCACCTCACCTGTTGTATCCACTCCGACTGGATGTACCCAGCTCTAGGACACTGCCTGAAAAGGCGGTAGGGTTGAGTTCCATCGCTGAGTCCGTGGGAGCCACCACCCTGGAGGGTAAACTCGTTTTTTAATGCATATTTCGAACATTTTTTAACCATCAGGTCATATTTTGAGCATTTTTTTTTTTTTGGTAAGAACGTCATATTTCGGTAGTCTGACGGCAGCTGTAGGTGTGCAATCATCCTCAACTTACCGAACAGGAACTAGCCTATTGTTTACAGAAATAGACTGTGAATAACCACTTAAACATTAATATTCAGGAAATTAATATGAAAATATGAATAATGAATTTAGTTAACAATTTAATCTCGATAAGATTGTCGCTTGGATTTATAATAAAAAAACGGCCATATTTAAATCAGTCTTTTAGGTCATATTTGCTTTTCATATTCGGGCTATTTTAGGTCTTAAACATTGAACCGTTTTCTTCTATTTTTAGTTTACGCCCCCCCCCCCCTTCTTTTCTTCTGTGTGCCAATTATCGGAATTGTTCTCTTTTCTTCTTGGTTGTTACTGGCTAGAATAACTGAGCAGATCAGTGGACATTTCTATAATTGCTGATCAAGGTTCGTTATGGTAACTTTCTGCTATACCGAATCCTGATTAGTGGTACCTCTTCCCCTTTTGCTTCTCCTTTTTCTGTTACCAGGGACAACCCCTTGTTTGTCTCTGGGCAGTCTTCTGTTTTTTTTTTCGTTTTTTTTTTTCATGTAGGTTTGATTTTTTTTTTAGCTCCCTCTCCCGTTTTCCGGATGCCTTGCTCCCTTTTTCATTTTATCCCCTTTTATCTACGTGTTTATAAAGGTGCGCGTACTGACGTAAATTTCGTTTATTTAATCGTAATCCTGAGATGTCTGACAGTCCCCGATTCCATCAAGGTAAGTCTCGGTTTACTTCCTTGGCATGTGTGAGTGGGTGCGTGAGCTTTTTTTTGGAATACTATGGTATCTCACCTGTTTAGTATGTCCATAGTGTGTTTGTCTGCTTCCTTGAGTGCTTCCCGTTGCCTTTATCCTCCCGTTTGTCCCATTTGTTTTGTGTGCGTATTTTGGTCTCGGTTTACTGTGTGGCGTCTTCGCTCGAAGTAAGACCTATACCGTAAGCCACTTATATCTTACCTTATTTTGTCCCTTGATTATCTCATGATTGCGTCTTTTCACGCAAGTCTTCGAGTCTATCTTATCCCCTTTATCGTACGTATCTTCCCCCACTGCCCTCGACCTGTTTCCCATCCCTTTATCGTGACTTATTTTGATGGATTTATTTTATTTTGTTGTGCGTTACCTTTCTCGTAATAATTTATATACTCGGTTGCTTGTCGCCTTTTTATTTATTCCATTTGCGTCAGTTCTACGCGTACTTTTCCTTAAGTCTCCGTACTTTTCAAAATCCCCCACCTCCTCTGTTCCTTCTGGGCTAATCGGGATATCGTTCGTGTCTTTGTCGGTATGCCCATTTTTCCTGACTTCCTTGTCTAACCCCTTTAATCTTTATTTTTCCCAATTTAACTTTACTCTACATGAGTATTCTTTCCCCTTAATGAATACCTCCCCTCCCTTTACCTCATACGCTCATGACATTAACGTCTTACTTAATTTCATATGTTTGACATCACCTTAACCTTACTTCTAGCATGTATCGCTTCCTCGTCTTTTAACGTTTGCTTGGTCATTGATCAATATACTATCTACCCACCTTATCGGCGCTGTGTCTGAGTATTTTATTTAGACTGGTGTTTGGATTATTATTCTACGTTATGTCTTTTGATTGTAGGCTAGGCCCATGATTCATTATGAGTACGGCATCGTATTGGACTTGCATTCACTGCTATGTAAATGCACGTTCAGTCCACGCCTCTGTTACATTTCACTCCACCTTATTTACAATTATTTTGGTCATTCTCCTTTCAACACCTAGTCTTGTTTCATGGGCCCAGCGCAAGACTAAAGGTGCACGTTTCCACTGCCGCAACTACATCTGCGTGAAAGGTAAGACCGTTCATTGGTAGCAGACCGTGGTTTCAATTCGAAACTGTCCCTCTATATATAACTTCACCTAATTTTCAATTCTGAAAGACATAGGAGATCTACCTAGGCCTATAAATACGTCCATCTATTTGTATAAGTTGGCAACTATATCGTTTGTTTTTTGTTTTTCATGGGTCGAGAATTAAAAGATGGAGGGGATTGTTGTGAAGTAGAAAGAAAAAACAATCAATAAGACATTAAGGAGGATCACCAAGATTTTTATGCAAGCGATATATTTTCCTTTATTCACAGGATTAGCTTTGAAACAAGGAAAGCTCTGTATCGTATACCTTTATCTCCATTACCTGCAGATGTGATGGAGAACATGTTGTGTAACGTCAGATGTGAAATTGACACATCTAATAATTTCGACGTGTCACAAACATCGAAAACTAAAGACTTAACGAATTCTACATGGTTAGAATTCGATCCACTATTCCTGTTGTCCGTAATGTAAACTTCCATAGTGGAAATGTTGCTAACATCGTGAACAAATGGATTGTCCGATACTCAGGGGAGGAAGGCACTACCTCGGTATTTGAATTTACTACACGTATTGAAGAATTGTGTGCATGCTATGGTTTGGTTCCTGACAGTGTTGTTCAATGTCTCCCTATGCTATTATGTGCAAACGCCCTGAAATGGTATCGTCTTATACAATACCGTTTTAGTTCATGGTCTGGATTTGTGAGAGCTTTGGAGGAGAGGTTCACACCATCAGATTTTGAGTACGCTTTAAAGAACGAGATCTACTCGCGTACTCAAGCATTTGGTGAAAGCATCGATGACTATGTTACTGCTATTCGAACCATGATATCCCACCTCCCTGTTTCACTGTCATTACGTGAAACTATTGACACTGTATTTCGTAATATGCACCCGGCGTATAAACAGTTCATTCGACGTTCATCGGTATGAGATCTTGAAGACATTCTCGTCTAAGGACGTGTGTTTGAAGCAACTTCCCGATTGTGTAAACAATATTTTCCACCTCCACTGCCTTCAGAATCTGTGTTCCTAGAGTTAGCGTTTGGCATCGACGAGAGAAGTAATTAGACCAATATCCCTGCGTGTAAGCGAAGTGGCAACTCTGCACCCGTTCGTTGGTCAACACTACAATCTAACAATCGAGGCAGTAGTTCACCCTGTTTTGATACTTCCCGTGGTGTTAATTCGCATGGATCTAATGTTCACTTTAACGCTGTAAACCATGTCCAAGATAATGCTTCCCGATCCAACTATCATAGTTTAAATTCCCGTCCTCATGTAAATGCTCCCCGGTCCTCTGTGCAATGCTGGAACTGTTTAAAAGCCTCACATGTTTAACGTGAAAGTTTGGAACCGCGAAAACAAAAGTTTTCTTTTGGCTGTGGATTACAGGGGGTAACGAAACTGATCTGTCCTCGCTGTAACAATAATGTCCATTTGGGAAACTAGTACAGCCTTGTGTTGAGGAACCCGATCGTGAAGCTGTGAATAACTATTTCTGTAAGGATTATACTTCCGTGGTACCTGATGTCCCTTTCGCAAAATTGGTTCAACCGTGGGTTCACCTCTTCATTTCCCGTCTGCTTTTCCCAGCTCTTTTAGACAGTGGGGCATGTCGAAGATTTGTGCATAGTTCCGTTGTTGAGAAAATGCCCTCCACATGTATACGTTTACTTAAAACCCGAAACGACTTTGTCTCTGCCTCTAGCAATCCTATTCATGTCTACGAAACCATATCTTGCCACATTAAAATTCGTGATTTTTCTTGGGACCATGAATTTCATGTCATGAGCAACTTAGCAGCACCTATCCTGCTGGGTTCTGATTTTATGAAAAGACTGGGTTGAGGTTAGACTTCAGTGATGACACTTATAGCTTTCTTTTCTCATCTAACCAGAGGTTTCCTTTCGAGAATGTTATGCCTGGAGTATTTAATGTCCTACCTGAGTGTGTGGTACAGTTACCTCTTTCCTTGTTTTCTGATCAACGCCAGGTTTTATATGATTTAGTGGGTGAATTTTCTGACGTGATCACTGATCAACTGGGAACTGCCGTTGGATATGAATGTCACATCGATTTGACTGACTCTGTCCCTGTGAGATCTGCACCGTTTCCTTGCTCTCCTCCCAAACTTTTAGCCATGAAGAGACATGTAAGTGACCTTTTGGAAAGACATGTAATAAGGCCTTCCAAGTCTGCTTATGGCTCGCCCGCCTTCTTAGTTCCTAAGAAAGGTGTTTCGTCTTGTGGTGGATTATCGACTGTTAAATAAGAAGGTTGTATTTGATAATTTCCCACTTCCTACTTTGGAATCTGCTTTTCAACACTTTCACAACGCGAAATTCTTTTCAATAGTTGATTGAAATTCCGCCTATTATCAAATTCCTCTAGATGAGCAAAGCCGTAAGGTTAATGCCTTTTCGACTCCCTTTGGTTTGTTTGAATTTCAAAAATTGCCCATGGGGATTGCCATTGGAGCTCAAGTAGTTAGCCGCGTACTGGAAAGCCTATTGGGAGATTTGAAGTTTCAGTACGTTTTCAATTGTCTTAATGACCTCGTAGTCTACAGTAGCACTTTTGAAGAACACGTCGGTCATCTTCGTGAAGTATTCGGGCGTCTAAGACGAGCAGTTTTAACTGTTAAACCTGGGAAAAGTTCGTTAGGATCCACCCAGATAAAGTTTCTGTGTCACGTGCTGTCTGGTGAAGGTATCTCAGTTAACCCTGAACGCATGAAATGTCTACAAGAACTTCCCCGTCCCACTTCCTTGAAATGCTTACGTCGTGTGCTGGGAATGTTCACCTTTTATTCCAGGTTAATAAAACATTTTTCCGATATTGCCGCCCCTTTAAATGCCTTGAAGAAGAAGAATTGTACTTTCGTTTGGGGACCCGAGCAAGAACGTGCCTTTGTAAGCCTGAAGGATTGTTTGTCTAATGCTCCTGTATTACATTCACCTAATTTTTATTCAGAATTTTTTCTGCATTGTGATGCGAGTGACCTAGCGGTCTCGAGCTTGCTGAGCCATCACGTGGATGGGAGATTTGCTCCCATTACTTTCGCTAGTAGAATGCTGAATGTCCATGAAAGACGTTACTCCATTTTCGAGAAAGAGAGTTTAGCTGTAGTGTTCGGGTGTGAACGGTTTAGGAGTTTTCTGGAGCATAGACGTTTCACTGTGTATACTGATAACGAAGCCTCAAAGTGGAGTCTGTCCCATGTTAAGAAATTAGGTCGTATTAATCGATGGATTTTACGACTATCTTCCTTCAATTTCGATATTATACATGTGAAAGGCAGTGAGAATTCTGTTGCTGACTGTCTCTCACGTATGTTTGAAGAAAATGTTTCCATTCCCGTTCCTTCTCCTCCACCTTCTTCAGAACCTCCCGAACCTGTGTTCCTACTGCAACACTGTCGCTGGTCTTTCGTGGATATCTGAACCTTTCAAGCTGAAGATCCATATTGTATGGAGTTACGTGAAAAGATGTCGAACAAAACCCTTCATGTTCCGACTTTTGTATTCGGAATGACGTTATCGGGTACATATTACCTGGATCTTCGAAGTTTAGGATCTTTGATCCTGAAGCTATTCGCAACATGCTTCTGACGTATTACCATTTCTTCACCTTTGGTGCACACGTTGGTATGAACAGAACCTTTAGAAAGATCTCTAGCGAGTTTTATTGGCCTTCGATTAAGTCTGATTCCTTAGGTTTTGTCAGGAAATGTTTAACATGTCAACGTTCCAAACTTGCGCAAAACACCAAGGTTGGTCTGCACCAAGCAGATATTGTGTCTCGACCCGGAGAACGTTTGTTCATCGACTATTTTGGTCCTCTAGTCCGATCAAAACTAGATAATCAGGCCATTCTCACTGTTATAGATGGTTTTTCTAAATTCATTTGGCTTTTCCCAGTGAGAGAAATTACGTCAAGAACTACCATACACTTCCTGAGTAGATATATATTTGGAGTATTCGGACCTCCCAAATATCTTGTGTCTGACAACGCTACTGTGTTCAGATCAAAGGCTTTTGAGACCATGACTTTCAATTGGGGTATTTGTCATGTATTCCTGTTTCCCTATCGCCCCCAAGGAAACCACGTAGAACGTTTTCATAGGAATGTTAAGGCTTGCATTTCTGCGTTTCACAACGCGGATCATGCTTCTTGGGACGTGAACCTTCAATATTTCTGTCTTGGCTTCAACACTTCGTTCCATTCTTCAACCCAAACCACCCCTTCCGAATTATTTCTCGGTAGGACCCTTGTGGATCCACTACTGCTCAGGTGGAACATAGATTAACTATCCGAGCCTTCGAGACATTCTTCTGTGCTCCAAAAATTGGAGATTGCCGTTAAGCATTTAAAAAAGGCTCGCTCTAAGGTACCCAATAGGTTCAACGTAGAAAGGACTGCGGTTACTTTTCAGGTGAATGATAAGGTGTTGGTGAAACTCCACACTATGAGCATCGCATCTGCGCAGATCTCTGGCAAACTTTGTCTGCGATGGTCAAACCCACGCATTATAACTCGTATTCTCACGCCTGTCACCGTAGAACTCGTAAGTGATGACGACCTGCAACAAGTGTCAACTGCTCATGTTACTCAACTGAAGCATTTTGCAAGTTAAGCCAATTTATCTTTGTCCCAATTTTTCGTTCCCTCTTATGTGTTTAATTGTCTTGTGACTTGTATTCCAGTTACTTTTTCCTCTCTCTTCAAGTTTACCTGCGATGACGCCAGATAGCTTTGCTATCAGTTATATTAACCGAACTCTCTTTCAGGTTATTTTTACGAATATTATTTGATTAATTGACGTGTAGTCAATTTTTCCCGTTTCTAATAAAAGTTTATCGGAATACTTCGATGGTCACCGCTCAATTTTACCCCATTATTAGAGAATTAATATTACTCTCTATTAATCTTTCTACTTTTAATTAAGTATAGATTTCGGCCCTCTACTCTCCTAATTTGGGGGACTAATGAAGACTGCTGTTTGATATATATATTTATTTTTCTTGCTGTTATTTTCTTGTAATTTTGTAAAATTTTGACAAGGAAGCTAGGTTTTTTAACTTATGTTATTTATTCGATTTAACATTTATTATCCTTGTTTAATTTTCCATTCTTTGGTTTTTATATTTATCATTAAATATTACCTGTTAATTCCACCTTTAAAGACGTAAACTATGTTTGATTCCGCCCATCCCCCCTCCCTTTTGGCTCCATCCCGTCACATTTTGTGATGGTCCCGGTACCCCTCTTCTTCTTTCTCGGTTTTTGTTTACATAAAATTTTTGTTCGTCTGCTTAGGTTGACGTAACAAAAATTTTATCAGAGCGTGGGGGAATCTGAACCATTTTCTTCAATTTTTAGTTAACCCCCCCCCCTTCTTTTCTTCTGTGCGCCAATTATCGGAATTGTTCTCTTTTCTTCTTGGTTGTTACTGGCCAGAATAACTGAGCAGGTCAGTGGACATTTCTATAATTTATTGCTGATCAAGTTACGTTATATTACTTTCTGCTATACCGAATCCTGATTAGTGGTACCTCTTCCCCTTTTGCTCCTCTTTTTTCTGTTACCAGAGACAACCCCTTGTTTGTCTCTGGGCAGTTTTCTGTTTATTTTTCCCATGTAGGTTTGATTTTATATTTTTTTAGCTCCCGCTCCCGTTTTCGGGATGCCTTGCTCCCTTTTTCATTTTATCCCCTTTTATCAACGTGTTTATAAAGGTGCACGTACTGACGTAAATCTCGTTTATTTAATCGTAATCCTGAGATGTCTGACAGTCCCCGATTCCATCAAGGTAAGTCTCGGCTTACTTCCTTGGCATGTGTGAGTAAGTGCGTGAGCTTTTTTTTGGAATACTATGGTATCTCACCTGTTTTGTAAGTCCATAGTGTGTTTGTCTGCTTCCTTGAGTGCTTCCCGGTGCCTTTATCCTCCCGTTTGTCCCATTTGTTTTGTGTGCGTATTTTGGTCTCGGTTTACTGTGTGGCGTCTTCGCTCGAAGTAAGACCTATACAGAACGCCACTTATATCTTACCTTATTTTGTCCCTTGATTATCTCATGATTGCGTCTTTTCACGCACGTCTTCGAGTCTATCTTATCCCCTTTATCGTACGTATCTTCCCCCACTGCCCTCAACCTGTTTCCCATCCCTTTATCGTGACTTATTTTGATGGATTTATTTTATTTTGTTGTGCGTTACCTTTCTCGTAATTATTTATATACTCGATTGCTTGTCGCCTTTTTATTTATTCCATTTGCGTCAGTTCTACGCGTACTTTTCCTTAAGTCTCCGTACTTTTCAAAATCCCCCACCTCCTCTGTTCCTTCTGGGCTAATCGGGATATCGTTCGTGTCTTTGTCGGTATGCCCATTTTTCCTGACTTCCTTGTCTAGCCCCTTTAATCTTTATTTTTCCCAATTTAACTTTACTCTACATGAGTATTCTTTCCCCTTAATGAATACCTCCCCCTCCCTTTACCTCATACGCTCATGACATTAACGTCTTACTTAATTTCATATGTTTGACATTTCATTTCATTTCATATTTATTCATCAGTGCCTTACACTATATTTACATTACACTGAAGGGAGTCTCTGAAAAGAGCAAAGCCCCACTTCACATTCGGGATGCGTCAGAGCCCCCACTATATATACTGGGTTATATTTACATATGTACACAAGATGGCAATTAGTGAGAATCGAGCAATGATAAATTATTTACAGAATACATTAGAGGGATGGTAAATTTATATAGGATAAGGCAGGAAAACAAGAGAAGAGATCACATAAATATTGTAAATGGAGAAACGCAGGAAACACTAGCACAACAAAGAATCGGGGCATAATTTATGAGGAACAACCTACTTGATGAACAAATAATGCCGCAGATTCCTCTTGAACTGATCGGCATTATTGTTGCCGGCCTTCAGAGAACACGGTAGGCTGTTCCATGCACAGACCGATCTATTTACAAACCCCAGTTTGTACTACTCAGTCCTGGGTAGTGGGGCGTACAGCGTAACTCCGCGGCCCTTCTGAGCTGATCGGTAGCCAAGGGAAATTTTGTCTAAAATAGCAGATGAGTCTGTATTATTAAAAAGTTTTCTCAGGTATAACAAATCAATTTGGGTAAATAGGTTCTCAATAGATGGAAGGCTACATTTTTGGCGTCTGATTTTAGAGTCTACGTCTGAATTTTTCGAAAGAATGAATTTAGTGGCACGATTTTGTATCTGTTCTAGCTTAAGGATATTTCCCTTGGTACCGGGGCTCCATGAAGGGCACGCGTGAATTAGCAGCGGTCGTACTAGACTCGGGTAGGCGGTCCTCTTCACTTTGGTACGGCAGCCACGTAGATTTCTGCTTAGCATACCCAGTTGGCGTGCAGCTTGGTTCCTCACTGCGTCGGTGTGGGTGTTCCATTTCAGGTCGGAAGTGATGTTGAGTCCAAGAAATTTGACGCACTGCACATGGGGAATCGGAGTGTTTTCAAAGTGATAATGGTTGGCCGCTGGAATTCGATTACGGGTTAGGGAGATTAGATTACTTTTGGAAGAATTGACAGCCAGGCCGTTAATTTTGCACCAGACACTGATGTTATTTAGATCCTCCTGCAGGGCGGAGAGGTCACTATTGTCTTTGATCTTGCGATAGAGGGTTGTGTCGTCGGCATATTGGTAGATGTTTGAGGAGACTGCATGGGGAAGATCCAACATGAATATGTTGAAAAGTAGAGGACCAAGGACAGATCCTTGAGGGACACCAGATGGGACCAAAACAGTAGAGGAATGAGCGCCTTGGAAGACTACTCTCTGATGCCGGTTTGTAAAAAAGTCAGTCAACCACCCCACTAGTTTACCACCGAAGCTGTAGGAGCGCAGTTTATCAAGGAGACGTGAATGGGGAACCTGATCAAAAGCCTTGGTCCAATCGAGAGTAACGAGATCCACTTGACCGCCTGGTATTCTTTCCAAAGTTAGTTGCCAGTCGTCCACAGCTGATGTGAGTAGCGTTGTACAGGAACGTCCAGGTAGAAACCCATGCTGGTGTTCGTTAAGAGAACCTGTTTCTTTCAGGAAACGCAACATCTCCCTCGATAGCAGACGCTCCATTACCTTACACAATATGGATGTCAATGATATGGGGCGGTAGTTGGTTACTGATTCCTTATTACCAGTTTTGTGGACAGGAACAACGTTGGCGATTTTCCAATCAGATGGAAGTTTCCCATATTGAAAAGAGGTGTTAAATACTGTGCAGATGGATGGAGCGAGGGCCTGAGCACACGTTTTGAGAATTCTTGCGGGTATATTATCAGGCCCAGTAGCGGAATTGGGGGGTAAAGATGACAACAACTTGCAGACCTCATCAACGGAGAAATAAATGGATTCAAGTTTAGGGAAAGGAATATTTCGATCTATTATATAATTTTTTGATGGCGTAAAGGAAGAAAAGTTCTGAGAGAAGGAGGAGCAAAATGATTGAGCAATCTCCGCGGGTTCAGATAAAATTTTGCCATTATACGTGAAATTCGTGGAGGGCGTGCTTCTTGATCTGGAGCTGATATATCGCCACAGAGATTTCATGTCCGAGGAGCCCAAATTCCAGATGAAATTGCTATGGCTGTTTCTAATGGTGATTTTTGTTAAATTCCGTTGGATCTTGTACTTATGGAGATTAGTGGGGGTAGGGTTATGTTTCCATTTTTTGTACAATCTATTTCTCTTTTTTAACATTAGTACAATCTCATTGGTAATCCAAGGAGATCGACGATTGCCATTTAATTTAACTTGCGGAATGCACTGTTGTACACACTGCCAGAATATACTTTTCCACTCTGTCCAGAGGGTTTCTATGTCAACGGTGTGCTCTACCGGAAGATTGGAGCGAAACAGAGAATTTAATAATGACCAGTTTGCTTTGTTGTAGTTGAAAGCTGTTTTGTATATTTTCTTCAATTTTGGGTGGAGTAATTTCAGTTCAACCCTGGTTGCTTCATGATCACACACGCCTTCAATTACTTCAACGGAGTCCACTATGTCCACATTATCTGTGAGCACTAGGTCCAGGGTGGTTCTGCTATGGTCCGTGATTCGAGTGGGTTGCTTTACCAGCTGCTGAAGAAATAGGCCGTAAAAGCATGATAGAAATTTTTCAGAAAGAGAATTAAGAGCTTTCGGAGTTTCGTTCGAGAGCCAGTCAATTTGAAGGTTGAAGTCACCTAGCAGGAGAATAGCGAAGAATTTATTCTGTAGCGGCTGTGCTCTTGAGAGGGAGCGAAGAAGGGCTTCGTTGTGGAGGTCTTTAGAACCCGGGGCTCGGTATGCAGAGCCAACCAGAATGGGACCCTGCTTGGTTGTAATCTGCATCCAAACTACCTCCGCCTCTACTTCGAGTTCGGGCACGCTTCTGGGTTGTAGCTCTGGGAGACAAGCTATGAGAACTCCACCACCTGTGGAGGGCCTGTCATTTCTAAATATTATGTAACTGTCCGAAATCACCTCATTGTTGTAAATGGAGGGATTGAGCCAAGTTTCAGACACACAGATGAGTGATGGGGCTTCTTCTATCAACCAAGCATCAACGAGAGGTTTGCGTTTCGGATGCATTATGCTGCGTGCATTAAAATTTAGAACTGAAATATTGCTAGTTGATTTACGGTATTGAGATGATTGCGTGGAAACCGAATTAGTGGAGCTATCGAATAGTGAGTTTGACAACTGCGGCATGGAGCACTGCCAGCAGAAGAACGAATTTTCACCTCTTGATATTTTTCTAGATTGACCTGCAGTCAATTTGGCACAAGTACGATGCACAAACTGTTGGCATTCTGAGCACTGAATCCGGATCTGGTTTACTCGTCCTACAGAGTCACACTTCACATATTTTACAGTTACTGGGCCCGGATTAACTTGCACGTCACCAGCCAAGGCCAAGAGAAAGGGTCCCCAACCACAGCTGAGAGAAATGGGAGGGAGCGGCTGACGAGGGTGGTCTGACTTAAGCCGTGCAACCTTGAACCAGGTAGGGTGGCGGGGTGGCAGTTCAGGCACTGGCCGAGATGATGAACACAATACTAACGAACTAAATTCACATTTGCTACTTACGAGAATGTCTTCCCAGCACTTTGCGTTCACGATCGAACTTCTTATATCCACACACTCACTCAGAGAAACTTTAGAACTCGCTATCACTCTATTTACAAACAAGAAAATTAAATATGTACGTAGCCAACTCACTGCCCGTCTCTAATTCGCCGCCATCTTGCATCACCTTAACCTTACTTCTAGCATGTATCGCTTCCTCGTCTTTTAACGTTTGCTTGGTCATTGATCAATATACTATCTACCCACCTTATCGGCGCTGTGTCTGAGTATTTTATTTAGACTGGTGTTTGGATTATTATTCTATGTTATGTCTTTTGATTGTAGGCTAGGCCCATGATTCATTATGAGTACGGCATCGTATTGAACTTGCATTCACTGCTATGTAAATGCACGTTCAGTCCACGCCACTGTTACATTTCAATCCACCTTATTTACCATTATTTGGGTCATTCTTCTTTCAACACCTAGTCCTGTTTCATGGGCCCAGCGCAAGACTAAATGTGCACGTTTCCACTGCCGCAACTACATCTGCGTGAAAGTTAAGACCGTTCAACATCCGAGCCCTAGTATTTTTTTTTTTTTTTTTGTCGATATACCCTCTAGGTTGGTGGTTCCCACGGACTAAGCGAGGGAACTCACCACTACCGCCGCTACGGGCAGTGTCCTGGAGCTTGGAACATCTGGTCGGGGTGGATACATCAGGGGAGGTGTGATCAGCACCTCGCCCAGGCGGCCTCGCCTGCAAAGCGAACAAGGGCCTCATGAGGGATGGGAAGGGAGGGGGAGATTGGGATGGAGAGTCAAGGAAGAGGAAGGAGGCAGCCGTGGCCTTACAGGAGGTACTGTCCCCGATAATCCGGATAGTAGGCTGTCAGATATCCGCCCCCTCAATCGGATTGCCAATAATCAATCGCACCGGCACAGCTACATCAATGAAAATGGCACTGACAGATACTACCGAGATTAGAACACAGTAGTAAACATGAAATTATTGTGGAACACACCAAAATATACGGGGGTTCATACTTACCTTTTACTTACCTATTCAATTTAATCTCGTGTCTGGGTTTTCAACTGGATCACTTAATAGTATGCCCTCACAATAACCTCCACCACGATATTTAAAATGAACCAAGTCGGAAACAAGAAAATTTAAACTGCACAATAATTTATTTCACATAAAGAAAAATATAATTTAACAAAATTTAACAACAAAATATACGTGGCAATCAGAAGCCATTGTCAATGCAACCATGTCCTCCTGTAGGACTTGTAGACTTCACATACAAAAATTCAGCTTTCTCTAGCTCAAAAGAACGTAATAATAACAACAATGCACTTTGGAATGGATAAGGGAGCTGGGACGAGACATAAAGCATTTGTTTCCTTGTTCATGAACTTCACATTTTATTTATAACCGCAAGGCTGCTATGTAGATGACCTTGGCCTCTACCATTCAGTTATCTGGCCACCTGAAATACACCCTGCACCGTGTCGCATGCTTGCTTCGTCAAATGGACACACCTGTCCACCCAATGTTAGCATATGCTAGTTACCTCAGAGCCTAGCTCCTTTTCAAAACACTTTAAATGTTCACATCTCAACTCAAATATTATCACTCAAATCATTTAAATGCTCCGTTCAAATATCAATGGATTACTCTAATAATCCCAAATCTTGTTTAATTGTATATTCCAAATGTTGAACTAGCGTTGTTTAGAGTATAATAACGAAGACGCTTAATGTTTATAACAAACTGTTCATTAATTATTTATAATATTTTAAATTGTTTATAACATTGTCAAACGACAATTGAAAAATGTATACACGCCTCTATTAATCCCGTTCGTTTCAAATTATTATTAAAGATATTTATATAGTTATTTACATTATTTATATTATTTATATTAGAAATACATTAAACCACACGTTTATCCGGTTGATAATTACTTAAATCGTGGTGATATAATCGACCAATGAAGGTTAGTTATATTTAAATTTTAGATTCAGGTTTAATAAGATTTAATAATTATTATTTGTGACGGTAACCTCCATTCAAAATCTATAATTCAATCAATTTATCACTCTTGTTAATTTTAACAGTAACTTCACATGAATAATCTTCAATGGACCTGAACAATACAACTCAGCGGAAACATACCTCGCACAAACGCACAAAATTGGCCCATAATTCATCATATATCTCATTATATATGGCATCAAAATCTTCCACAATACACACAAAAACCTCCACTTATAAATTCATCATCATCATCAATATTACTGTGGGAACCTCCTTCACTTATTAAAGGGCATTATTCATCAGCGACTTTTACACGTCCACTGAACTAACGATTATACATCCATAGTTCCTCTTTAAAAATTCTTATATTCATCAATTGTATCGAAAACTGTTATTATATTTAACCTTCGTGGGTTTCATTCATGAACCGATATGAAGTAAAAATTTGCCAGTCACAAATAAATTTAATAGCAAATACGATTAGACACGCCTCCCTGGTCTATCAAAATTGAGATTAATATCATCAAAATATCGCAGTATAAAAATACTATCTTCAATCAAAGTTCATCTAAACTACATAAATAGTCGAATAGAATACAATTAGACTGTGGGCTGCAAACATTATTGTTCCAATCTACAATTGAGAAAAACTCCTATCAAATGTTCATTACTATAGTGTACTCAATTAATCGTACTCAAAGTTCATATTTCATAAAATTGTCTATAATGCAATGGTATTTCAGAATTGACGATAAATGTCAATGTTGCAATCATGTTCATAAAACGACTAGTATTTCTAAGATCGTCGATAAAGTAGTAGATTTTAACGCTCTAAAATCTTTTAATCATTCTTCTTTCTTGAGGATGACAGAACATTGGTCAAAGTAATTTACTGAATAGAATTACTTTAATAAAATGACACGCTGTCTGAATTCATACTTGCCATAGAAAATCGTTAACTTTACAGTCAAATCGTGACTACAAAAATAGGCAAATTACTGAAAGAATATATATTATCAGTCTCAACTGATCCAAAATTATATAAATATGCCAATGACATAATAATGTCTCAATAAATCGTAGAAAAAGGCATAAATCAGCAAAGTGTACAGAGTACAGAAATATCAAGCAAGAATATGGGGCAAAATATATGGGACAGAAAATATGGGAAAAATGGTTGCTCAGATATCGCTAAATAGCTCAAATAAATCAAGAAACATTCACGACTACCTTATCTGTTGATTGAAGTTCTAGAGGAAAATTTCCAAAGAAGACTGCTGTTGGTTCCATTTCACCACCGTAAAGATGTGCTCCGACTTCGAACCTGGAACCTGCGCCCTCGGAGAATAGAACTGCTTCCTCCTCCGGAAATCGCACTGCTCCGTGTAGACGATAGACATCCTTCTGGCAAAACTCTTCTGTGTGAGCCGGGTCCACCCTGGCCTCTCTTGAAAGTTCCCTGAAGTTCTGGTAGAAATTCGCCATGAAGTTTATTGCAATTATTTCCGCAGAAATGTTCATAATTGTGGAGTATGAAGATTTTTCCACTGCCATTTGATGTAATTCAGCGATGGATTACGATGCATGAGTGTAGTTGGATGTTCACTACATGCTCGCTTTTGTAGAATGACGATTAACGAAGCTCCATGTTGCTATTTCACTCCATTGATATATGTCCCAATTGCATTAAAGTTTTAGTCTTCCATCTCCACTTCCGTTATAATAATAGTCGAAAGTACTTCCAGATTATATAGTTCCATTGTAGAATGTAGCGTTGTATCACCAAATGTAATCTTCAGTATCACGATTGCAATACATGTGTCAGCCGTAGCGTAGAATGTGGTATTATAAAAGTGCTTCTCAGGTGTCGAGAAAATCACTTTTGTCTGCAGTCTTAAAATGCGAATATCTTCCAAAGTATAATAGTGAAAATGTTCAACTTTCGTACACGCCTCAATATTGTAATGCACAATTGAATTAGCATAAATGTAGTAGCTAACTCTTGATAGATAATCTTGTAGACTCGCTTATGTGTGCGCTCCAACTTCGCCTAGTTTTAGTAACCGTAAAATTGCACTGCTGCACACTCAGTGCTTGTTCGATGCTGTGGGCTCTACCACACTTGCTAATGACGACTTGCTTCACTGAATAATATATACTTGTTCTATCAGAATTAAGAACTCGAAGTCTGACAATATGAGAATGAGAAATGAGCCATCAGCCCTGAGACATGAGAGCTTCCTCTCTGCTGTGCAAGGCCTTTTATCAACTTCTTAAGGGGCGTATCCATCCCTACCATAGCTTGTTCCTCCGTCATTGCTAGAAGTTCTAACTTTGGCTATACTTGACGGATTTTCAAATTTCAAAATCTCATAATTAATTTCTTCAAAATTCCAAATCAATGCCATACCGTAACTGAAAATAGATTTCCACAATTCTGCATGCCAAAAGTAATTAAATATGGTAATTTCAGTAATCTCCGTCTCCCTCCAAGCTATCATTCATTGGTTCGAGCCTCTCCTCCAATAGCGTAACTTCTTCCTCAGCACAATTCCTTGCTTCCCTGCGACTGCGTCGTAAATCTCAGATCCTTCTCGAACAAAATCATGACGTCACCAAGAATCTCAGCTCATCCAGCCTACTTGCATGAAGTCTGCGTCATCCGTGCCTACGTCATGAATATACACGTCACAACTATGACGGCCATAACTTTATTCACATATGCCAATACAGCCACCGTGGTCTCAGTATAATTCAATTTACGGGGGCAGTACCATCCCGACATTTG
Source organism: Meconema thalassinum (assembly GCA_946902985.2). Taxonomy (NCBI): domain Eukaryota; kingdom Metazoa; phylum Arthropoda; class Insecta; order Orthoptera; family Tettigoniidae; genus Meconema; species Meconema thalassinum. The sequence goes on from OX336389.2 coordinate 93,159,107, forward strand.
CCCGAAGGCGAAGTGGGAAACCACGGAAAACCACTTCGAGGACGGCTGAGGTGGGAATCAAACCCCCTCTACTCATTTGGACTACCCGAGGCTGAGTAGACCCCGTTCCAGTCCTCATACCACTTTTCAAATTTCGTGGCAGAGCCGGGAATCGAGCCCAGGACCTCCGGGGCGGCAGCTAACCATGCTGACCGCTACGCTACGGAGGCGACCGAGCCCTAGTAATGGAGCATATTATTAGACTGATCATATTGTAGATTTAGACAAGGTCGGATTTAAAAGGAAGATTGTAGTTTTACGTGACCGTTACTCTCGAGATCATAAGCCACGGGACCTCCTTTTTACGTGGAATCCGAACCACAGGACATAGCATTTCACTTTGAAAATCTCACATGCATTGACCGGGAATCGAGCCCAATTCTCCGTGGTGAGAGGCCAACAGCTTAACCACTGCGCCATCACGCCCCCAGGTCGGTTTTAGCTCTAGTACCAACAGTATAACAAAACTAAAGTTACTAAATTCAAATTTCTTGGAAAGTGTTATTAATTGATTTAGACAACCGAGGCCGGATGACATTTTAAAAACTGAATTTATACGGAAATAAGCAATATCCCTTACCATGCTAAGAAAATGTAAGATAGTTTCCGTATTGATATTGATAACTTGGGGGCTGCGTAGCACAGTAGGTAGAGGCGCTGAGCTTCTAACGGAAAGGGTGTGGGTTCGATCCCCATCCTGGTAGTGGATTTTAAAAACAAAACTACCACTTTCGGAAACGAAAATAGCTCTGGGGTTCACTCAGCATACACCAGAAATGAGTACCAGGGTGATTCCAGGAATTGCAATGGATGGTTTATAATTTCTACACCTTCCATCGCAACTCCAATGACACAGTTTAGAAACAACTCCTTCTAAGTAATTTTGAAAAATTATATTTCAGTATTTTGAACTTTTATTTTATCAAATGTCGCCTCCGTAGCGTAGCGGTCAGCAGGGTTAGCTGCCGCACCGGAGGTCCTGGGTTCGATTCCCGCCTCTGCCACGAAATTTGAAAAGTGGTATGAGGACTGAAACGGGGTCTACTCGGCCTCAGGTGGTCCAAATGAGTAGAGGGGGTTCGATTCCCACCTCAGCCATCCTCGAAGAGGTTTTCCGTGGTTTCCCACTTCGTCTTCGGGCAAATGCCGGGATGGTACTGCCCCCGTAAATTGAATTATACTGAGACCACGGTGGCTGTATTGGCATATGTGAATAAAGTTATGGCCGTCATAGTTGTGACGTGTATATTCATGACGTAGGCGTGGATGACGCAACGCTCGAGCAAGTAGGCTGGCTGAGCTTAGATTCTTGCTGACGTCACGATTTTGTTCGAGAAGGATCTTAGATTTACGACGCAGTCGCAGGGAAGCAAGTAAACGTGCTGAGGAAGAAGTTACGCTATTGGAGGAGAGGCTCGAACCAATGAATGATAGCTTGAAGGGAGACGGTGATTACTGAAACTACCATATTTAATAACTTTTGGCATGCAGAATTGTGGAAAACTATTTTCAGTTATGGCATTGATTTGGAATTTTGAAGAAATTAATTATATGTTTTTGAAATCTGAAAATCCGTCAAGAATAGCCAAAGTTGGAACTTCGAGTAATGATGGAAGAAGAAGCTATGGTAGGGATGGATACGCCCCTTCAAAGTTGATAAAAGGCCTTGCACAGCAGAGAGGAGCTTCTCACTTCGTGGTTTTATTCTGACTTGATAGTCTGACTTCGTGTTCTGATAGAACAAGCATATCGTCATAAGCAAGCGTGGCAGAGCCCACCGCATCGAACAGTATTGGGTATCCAGCAGTGCAATTTTACTGTTACTAAAACTAGGCGAAGTTGGAGCGCACACATAAACGATTCTACAAGTTTATCTATCAAGAATTAGCTACTGCATTTATACTAATTCAATAGTGCATTACAATATTGAGGCGTGTGCGAAAGTTGAACATTTTCATTATAATACTTCAGAAGATATTCGCATTTAAAGACTGCAGAGAAAAGTGTTTTTCTCGAATCCTGAGAAGCACTTTTACTACCACATTCTACGCTACGGCAGACACGTGTATTGCAACCGTGATACTGAAGATTACATTTGGTGATACAACGCTACATTCTACAATGGAACTATACAATCTGGCAGTACTTTCGGCTAACATTATAATGGAAGTGGAGATGGAAGACTAAAACTTTAATGGAATTGGGACATACATCAGTAGTGTGAAGTAGCAACATGGAGCTTCGATAATCGTAATTCTACAAAGACGAGCATATAGTGAACATTCAGCTACACTCATGCATCGTAATCAATCGCTGAATTACATCAAATGGCAGTGGAAATAAATTCATACTCCACAATTATGAACATTTCTGCGGAAATATTTGCAATGAACTTCATGGCTGATTTCTACAAGAACTTCAGGGAACTTTCAAGAGTGGCAAGGGTTTTTCCCAGCACACAAAGAAGAGTTTTGCCAGAGGGATGTCTATCGTCTACACGGAGCAGTGCGATTTCCGGAGGAGGAAGCTGTTCTATTCTCCGAGGGCGCAGGTTCCAGGTTCGAGGTCGGTGCACATATATCCTGTGGTGAATTGGAACCAGCAGCAGTCTTCTTTGAAATTTTATTCTAGAACTTCAATCCAACAGATAAGGTAACCGTGAACGTTTCTTGATTTATTTGAGCCATTTTAGTGAGATCTGAGCAACTATCTTTCCCATATTTTCTGTCATATATTTGATTGCCCCATATTCTTTTGCTAGATGTTTCTGTACTCTGTACACTTTGCAGCTGTATGCCATTTTCTTCGATTTATTGAGACATTATTATGTCATTTGCATATTTAAACATTTTGGATCAGTTTATACTGAAGTTAAATATTCTTTCGAGAATTTGAATTTTTCTTGTAGTCACGATTTGACTGTAAAGTTAACGATTTTCTATGGCAAGTTTGAATTCAGACAGCGTGTCGTTTTATTAAAGTAATTCTTTCCAGTAAATTACTTTGACCAATTTTCTGTCATCCTCAAGAAAGAAGAATGATTAAAAGATTTTAGAGCGTTAAAATCTACTACTTTATCGACGATCTTGGAAATACTAGTCGTTTTTATGAACATGATTGAAACACAGATATTTTTAGTCAATTCTGAAATACCATTGCATTATAGACAATGTTATGAAATATGAACTTTGAATACGATTTATTCAGTACACTATAGTAATGAACATTTGATAGGAGTTTTTCTCAATTGTAGATTGGAACAATAATGTTTGCAGCCCACAGTCTAATTGTATTCTATTCGACTATTTATGTAGTTTAGATGAACTTTGATTGAAGATAGTATTTTTATACTGCGATATTTTGATGATATTAATCTCAATTTTGATAGACCAGGGAGGCGTGTCTAATCGTATTTGCTATTAAATTTATTTGTGACTGGCAAATTTTTACTTCATATCGGTTCATGAATGAAACCCACGAAGGTTAAATATAATAACAGTTTTCGATACAATTGATGAATATAAGAATTTTTAAAGAGGAACTATGGATGTGTAATCGTTAGTTCAGTGGACGTGTAAAAGTCGCTGATGAATAATGCCCTTTAATAAGTGAAGGAGGTTCCCACAGTAATATTGATGATGATGATGAATTTATAAGTGGAGGTTTTTGTGTGTATTGTGGAAGATTTTGATGCCATATATAATGAGATATATGATGAATTATGGGCCAATTTTGTGCGTTTGTGCGAGGTATGTTTCCGCTGAGTTGTATTGTTCAGGTCCATTGAAGATTATTCATGTGAAGTTACTGTTAAAATTAACAAGAGTGATAAATTGATTGAATTATAGATTTTGAATGGAGGTTACCGTCACAAATAATAATTATTAAATCTTATTAAACCAGAACCTAAAATTTAAATATAAGTAACCTTCATCGGTCGATTATATTACCACGATTTAAGAAAATATCAACCGGATAAACGTGTGGTTAATGTATTTCAAATATAAATAAAATATAAATAATGTAAATAACTATGTAAATATCTATAATAATAATTTGAAACAAACGGGATTAATAGAGGCGTGTAAAAAAATTTCAATTGTCGTTTGACTAAGTTATGAACAATCTAAATGTTATAAATAATTATTGAACACTATGATATAACATTATGCGTTTTGCTATTAACATTTAAACAACGCTAGTTCGATAATTGGAATAAACATTTAAATAAGATTTGAGATTAACAGAGTAATCCATTGCAATGTGAACGGAACTTGTATAAATTTTGCGTGATAATATTTGAGTTGAGATGTGAGCATTTAAATTGTTTTGAATGAGAGCTAGACTCTGCGTTGGCCAGCATTTGGTGACACTGGTTAGGCAGCTGCGTCCATTTGACGAAGCAAGCATGCAACACTGCTTAGGGTGTATTGCAGGTGGCCAGATAAATGAATGGTGGAGGTCAAGGTCAACTACTTAGCGGCCTTGCGGTTATTAATAAATGTGTGTCAATGAACTAAATTATGAAGTTCATGAACAAGGAAACAAATGCTATATGTCTCGTCCCAGCTCCCTTATCCATTCCAATGTGCATTGTTATTATTACGTTCTTTTGAGCTAGAGAAAGCTGAATTTTTGTATGTGAAGTCTACAGTCCTACAGGAGGACATGGTTGCATTGACAATGGCTTCAGACAGCCATAACTATTTTGTTGTTAAATTTTGTTAAAATATTTTTTTTCTTTATGTGAAATAAATTATTGTGCAGTTTAAATTTTCTGGTCTCCGACTTGGTTCATTTTAAATATCGTGGTGGAGGTTATTGTGAGGGCATACTACTAAGTGATCCAGTTGAAAACCCAGACCCGAGATTAAATTGAATAGGTAAGTAAAAGGTAAGTATGAACCCCCGTATATTTTAGTGGGTTCCACAATAATTTCATGTTAACTACTGTGCTCTGATCTCGGTAGTATCTGTCAGTGCCATTTTCATTGATGTAGCTGTGCCGGTGCAATCGATTATTGGCAATCCGATTGAGGGGCCGGATTTCTGACAGCCTACTATCCGGATTATCGGGGACAGTAGGATTGGCCAATCAACGTGTGGGGCTCGAATAACATTGGATTACCAAGTTATCGATGTCAATGGGATTGTGAAGACTCAAATAAAGAGGTTGATTCTTTGTTAGATGTCTTGGCCAATTGTAGAATTTGAGAGTGTGATTATATAGGGATTAAATGTTGTGTTGTATTAGGAAAATTACACTCAGAAAAGATCAGATCTTATACAACCTGAGAGAGGTTAAATAGGCTGGAAACTTAGAAAAATCGCCTATGATCTGGAGTCTTATTTTATTTGACCGGCTTATGACATGTTTAGTCATATTAAAGATAAAATTATACTATTTGGATTGTAAATGTAAATTATTTATGTTAGGATATTTAAAATGAACCAAAGAAATTTGAACATGTGCTTGAGTTTGTTTCAACATAGGGTGTTTATGAAGTTAGTGATAAGCTAATTATAAGTTAGATTTAAGACAGAAAATTGCTCAAACTTTATATGTGGTGAAAGGCGTTGCTCAGATGTTGTTATCTTGCTCTATTTGATGTATGTCCCTAACGCAGTCTATTATTGAAATATTATTGAGATGGCAGATGAGAGTATGAGAAAGATGTTGGAGGAGATGTCCAACAGTTTGAAAGCTAGCATGAATGAAAGTGTGAGGGAGATGGAAGCTAGGAATGCTAGTCGAATGCAGGAGATGATGAAGGAGAATTTGAAGGATCTCCAGACCAGTTCTGCAAATTTGGAAAATAACATGTCGCGTTTACAGACCAGTACACAGGAGGTCCAGAATGCCATGACTGACATTCACAAGGATGTTTCAGATGTAAAAATTGATGTTTCCAATGTACAGGGAAAAGTTGATTCAGTCCAGAAAGACCTTACTTTGTTAAATCTTGATGTTGCTAATGTCCGGGGTGATATTTCATGTGCTAGAGCAGAAGTAATCGTTGTTAGGAATGATGGTGCTACTGTACAAGACAAGGTAGAAGAAGTTCAAAGAGAGATTAGTAATGTTCGAAACGATGTGTCAAACGTTCAAGTAGACATAAATATTATTCAGTCTGATATTAATGATATGCAAAGCGATATCAATAAGGTGCAAATAGAAGTTAATACAGTTTTTGTAGACATTGCTAAAGTTCAAACTGATGTTAATAAGGTTAGAGAAGAAATTGAAACTTCAAAAACGCTTTGTACTCGTAACATTAGTGCTTTAACAACTAGATTGGTTGACGAGTCTGTTAGGACAACAGCTTCACTAGCTGGATTAAAACAAGATGTAGAGGTCATGAGGACCCAAGTCTTAGATCATAATCGTTTACTTAAGGAAGACATTGAAGTAGATATTGCTGAAATGTTAACTGCAAATGTAACGGTTTGGAAAGATGAATGGAACAAGTCAAGTGGGGAACATGTCAATCAGATTCAGGAGCGAATTGAACGAAAACTAGCCAGTACACAAGTAGATATAAATAATGAGGTAGTTCAAATTAGAAAGGATTTGAGTATAAGGATGGATTCGCTATCCGAAAAGCAGGTAGAGGATAGAACTCAAATAAGCCAGGACGTGCAAGCATTAAAAACCGCGTTAGAGGAACAAATTCATAAGGTTGTCTCTGATGTCAATGAAACTACGAGCAAACTTCAGAATTTAAACCTAGGAGAAGCTAGCATGTTGGAAACGTATAAAGAAGAGTTGATTAGGAAAGTCATCACGGAAATCACAGATAAGGATCCAGAAGGGTTGACTTTTGAAGATAATAGGAATTACGTGAGAAGATGTAACCTCGCTACTGAAGAGAGAGATATTAGTCCTGAGGAACGTATATTCAGATTCCGGGAAGAAGAAGAGGATAGGAATATTGAACCTGAATGGAAATATCGTGATAGTGGGAAGAATTACATGGATTCATATCCAAGAAATGTGACAGTCATCCGAAACTTTGAGGACAAGCCTCAGAAATTTAGTAATACAGATAGTCTAACACCGATAGAGTATATCAGAAACCTGAAAGACTATTTTATTGAAGCCCATATTCCTAGAGAAAGAGAAATGAGAATCGTAGAAAGATTTCTAGCTGGAGGACCTCTTGAGTGGTTCAGGGCATTTCGGTACACTTTTAGTAATTTCGATGAATTTGCAGACGCACTGATAAAACGATTCTGGTCAATAGAAGCACAAAATTCATTAAGAGCTGAGGTATACTCGAGGAAGTATTCGGGTACTCTTCCAACACGGTACGCTGATTTCTTCACGAGCCAGTTATCGCACTTGAGATTTTTACAACCCCCATTGTCTACAGAGCAGTTAATAGATGCCATTTCACGTATGCTACCTGTTGAGGTAAGAAGGCTTCTTATATCGTCAAATATAAGGGATTTGACCAGTATGGACGAACTATTGAGAAGGCTTGATTACACGAGTCCGGTGCCAAATTTGGTTCAAAAAGGTCAGAGGCACGAATTCAAAGACATTAATACAGTCTACATGGATCAAGTTCAGCAAACTGATACGCCTGCTGAAGAGAAAACTGAAAATGTAGGTCCTCACAAGAACAATTATTTTCGCAAAAACAGATCACAAGGTTACCGTCCATATCAGCAAAGACGAGGCTGGAATAACAATAGAGGGAACTATAATAACGGAAGAGGTAGATATTATAATAACAATGGGTACAATAGGAACTACAACAGAAATAACCAGTACCAGAATCGGAATCTAAATTCTCAAGGTCAGGTTATGACACCGGACAAGTATCAAGAGAGAGAGAAAGAAAGTCAGCAGTATTTGAAGGAATTACGAGAGAAGGAAGCTGAAAACCAGAAGAAAAGACAGGATTTAGTGATCGATCCTGGTCCTTCTACAAGCCAGCAGGGGAACTTTGAAAATGGTAACACAGAAAAAAAACGCCGATTTCTCAACGAAAGTGAGAAACAATGAATACATTGCCACACCACACATAATTACTATCAATGAAATTTACGAAGTAACTGATGAGGATTTATTAGAAGAGAGAGGAATCGTCAAAGAGGAAAGACCATGTGCCTTACCTATTATTTCTGTACTGATAGATGGCCAACAGTACAAAGCTCTTATGGATACCGGCGCAATTATTTCTATCATTTCTGATGAATGCTATCAAAGTCTATTAAAGGGAGAAAACATGACAGTTTTACCCGCTTCTACCGTCAAAGTGAGAGGAATTTTCCAAGACAAGGCAGTGAAATGCAAGATCCAAGTGTTGTTGAACTTTGAAATTAATGGAAGGAATTATGAACAGATCTTTATTGTGGTGAACAAGATCCATTTCGACATTGTGCTAGGAATCGATTTTATATCGAAAGTTGGAGCCATTATTGATATGAAGAATAGGATTATTAGCTTTAATGATGGGTACATGATCACAGAAGAGATCGAAGAACAGGACGTGAAAAACAGTCTTGAGATAGACCTTAGGGAAGAGACCTTAAATACCATTATCAATGAAGTGGAGAATCTAACAGAAATACCCAGTAGAAAAACTGAAGGATTTGAAGAAATTCAGGGGGAATTTGAGGATTTGATAAAGGATTTCCAAGATATATTTGATGAAAAGCCTGGATTGATTAAAGACTATAAGTATAAGATAAGGCTGACCGATGAAACCCCTTACCAAAAGAAAATATACCCCATACCTGAGAAATACTACCAAGACGTACGAGGGTTGATCAGAAAAATGGAGGTATACGGGATTATAAAAAAAACAGGCGTCGTCTTACATAAACCCCATCACTGTAGTCAAGAAAAGTAATGGTCAGATACGTCTCTGTCTCGATGCTCGGACCATCAACTTAAAGATTCTTCCAGAAAATGACCGACCACCTAAGATTAGAGATCTGCTTAGAAAGTTCAAAGGGAGAGCATGTTTCAGTGTTCTTGACATGACATCTTCGTTTTACCAAGTTCAACTGGAAGAAGAAAGTATGCAGTACACTGGATTCTTATTTGACCAGACGTCATGGGTCTTCCAGAGAATGCCTTTTGGAATGGTCAACAGTGGACCAGCCCTTATTCGAGCACTTGATAGCAAGCTCACTGACGAAGTAAAGGAAAATGTAATCTGCTACATTGACGATTTAATTGTATCTTCACCCAACGCCGCAGAACATTTAGTGCATCTGAGAAAGTTGTTTGAAAATTTAAGGAAGGCCAATATTAAGGTCAATTTTGGAAAATGTCAATTCATGAAGAAGGAGATCAACTACTTGGGGCATACTATTGATAAGGATGGATATCATCCGAACATGCAGAAAGTAGATGCGATCACAAGGTTCCCAAAGCCAACTAAGGTGAAACAAGTCAGAGAATTTGTAGGCGCATGCCAATTCATCAGCAGCCACTGTCCGAGATACTCTGAAATTATGGCTCCTCTGTATGACTTACTCAAGAAGAATAATAGATGGAAATGGAGTACCGCAGCAGACGAGGCTTTTGAGAAAGCAAAGGAGATGCTCAGAAACAACGTTAAACTGGAGTACCCAGACTTTGAGAAGGTGTTCTATATTGAGTCTGATGCATCAAGAATAGGCATTAGTGCAGTCTTATACCAAAAAGACGAGGCAGGCAACAAGCACTACATTGCCTTCACTAGTCGGAAATTAAAGAAACACGAGGAAAACTACTTTACGACAGAACTAGAAGCGTTAGCTTTTGTAACAGCTTTGCAAGCGTGGAAGAAAATGCTGCTGGGACACAAGGTTATCATTATTACAGATCACAAAGCACTTCAGTTTATGCTGCAAATTGACATGTCTAGTGATAGATTGACACGTTGGGCTTTGTTCACCCAACAGTTTAACGCCACTATTGTCCATCAGCCTGGGAAAGACAACTTACTGGCTGATGCTTTATCACGTAACCCTATCAAAAATGTGCAGATACACCATGTACAATTGGAGCAGCAAGATCAAGAGACCGTTAGGAGGTTAGCCCGAATCGGTGTGTCACAGAAGAGACACGCTCCAATCAGGAAAATGTACAGGTTCCTTAAGGGTTACATGGACAATACTGATGTTGACTATGCAGCTACACAGAGAGATTCACGACACTTTGTCTTGAGTGGAGACGTCGTATGTAAGTATGCTGACTCAGCGCATACAAAGCTCCGAATAGTCGTGCCACCTAAACTTGTAGTCAATTTAGTGTGGGTAGCTCATCACGCAACTGGACATGCCGGTCTGGATAAAACTCTTGATACTCTTAAAGAGAGGTTTATTTGGACTAACATGCGTTACAGCATTGCTAATGTCATTCGTTCATGTGATAAATGTCAAAGAGCAAAGTATGCTTCCGCTCTATTAAAAGGAAACCCTAAGGCTATGATTCCCTCTAAACCGAATGAACTCATGGCGACGGACATATTTGTCCCCTGTCCGAAGGGATACCAGGGTAATCAGTACCTGTTGGTTACCGTGGATGTCTTCTCGAAATTTGTAACAATGAGTCCCATGCAAAAAGCTAACACGAGGAACGTTGTAAGCAGACTGGAACATGCTGTATTTCCAAAAGCTGGTAAACCAGAGTATCTACTATCGGATCATGGAGCTCAGTTTACATCCTTAGAATTTGCTGCAGATATGGAAAGGCTTGGTATTAAGCACATATTTTCAAGCGTGCGCTATCCGGAATCGAATTCTTCAGAAAGATACATGGCTGAATTTTCGAAATTTTGTCGAATTTTCTGTCCGAATGATCATACTAGTTGGGTGAGATCTGTACCCCTTATTGAGGAGTGTCTAAATTCTACAGTGCAGGAGAGCACAGGAGAGGTGCCAATGAGACTTCATCTAGGAAGAAACCCAGAAAGGCCGTGGGACAATCTTTTCAACCACGTTCCTAGAGATCCCGACCTAGGAAGGCAGCAGAGAATTGACAGAGCGAAAGAACAACTCCAGAGAGCAGCACAAAAACGACTGAAAAGAGTAGCTGGAAAACGTTTTGGTACTCCCTTAGAAATTGGAAATCTGGTATTACTACGCAGACCGGTCAAGGCTGACGTGAGTAAGAAAATCTATCCCAAGTTTGGAATATTATTTATGGGTCCGTTCAGAATTACGAATGCTTATGGAAACAACTGTTATGAACTCTATGATGATGAGAATGATGTCGTATATGGCAAGTTCAATGCTGGAAACTTGAAGAAATATTATCCAAGAGTAAGCCAATAATAATTCAATTTCGTGTTCAAGTGAATTCAGATATTTGTAACAGAGTTTAAAAACAATTTGCAACTGTTTTTAAAACGTGGTGAAGGGAGAATGCCCCCGTAAATTGAATTATACTGAGACCACGGTGGCTGTATTGGCATATGTGAATAAAGTTATGGCCGTCATAGTTGTGACGTGTATATTCATGACGTAGGCGTGGATGACGCAACGCTCGAGCAAGTAGGCTGGCTGAGCTTAGATTCTTGCTGACGTCACGATTTTGTTCGAGAAGGATCTTAGATTTACGACGCAGTCGCAGGGAAGCAAGTAAACGTGCTGAGGAAGAAGTTACGCTATTGGAGGAGAGGCTCGAACCAATGAATGAGAGCTTGAAGGGAGACGGTGTTTACTGAAACTACCATATTTAATAACTTTTGGCATGCAGAATTGTGGAAAACTATTTTCAGTTATGGCATTGATATGGAATTTTGAAGAAATTAATTATATGTTTTTGAAATCTGAAAATCCGTCAAGAATAGCCAAAGTTGGAACTTCGAGTAATGATGGAAGAAGAAGCTATGGTAGGGATGGATACGCCCCTTCAAAGTTGATAAAAGGCCTTGCACAGCAGAGAGGAGCTTCTCACTTCGTGGTTTTATTCTGACTTGATAGTCTGACTTCGTGTTCTGATAGAACAAGCATATCGTCATAAGCAAGCGTGGCAGAGCCCACCGCATCGAACAGTATTGGGTATCCAGCAGTGCAATTTTACTGTTACTAAAACTAGGCGAAGTTGGAGCGCACACATAAACGATTCTACAAGTTTATCTATCAAGAATTAGCTACTGCATTTATACTAATTCAATAGTGCATTACAATATTGAGGCGTGTGCGAAAGTTGAACATTTTCATTATAATACTTCAGAAGATATTCGCATTTAAAGACTGCAGAGAAAAGTGTTTTTCTCGAATCCTGAGAAGCACTTTTACTACCACATTCTACGCTACGGCAGACACGTGTATTGCAACCGTGATACTGAAGATTACATTTGGTGATACAACGCAACATTCTACAATGGAACTATACAATCTGGCAGTACTTTCGACTAACATTATAATGGAAGTGGAGATGGAAGACTAAAACTTTAATGCAATTGGGACATACATCAGTAGTGTGAAGTAGCAACATGGAGCTTCGATAATCGTCATTCTACAAAGACGAGCATGTAGTGAACATTCAGCTACACTAATGCATCGTAATCCATCGCTGAATTACATCAAATGGCAGTGGAAATAAATTCATACTCCACAATTATGAACATTTCTGCGGAAATATTTGCAATGAACTTCATGGCTGATTTCTACAAGAACTTCAGGGAACTTTCAAGAGTGGCAAGGGTTTTTCCCAGCACACAAAGAAGAGTTTTGCCAGAGGGATGTCTATCGTCTACACGGAGCAGTGCGATTTCCGGAGGAGGAAGCTGTTCTATTCTCCGAGGGCGCAGGTTCCAGGTTCGAGGTCGGTGCACATCTATCCTGTGGTGAATTGGAACCAGCAGCAGTCTTCTTTGAAATTTTCTTCTAGAACTTCAATCCAACAGATAAGGTAGCCGTGAACGTTTCTTGATTTATTTGAGCCATTTTAGTGAGATCTGAGCAACTATCTTTCCCATATTTTCTGTCATATATTTGATTGCCCCATATTCTTTTGCTAGATGTTTCTGTACTCTGTACACTTTGCAGCTGTATGCCATTTTCTTCGATTTATTGAGACATTATTATGTCATTTGCATATTTAAACATTTTGGATCAGTTTATACTGAAGTTAAGTATTCTTTCGAGAATTTGAATTTTTCTTGTAGTCACGATTTGACTGTAAAGTTAACGATTTTCTATGGCAAGTTTGAATTCAGACAGCGTGTCGTTTTATTAAAGTAATTCTTTCCAGTAAATTACTTTGACCAATTTTCTGTCATCCTCAAGAAAGAAGAATGATTAAAAGATTTTAGAGCGTTAAAATCTACTACTTTATCGACGATCTTGGAAATACTAGTCGTTTTTATGAACATGATTGAAACACAGACATTTTTAGTCAATTCTGAAATACCATTGCATTATAGACAATTTTATGAAATATGAACTTTGAATACGATTTATTCAGTACACTATAGTAATGAACATTTGATAGGAGATATTCTCAATTCTAGATTGAAACAATAATGTTTGCATTTTCTAGTCTATTTGCATTCTATTCGACTATTTCTGCAGTTAAATGAATTTTGCTTGAATATAGTATTTTTATACTGCGATAATTATGATGAGATTAATTCATTTTGATAGACCAGGGAGGCGTGTCTAATCGTATTTGTTATTAAATTTATTTGTGACTGGCAAATTTTTACTTCATATCGCTTCATGAATGAAACCCACGAAGGTTAAATATAATAACAGTTTTCGATACAATTGATGAATATAAGAATTTTTAAAGAGGAACTATGGATGTATAATCGTTAGTTCAGTGGACGTGTAAAAGTCGCTGATGAATAATGCCCTTTAATAAGTGAAGGAGGTTCCCACAGTAATATTGATGATGATGATGAATTTATAAGTGGAGGTTTTTTGTGTGTATTGTGGAAGATTTTAATGCCATATATAATGAGATATATGATGAATTATGGGCCAGTTCTGTGCGTTTGTGCGAGGTATGTTTCCGCTGAGTTGTATTGTTCAGGTCCATTGAAGATTATTCATGTGAAGTTACTGTTAAAATTAACAAGAGTGATAAATTGATTGAATTATAGATGTTGAATGGAGGTTACCGTCACAAATAATAATTATTAAATCTTATTAAACCTGAATCTAAAATTTAAATATAAGTAACCTTCATCGGTCGATTATATTACCACGATTTAAGAAAATATCAACTGGATAAACGTGTGGTTAATGTATTTCAAATATAAATAAAATATAAATAATGTCAATAACTATGTAAATATCTATAATAATAATTTGAAACAAACGGGATTAATAGAGGCGTGTAAAAAAATTTCAATTGTCGTTTGACTAAGTTATGAACAATCTAAATGTTATAAATAATTATTGAACACTATGATATAACATTATGCGTTTTGCTATTAACATTTAAACAACGCTAGTTCGATAATTGGAATAAACATTTAAATAAGATTTGAGATTAACAGAGTAATCCATTGCAATGTGAACGGAACTTGTATAAATTTTGCGTGATAATATTTGAGTTGAGATGTGAGCATTTAAATTGTTTTGAATGAGAGCTAGACTCTGCGTTGGCCAGCATTTGGTGACACTGGTTAGGCAGCTGCGTCCATTTGACGAAGCAAGCATGCAACACTGCTTAGGGTGTATTGCAGGTGGCCAGATAACTGAATGGTGGAGGTCAAGGTCAACTATTTAGCGGCCTTGCGGTTATTAATAAATGTGTGTCAATGAACTAAATTATGAAGTTCGTGAACAAGGAAACAAATGCTATATGTCTCGTCCCAGCTCCCTTATCCATTCCAATGTGCATTGTTATTATTACGTTCTTTTGAGCTAGAGAAAGCTGAATTTTTGTATGTGAAGTCTACAGTCCTACAGGAGGACATGGTTGCATTGACAATGGCTTCAGACAGCCATAACTATTTTGTTGTTAAATTTTGTTAAAATATTTTTTTTCTTTATGTGAAATAAATTATTGTGCAGTTTAAATTTTCTGGTCTCCGACTTGGTTCATTTTAAATATCGTGGTGGAGGTTATTGTGAGGGCATACTATTAAGTGATCCAGTTGAAAACCCAGACCCGAGATTAAATTGAATAGGTAAGTAAAAGGTAAGTATGAACCCCCGTATATTTTAGTGGGTTCCACAATAATTTCATGTTAACTGCTATGCTCTGATCTCGGTAGTATCTGTCGGTGCCATTTTCATTGATGTAGCTGTGCCGGTGCAATCGATTATTGGCAATCCGATTGAGGGGGCGGATTTCTGGCAGCCTACTATCCGGATTATCGGGGACAGTACCTACTGTAAGGCCACGGCCGCCTCCTTCCCTCTTCCTAGCCTATCCATCCCAATCTTCCATTCCTTCCCATCCCTCATGAGGCCCGTGTTCGCTTTGCAGGTGAGGCCGCCTGGGCGAAGTGCTGATCACACCTCCCCAGTTGTATCCATCCCGACCAGATGTTCCAAGCTCCAGGACACTGCCCATAGAGGCGGTAGTGGTGAGTTCCCTCGCTGAGTCCGTGGGAACCACCAACCTAGAGGGTAAATTGACTAAATAAGAAAATAAATAAAAATATTTTTCAAATAATTGTAAGGATTTTATTTTATTGTTCAACGCTTAAGAAGATATCAATGAATTTCGAAACATGTTCAACAATTGAAAACGAAAGTTTTTACATGAGATTAATAAATTAATTAATAAATCGCATGTAAAAAATGTGTTCAGGATTAGGGAATAACCCATCTCATTTGGGTACAATCGTGTTGACCGACTGAAAGGCATCCAACTGTCGTTTACTAAGGCAACACTGAAAATGGCTTCAAAAAGAATTACGATCCTTACAGTAGTCGCATATGATGTGCAACATGTGACATGTTATCCCTTGTTAGCAGTGAACTCTGTTGGTCATTGAAATAACTAGGTACAGTACTTGTAAAACTGCAGTGCCAAATCCTGACCGGATTTCAGCAAATATGATATAATGAATATTTTCACACCAAAGAACGACAACTTGAAGATGAGTTATTGTAGGAATATCTTTAATGGGGCCACTAAACCGTATGCGATGTAGGCTACATTCCACATAGCCACATGGCCGACTATGTGTCTGCCGGGAGAACAGTGAACTCTGTTGGTCATTGAAATAATTACTTGTAAAACTGCAGTGCCAAATCTTGACCGGTTTTTAGCAAATATGATATAATGAATATTTTCACACCAATGAACGACAATTTGAAGATGATTTATTGTAGGAATATATTTAATGGGGCCTCCGAACCTTGAAATTAACCGTTTTACATATGCATTCCACATAGCCACATGGCCGACAGTATGTCGTGGTATCAATCTCCGCCACCGCGCGCTCTCGTTGTTCCCGTCCCATCCATTTCCGTTTCATTGTTTCTGTCTCATCCATATCCGTTTCATTTTTCAAAATCACCCCCACAAAAAATATACAGATACCGAGTGGAAAGATGTCAACAATTGAATAGATATTTCATGATTTGTATTGATTGACGTAGTATTTTAAGAGTTATCTGAATTTATGTCATAAATATCTAGTAATTTCCCTTTCCATTAATACTTACAATCAATCCCTTAATATTGTGGATTTATCTGAGTGTCTCCCCCAGGGGCTCACATCTAGTGGGGCGTGGGTTGGCGACCACGGGGCTCCAGCTGAGTCCGGCATTGCTTCCACATACTTGTGCCGGGCTCCTCTCTGTCTTCTTTCCTGTCGACCTCCCTTGGTCAACTCTTGTTCTCTTCCGACCCCGACGGTATTAGGGTATCCGAGGCCTAGGGAGTCTCTTCCTTTCCCGCCTTAATTGGCCCTTGTCTCATCTTTTCTGATTCCCTCCTTCTGCGAGGGGTCAGCCTTATTTTTCTTTTCCTGTTATCTCCTGCCATCTGCTCAAGGCCCTCAAGGAGGCAGGGTGTGTGTAGCCCCACCACGTCTGGTGCACCCTAGATATTGCTACACCCTCAGGGGCTCATGGCTGGTGAGTTCAGGAGTTGGCGACCCCGAGGGATTCCTGAGCTGGGTCCGTTTTCCTCTTTTGTCCCTTACCTTTGGGGCGGACCCTCTCCTCTTTCACTTTCCTATCTGCCTTTCATGGCTCTCCTTCTTTCCAAGTCCCTCAATCCGCATTCTTCGAGGGTTGAGGGCATTTCTTTTCCTCCTGTCCTTTATTTGCCTTATTCTCCTTTAGTTTTCCATTTCTTCTTCTAGTATGTAGGTTAGTAGTTAGTTTTAGTTTTAAGTTTGCATTTCATTTTCATATTCACGATCACCCAAACCATCAGGGGCCGATAACCTAGATGTTAGGCCCCTTAAAACAACAATTATCATCATCATCATATCTGAGTGTCCTCCACAAACAGTATTTCACTTAGTGTTTCAAAGTTACCATTAGTGAAGATGGAACATTTATAATGTTGCATTAATATCAGTCTATCTGTAGGATGTCTACCAAAAAAACTAACAGATTTCCCTAAAAATTCCCTGTTTTGTTTTTTAGTTTTTTTTTAGGATAAATCAGAAAATTCCCTGAGTAACAGCAGCGGCCATGATAAAACAGAGTTTGCACTTAAAGAGCATTTCAGAAAGTGCCCAAACAATAAAGGGTAGCATGACAAAGTTGGAAAAGAAAAAAACAAAAAGAAAAATTGTTCTATATTTTGCCAATTTCTAAATTTTTCATCCAGAAATCTATCGTACTTGTGAGTATTAAAAGTAGCTCGTCAATAGTGATGATCTCAAAAATTACAGTTGTAGATTTATATACATAAACACAGTGCAAGAAATGAGAGCTTACTGATTTAATGTCAGTAAGAACAATCATCACCAGACTATACTTGAAAACGAATATATAAAATATTCTCGTAAGTCGCGAAAAGAATAGTGCAATTCGTTGAGGAATTGTGTAAGCAGTGGCGGCAGGCAGTTGATCACATTAATTTCTTCCCACACCTAATGATAACACTAACAAAACAAGTTACTTTTATATGAAATGAAAATATTGAGCTAATACTCTACGTTCTTGACACCGGATCCTAAGACTGCCCTCAACAGCTGTTTTTCCGAATTGTTAATACAACAATTACAGCACTGAGAACTTAAATTAGTTGCCGTTTTATCATTTTAAATGATCTTGTCGACTTCGTCGTTACGCTGGGGTCTGGCGTTACGTTACGGTGACGGGACGAAATGCACCCAGATGCACTGAGGTGTGTGACATCATAGTACTGCTTGGTGCACGTGTACCCCCGACAATCTCTACTTCGTTGGTATAAGACAAAAATCCCCGATTCTTGGATGTCACGGGTAATCTCGAGAACCACTGAATGGATTTTGATGCGGTTTTCTTCATTCAGTAAAGGATATCTCGAGGAAAGATTCTGTAGAAAATAATGTATGTATGATCAAAGGAAGCCAAGCAGTAACTATTTCAGTGAAAAAGTCGAAAACAAACTTGGCGTCCGTGCGCTTCTTAAGCTTACGCTGGGCAAACCGTTAAAAATATCAATATACTATGAGCGTAAGAATTGGTCAGCATGAAAAGTTCTACAAAAAAGTCCGCGAGAGCATATCTCTATCTTCAAAACATCGCCCACTATAAGTGTTTTAGACTGGATTGAAGGGGCACATCCCCGCGCGCTCTGGTAAGCGTGACGGCATCCCGTACGCTTGACATTGCTTTGCCCTTGGTTTGCACTTGCCGTTCTCGAGTAATTTGAAACAAGATAAGCAAGAAAAATATTATGCAGATAATTTTCTAACATGTCAAGAGTCTTTGGCTTCGAGCGAAGCGAGAAGCCTCCAGCCTTTCTAGCATTTTTCAGCATTTGTAGCACTTAAAATGATACAAAGTCTAGTCTTTCAGACTGACTGTCACTTTTTTACGTAGTGTCTAGGTCGACCATTAAATTAACCAACCCACGAAAAATTTCGGGTTTGTCGGATGAATCTGTTTTATGATGTCCTCGCATTGCGAGCTCAAGTTTACTAATTATGTAACCTTTTTTTAAACCTCCTCCTGGAACTGCCTAATTTTCAGCCTCCATGCACTGCCACCTGATTCTTTACCAATCATTACTATTGTTTATACGCTTTTCACTAGATTTGTTTTTTGTCTTTTACTTTTCTGTTCAAGTGTTTTAGGCCCGTAACCAGCTGATATCCACACCGAGATCAATAGAATTCAAAGCCAAATACAGTATGTGAAGAAAAAGAATGCATTTCTTTCCTCACATCACACAGCCAGTCTGCATGATTGTGCATGTGCGATTGAATTTTCTGGCATAACTAGCTTCACTTTTGCAAGGGTTCTGAACCTGTGAAATTATTAAATCAGGTTTCGGTGGTCCTAACCTTTTCAGTACCGTTCCAATCTACTCTCAAAAGAAAGATTTCCACTATTTAAAATAGAGTCCGCAAGATTCATTTTCAAAGGCAGAAACACTTAATCACAATGAGATGTAATTTTACACACAAAAAAAGATACGAGCCTTACAGTAGTCGCATATGATGTGTAACATTTGACATGTTATCCTACTCGTATACTACACAGCTTGGACATTCTTAAAATGTTAATTTACACTCCATTCTCATACTGGTACTATGATGAATGTATAGATTGAATTGGAGATATGCTACTGTCACATTTGTGGCACAGCGGTCAAGCTGTTAGTCTCTCACCAAGGTAGACCGGGTTTGATTCCCGGTCAATACATGTGAGATTTTCGAATTGAGATGCCATGTCCTGTGGTTCGCATTCCAAGTAAAAGGGAGAAACCGTGGATCATGATAGTGAGATTAACGGACACGCAAAACTACAAGCTTCCTTCGTTCCTTTTACATTAATAATTCATAATAACAAAGTGACACACAACGTCGACAGTACTCTCAAATAATGTGAGCACATTCCTCAGTAACTATAACAATCATTATTCTCAAGGCTCTCATACAGTTCATCGTAAACAATCAAAACATGGCTTCCTACAATCATGAAATGACCTAATCTCACATATGATGAAAATACAGCTTTTATTCCACTCATATAACAACATTCTGTTATGCATTTAATATTTGACTACTCACCCACAGCTTGACAATAATGCCGATTAGTTAAATGTCATTTGTCGTCTTTGTCCTACCCCATGTGAAATTCAACCTTGAACGTGAAGCTTCATAAACTGCTCAATGACAAATGAAAGTCGGTGAAACATTTGCCACTGTGCTCGTCAAACCAGTGCCTGCTAAATGCACTGCCTACTGTATTGCCATAACATTCTCGCGCTACAGAGCACACACTGCCTTGTTTCCAATACACACATTTTCAGTTCTACATTCAGCTGGCAGTGCGTCTTCACTTCCGTCCGATCCACTTCCGTTCGATCCACTTCCGCCCGATTCACTTCCGTCCCATTTTTCTGGCAGTGCGTCTTCACTTCCGTCCGATCCACTTCCGTCCGATCCACTTCCGCCCGATTCACTTCCGTCCCCAATTTTCAAAATCACTCCCACAAAACTATCCAGCAACCGAGCGGAAAGATGTTACACATCAAAAAAGACATTCAAGCCTTGAGTGTGATCACAACCTACCAGTTTCAACTCTCTAGAGCAGGGGTCTCCAAACTACGGCCCGAGGGCCACATCCGGCCCGCGGACAGATTTTGTCCGGCCCGCGGAGAGCTAGCATACTTGAAAACTCCTTTTAGAGAACATATTTTTTATAGCAAATTAAATTTAGTTTACTGAAGTATTCTAATTTTATGTTGAATAATTATTAATATGACATCTACATTGATATGGTCATGGGCTAACTACTCATAACATTGTTGTAGGCTTATTGTTATTGTTTTTGTGATAAGTTGGATAAAGAAACACAGAATTGTAATGAGTAAAGACATGTATAACATGCAGACATATGAAATACTAATGAGATTTATGTAATTGAGATTTTCCAATGACAATAGTTTGTAGTTGTGGACTAATTTTACTTGTACCAATTATTAAAAGAGATTTAAGATGCTCATCAGTTAATTTAGATCTGTAAACATTTTTTGTGTACTTCATTTTGGAGAAGGTCTTCTCACACAAATAAGTAGTACCAAAAACAGAAAACAGCCCACGAGCAAATTTATGCAAATTATCAAATTGTGTCAGTGGAAGACTCTTATAAAATTCCAACAAAGATGAGTTTTGATATTTGTTCTTAATTATATCACTGCACTGTAGTTCAATCATTTCCATTTGAAGTTCCGGGGCTATGGTTTCAATGTCAGTATCAAAAGGATCCTGAAAAATCTTAATTTGATTCGCAAAGGCATCGAAGTCCGAGAAACGAGTATCAAAATTTATTTTCAAAGCACTCAAAGTTTCGATTGCAAAATCGATAGGAAACTCAGTCTCAGTGGTGTGGCTGAATATTTCACATGTTTTAAAATATGAAAAACATTTACTTCGTAGTTGTGATTGAAACAGTATCAATTTCTTCCGGAATGATTTGATATTAGTGTATAAATCAGGAAGATGCTGGTTTTCTCCTTGCAATCTCAAATTCAGTTCGTTCACATGTTTTGTCAAATCAACATAGAATGCTAACTTCCACAGCCATGCGTTGTTTTGTAATTCAGTAAGAGGGCGATGCTTTTCATTCAAAAAAATTTCGATCACTGCTCGAAGTTCAAAAAAGCGCTGAAGGACTTTCCCACAACTAAGCCAACGTACGACAGTATGATGAGGTAAGTCATTTTCTCCAATCTATTCAATAAATTGTCGGAATTGTCGGTGATTCAGCCCAAAAGATCTCATAAAATTAACAGTTGATATGACTGGTTTCAGAACTTCAGACATATCCAAGCATTTTCCGCACAAAGACTGTTGATGAATGATACAATGTAAGACTAATGGTTTTGAACCTCCGTCATTTTCTACAGCCTTTGACACAAGAGCGACCACTCCTTTATCTTTCCCACTTATGTTTTTGACTCCATCAGTTGTAATACATTTCAAGTTTTTCCATCGAAGGTTCTTTTGATTAATGGCCATTTCAACTCCTTTAAAAATATCTGTACCAGTAGTTGTGCCATGAATACTATACATATCAAGAAGTTCTTCATGCACTTCATAGCTTTTATCTACTCCTCGAATATAAATCAACACCTGGGCAGTATCTGACACATCCGTTGACTCATCCAAGGCCAAAGAAAACCACTCAACATCTCCATTTTTGTCGAACAGTTGAGAGGATATATTTTCAGCGATGTTTTCTACCCTTCGAGCCACAGTGTTTGCTGATATACTGACAGTTTTTAATAAATTTACCTTTTCAGGGCACATTTCTTCGGCTGCTGCAATTATGCATTCTTTGATCATTTCTCCATCGGTGAATGGTTTTCCACGTTTTGCAATTTCAAGAGCCACACGAACGCTGGCACGAGTTGCAGCCTCTTGTTCGGTTTTGAGTTTTGAAAATGAAGATTGCTGCGATTTCAATCCGCGCTTCATAGCTTCGAATTTTTCTGTCCACAAACTTCCTGTATATTTTGAGTAATTTTGAAAATGTTTTGTTTCATAATGACGTTTAATGTTATATTCCTTGAGAACGGCTATGCTTTCATTGCAAATCAAACATAGCGCCTTGTTACTGGACTCAATTACGAAATACTGAATGTTCCACTCATCTTTGAATTTTCTGCATTCACTATCAATTTTTCGCTTCTTTTCCATACTACTAAATCACACACAAAAGCAACAATTCAAATCAAAATACTGTTACAAAGATGTCTTAAACTTAAACACGCACAAGCACGTTTTAAGGAGGTACGCACTATTTTATTTCACAACAGTGTCATAGGAACTGACTTGTGGTTGCGCAACTAGCCTTCTTATATATTCCAATTACTGCCATCTAGAAGTGAGTGGAAGACACCAGAACTCTCTCGAACCAACGAGATTACTCTGTACGTGCTATTAGCGCCATCTGTTAGCGATAGAAGGTACTACCTATTTCCGCTTGTGTCCACCAGATGTCGTGTCACGTTACTCCTCATGGCTCGTACTCTACGACTAATCTAGAAATTACAGATAATGACAAGAAAATTAATAATATGCAGTGTTGCCGTTTTGCGGACTTTAGTCCGATTTGCAGCCTTTTTTCAACGTTGCGTACTTTTTCGGACTTTTTTTTCATCAGTGGACTATTTCACTTTTTACCACCGGCAACAATGATAATATGGTTTTGGCCCTCGGAACTTACTGGAGTAATCAGTATGGCCCTAAGGCTGGAAAGTTTGGAGACCCCTGCTCTAGAGCACAGTCGCATTATTGTTATTATTATTATTATTATTATTATTATTAATATTATTATTATTATTATTATTATTATTATTATTGTTGTTGTTGTTGTTTTTGTTGTTGTTCGAGTATTCAGTCTTTTGACTGGTTTGATGCAGCTATCCTTGTCTCCCTGTCCTGAGATAATCGTTTCATCTCTACATAGCTACCACACCCTACATCCGAGGCAACCTGTTTACCATATTCTAACCTTGGTCTACCCCTACAGTTCTTGTCCTCGACCCTTCCTTCCATAACTAAGCTTGCTATTCTTGGGTGTCTTAGTATGTCTCCTGCCAACCTATCTCTTCTCTTCATTAACATTCGCCAGAAACATGTCTCCTCTCCCACTCGTCTTAATACCTCTTCATTTGTTACCCTATCGACCCATCTGATCTTCAACGTTCTCCTGTAACACCACATTTCATACGCTTCCGTTCTCCTCTTTTGTGCTGCACCAATAGTCCAAGTTTCACTTCCATATAGTGC
Organism: Meconema thalassinum; assembly: GCA_946902985.2. Classification (NCBI taxonomy): domain Eukaryota; kingdom Metazoa; phylum Arthropoda; class Insecta; order Orthoptera; family Tettigoniidae; genus Meconema; species Meconema thalassinum. Next base: position 93,182,974 of record OX336389.2, read on the forward strand.
CACGCTCCAGACAAAGGTTTTCCAAAATGACATCTGTTTTATTATTATTATCAAGTAAAGATAGGGAATCACGAGGATATCACTTTCACCTCAAGTACTTCCAAACCACAGCCGCACCTATAAATTAACAAGTAGTTCCGTGAAGAACTAAATATCCTATTTTCATAATTCCCACTGGTCTTCTCCATTAAAATTATCCTGCCTATTACAAGGATATTTCAAGCAATATACTAAATAGCTTTTGGTTCACGACCTTTGTCTCCACCAACACCATTGCAATGAGACGTTATGTGGTGGTATATTGAGCTTTCAATATCGGTAATTTACACTCCTTCCGCGAGATGGCATCTTTCTGTAACCAAGAATTAATTTTTGGAAACGTCAAATGCACGGCTTCTATGATTTACGAAAAATAAGCGACAGAATTCATTGCCATCAGATAAGGATTGTTATCAGTAGAGCTCGGATTTTTAGGTAAATAATATTTTTTTATGTAAATACATATTTTAAGCATTTTTCAATAAATACATAAATTCCTGCTTTTCACTTATTAGCACATAAAAATACCTAATATTTACATTTTTTTTTTAAATCAGTATGCTAGATCTTTCAGTTTATTGCATTTTTGTGCTGTGTTACTTCAACGGGGAAGAGCCTGTGAGCTATCTAACCTTCATGCAGAGCGTATGTCAGCTTGCAACTGTGTTATTCTTAACTTGTCGCCCCGTGCCACTCACTGTGGAAGCCGGGGATTTCCTTGTCCATAGCCATATTGTCCCATGTGCTAGAACACCTCCCCCCTCCTAGCTACCTGGAACCAGTGTCACTCTCATGCAGTTCATTTCGGGCACTATGAAGTGTAAGGCAGTTCTACGATGCCCAAAGTAAAAACAACTACAAGTTATCGTCTGCAGCAGTATGTTGCAGAATTTAAATATTATTTTAATTCTGATGGGACTGTACTGTTCTGCCAACCATGTGGGAAAGCAATCAAGACTGAACTGCAAGCTCAAGTTACACAACACCTCGAGGGCAAGACACATATTGCCGCAGTTTCGCGCCTTCAGAAGAAGTGTTTCACGATAATCGTCGGTCATTTGTGATGGACTTCCTGAAGATATGTCTCGTTGTGTATTGTAATGCTTCAGTAGTCAGTGAGACATAGCATAAATTGCATTCGTGAGTACTGCATATTGTTTATATTCACATCAATAAACTAAATTATAATTAAATATTTTTACTTTTTTGTCACATATTTCAGGTATTTTTAATACATAAAAAATAAATATTTTCCCGATTTTTAGCACCTAAAAATCCGAGCCCTAGTTATCATAGCCCAGCATACGAATCATCATTCCAAACGCCTGAATAATATACGAGAAATTAAAAAAAACTTTTAAAATTTCGAACTTGAAGTTTTGTAAAACAATTGAACACCATTGGATGTCTCTATACTAAGTTCTAAATAAAGATTCACTGTGCCGAGTGTCATTGCACTTGGGTGATTAGATCGCAAGAAACGTCATTTGCAATATTTGAAAATCACTTTGACTCCATGATGTTTTGTGTATTTCAGGATTAGAGAAAGTCACATATCTGTCCTTACTTAAGAGTCCTCTAACAAAAATTTCAGTTTGAATGCTTAAATAGTTTCGGAGATATTGAGAACCGGTGAAATGAATCGTATGGACGCCATGTGGGATTGTTTTATATATGTGCTGTAAAATTATATGCCAGTAGATGAAGATTATAATCGTGGCTCATTATACCAACATACATTTCTATCGCTTGTTTAGGACATGAGAAATGAAAACGTGATTTAAAAAAATTAGCACAGCCGCCATTGTGTGTGTTTGTGTGGGTGCGCGTCCGTGTGTTTCCCCCTAATAACTTCTAAACGGCTTGAGAGATTTCAATGAAACTCGGTAAAGTCGCAGTACTATTTCGGCCGACCCCGACCATGCCCTTCAAATTTTATTACGGCAGACCAATCCAATATGGCGGCTGTGCGAAATATGTCACCAGCATTCTATATCTCCGAAACTATTACTCATATCACCCTGAAGGATTGTACGGTGATAAAGGGCACTACATGACGTTCACCTCTTTGACTTTCAAAAACATGTTAACTACAATACGAGCATGGAGGCCAAGCAAATTTGAAACATTTAAATAGACTTTTCTCGCGATTTAACCATCCGAACGCAGTGAAACTTGGTACAGCAAATGACTAGACAAGTTGCAATGCACTGACATCTAATTTAGTTCAATTATTTACATAACCTCAAGATGGCGGCTGTGCGAAATTTTAAAATTAAGTTTTTATTTCCTGTGTTCTAATCATGCGATCGAAATCAACGTTTGAATAATGAACGTACACAATAATCCTCATCTAATAATACATAACTCTATGGCCTACATATTTTTAAATCCAACATGGCAACCATCCGAAATATTTAGATGGTTCTCAATATCTATTCATCTATGGCAGCAATGAAACTGAAATGTTGTATGTGTATAGAGGCTATAAACATAAGGTCGCCTATGGGACGTTCAATAACCTAGTGAGTACAAATCCAACATGGCGGCGACGCGAATTTTTAAATATACAAATGGACGTTTCTCGCGATTTAACCATCCGAGCGCAGTGAAACTTGGTACGGTATAATATACTTATATAAATTTTAATCCTCTGGCATCTGAAATGAAAATCCACAGCCTGCTTCCAGTCTCCGACCGGGTCAGGAATGGAATGAATGAAGCCCCCATCTAGCGGCGAGGATATGAACGTGCCGGCTGCCGAGGCCTGACGCACTCCTCTGGGACAATGATTAAATGCATGACAGATGAAATGAAATGATAGTGGAGAGTGTTGATGGAATGAAATTGTGACAGGGAAAACCGGAGTACCCGGAGAAAAACCTGTCTGCCTCCGTTTTGTCCAGCACAGATCTCACATGGAGTGACCGGGATTTGAACCACGGACCCAGCGGTGAGAGGCCGGCGTGCTGCCGCCTAAGCCACGGAGGCTCCCCTCTGGCATCTAATTCATTTAAATTATTTTTATAACCACAAGATGGTGGCTGAGCGAAATTTAAAAATCTCTTTTTTATTTCTTGTGTCCTAATCATGCGATTGAAGTTTGAATAAAGCCCTTACACAATAATTTTCATGTAACAGTACATAACTCTAAGGCCTATATATAAAAATCCAACATGGTGACCATCCGAAATATTTAGACGGTTCTCAATATCTACGAATCTATTACAGCAATCAAACTAAGGATTTGTATGTTGATAGAGGCAATTAATATAGGAAACATGAAAATAGGTTATTTAGTTCTTCACGGAGCTACTTGTTTTATAAATGAAAATAGGCTAAGAATAAGGTATGTAATGTGTAATGCTGTTGAGTATTAATATGCCAAAATTCACGAAAAACAGCCTGTTCAGAACCAGCGTCCATGTTTAAAATGCGACTGGCAGCGTGGCTCAGCGGTAACGTTTTCGCCTGCTGTGACCAAGGTTGCAGGTTCGAATCCTGGCGCAGTCAGTTGGCATATGATGGTGCGCAAATGCAAGGGAGCAAATGCAGTAGATTTACTGGCACGTTAAAGATCCCCTTCGGGGCAAAATTCTGGCAGCCCGGCGTCTCTAAATGCCACAGTAGATGAAAAGGACGAACACCAATAACATTAGTATGGCTTAAAATGGCGTAGTTGGTAGCATGCTGAGTTTCTATGCCCAAGATCGCGGGTTCAAACCCGGCCGAAATCGTCGGATTTTTAAGAGCGTAAAAAATCCCTCAGTATGCCTTCCGTCGGAGGGGAAGTAACGCCGGCGATCCCATGCCATAAATTTATGGCATGAAAAAGAACCTTCCACTAACTACAATTCTGGAAGCTAAAATTTGTAGGTTAATTTGATAACGCTATATAAGTTCCAACGTTCGCCACCAGGTGCTGACTGCGATGGCATTTAGTCCGCAGCTAGGTCTCATGGACGGTAGCATTTGGTAGCAAAAGTAGGAACTACTTAAAAAACTTAATCGTCTGCTGTCCTACCTGAAACACAGATAACACACACTAATACAGCCATCACAATTAACACCGGTCATCAGTCAAATTCTACACACACCTCAAGTACACGGGCCTACATGACCGTGTTGTCACAACCCCTAAACTAAAAAACCAACCAACATGGTTTAAAATGGGGTAGTGCTCAGAGTATTGTGAAATAAGGCAATATATGAGAATAATACCTGAAGATTTAATGGAAAGAGAAATGAGAGGGATATTTGGTGGATAATTGGAGGGTATAAGAACAAAGCATTGAGAGAAGTAGGAAAAGAAAACCAATGCCTACATGTTGGAAAGTTCAGTGGCGTACGGAGGATATCCTTCTGGGGGGCTTCATTAATATAGTAGGGTAATTGTGTACATTAGTAAAGGGGCAGATGGCCTTGCTGTTCCGCCTCTTAGAACGACAGTCATCATCATCCATAACTAAAATGATATTTCGATTGACATTCTTTAAAAAAAACGTTGTCTTTGCATGAAAACTATTTTAGGCCTCATTATTTTCTCATCACAATAAAAAAAAATGAATACAAATCTAAAATAGGCCTATATGGAAAACAGTAACCAAATACAGTAATACAACTGAAATATACAGTCATGTCCATACGTGGTTGCTTATGATATTGATATTACAGGGTTTGGCCTGAAAATAGTGGGACTGAGTCAATTTAAAAAAATGTATTGACAGAAATTATACATATGCTCAATATTCTTCAAAGTAGGACCCTTCTGCATCCACACACCGCTGTCAGCGAGATTTTCAACCCTCGTACGCATTCAGGAAGGTGGCAACCGCAATGCTGTCGAGCTCCCTCGTCACGGTCTGTTGCAACGCTTCCACGGAGCCGTGACGATGTCCTTTTAGTGTGGTCTTGAGGTGGGGGAAGAGGATAAAGTCTGCTGGGGCAATGTTGGGACCGTAGGTAATCTGTGCCGTGGGCAGTCTATCCGTCTGCGCGGGAAAAATCCAGTCCGACTACTTTCAGGACAGACTTTGTATGTGAGAGAAAATAGTACATTATGCAACGAGCCTATAATGGCTATAATTAAGACACGAGTATTTTTTATAAAACGAGCGTATGCGAGTTTTATAATTTCCATACGAGTGTCTTAATTACCATTATAGGCGAGTTGCATACGACTGTTTATGTTCGACGATAATTATAACTTTATTATATGTTTTAACATAAATATTCATAAATATCTGTTGAGAGTCAGCTACTGGAATGTTGTGATCGCAGAGCGAGCGTTGGGTGTTATACCTTCGTCTTTCAAGAGCTTTGAACGGCCGACGCATGCGCTCTGTGGGCTTGCAATGCCATATGCAGCCATATGTTTACATCAGCCGTCCCTCAGTAATATTGTCACCGCAGTCATTTGAAGACAATGCGCTGTGTAGAAATTAGTGTTAGTGATTTTAAGGTACTGTGCTATTTCTTGTCTCATATTCGCCAGTTTATTTACGCGAACATATGGACGGTGGGTATTCCATGTCGGTAATTTATTATAGTTCGATGTTGTGTTTATGTCCGACATGTTGGATTTTGAGCGCATGCGCGAAATTATCGTTACCTAATTGGTCAATGAACGAGCTCTGATTGGCTGGAGAAACTGTATCGTAATGAAAAACGGTGTTATAATGACCATCATTATGATACAGTTTTCAAACACATAATAGTGAGGGTCGAACATAAATAATATTCTGCTCTCCATGTCCTTACTATTGACTCTATCTGTATCATGTATAGCAATAAATTGCAGAAACTCCTCATGTACCGATTTATCTTTAATGAAACGGGCACACACAATTAAAGCAACCCGAAACGACGTGAAAAAAGTTACCAATCGCACTGAACCACTAGCTCCAATTCTGAAAGAGTCATTCTCGCTGCGAGTAGAGTGCAGGATATTTACCAAGTGATGAACGTGATCACTTTTAAAATATATACAGGAGTTAAGACGCCTCACTGGCGGTAGTGTAAATCAAGTGATAGATGGGACAATATAAAGATTCAAGTAAAGAAATGTCTCTGGGGAGGGGAGTTAAACACTAAGCCCCCCTGTCAGTGGGCCACTGGGAAAGTTATGGATGATGATGATAATTGTTGTTTTAAGGGGCCTAACATCGAGGTTATCGGCCCCTAATGGTTTGGGTGATAGTGAAAGATGCCATGAGAATGAAAACTATAACTAATACTAACTACAGACTTGCATACTAGAACAAGGAATGGTAAACAAATAAAGGATAAGGCAAATACAGGACAGGAAGAAAAGAAATGCCCTCGGCCCTTGAAGAATGAGGACTGAGTGACTTGGAAGGAAGGAGAGCCATGAAAGGCAGATAGGAAAGGGGAAAGAGGAGAGAGCCCACCCAAAAGTCAGAGGATAAAGGGGACAAAACGGACCCAGCTCAAGAATCCCTTGGGGTCGCTAACTCCCAAACTCACCAGCCGTGAGCCCTTGAGGGTGTAGCATTATCCAGGGTGCTCCAGAAGTGCTGGGGCTACATACACCCTGCCTCCTTGAGGGCCATGTGCAGAAGGCAGGAGATAATAGGAAAAGAAAAAGAAGGCTGACCCTCGAAGAATGAGGGTATCAGGAAAGATGAGACAAGGGCCAATTAAGGCGGGAAAGGAAGAGACTCCCAGGGCCTCAGATACCCTAATACCGCCGGGGTCGGAAGAGAACAAGAGTTGACCGAGATAGGTCGACAGGAAAGAAGACGGAGAGGAACCCGGCACAAGTAAGTGGAAGCAATGCCGGACTCAGCTGGGGCTCCGTGGTCGCCAACCCACCTCCCACTATATGTTAGCCCCTGGGGGGAATAGGGAAGAGAGGAAGCCAAGTAGATTAGCGAAACCATTCAATGTTATCAGGTGAATATGGGATAGATGAGAAACACAAAAAAATGTATGTGGGGCAAATATACGGGTACAGGAGATGATACCCTAAACAAGATGTTCAGTAAAGAACACATAGCCTTCTTTCTCCTAAATGCATGGGTATTGTTAATAATCGTTGTCCTTTTCAAGGAGTATAATTGAATGCTGATTGTAGTAGCTTGTTGAAATACAACGTGCTATACGGATATTAAACATGAATATGTGGTGCTCTTTGCTAGTGCTACCTCTGTAAACAATTTCATTCAATTTGGTTTCACCGTGTTTGAATTGATATGGGGAATCGATCTGCACACATACATGGCCACTGTCTGCAAACTATTGGGCTGATGACATTGTAGTTCAGTCAAAAGATGCTTCCCACAAAAAGGTATGTTGTTGCAAAATTTGGTAGAGATCAAATGATTAGGTTGGTCGTAAATTGATTTAAACTTTTAACATTTGGGTGGCCACCATTCCGTTTCCGTCAAGATGGCGGCGATATAAAACAAGACACTGAGGTGCCCTTTGCTAGTGCTACCTCTGTACTAAATTTCGTTCAATTCGGTTTTACCATGTTTGAATTAATAGGGGGAAATCGATTTGCACACATACATGGCCGCCATCCGCAAACTATTGGGCTGATGACCTTGTAGTTTCATCAAAAGATTCTCTATACATAAAGGTATAATGTTGCAAAATTTAGTAGAGATTAGATGATTAGGTTGGTCGTAATTTGATTCAAGTTTTTAACATTTGGGTGGCCGTCATTATGTTTTCGTCAAGATGGTGGCAATATAAAACATGACACTTGAGTGCCCTTTGCAGGTGCTACCTCTGTACCAAATTTCGTTCAATTCGGTTTCACCGTGTTTGAATTGATAGGGGGAATCGATTTGCACATATACATGGCCGCCATCTGCACCCTATTGTGTTGATGATCTTGTAGTTTGGTCAAAATATGCTTCCCACATAAAGGTATGTTGTTGCAAAATTTTGTAGCGATCAGGTTATTAGGTTGGTCGTAATTTGATTTAAGCTTTTAACATTTGGGTGGCCGCCATTACGTTTCGTCAAGATGGCGACAATATAAAACATGACACTGAGGTGCCCTTTGCTAGTGCTACCTCTGTACCAAATGTTAATCAATTCGGTTTACCGTGTTTGAATGGGGGGGGGATCGATTTGCACACATACATGGCCACTATCTGCAAACTATTGGGCTGATGACATTGAAGTTCAGTCAAAAGATGCTTCCCACAAAAAGGTATGTTGTTGCAAAATTTGGTAGAGATCAAATGATAAGGTTGGTCGTAATTTGATTTAAACTTTTAACATTTGGGTGGCCACCATTCCGTTTCCGTCAAGATGGCGGCGATATAAAATAAGACACTGAGGTGCCCTTTGCTAGTGCTACCTCTGTACCAAATTTCGTTCAATTCGGTTTTACCGTGTTTGAATTGATAGGTGGAATTGATTTGCACACATACATGGCCGCCATCTGCAAACTATTGGGCTGATGGCCTTGTAGTTTTGTCAAAAGACGCTTGCCATATGAATATATGTTGTTGCACAATTTGGTAGAGATTGGATGATTAGGTTAGTCGTAATTTGATTTAAGTTTTGAACATTTGGGTGGCCGCCATTATGTTTCCGTCAAGATGGCGGCGATATAAAACATGACACTGAGGTGCCCTTTACTAGTTCTACCTCTGTACCAAATTTCGTTCAATTAGGATTCATCGTGTTTGAAATGACAGGTGGGGGGAGACATACATTCAGAGTACACACACACTCACACGCAGACAGACACACAATTTTTGGCCCTGTAGTGATCTCATAAAGTCTACTTTCATTTTTTGCAACAATCGAAAGTAGGTTAAAAATAAAACTTAGTTTAAGTCCAGGAAACCCTCTCTGTACCAATTAGAATAAGATAGAACATACATGATAGCCGTCATTAATATTACATTATCTACAATACATAAGCACTGTACCTCAGAACCAATATACAGAGAGTTTAGTTTGTATGTAACGGAGACCCTCGCTTGCCCGCTCGCCCGTGGCGCGAGCCTGTCTCCCGCCACGCACTTTGCCGTTATGCGGCGCCTGCGCAGCACCGAGTCATTGAGTATAGGAATTTGTACTTACCTAGTTCACAACTGGTGCTGAAAATATTCGCCATTCACTGCTACACATCGTTGGCACCTTTTTATGAAACTGGCATTTACTCTCTGAAGTTCCTCAGCACCGATTGACTGTATTTCAGCTGTAATATAGTCTTTAAGCTCATTTATAGTGTGAGGGTTTCTCGCATACACTCTATTTTTAAGCGTCCCCCACAAATAAAAGTCACATGGTGATAAGTCTGGGCTTCGCGGGGGCCACACGTTCCGACTTATAATCCTCGTACCGAAAATACGACGCAATTCTGTCATGGATGCTTCGGCAGTGTGAGCAGTGGCAGAATCTTGTTGACAGTAATTTGACAATCGCTCTCCGTAAGTCAGTTCGTCAAAAAATTGGTCAAGGATCACATTGAAGTACAAATTAAAGTACAAATTCCTATACTCAATGACTCAGTGCAGCGCAGCGCCTATTAACGGCACAGTGCCTGGCGGGAGACAGGCGCGCAACGCGGGCGAGCGGGCAAGCGAGGGTCTCCGTTACATACAAACTAAACTCTCTGTATTAGCAGGTATCACTTAAGTACAGTACAGCCGTCGAGTGTCCGGCTCTGACATTTCTCATGAGGGAGGGGACAGCGTTGCCGGTTGTGTACCGTGGAATATTAAACAGCGTGGACTACATAAAATATTTCACATGTTTTTAAATGAATTCTGACGAACCGCTGACCATATTACTAAAGTAATATAATTACACACAGTTAACCGGTAAGTGTGCACACACAACACAATAAAACAACAAACCTGTACCAGCACAAAGAGCAACAGATGAGAGCCCTTGCAACATCGAGCTAAATTTAAAGACCGGCTTACCGGGAAAGCCGCTGATTGGTAGTCTACAGGTGACAACATTCTTCATGAGAGTAAGCGACTTCACCAACATAGGCGGGATTCCACTGCGATCGAAGAATTTAGGTTTTGTAACCGCAAAATGTCGAAATAACGAAATGATGCATAACAATGCAAATACTGTAGGGTGTGGGACTTCCACGTTACATAGTGAAGACGCTAGAGAAGAATTACACTGATGGAAAGTTTGAAGCTTCTATTAACTGCTTCTCACTGCCTTGGGATGGCTATATTGTTCTCTTTACCCCTCTTCTCCCACCATCGCCAAACGTCAAAGCCGGACACTCGGCGGCTGGACAGTAATAGTTTAAGACATTTTAATAGCGAAATTATATTTTTGGTTTCATGACATATTTTTTTATTCATGTCGTTTTTCTTTAGTCGGTTTTACCCTCCAGGTTCGGCTTTTCCCTCGGACTCAGCGGGGCATCCCACCTTTATCGCCTCCAGGGCAGTGTCCTTGAGCTTAAAACATCGGGTTGGTGGATACAACTGGGGAGGAGGGACGAGCACCTCGCCCAGGCGGCCTCACCTGCAAAGCGAACAGGGGCCTTATGAGGGATGGGAAGATTGGGAGGGATAGGCAAGGAAGAGGGAAGGAGGCGGCCGTGGCCTTACGTTAGGTACCATACCAGCATTTTCCTGGATTAATAGTGGGGAAACCACGGAAAACCAATTCTAGGATGACTGAGGTAGGAATCGAACCCACCTATTTTCAGTTTTGCCTCACGAGGCTGAGTGTACCCCGTTCCAGCCCTCAGACTAGAATTAAATTTATTGGCAGAGCCGGGAATCGAACCCGGACCTCCATGATGACAAGCCTAAAATAAATGGCGAATACACAATTTAGACTAACACCTTTCAACTGGGGCTGTACATTTTCGAACACTCGAATTTGGAAATATTTGCATTAGTGATAAAACCCAGCTATTCAGTCAATAATCGAATGATTCGACGAACAAGTCGAATTCTTCAAATGTTCGATTAATTATAACAAACATAGATACAAAGAGAAGAGAAAGCATAAAGGGGAAAAGAAAGAAAGAAAGAAAGAAAGAGATAACAAATGATGCTTATTTAGACTGATATTTATTTATAGCAAGCTGTACCCAGCATGCGTAGCAATGCCAATCAAAGAAAATGTTGGCGCTGTAATTTTGTCTCTTGAAGTGCTTTTGGATACTCAATATATTTTTCAATTTCCGTTAACTGCCTCTAAACTATCGTAAAATGGATTTACTAATTTAGAAACATTCGTGGGAGCCTGCACAACAACTCACCAATGTTTCATCGCAATCGGATGAATGGCAAATGAACGGATACAGGATTTTGTTTAAACGATTCGTGCGCTGTCACTCATTTGTTGAATCTACTCGTGCACTACCTACTGTGAAATGGATTTACTAAGTTAGAAATCTTCACGTAAGTGTACACAACAACTCGTCAAAGAATCATCGCAATCGGATGAATGCCATATGAAGTCATACGGGATATTGTTTAAACGATTCGCGGTCCGTCAGTCATTTGTTGAATCTATTGTGCGCTGCCTATTGTAATATGGATTTACTAAGACAGAAACCTTCCTTGGAGTTTACTCAACATCTCACCTAAGTTTCATCGCTATCAGATGAATGGTATATGAACGCATAGGAGACAAACACACACACACAATCACGTAACATTCATTTTTAAATAGAGAGAATAAAGCCCGGAAGTTCATGCAAAATCATATGTTTGCATATTTATGCATATTTTGATTATTTTGGCACAATGCATCATATTTTCCTTCTTTTCCTTTGTAAGTGCATATCTCAGCTTGAGAAGGGCGTATATTCTAATCTTCTGTTGCTTTGAAGCGCTTTCTGTTACTTCATGTTCTTAAAGTCATATATTTCGATTCGGACACCGAGAGTATCACAGAATAATACTCAATAGTCGAATTGGAGAATATTCGAAGTACAATAGTCGAATTAGCGAATATTCGAAGTACAATAGTCGTATTGGCAAATATTCGAAGTACAGTAGTCGAATTAGCGAATATTCGAAGTACAGTAGTCGAATTGGCGAATATTCGAAGTACAATAGTCGAATTGGGGAACATTCGAAGTACAGTAGTCGAATTGGCGAATATTTGAAGTAAAGTAGTCGAATTGGCAAATATTCGTAGTACAATAGTCGAATTAGTGAATATTCGAAGTACAATAGTCGAATTGGCAAATATTCGAAGTACAGTAGTCGAATTAGCGAATATTCGAAGTACAGTAGTCGAATTGGCGAATATTCGAAGTACAATAGTCGAATTGGGGAACATTCTAAGTACAGTAGTCGAATTGGTGAATATTCGAAGTACAGGAGTCGAATTGGCGAATATTCGAAGTACAGTAGTCATATTGGCGAATATTCGAGGTACAGTAGTAGAATTTACGAATATTCGAAGTACAGTAGTCGAATTAGCGAATATTCGAGTTACAGTAGTCGAATTAGCAAATATCCGAAGTACAGTAGTCGAATTGGCGATTATTCGAAGTACATTAGTCAAATTGGCGAATATTCAAAGTACAGTAGTCAAATTGGAGAATATTCGAAGTACAGTAGTTGAATTGGCGAATATTCGAGGTACAGTAGTCGAATTGACGAATATTTGAAGTACAGTAGTCGAGTTGTGCGAATATTCGAAGTACAGTAGTCAAATTGGCGAATATTCGAAGTACAGTAGTCAAATTGGCGAATATTCGAGGTACAGTAGTAGAATTTACGAATATTCGAAGTACAGTAGTCGAATTGGCGAATATTCGAAGTATAGTAGTCGAATTGGCGAATATTCGAAGTGCAATAGTCAAATTGGCTAATATTTGAAGTACAGTAGTCGAATTGGCAAATATTCGATGTACAGTAGTTGAATTGGCGAATATTCGCGGTACAGTAGTGGAATTGACGAATATTCGAAGTACAGGAGTCGAATTGGCGAATATTTGAAGTACAGTAGTCGAATTGTGCGAATATTCGAAGTACAGTAGTCAAATTGGCGAATATTCGAAGTACAGTAGTCAAATTGGCGAATATTCGAGGTACAGTAGTAGAATTTACGAATATTCGAAGTACAGTAGTCGAATTAGCGAATATTCGAGTTACAGTAGTCGAATTAGCAAATATCCGAAGTACAGTAGTCGAATTGGCGATTATTCGAAGTACATTAGTCAAATTGGCGAATATTCGAAGTACAGTAGTCAAATTGGAGAATATTCGAAGTACAGTAGTTGAATTGGCGAATATTCGAGGTTCAGTAGTCGAATTGACGAATATTTGAAGTACAGTAGTCGAGTTGTGCGAATATTCGAAGTACAGTAGTCAAATTGGCGAGTATTCGAAGTACAGTAGTCAAATTGGCGAATATTCGAGGTACAGTAGTAGAATTTACGAATATTCGAAGTACAGTAGTCGAATTGGCGAATATTCGAAGTATAGTAGTCGAATTGGCGAATATTCTAAGTGCATTAGTCAAATTGGCTAATATTTGAAGTACAGTAGTCGAATTGGCAAATATTCGATGTACAGTAGTTGAATTGGCGAATATTCGAGGTACAGTAGTCGAATTTACGAATATTCGAAGTACAGGAGTCGAATTGGCGAATATTTGAAGTACAGTAGTCAAATTGTGCGAATATTCGAAGTACAGTAGTCAAATTGGCGAATATTCGAAGTACAGTAGTTGAATTGGCGAATATTCGAGGTACAATAGTCGAATTGACGAATATTTGAAGTACAGTAGTCGAGTTGTGCGAATATTCGAAGTACAGTAGTCAAATTGGCGAATATTCGAAGTACAGTAGTCAAATTGGCGAATATTCGAGGTACAGTAATCGAATTTACGAATATTCGAAGTACAGTAGTCGAATTGGCGAAAATTCGAAGTATAGTAGTCGAATTGGCGAATATTCGAAGTGCAATAGTCAAATTGGCTAATATTTGAAGTACAGTAGTCGAATTGGCAAATATTCGATGAACAGTAGTTGAATTGGCGAATATTCGAGGTACAGTAGTCGAATTGACGAATATTTGAAGAACAGGAGTCGAATTGGCGAATATTTGAAGTACAGTAGAGTAGTCGAATTGGCGAATATTCGAAGTATAGTAGTCGAATTGGAAAATATTCGAAGTGCAATAGTCGAATTGGCAAATATTTGAAGGATAGTAGTCGAATTGGCGAATATCCGAAGTGCAATAGTCGAATTGGCGAATATTCGAAGTACAGTAGTCGAATTATTCGTCAAGTCAACCCCTGGCACTATACAGCCCATGACGGGCTAAGGCCGACCAAGCGACCGATGCCCAGCCATTTGGCCTGCAGATATTGGGGTGACGCGTGATCAGCGCGTCGGGTCCCCTGGTATTCGTGATCGGGGCGCTGTCTCACTGTCAGACAGCTACTCAATTGTCCTCACGAGGCTGAGTGCACCCCGTTCCAACCCTCACGTCAGTTTTAAAATCCCTGACGGAGCCGGGGATCGAACCCGGGGCCTCCGGGTGAGAGGCAGGCGCGCTACCCCAACACCACGGGGCCGGCTCGAATGAATCGTAGATTCTATTAATATGCACAGCCCTGCTGCTCACCGTTACACTAGAAGTGACTCATACTGCGTATATTTTACCTTTCAAGTCCTAAAATACGTTTCTAATACGGTAACATACCGTATATGAGTAGTCCATTATCAAAACTGATTATCTGACATTTTGTGGGAAATTGAGTTACACATGGCAGACGATCCGTCACAAGGCCAGCTTCAACATAATGATCAGTGTCGAAACTTCTTATTCCCACAGTTGTTGGAAGATTGTAAATTCCGTTTCGGTTACATAACTGCTCATCTGAATCATTGTCTCGGTTACAGAACTTATCTTTTACAAAATGTAGATTTTGTTTTCAAAACTTACCATCAGCTGAATAATTTTTAATGAATAAGGTTGAGCACGGAAACAAAATTAATCATTGTCGTAGTCGAATTAACATCATACTCTGAACTAATTGAAGAAAAGCGTTATTGTTGATCCTTGAAGAATATGGAACTGTCATACAGATAAAAGATGTTGAGTTGTTCGATTGGAAAACAGCAGTTAATGATGTGATAAAGCCACCGTGCAAGTGGCACTTCAAATTTTCTGAAACTAAACGCTTTATTCTAACTAGAATTAACGGAAAGATTTTAGTGAGAGGAGAAAGGGCTTACATGGCAGACTTCAATCAACTGAAGAGCATTTGCAAACCATGTAGAACAAAAATACTGACATCAAACTTTTGCCGATTGCATTAGGATCGCAACCGAATCCAAAAAAGTGCAAGATGTGGGAAAACTACTTTCCAAACACTACGATGATGAGTGGCGAGATCTCCAGCAGCTCTCCTTCTGCAAACGTGCCCGGAATGTCTTTACTGGGGAAATAGCAGAAGGTGAAGTGGAAGAAGAAAGGGAAATGTCAATGGGCTCAGAGAGTGACCTCATTGTTTGAATAGGAAGGACGTAAACAATGCTACAGTAAACCATAAAGTGCGATATTTTAAGCCTGATACATGATTATGTTGATCATATTTCAAAACAGCAATATTCGTTTACTATTATTATTTTAACCGAACCAGTAGTCAGGAAAAGTGATGTTACTGATGTCGTCTTGGCGTTTCTATTGTTATGTTGACTTCTCGTGTGTTGTTATGATGTTTCTAGTGTTATTTTGTAGTTCCTTCTATGTTAGTAACAATATAAGGCTTTTTTGCAGTACTGAAACCTATTTGCGAAAATCAGTTTAGAGTGAGTTACGGCAACAAAACTAATCAAATTATATTTACTGTTACGTCTTCATATATAAATTCAAATTCTCACCCATTTCCTTCAATTTTCTTAAGGTGAAATTAAGGGACACACTATGTTGAACCACCCTGAAGATAGAAATACAATTTATTTCAATCTCGCATTATGACTGTTCTCTAAATAAGTTTTTTGACACTCTGTAAAATTTCAAAAATATCAGATGATCAGTTTTGATAATGGACTACTCAATATGTATCACCGGTAGGGTCAATGATACACTGCACGCAAACAGGGTCACCGAGCAGGTTTACAAACAGAACTCGAACACGCAGGCGCCAAAACTTCCAAAGCAAAGCAAACATGGAGGCAGAGTTACCTTTACCCAGTTTCAGAACTTCAGAGAACCTTTCTCTAATTAGACCTACACACGATACAGTACAGATGCACTAACGCAACAATAAGTTCACAATGTTTGATTGCATGTATAATGTTGACTTTCCTCCTTGCATACACATAACAGATGCTTCATGTAGTACTTTGGTGACTAATTTTGTAGACTGGAAACATGTGATGGCCAGTGGCGTACGTAGGATTTCACTCTAGAGGCGCTCATTCATACAGTATGGTAGTTAAGTAGGCCTACATTATTACAATGACATTGCGATTATTATTCATAAAAGGCATTAACTAAATAAACATTCTCTTTTCATGAAATCCATTTTAATTGTATCTTCCAGCACAGTAAAAGAATTGAAAAAATCATTTCTTTAATATGGAACACAGTAACAAAATACGAGGACTGTTTATTTTTTATTTTTTCAAGTTCTGATGGACTGTATAAAAATAACAGAATGACATACCAAACTGATTTTACTACTAAATGTTCGCTTGTTTTATTCTTATGTCTCAACATAATCGCCAATACGATTGAAACATTTGTCGTATCGTTACACCAGCTTTCCAATTCCCTCGGCAATAAATTCTGCCGCCACTGAGATGGGTACGTCTGGACAGTCTCCTGAAGTGTTTCCTTCTTGGCGAGGCGTTGCCGCCAACCATACCTTCAATTTTTTTTATACAGTCCATCGGAACTTGAAAATAAACTCGTATTAAATACTGAAATGTGCAGTAGTATCATCATGTCTATACGTGACTGCTTATAATATTGATATTATCTGGGAGGGAAATATTGTTTTGCTCTCAATGATCATACTGCCACATTGACTCTCAAAATCTGCCTATCATGGTGGCATTATCTCCAACATTGATAGCAATTAATTACAGAAGCTCCTCATGTATCAAACCATCGTTAACGAAACGGACTAACAGTGACACAGATATGCACATTTAAAGCAGCGCGAAGCGATAAAATGAGACCGATCGCTCACTTTAACAGCAAAATTGATCCATGGTTAGCTCCACCACTGGAGGAGTCTCGCTGCTGCGAACAGAGTGTAGGCCATTTACCAAGTGAACAACGCGATCACATTTAAAATATACACAGGAGTAAAGAAGCCTCATTAGCTGCAATGTAAAACAGGTGACGGATGGGATAAGGATTGAAGTAAACCAATGTCTCTGCGAGGGGGTTAAACCCTCCACCCCCACCCCCCCTCGTAGGTACGCCACTAGTGAGGTGTAGGGCTCGGATTTTTAGGTAAATAAGTATTGTTTATGTAAATGAAAATGAAAATCCACAGCCTGCTTCCAGTCTCCGACCGGGTCAGGAATGGAATGAATGAAGCCCCCATCTAGCGGCGAGGATATGAACTGTGCCGGCTGCCGAGGCCTGACGCACTCCTCTGGGGCAATGATTAAATGAATGACAGATGAAATGAAATGATAGTGGAGAGTGTTGCTGGAATGAAATTGTGACAGGGAAAACCGGAGTACCCGGAGAAAAACCTGTCTGCCTCCGTTTTGTCCAGCAAAGATCTCACATGGAGTGACCGGGATTTGAACCACGGACCCAGCGGTGAGAGGCCGGCGCGCTGCCGCCTAAGCCACGGAGGCTTCTCGTTTATGTAAATACATATTTTAAAAGTTTTGTCTATAAATATATAAATTCCTGCTTTTCACTTGTTAGCACATAAAAAGACATATTATTTACATTTTTAATCAGTATGATAGATCTTCCAGTTTATTTTATTTTTGTTCTGTGTTACTTCAACGGGGAAGAACCTGCGAGCTATCTAATATTCATGCAGAGCGTATAATCATCAGCTTGCAACTGCGTTTTTCTTATCTTGTCGCCCCGTCCCACTCACTGTGGAAGCCGGGGATGCCTACAATAAAAGCAACTACAAGTTATCGTCTGCAGCAGAATTTAAAGATAATTTTACTTCTGATGGGGGCGTTCTGTTCTGCCAACCATGTGGGAAATCAATCAAGGCTGTACAGCGATCTCAAGTTACACCACACCTCGAGGGCAAGAAACATATTGCCGCAGTTTCGCTCTTTCAGAAAAAGTGTTTCGCGATAATCCTAGGTCATTTGTGATGGACAACCTGAAGATGTATCTCGTGTGTTGTAATTCTTCAGTAGTCAGTGAGGCGTAGCATAAATTGCATTCGTGAATACTGCATATTGTTTATATTGTCATTTTAATAAACTGAATTATAATTAAATATTTTTACATTTTTTGTCACATATTTCAGAAATATTTAATACATAAAAAATAAATATTTACCCGATTTTTAGCACCTAAAACTCTGAGACCTAGTGATGTGTATGAAATATCTGCCCTCTACCGCTCACGGCCAATCCGATAGTCGCAGCTCTGCTGTGACCGAGGCTAAGAGATTACCCCTATGTCACCTCACCCCGCTCAAATGCAAGGGATGGTGTTTATCAGCGGAAGTATGATGTGGCAACACTGTAATGGCAGGGATTGTAATTCATCCAGCACTTTGTTACCATGTGCTGTGCAAGTGCACAGTAAATCCGTAGATCAGTTTGGTCGCGACATAAGTTAAGCATCATTATGTATTGACTAGAGTAGTGCCCGGCTTCACCCGGTGGATTTATTTGTTTTATGGATGATAATGAATACTACTACAGAACTGGAGCGCTCAAGGATGAGGATCGGAAAGCACCAACGCTTATTGCAGCTGATAACCTCACCTCAGTGTACTGCACCAACACCATCGCCCTTATACAGAGGCATACATGATGATGTCATGATGATAACTGTTTTTAAGGGGCCTAAGAAATCTTTTCGCACTAATTACTCCCCGTGACTTCAATTTATAAGCAGCTCGCAATTCTGCACCAGAACATTGGTAGGGACGACGTGATGCAGCCCGCATTGCCAGGCAACAATAGACTTACGTATTATTGAAGCTGTTCGGGAGCACTTGTTCTTCCGACTTACTGAACAAAAATCAATCTTTAAGGTTACCGGTACCTGAGAAGTGTAGCCTAATGCTGCATAGCCTAAACTATTCCTCTTGAATCTGGCTATCATATACAAGTTCCAGAGATTAGCGCGTTTAAACACACAAACAAACTTTTCAGCTTTATTATATTAGTATAGGGCTGTCAATCGATTAAAAATTGTCGATTAATAGAACTTTAGTCGACTTCACACAGTATCAGTTCGAGAAAATAACCGTTGAATGTTACATTTTAAAATGATTACAATTCCATTTCCTGTTAGGAAGATATAACTTTATATTTTAATTGCATTGGTGGCGTGTAACTAAAAAAATAAATAAATTCAAAGGATTTTAAGTTAATAATAGGCCTGTTATTTTAAAAGAAATATTTTAATATTGATTGTTTAATGACACAAGAGTTTGAAGTTCACAGTTACTTACAGTCACACTTCTTTGCTCCAGGACTTCAGAAATGTCAGTAATTTGACATCCTCAGAACTAAGGACTGCCCTTCTCTTAGTAACAATATTTCCAGCTTCCCTGAACACACTCTCACACGGAAATGAAGTAGTTGGAATGCAAAGCAATTTTTTCACTATGCGTGCGAGATGTGGAAGTTGGACTGAATGTCTTTTCCACCATTGTAGAGAGTTTGCGAAGTCATCTTCTAGATATTATCGCTTTTATCTTTCTGAAGCAAAGGCATGTGCATCAGCTGACTTTAGCGACCTGTCAATCTTACAATAGCTGATGCTAGCACGCCAAATGGCAAATAGTAATACAATACACAGGTTTTGTGATACTCAAAACTTACTTTTCCTACACCACACTACTATTTTTAATCGATTCGATTAGTCGACTAAAGCACATTGATCGGTTAGTCGTATTTTAGATTAATCGGTTATTCGGTCCGACTAATCGATTATATCGACAGCTCTAGTAGAATAATAATGTGATTGCGATTCAAGTAGGATGCAAGGATTTTAGTGGAGGGGTACGACCTCCTTGAGCTGAATGTGGAAGCAGATATATTTTCTTAAGAGTAGCAGTTGTTGTTTTTGTTGTTGTTTCATTTGAGGGGCTTGGACATCGCAGTCATCTAGCCCCGTATACTTGAGTGAATGTGGAATTCTTGTCTGATTAACTGTGTTATTGTGACTGTGATGACAGTTTAGTGTGTATATTTGTAATGCTGGTTAGGATTGGGAAGGAAGCGGCCATGGCATTAAGTTAGGAACCAAAAAAGGAAGCTTGTAGTTTAACGTGACCGTTAATCTCGAGATCATGAGCCACGGGACCTCCTTTTTACGTGGAATCCGAACCACAGGACATGGCATTCCACTTCGAAAATCTCACATGCATTGACCGGGAATCGAACCCGGACCGCCTTGGTGAGAGGCACACAGCTAGACCGCTGAGCCACCACGCCCCTAAGTTAGGAACCACCCTGGCATTTTCCTGGAGTAGAAGTGAGAAACAACGGAAAACCACTTCCAGGATGGTTGAGGTGGGAATCGAACCCGCCTCTTCTCAGTTTTGACACACGAGGCTGAATGGATCCCGTTCTAGTCCCCAGACCAGAATTAAATTTCTTGATAGAGCCGAAATTCCCACCCGGACCTCATACCTCATGCCCCGTAGTTACGTCACTGGTCAAATTCTTTACTAAACCATTTTGAAATGTTTGGATAAAATGTGTTCAATAACAATGCTACCAATGAATAGTCTCCAAAATATTACAAGGATAGCTAAATTTTATAAATATCCATTGTGTCATTTGCTTTTCGGCAGAGTTGGCAGCGTTGTTCTTTTAATTTATAACGTACGGAAGTTGAAGATTATCTTTATACGGTAGTAAGCTTCTAATTCAATCACTGATATACTTCATTCATTTCTGAAAGAAGCACGCATTATTCTTGTGGAGCCCGAACACGGTCAGATACAACGAAACTGAAATTTTAATTGCACATTGATGAAAATCGTGAAGTAAAACAACACGCAGTGTGAGACACGGAAGTGCGGGTTGGATCATCGGCTCTACGAAGAAATGTTAATTCTGGTGAGAGGGTTGGAACGGGGTACACTCAGCCTCATGTGAACTATTACAATACTGGTACATTACTCCTCACGCTTGAACTATTTCAATACTGATACAACACTACTCGCCACCAGGGTGAGAACTCCTTGCAGTCAATGGCATTTTTTGTAGTGTATCCAAAAGAAATCTCTAGCATCATAATGAATATGAAGGTTAAGTCACCTGGTATGCACAAAATTCGAGTAAAGGACATAAACCATTGTGTTACTCACTAATATTTTGACATGGGGCCATGATAATGGGATAATAATAATAAATTACAAAAAATCTGAATTACTTTGTAAATTTAATGTTTAAAATTGGATTTTTTCCAAAAGCATTAAAAGTTGGAATTATTAGGCCTATATATAAAGGAGGTGATCATCTAGGACTTCGTAACTGACGTCCGGTATGTATCCTGTCAATTATTGATAAAATTATACAAAGATGTATTGAAACAAGGGTCTCCAACTACCTTGATTAATATAATATAATTGATGATAGACAATATGGTTTTCGTCGAGGTAAAAGTGCTCAATTTCTGTTAACAGTATTTTCCAACATTGTAAATGGTGCCCTAAACAATGACAAACGGGTTCTAGTACTATTTCTAGATTTCTGGAGGACATTTGACACTTTGCCCTTTAATCGTAAGTTACATAAATTAGAATGCATTGGTATCAGAGGAGAGTTGAAAGTTTTTGATAGTTTTTTGAGGGAAAGAATATTGGTCTTTAAAATAAATAATATGGGAAGTGATCAATTTGAACTTAACAGTGGCGTTTTTCAAGATTCTATATTGGGACCTATTATGTATAACATATTTGTCAATGACATGGTAAAGGTTGTAACAAAACCTAAAGTACTAATGTACGCTGATGACACTATATTAATTGAAATTCATAAGGATCCATGGAAAGCACACACTTTGTTTCAAGCAGACTTTGATAATATTTTGAGATGGGGCCATGATAATGGGTTAATAATAAATTACAAAAAATCTGAATTAATGAACATTCGCATGTCACATAATATTAAAGAAAATATTAAGGTATAATTCTATAACTATGACTGCCTACACGTAATAAGGGAGATTACCTGATCACAAATTGTTCATGTAAGAACTTTATTGAGAGAGTCAATAACTACAAATATCTTGGCATCATTATTGATGACCATTTCAAATGTAACAAACAAATATTAGAGCTGGAGAAACAATTAAGGAAGACACTGTTCTTCTTTTATGCTTTGGCTTACTGCGCAAACACGCACATATACCTTAAGGCTTACTCAGCATTAGTAGAGTCTATTATGTGTTATGGTATTGCTTCTTAGGGAAGTTCCAGCAAGAGTCAGTTAAAAATAATAGGCGATATCCAGGAGGGATGTATTAAGTTAATTAAGGACAAGCTAACTAAGAATGAGGTCTTTCTCTCTGTGGAAGACATGTATAAAGTAAATGTAATAAATACGTACTACTTTGACAACAGGTATAAAAATGAAATACAACATTGAAAACTAACTAGACAAGTAGATAGAGGGATATATAATATTCCCAGATGGATAAATTCATATGGTAAGACGGAATTAAGGTTAGTAATACCAACAATTTTTAATGAATTACCTCTGTCTTTAAGAAGCATAAAACCAAAAAATTAAGCTAAAGACCAAATTAAAAAATATTACAAGAAAGGATTTAGTAGCCTGTTTTGACTGATGGATCTCAGAACAACGCACTATATGTTAGATATAAATGTATGTTAATTTTAAATTCTTTAATTAGTTGGTAAATGGATAATGGAATATGTAATAAGGAATATGTATAGTTACAATAGGTTATGAACATATAATATATGTTATAAAAAAATGCAGAAGTTGTATTAAAGAAGATTCATACATGAACCAATATTGTTTGCTATGTACGAGGAGTTATTGGAGTCAAAATTTGTTTACAAGGGTACCATTTAGTTATACAAGCATTTAGTTAAATTCAGAGTTGCCACTTATCAATAATATATGTACGTATAAATGTAGATATTGGCATTCACTCGCTATCCTATATAAAATAGTCATCCTACTGATGTTTTCCATCTACACAACACGGTTGACAATTCAAACGATGCACAAACTGATTGGCGCCTGATACAAAATTCGCATTCCATATTTCGGAAGAAGATTTAGTTTCATTTCAAGCACTAAATTAAATATTTGTTGATATTCGGCACTTGTTTTTCTAAATTATTTAATTTTCTTTATTTTATTTACAGTTAATTTTACAAAATTTCTTATTTTTCTAACTATATTTTCAAAATTTAATGTAAAGCCCAATATATTATATTATATCTAGTTACATTTAATATTATATTGTAAGGATATCCATTTTTATTATTTTGTTTCATTCTTTTCATTACAATTGATCTCATAAACATTTTTCACATCAAAATACATTAGACTTGAGTACATATATTTTAATTTATTCTTAATTGATTGCAATCTTATTGAGCAAAGTCAGGTCGAAACATGTACATTATACAGTATAATAGATATAGTTGTGTAAGCACTGATTGGCGTATAATTTAATATAATTTAGTTACTAGATATTAGATGTTGCGAGTTTTATCTCTTGTTATTATATGGTATGTACTTAATGCAGCTCCCATAGATAGGCCATAGGTTGGCTTTGTGGGAAATGGATATTTAAATGTTAGACTTTCAATGTATTTCAATGTATTTAAATTTTAACTTATACGTATCTTCATATATTCACACACGTATTGTATGATTATTTTGATTTATTATTTTTATATGTATGTACATTGTTGATTATTAAATGAACCCCCTCCCCCTTCCCCCCCCCCTCCATTTTTAGGACATGGGATGGGGAATTCACTCACTCACTACAATACTGATACAATACTCCACACGCTTGAACTACGACAATATTGATATTAATAGTAACAATAATATTATTGATGATGATTAATAATAATTATTATTATTATAAAAATAATAATTGCTCCAAAACAATGCCAATTTCTCGCGTAGCGCTGAATGGCGCAGTTACGATTTCGATCTCGGCATTTTACGATGGAAACCTCGTATTGGTATAATTACCGCCACTTTGGAGAATCCCTTAATTCCTTCTCTCATCAGTTAAAAGTGACGTCAACCCTCAAACATTCATTAATGGATGGTCACGTGGGATGTTACCAGGTGAAGACTGTAATTCATACATCAATGTTTGTCACGTGAGTGTGTGTAAGCAGCAAACAGTCAACGACCATGTTAGTTTGATGAATGGCACACCTTGCCTACAAAGTGAATTCAGCGGGGAGAACACATGTTAAATTCCTTGATCACTGGATGTATTTGATATTTAAAGAAGGTTCGCGCCATTGGAATTGTAACCTACATTTGAACACAGTGTATCATTAGCAATATATCATGAAGGGAATGGAAATAGAGCAAATAATTCTCAATGAACACAAGCTTAATCGCGATTACGGGAACGAATCCGCCATCAGCAACCAAATCTCATAAATGCGATATTATAAAGTCTAAAGCCATACAATCACATTCTGGTAACTTACCTTCGTTTTTAATCATGTTTCTGGATAGAAGTCGGTCAGTATAGTCCACAACACTATCAATCTGTCGCTGCATCCCTCACGAGATGAGTATTGATCTAGAGTCACGACGGCGCACGCTCTCGAAAGCCATGTACCAACCAAGTATAAATGAAATCGGTTATTTTTCCCTCACCACCGGTTTCCTCGTAAACACTTGTTATTTCAAGGGACATAATCGTCATCAACCCATACGCTACCTGTAATCACTGCCAAGTGTAATCAAAGAAATTCTACTTGATGAGATCCAGTAAAATTATTTACATTCTGTATTGCAATTAGCATCGCACTGGTCACGCTTGAACTGATACAATACTCCTCACGCTTCAACTACTAAATTACTGATACAATACTCTTTACGCTTGAGCTACTACAATACTTATACAATCCACCTCACGCCAGAACTATTAAAATACTTATACAATACTCCTCACGCATCAACCATTACAATACTCTTAGAATACTCGTTACGCTTGAACTACTGAAATACGTATACAATACTCTTCACGCTTGATCTATTACAATACTAATACAATACTCCTCACGCTTTAACTACAGAAACACTTATACAATACTCTTCACGCTTAAACTACTGAAATACTTATACAATACTCCTCACGCGTGAACTACTGAAATACTTATACAATACTCATCATGCTTGAACTATTAAAATACTGATATTATACTCCTCATGTTTGAACTAAAGAAATACTTATACAATACTCTTCACGCTTGAACTACTGAAATACTTACACAATACTCATCACGCTTGAACTATTACATTACTGATACTATCCTCTTCATGCTTGAGCTACTATAATACTGATACAATACTCATCACGCTTCAACTATTACAATGCTGATATTATACTCATCACGCTTCAACTATTACAATACTGATACAACATTCATCACGCTTCGACTATTACAATACTGATACAATACTCATCACGCTTCAACTATTACAATACTGATACAATACTCATCACGCTTCAACTATTACCATACTGATACAATACTCATCATTCTTCGACTATTACAATACTGATAAAATACTCCTCACGCTTCGACTGTTACAATACTGATACAATACTCATCACGCTTCAGCTATTACAATACTGATACAATACTCATCACGCTTCAACTATTACAATACTGATACAATACTCCTCACGCTTCGACTATTACAATACTGATACAATACTCATCACGCTTCAACTATTACAATGCTGATATTATACTCATCACGCTTCAACTATTACAATACTGATACAACATTCATCACGCTTCGACTATTACAATACTGATACAATACTCATCACGCTTCAACTATTACAATACTGATACAATACTCATCACGCTTCAACTATTACCATACTGATACAATACTCCTCACGCTTCGACTGTTACAATACTGATACAATACTCATCACGCTTCGACTGTTACAATACTGATACAATACTCCTCACACTTCGACTGTTACAATACTGATACAATACTCATCACGCTTCAACTATTACAATACTGATACAATACTCCTCACGCTTCGACTGTTACAATACTGATACAATACTCATCACGCTTCAACTATTACAATGCTGATATTATACTCATCACGCTTCAACTATTACAATACTGATACAATACTCATCACGCTTCAACTATTACAATACTGATACAATACTCATCACGCTTCGACTATTACAATGCTGATATTATACTCATCACGCTTCAACTATTACAATACTAATACAACATTCATCACGCTTCGACTATTACAATACCGATACAATACTCCTCACTCTTCGACTGTTACAATACTGATACAATACTCCTCACTCTTCGACTGTTACAATACTGATACAATACTCCTCACGCTTCGACTATTACAATACTGATACAATACTCATCACGCTTCAACTATTACAATACTGATACAATACTCATCATTCTTCGACTATTACAATACCGATACAATACTCATCACGCTTCAACTATTACAATACCGATACAATACTCATCACGCTTCGACTATTACAATACTGATACAATACTCCTCACGCTTCGACTGTTACAATACTGATACAATACTCCTCACACTTCGACTATTACAATACCGATACAATACTCATCACGCTTCGACTGTTACAATACTGATACAATACTCCTCACACTTCGACTGTTACAATACTGATACAATACTCCTCACGGTTCGACTGTTACAATACTGATACAATACTCATCACACTTCGACTGTTACAATACTGATACAATACTCATCACGCTTCGACTATTACAATACTGATACAATACTCATCACGCTTCGACTGTTACAATACTGATACAATACTCATCACACTTCGACTGTTACAATACTGATACAATACTCATCACGCTTCGACTATTACAATACTGATACAATACTCATCACGCTTCAACTATTACAATACTGATACAATACTCATCATTCTTCGACTATTACAATACCGATACAATACTCATCACACTTCAACTATTACAATACTGATACAATACTCATCACGGTTCGACTATTACAATACTGATACAATACTCATCACGCTTCGACTGTTACAATACTGATACAATACTCATCACACTTCGACTGTTACAATACTGATACAATACTCATCACGCTTCGACTATTACAATACTGATACAATACTCATCACTCTTCGACTATTACAATACTGATACAATACTCCTCACTCTTCGACTATTACAATACTGATACAATACTCCTCACGCTTCGACTATTACAATACTGATACAATACTCCTCACACTTCAACTACTACAATATTGACACAATACTCATCACGCTTCAACTATTACAATACTGATACAATACTCCTCACACTTCAGCTACTACAATATTGACACAATACTGAGATGGTGATGATCCTAACTACTGATATCTCGCCAGGGGATGGCAGTCGGGTTTGAACTGCAGTTGTCTTCCCACTCACTCCGTATCGCGCATTCCAAAGACATTAAGTTGGTCACTGTTTCCATTACTGTACCTGATACTGCCACACTGTTAGAAGTAAACACAAAGGCTTGTAAGAATATCGACAGTAGGAAGGAAGGTAATAATACACACACAGGTGAAGCCCGATAACAAATTATCATGCAGGAAGTAGCAGCAACTGACTGCCAGCCGATATGTTTAGGTTTGGAATAGGCGGGCTGCGCATGCGTACTGCACCCCTCCCCCCTGCCCTTACCCCGTCATAGCATGTTGATCTGCCATTTCCTGGCGTGATGACATTACTATCATGGCCGCATCAACCATTACAATACTCTTAGAATACTCGTTACGCTTGAACTACTGAAATACGTATACAATACTCTTCACGCTTGATCTATTACAATACTAATACAATACTCCTCACGCTTTAACTACAGAAACACTTATACAATACTCTTCACGCTTAAACTACTGAAATACTTATACAATACTCCTCACGCGTGAACTACTGAAATACTTATACAATACTCATCATGCTTGAACTATTAAAATACTGATATTATACTCCTCATGTTTGAACTAAAGAAATACTTATACAATACTCTTCACGCTTGAACTACTGAAATACTTACACAATACTCATCACGCTTGAACTATTACATTACTGATACTATCCTCTTCATGCTTGAGCTACTATAATACTGATACAATACTCATCACGCTTCAACTATTACAATGCTGATATTATACTCATCACGCTTCAACTATTACAATACTGATACAACATTCATCACGCTTCGACTATTACAATACTGATACAATACTCATCACGCTTCAACTATTACAATACTGATACAATACTCATCACGCTTCAACTATTACCATACTGATACAATACTCATCATTCTTCGACTATTACAATACTGATAAAATACTCCTCACGCTTCGACTGTTACAATACTGATACAATACTCATCACGCTTCAGCTATTACAATACTGATACAATACT
Organism: Meconema thalassinum; assembly: GCA_946902985.2. Lineage (NCBI taxonomy): Eukaryota > Metazoa > Arthropoda > Insecta > Orthoptera > Tettigoniidae > Meconema > Meconema thalassinum. The sequence goes on from OX336389.2 coordinate 93,211,846, forward strand.
CATCACGCTTCAACTATTACAATACTGATACAATACTCCTCACGCTTCGACTGTTACAATACTGATACAATACTCATCACGGTTCGACTGTTACAATACTGATACAATACTCATCACACTTCGACTGTTACAATACTGATACAATACTCATCACGCTTCGACTATTACAATACTGATACAATACTCATCACGCTTCGACTATTACAATACTGATACAATACTCCTCACTCTTCGACTATTACAATACTGATACAATACTCCTCACTCTTCGACTATTACAATACTGATACAATACTCCTCACGCTTCGACTATTACAATACTGATACAATACTCCTCACACTTCAACTACTACAATATTGACACAATACTCATCACGCTTCAACTATTACAATACTGATACAATACTCCTCACACTTCAGCTACTACAATATTGACACAATACTGAGATGGTGATGATCCTAACTACTGATATCTCGCCAGGGGATGGCAGTCGGGTTTGAACTGCAGTTGTCTTCCCACTCACTCCGTATCGCGCATTCCAAAGACATTAAGTTGGTCACTGTTTCCATTACTGTACCTGATACTGCCACACTGTTAGAAGTAAACACAAAGGCTTGTAAGAATATCGACAGTAGGAAGGAAGGTAATAATACACACACAGGTGAAGCCCGATAACAAATTATCATGCAGGAAGTAGCAGCAACTGACTGCCAGCCGATATGTTTAGGTTTGGAATAGGCGGGCTGCGCATGCGTACTGCACCCCTCCCCCCTGCCCTTACCCCGTCATAGCATGTTGATCTGCCATTTCCTGGCGTGATGACATTACTATCATGGCCGCATCAACCATTACAATACTCTTAGAATACTCGTTACGCTTGAACTACTGAAATACGTATACAATACTCTTCACGCTTGATCTATTACAATACTAATACAATACTCCTCACGCTTTAACTACAGAAACACTTATACAATACTCTTCACGCTTAAACTACTGAAATACTTATACAATACTCCTCACGCGTGAACTACTGAAATACTTATACAATACTCATCATGCTTGAACTATTAAAATACTGATATTATACTCCTCATGTTTGAACTAAGGAAATACTTATACAATACTCTTCACGCTTGAACTACTGAAATACTTACACAATACTCATCACGCTTGAACTATTACATTACTGATACTATCCTCTTCATGCTTGAGCTACTATAATACTGATACAATACTCATCACGCTTCAACTATTACAATGCTGATATTATACTCATCACGCTTCAACTATTACAATACTGATACAACATTCATCACGCTTCGACTATTACAATACTGATACAATACTCATCACGCTTCAACTATTACAATACTGATACAATACTCATCACGCTTCAACTATTACCATACTGATACAATACTCATCATTCTTCGACTATTACAATACTGATAAAATACTCCTCACGCTTCGACTGTTACAATACTGATACAATACTCATCACGCTTCAGCTATTACAATACTGATACAATACTCATCACGCTTCAACTATTACAATACTGATACAATACTCCTCACGCTTCGACTGTTACAATACTGATACAATACTCATCACGGTTCGACTGTTACAATACTGATACAATACTCATCACACTTCGACTGTTACAATACTGATACAATACTCATCACGCTTCGACTATTACAATACTGATACAATACTCATCACGCTTCGACTATTACAATACTGATACAATACTCCTCACTCTTCGACTATTACAATACTGATACAATACTCCTCACTCTTCGACTATTACAATACTGATACAATACTCCTCACGCTTCGACTATTACAATACTGATACAATACTCCTCACACTTCAACTACTACAATATTGACACAATACTCATCACGCTTCAACTATTACAATACTGATACAATACTCCTCACACTTCAGCTACTACAATATTGACACAATACTGAGATGGTGATGATCCTAACTACTGATATCTCGCCAGGGGATGGCAGTCGGGTTTGAACTGCAGTTGTCTTCCCACTCACTCCGTATCGCGCATTCCAAAGACATTAAGTTGGTCACTGTTTCCATTACTGTACCTGATACTGCCACACTGTTAGAAGTAAACACAAAGGCTTGTAAGAATATCGACAGTAGGAAGGAAGGTAATAATACACACACAGGTGAAGCCCGATAACAAATTATCATGCAGGAAGTAGCAGCAACTGACTGCCAGCCGATATGTTTAGGTTTGGAATAGGCGGGCTGCGCATGCGTACTGCACCCCTCCCCCCTGCCCTTACCCCGTCATAGCATGTTGATCTGCCATTTCCTGGCGTGATGACATTACTATCATGGCCGCCGCGAGCAACCGCACTCTTAAATGGCGGGCTTTTCAAATTATTACTTATTGGTTGTCTGTCTGTTAGGTAGTCAGCCCAAAGGCTGGTTGGATCCACAAAAAGTACCACCGTTAGGTTATGTGGGTAAATACGCACAAAACCCCAAGGCAGCGCTATATTTAATTGACTATTAATTATTTATAATTTATTTATTATTTATTATTTATTTAATTATTATTATTTATTATTATTATTGCTATGTATAAATTTATTCAATTTCTTTTATTTGATTATTTAATATTATTATTTAGTATTTCTATAATTTTTATATATTTATTTTTATTTTTATATTTTCGACAAAGGCTTAACTGCATATTTTGAGAATTTCTGTATTTTGACTTTTAAATTTTATATAATGTTATAAAATATTATTTTTATAATTTTTATTTATTATTTAGTTTTATTTCTAAATTTTGCCAAAGAGCCTAGCTACACATTTTTATTTTTTTATTTTATTTTATTTTTCGACTTTTTAATTTTATTTATTTATTTTTTTTATTTTTTATTTTTTTTTATTTTTTTACAAAGTGAAACGTTTTCTATTGCCCTCACTGTTGCGTGACAAATGTAATGGTTTCTTACTAGCTCTGCCTTGCACTTTGAAATATTTACTCTGACTAAGATATGTTGTTTTAATGGGCGCCAAGACCTCAACGCTATGTTGAAATCTAAATTTATATTTAACAACACCTAGCTCTGGTAGAACACCTTCAAGAATCTTTTCGCTCAGATCGTGGTATGATTTGATCATTAACCCAACAATTGTATCAGGAGAAGGAATTGGTCTATATCTAATGCTACCTACTGAAAGCAAAGATCGCATGGTTAAAAGAAATGAATTTATTATATAAAATAAGTATGCCAAAATTAATAATAATAATAATAATAATAATAATAATAATAATAATAAGTTTTGAATTTAAATTGGAGCGTTGCGATTTGAATATTACCGCTAGAAAATTACGTGAAAACGGATTCGGATAAATTACTGATTTTACTCTTTTTCCCAAGCTATGAAGTTACTGAAATACTGAATATAAAACAAAGAGACGAGAGATTACGTAGTTTTGAGTCATTCGCGCTTACCACTGGAAATTGCCGTAGCATTTCCCTCGTACTGGATGTTGTAGAGAGCTTCCCACAGCCTCCTGGTCGTCGTCATCTTCTTCGTTAGTTGATGAGATACTTGTAGATAAGATAACTTATGGTCCGAATATCGGAACCAACCACACGTACAACCACACTGGTTACGTTTTACAAAGATAGTCGCCTTGCCTCCACGGCGCGCAAACCATATATGCACTCGTCGCATCCCCTCTCTGGACCCCGTCTTCTCCTCGCCCGCTTTCCACTGATTGGCTGAGCCACCACGCGATACTTCCCCACCTCCGGGTCATTACACTCGGCGCGGCGATGATGTCGATTACCGGTCCAGGCCATTTCGCCTTTTCTTGAAGCAGCAACCCAGCTTGCGTCATGCTACTCGATAAGATTAAGCCTGTAGCCGAATTCCCAGTGACTCATCTCCCTCAAAATACCCTAACTGACAAAACTCCGTAAAATTCCGTAATCATATAATTTTCTTACGATAATGTTGTTCGTAATAATTTGCTGGATAGTGTTTTCTATAACATAGATTACTTATAAAAAATGCTCCAAAGAAATACCTTAATAATAATAATAAGTTAATAATAATAAGTTACATGAAAACTTCTCTTGGCTGAACAATTTGCCGCGTAAATAAATATAGAATGGCTTCCTACTGACTTATGCCAGTGGCGTAAAATCCCCTCGAAAAACACGTTACATATTCGCCTCGGATCATCGGATGATTTACGGTGACGACGGTCCATTATCCGATTATCCCAGACACGTTAATAATCCCCATCCAAAATACATATTACATAAATGAAATCACCCTAAATTACATATATATACACTCATAACTTTTCTTTACGCACTTTGCGTCAAAGTTTGTTGTCACTATGGATTGCACTTTGCAACCTGTCCAATGTTTTTCATATAGAATAATGTTCCACGGATATTTCCGCCTCTCAAATTTCTCTATGTTGGGAAAATAGATATAAATAATGTGTGAGCACTGTGTATTTATGATGTCACATCACACGCATCAAGGTGTTCTGATATATGTATCACCAAAGAACTTCCTAATTTCACTGGAGGTCCCTTCCTTATGGTGAAATTTAATCTCACTTATCACTGAGCACACGATCACACTATTGTGGCAGCGCCTCGTGACCATAATACTTAATCTATCTTTATATAAGACGAAATTAATATTGACTTCTGAAAAAAAAAACAGTAAGTGCGCATTACATATAACACCAAATACACACATCAAAAAAAGTTTTGCATCACCTCGGTTCCAAGAGTTCCGGAACCTTTAAATACAAAGGGAATAGAGATCAACACAAACAACATTTCAGCTCGTTTTATTGCTCATGAGACCCACACATTGCTTGTTGTACCATCATACAGCTAGACTTTCAGCATTTGTGGTCCAGATTGCAGTACACACCACTACCTCTAATACCCAGTAGCACGTCCTCTTGCATTGATGCATGCCTGTATTCGTCGTGGCATACTATCCACAAGTTCATCAAGACACTGTTGGTCCAAATTGTCCCACTCCTCAACGACAATTCGGCGTAAATCTCTCAGAGTGGTTGGTGGGTCAAGACGTCCATAAACAGCCCTTTTCAACATATCCCAGGCATGTTCGATAGGGTTCATGTCTGGCGAACATGCTGGCCACTGTAGTCGAGCGATGTCGTTATCTTGAAGGAACGCATTCACAAGATGTGCACGATGAGGTCGAGAATTGTCGTCCATGAAGACAAATGCCTCTCCAATATTCTGCCGATATGGGTGCACTATGGGTCGGAGGATGTCATTCAGGTATCGTAAAGCCGTTTCGGAGCCTTCCATGACCACCAGTGGCGTACGTCGGCCCCACATAATGCCACCCCAAAACATCAGGGAACCACCACCTTGCTGCACTCGCTGGACAGTGTGTCTAAGACGTTCAGCCTGACCAGGGTGCCTCCAAACACGTCTCCGACGATTGTCTGGTTGAAGGCATATGCGACACTCATCGGTGAAGAGAACGTGATGCCAATTCTGTGGGGTCCATTCAGCATGTTGTTGGGCCCATCTGTACCGCGCTGCATGGTGTCGGGGTTGCAAAGCTGGACCTCGCCATGGACGTCGGGAGTGAAGTTGCGCATCATGCAGCCTATTGCGCACAGTTTGAGTTGAAACACGACGTCCTGTGGCTGAACGAAACGCATTATTCAACATGGTGGCATTGCTGTCAGGGTTCCTCCGAGCGGCAATCCGTAAGTAGCGGTCATCCACTACAGTAGTAGCCCTTGGGCGGCCTGAGCGAGGCCTGTCATCGACAGTTCCGGTATCTCTGTACCTCCTCCATGTCCGAACAACATCGCTTTGGTTCACTCTGAGACGCCTGGAAACTTCCCTTGTTGAGAGCCCTTCCTGACACAAAGTAACAATGCGGACGCGATCGAACTGCGGTATTGACCTTCTAGGCATGGTAGAACTACAGACAACATGAGCAGCGTACCTTCGTCCTGGTGGAATGACTGGAACTGATCGGCTGTCGTACCCCCTCCGTCTAATAGGCCCTGCTCATGCATGGTTGTTTACATCTTTGAGCAGTTTTAGTGACATCTATGAACAGTCAAAGGGACTGTATCTTTGATACAATATACACAGTCAACGTCTATATGCCGGAGATCTGGGAACCGAGGTGATGCAAAACTTTTTTTGATGTGTGTATTTATGTGCCGTAATCGCCGTAATAAGTTCCCGTTGATCAAATTCTACTACATATTAGTTCTCAACTCAGACCAGTTCTCCTCACTCAAATAATACCTTTGTACTAATTACCTTAAATTACACACTTACAATTCTTACATGGCGAGGCCGTAAACAGAAATCACGTGTGCTGTTATGTATAAGTTTCATGAAGGACTGTCTCGCCTTCTGATGGCCCATCTTTTGTCTCGTGGACGCCTTAAGCAAAAATACCCTGTTCAAGCGCTCGCCCATCTCTAGGAGACAAATGGGAATTCACCAGCGCTACCAAATTCTGGCCTTGGTGTATCGAGACATTTTAGTGCTCAAGAGCATCCGACAATCCCGTCATATTTCCCTGAACCTTAAAAACTCTCAATTACTTACATACTACCCCCCTGTGTGACTTCTGATACGCCTGCCTGGAAGACCAGATCTTCCACGCACCAAATACCACACTTACTCATTTGATAGGCTGGCTCGCCAGCTAAACACACTTACTTTATGACACATATTTTCGTAGACTATGTATATTATACGTCCCGTAAAATCTGTTTCCCTTACTATCCTCCAGCACATATGCTGTTTTGCCAATACGTTTGGAAACTATAAATGTTTCTGCGTCACCTGCTTCCAACCTTGCCAGTGGCTCCCTTAGCTTAACGTCATCACGTTGCTCCACTAGCATATTTCTCAGTGTCTGTAACGATTCCCTGTTGCTACTGTCCACTCATGTTAACCCTACTTTCTTCTGGTGTTACACCTCTACTCGACACTCTATGACCTAAAAATGTCACTTCTGACTGACAGAATGACGACTTAGACAGCTTCAAAGTGAACCCTGCCTGATCTAACTTCTGAAAAACTATATCTAAATGACGTAGATGCTCCTCAAAATTGCGTGAACTAATTACCATATTATCAATGTAAATGGTTACAAACTCTCCTGTGTCATCCCCTAATGCGATGTTTAAAGCCCGAATTAAAGCTGCTGAACTACTCTTTAACCCATAAGGTGTTCTACAAAATTGATAAAGGTTATATTTATGACTAAAAGCTTTAAATGGTCTATCTTCGTACATAAGTGGCACTTGCCAAAAACTGGAACTCAAATCTACACAAGTGAAATACTTCTTCCCCTCAAATGTTTGCCTTAATTCCTCTATTGACATAGATTTCAGCTGATCTGAACTAATTCTACTGATAACCAAACGAGCGTCTAAACAAATACGAACTGTGCAGTCGGCCTTGGGTACCGTGATCAAAGAATTAACATATGGACTGTTAGAGTGCTCAATAATCCAATCTTCAAGCATCTGGTTAATTTGTGCCTCAACTGCACTCTGATAAGCGAAAGGTACAGGATATCTATGTCCTGTGAATACTGACCTATCAATAACGTTCAATGAATGTGTATAGCAATTGGCCATACCAATGCGATCCTCAAAAACTCTCCTATTACACAATAACACATCATAGAGCCGAACACACTGTTCCACCTCTATATTTCCCTGAAATGCAGCATCACGTAACGAGTCCTCTAGACTACCGTTTGTAATCACACTGCCCACAAAACATGGAGAACCCCGCTCTACGGCTGGCGATATCTCATTTAAAGTACAAATCACACCTACAACACTACTTCTCTGAATATGGTCATTGAACGCTACTTCTACTTCAGAATCACCCCATTTAAATTTCAAACTCCCTACATCATAACATAAGTTACCAGACACTCTACTTAGCCACTCTGAACCCAAGATAACACTGAATACTAAATTTGGAATTACAAGACAAATCTGCTTTTCTATATGATTATTATTTTTTATGTCTACTAAAACTTGCTTAGAAATTACTTTAGACCTCTTCCCAACAGCTGTGATAACAAAAGTACTTTTAATTGGCATCTCCTCAAAATTTACTCCAGTTCCTTTCATTTTATCATAAAATGCACTGCTTATGCAACTCTTCATACAACCACTATCAATTAAAACATCTGTGTACGCCTCGGACACGTTAAATTTAACTATGGGGCTCTTACTAACCACCTCCTGAATAATACCTTCATCATTTAGTTCACGTAATAATTCATTTCTTACATTTAGGTCATAGGGTTCCTGTATAAGTGTATGGACAGGGCATGTTACCGACTGAGATTCTGACCTTACATCGAGCCTGGTTCGTTTTTAAAGCATTGCTATCGCTTGGTGTAGTACTACTCACTACTGCACTGGTCTGGTTGTTCTGGATTGTGTTAACGGTATCTCTCTGTCCGTTATTACCATGGGCTGATTCCCTCCTTGACCCCTGTTCTGGTTATAATTATTATTGTTATTATACCTCCCTTGGTCCCCCTAAAATCATTATTTCGACCTTGATTTCCCCTGAAATCATTATTTCTACCTTGGTAGTTCGTACCATACCCATTTCCTCTGTACTGGTTCTGCTGATTATTATTATTATTATTATTATTATTATTTTGGTTCCCCCTATTTTGGACGCTGGCCCCTTCGCCACTGTTCCCTTGAACTTCCTGACTCCTATTCTCATTAGGCCTGTTATTATGGTTACCCTGGTTCCTACCGAAATTCTCCTCGTAACCACCTCTTCCCAGAGCATCGAATGTACTAAATTTTCCACTTGTGAAATAGATTTAACATTTTGTATACAGGCAGCTTCTTTGATTCTATATGGAAAATGTCTTAGTAATAGCCTGACTACATCACTTTCCTCCTTCAAACCATCCAGATATTTGCACGTTAATACCTGTCCTAAAAAGTACTCGGTCATAATGTAGTTGCCTCTCGGGTTATATTTCCCACACACAATTCCCTCACGATGCTGAGACTGAATGACCTCATTCCAAAATTTCTCACAAAATTTAACTTTAAAATCTGAAATATTCTCGAAATTGTCTCTGTAGACAGCAAACCTGTTTCTTGTCTCCCCTACAAACGCTTGCTCTAAAATTTCAACTACCTGGCACCACTCAACACTACCATCTTCCAACCTCTCCCTGAATTTATTTTCTATTGTATTCATGAACTCCATTGGACAACCCTGCCGATTACTAAATTTGCCTAGTTCTATTTCCCTGTGTGTCCTATTCACATAAACTGGCCTACTCTGACTATTTTCCTGCCTAATTCTAGCTTTCAACTTCTGTTCTAATTCAGCAATTTTCTCCTCAGCTTTTCTTTCAATATTAGTTACAGTTAACCTAATGCTCCCTTCCGATGCTTCAACTTTACCACTTAATTTAGCTTGTTTCTCACTAATCTCATTAATGCTTTCCTTATTCCTCTCCCTTAAATCATTAACTTCAGTGATTATTTCTGCATGAACTCTATCAATTCTTCCCCCCAGCTGTTCTTTAACCTCTTTAGTTGCTACCTGAATTTTGTCAATTTCTCCCCCCAATTGCTTTTTGACCTGCTGTGTTTCACGTTGCACTAGTTCTTTTAAATTTTCAGCCTGTGTACTGATTCTAACTTCTAACTTCTCCTGTACTTTTCCTAATTTTCTGTCTACATCTGCAATAATCTCTTTAGCCTTCTCTTCCATCACCCCTCTGATCTCACCTCTAATCAGTTCGAATTTATCACTAATTTCCCTACTGCTTTGTTCAAGTTTAGTATTTAAACTATCGCTCAATTCCCTACTACTCTCTTTATTTTCCCTACTATTTTGTTCTAATTTAGCGTTATTTTGTTCGAGTTTAGCGTTTAAAGCATCTGTGCTAATTTTATTTTGTTGCATAAACTGAAGAAGCAAACTCTCTAACCCTGCTTGACTGTTTTGATTACCCCCCTCAGTATCGGGATTTACCTCCGACATCCCTGTACTGCTTTCATTTCCAAGACTAGCCATACTGCTCGTATCTTCACTATCAAACTGGTGACCACTACGCAACTTCATCTTTTCCTCAACACTACCCATGCTGATACACACCGATAAATGAAAAAAAAACCAAATTACAGGCACAGAAATATATACCCTTCTCCTTCCACAAATGTTATTAGGTTTTCGGCCCATGTTGGTAGCGACAAATGAAACGTTCTTACTTTCCTCCGCGTTGAGCGTACAATTGAAACGTTTTCTATTGCCCTCACTGTTGCGTGACAAATGTAATGGTTTCTTACTAGCTCTGCCTTGCACTTTGAAATATTTACTCTGACTAAGATATGTTGTTTTAATGGGCGCCAAGACCTCAACGCTATGTTCAAAATATAAATTTATATTTAACAACACCTAGCTCTGGTAGAACACCTTCAAGAATCTTTTCACTCAGATCGTGGTATGATTTGATCATTAACCCAACAAACAATTGTATCAGGAGAAGGAATTGGTCTATATCTAATGCTACCAACTGAAGGCAAAGATCGCATGGTTAAAAGAAATGAATTTATTATATAAAACAAGTATGCCAAAATTAATAATAATAATAATAATAAGTATTGAATTTAAATTGGAGCGTTGCGATTTGAATATTACCGCTAGAAAATTACGTGAAAACGGATTCGGATAAATTACTGATTTTACTCTTTTTCCCAAGCTATGAAGTTACTGAAATACTGAATATAAAACAAAGAGACGAGAGATTACGTAGTTCTGAGTCATTCGCGCTTACCACTGGAAATTTCCGTAGCATTTCCCTCGTACTGGATGTTGTAGAGAGCTTCCCACAGCCTCCTGGTCGTCGCCATCTTCTTCGTTAGTTGATGAGATACTTGTAGATAAGATAACTTATGGTCCGAATATCGGAACCAACCACACGTACAACCACACTGGTTAAGTTTTACAAAGATAGTCGCCTTGCCTCCACGGCGCGCAAACCATATATGCACTCGTCGCATCCCCTCTCTGGACCCCGTCTTCTCCTCGCCCGCTTTCCACTGATTGGCTGAGCCACCACGCGATACTTCCCCACCTCCGGGTCATTACACTCGGCGCGGCGATGATGTCGATTACCGGTCCAGGCCATTTCGCCTTTTCTTGAAGCAGCAACCCAGCTTGCGTCATGCTACTCGATAAGATTAAGCCTGTAGCCGAATTCCCAGTGACTCGTCTCTCTCAAAATACCCTAACTGACAAAACTCCGTAAAATTCCGTAATCATATAATTTTCTTACGATAATGTTGTTCGTAATAATTTGCTTGATAGTGTTTTCTATAACATAGAAAACCTCTCTGATTACTTATAATTTTATAAAAAATGCTCCAAAGAAATACCTTAATAATAATAATAATAAGTTAATAATAATAATAAGTTACATGAAAACTTCTCTTGGCTGAACAATTTGCCGCGTAAATAAATATAGAATGGCTTCCTACTGACTTATGCCAGTGGCGTAAAATCCCCTCGAGAAACACGTTACAAAAGGGCCTAACTACATATTTTGAAAAATTTTGTTTTTTGCCTTTTTAATTTTATTTCAGTTTTTAATTTATTATTTTTATAATGTTTATTTATTATTTGTTTTGATTTTTAAATAAAATATTTATTGCGGCCAATGGCCATAGATAGGAACAACATTATAACATTGTGAACAATAATGAATCAATCGTATACCTAGGTAACACCAGAGACTTGTGTTCATCGAGTCCGTTCACCCATTCCACTGCACTACACTTTGATCAAGACAACATAATCAGTCCTCGTCTAAACAAAACTGAGTGAGTGATACTAGTCTTCTACTGCATTCCATGGCGTGATATATATCGCACTGATTGTTGCATAATCGGCAAACACACTCCTGGCTGGGCTGATGGAAGGACTTCCTAGTGCAGATGCGATGGTGGAAGCCATGGATCGCAAATCTGGTCACTAGGTGACTCAGCTCATACTCTGGTCGCATCCATTCTTTATATAACATTGCATCTGTTACGAAGAATCTTTCTGGGATGGAGTCTCTCTTCCTGCAAAGTTCGCTTAACAGGTCTACGCATGCCTGTGTGGATGGTAGGTGCATTAGCAGTCGAAGGTCTTCTACCAGAAATGTTTCTATGGCTAAAGCATACACATATCCTGAAAGAGCGAATTTTGATACCCCCAATACCCTTTTCAAATACCTTGATTTCAAACTTTCAATGTCTTTTAATTGTCTGATTGATAGATAAGTCCATATGACCTCTAGCCCGTACGTGAGTGATGGGAGTACTTTGACTCTGAAAAGTTCCAAAGCTGAATTTACTGACATTCTTTGTAAATGTCTGATGTCGCTTATATTTCTAAGTGCTGCTGCAAGTCTCTCCTTTATGTGAACCATAAAGGAAGTCCCTGTGACTTGCATAGTAATTCCAAGGTACTTAAACTTGTTTTGATTTTTGATTTGGTTAAAAGGGCCTCACTGCATTTTTATTTTTATTTTTATTTTACTTTTGAATTTTATTTGAAAATGAAAATCCACAGCCTGCTTCCAGTCTCCGACCGGGTCAGGAATGAAATGAATGAAGCCCCCATCTAGCGGCGAGGATAGGAACTGTGCCGACTGCCGAAGCCTGACGCACTCATCTGGGGCAATGATTAAATGAATGACAGATGAAATGAAATGATAGTGGAGAGTGTTGCTGGAATGAAATTGTGTCAGGGAAACCCGGATAAAAACCTGTCTGCCTCCGTTTGGTCCAGCACAGATCTCACATGGAGTGACCGGGATTTGAACCACGGACCCAGCGGTGAGAGGCCGGCGTGCTGCCAACCTGAGCCACGGAGGCTTTGAATTTTATTTAATGTTTTTATTTTATTATTTATATAATTTCTATTTATTATTTATTCTATTTTCTGATTCAGGCAAGAGGGCCTAACTACACATTATGAAAATTTTGGTTTAATTTTCAAGTTATTTTAATTAATTTTATTACCTATATTTATGTAATTTTTATTTCTTATTTTTCAGAATTTGCTAAGGAACTAAACCGCAAGGTCATTGACCCTAGATTTTATGAACTAATAATTGCAGAAACCTCATTCGGGATTTAAATTATTGCATGATTTTTTTTATTTTTTTATTTTTTTATTTTGCTGATTGGAGATTTTATGGACTAGAGATTTCTCGAATTCATAATTGTAAAAACCTGACTACAGATTTAAATTAATGCTTGTAATATTCTTTATTTTTATGATTTTTTATTTTTAGATTTTAGAATTTAGATTTTATATTTTACATTTAGCTAAAAGACCAAACCGTAAAGTCATTGACCCGAAATTTTTGAAACGAATAATTAAAGAAAGACGTATAAGAATTTGTATTACTCGGAATTAAAATTCCTTTACTATGATTTTTATTTTATTTTTAGATTTTAGGCATTACAATATAAAGTCATTGACTTGAAATTTTAGATAACTAATTATTAAAGAAAGCCATATAAGGATTTGTATTACTCGGAATTACAGTCCCTTTACTATGATTTATTTTTATTTTTAGATTTTAGATTTTAGACTTAAGTTTTAGATTTTAGATTTTTCAAAAGACCATACCGTAAAGTCATTGATTCGAAATGTTCGGTAACTAATTAATACTAGATGATTGACTAGAGATTTTGCGAACAAATAATTGAATTTTATTTATTACAAACATCGGACCAGCAGTTAGAATACCCGAAGTTACCCTATTTATTTATTTTATTTTATTTTATTGTAAACCGTGCTGTAATACGAAGTACGTCCAGAAAGTAAGTTCCGTTTGGTAATAACATTAAATTGTGTACAGATACAGAAAAAGTATTTATTGCACAAAATTCTACAACCCTTAAACTACTTTTCCACATAACTGCCGAAATGTTGCAGGCATTTGTCGTAGCGTGGCACGAGTTTTTGCATACCTTCTTCATAGACGTGTGCCGCCTATCTCTTCAACTAGTTGTACGTTCCGCTGCAGCGCAGTTCCGCATATGCGCGGTAGACGCTCTGCATCAAGGAGAAGAAACGTGCGCCATTTGGAGAGCGCTGTCAGCCACGCAAGCTTTGCTGTGCATGTTTACTCGTACAATGTCTGTGTTGATTGAAAATCCCGCCGCTTGTGAAATCAGATCTGTGATTCGTTTTCTGAATGTTAGGAAAGTGAAACCAATTGAAATTTATCGGCAAATTTGCGAAGTGTATGGACAAAATGCGATGAGTGATTCAATGGTGAGAAGATGGGTCCAACAGTTCAATGAAGGACGTAGTGAAGTGCACGATGAAGAACGAAGTGGGCGTCCATCTTTGGTTACAGAAGAACTGGTTCACGCGATTGATGACAAGATCCGGGAAAACCGCAGGTTTACAATTAGTGCTCTCGCTATGGAATTTCCCCAAATCTCACGATCACTAATTCATGAAATTATTACCGAAAAACTGAACTTTCGTAAACTTTGCCGACGTTGGGTACCAAAGATTCTTACGGAGCAACACAAAACAAAACGGATGGGTAGTGCACTTCAGTTTTTGACCCGTTACAATGAAGGCGCCGAAGAATTTCTGACACAGATAGTCACAGTAGATGAAACTTGGGTTTCTTACGACACCCCTGAAAGTAAGCGACAATCAATGGAATGGAGACACACTTCATCCGCAGCAAAGGTTAAGCCGAAACAAATCTTGACACCTCGGAAAATAATGTGCACAGTGTTCTGGGACTGGAAAGGCATCTTACTCATTGATTTCTTACCGCGTGGTCAAACAATCAACGCAGATGCTTCCTGCGAGACACTTAGGAAATTGCGCCGCGCAATACAGAATAAGCGCCGAGGGTTGCTGTCAAAAGGTGTTGTTTTTCTTCACGACAACGCACGACCACACACTGCAAATGTGACGAAAAACCTCCTACAGGGATTTGGCTAGGACGTGTTTGACTACCCTCCGTACAGCCCTGGCCTCGCTCCTAGCGACTTTCATCTGCTCACACATCTCAAGCCTTTCCTTGGCGGTCAACACTTCAACTATGACGACGAACTGTAAGAAGATGTTTCCAAATGGTTGAAGACACAGGCGGCAATCTTCTATGAAGAAGGTATCCAAAAACTTGTGCCACGCTATGACAAATGCCTGAAAAAGTTTGGCAGTTATGTGAAAAAGTAGTTTAAGAGGTGTAGAATGTTGTGCAATAAATTTTTTTTCTGTATCTGTACACAATTTAATTTTATTACCAAACGCAACTTACTTTCTGGACGTGCCTCGTAATTTTAACAAGTACATTTTGTTTGAACACGACTATACCTTTGAATGAACTTTAAGGTTTTTGGCATGAGATTTCAGAAACCGATAATTTGATAATGTTATACAACAGCTTGAATGAAAAAGAGTAAAAACTCTACTACTAAAGCAAATTATTCTTTTTTTTTTTACTTTGGGCTTGACGACGTTACTAGAAATTTAAGTTATATATATTGAACCCGCTGAGCTATGGTTCATGTGATATTTTTTATGACAGAACATTTATGATGGGATGTTGTACTTTGAACACACCCAGGAAGCCACGTGGAGCTGAGAGATCACGCGATACTCTTTGAAGTAGCGTTGGATCGCACTTTTGACTTTGGTGAAAAATACTAATTATTTATCTGAGATCTTATTAATTAATTTTATTCTTTCACAAGACTCATAATATTCCATTTCGTCATGCTGCATTATTAAAACATTTTTGAAAATGTTATTTTAGCTTAAGGTAAGATAATACCCTTGCAGATACGCAAATAGGAACGTAAGTAGTCGCTCAACGACTTCGTTTTGGCGACCTACTTCCTTGAGACACCCAGTGCCTTGCACTACGTCTGGAAAATCCGCCCTGTGTAGGCGTGGAAACATATCCGTCTTGTACGACGTAGGAAATATCCGCTGTTTAGCGAGGAAATTGATTATCAGGTGCCATCGTGCACTGGAATATTGGTATTTATGCACAGTGAGCCAGAGAGCCACATTGAAGATAATTATTGGCAAGTATTAGTGCATTTATATAATTTTACCGACACCACATTTTATTACCCACGTGATTGTGGAGGGCCAATTGCCTTGTGGAAAATATACAGGTAAATGTGTTGCAATTACTTCAAATGACTGTGATTACGATTGTGTAGCATATTTGGATTGCCAGTGTGAAATTATTATTTCCAAAAAGACGTACATTTCACCGATGCTGTGTGATAAAAAAAAGTAGCATCATTTAGCACGTGCAGAGCCATAGAGCAGTGCTAGCTCGTGTATCTATTCGCATCCACGAAATTAAGGCTGTATTGTTAATTATTATAAAAGCCTGCGATACTTACGACGAACATTATATCTTTGGGAAGTGAGAGACTAAATTTCATGATTTATTTCACCGTCAGCGTGAACAGATATTCCTCACCATGGTTGAATCTGTAACTATGGGCTAATACCATCCTGGTATGAGGGTGATATTACTACAAGAACTAGCATGATGAGGAAGCTTGCAGAACCGAGGACGAGAAAGAAGGAATCCAAGATGCCATTTCCAGGCATATCCGGCAAATTCACGGAGTTGTCGACAGGGACGAATCGAACCCTGGTCTTTGGAGGAGTCCAGATGGGAATCCTGATGAGGATAATGCCATTCCAGAGATCCAGAGAGGAATTTGTACAACCCTGGTTGTTGAATAGAAAGCTGAGTGATAGCTTCTCCATGTCGTGAGTTTTGACCATCCCTTCTCTTGTTCTAGTTCTGGTGGTATATTAGATTTAATGTAGTTTGTGAATCAACCACACTCTGTGTCAGCCATTTTTCTAGGTAGGGATTGTATCTAGTTTAATTTAATGTCATTTATTTCAGTATAGTGGGACACCCTTGGGTCTAACATTTTGGTTAACCCTGGTGCAGCTTGATGAACGTCGTAGAACGTCAAAGCCTATCTTTTGCTAGATGTGACCGTAGTCATTCGAGGCTATTTTGTACAACCCTGTTTGGGGTGATTTTTCAAGTCTTTGCTGACTTTAGTCATGACAATCAGATGGCATGGTCATTTTCTTTAACTGCATCCTTTGCAGCCCAGTTTTGATACACCCCTGACTTTCGTTAGAATTGTCGTATCAGTTAGGCAATCGACTGTAATTGCCAGTTTTGTAAATGCATTGTATTTTCATTTTGAATAAGCTCAGAAGCTATTCTTGGTCAAGTTTGAACCTAACAATTAGAAGGAATGTTTCGTTGCCTAGCATCGAACTCAGTTCCCAGCGTATCATTAAGCAGATCCTTGTGGGAATCTGCGCCACAATTGTTATTTTTGCTTGTGTCATGTAAGACACGTTTTTATTTGATGTTGTACTAGCAACTACTGAATTGTATTTTTTGAGCAGAGAGCTCCAGTAATTGTAAGATTACTTTCATTTAGACGTCTTTGGTAGAAAGGCGGAATTATATTATTCTATTCAGATTTATTGCGTGTTTTTTATACACGGATCTTTAGAGGTTCATAACCTATGGTAAAGTTTTTTATGGACAGGCTAGATGTATAGTTTTATATTGATTAAATCGCCGGCCTTGAATAATGTGTATTTTTGTCGACCGAGCGGCAGGAATGTGATAGCCTGCTGGTGACAGAAACTGGTTTTGTAATCCAGTGCCCTTGAAAGGACGCTTCATTTGTTTGTGAGACAGAAGACATTGACAAGAGATAGAATGCAATTGTATTCGCTCTTTCTTTCATTGCTATTTTGCTTATGTAACCCAGTTTTCAACCCTGTCTCAGATCACATGTCTTATAGATCGCTTTTTGTTAGTTCAGCGCACTTCTTGCGTGTACCGTTTTGACGTGTACAATTAGGTCAGGTTTTCTATAGTGAGTTGAAGGCGACCCTGTTAATACAGGAAGTTATTGTATGAAGGTACTTGTGATTACCTTGTCCGGGAGGGTTCCCGTTGACCAGATGTTATTGGAAGGTAACTGTTGTGGACAGACCTATCCCAGAGTTATTGAATGCGAGCTTTGCGCCACTGGTAACCCGTGTTATTGTGTGTCCGAGTTGTTATTGCTCGTTGATCTTATTCCGACTGTTGAGTCGAGGCTTTTGGGGGGAGAATGATCTCAGTGGAGACACTCCGTGCCCAGGCTATTGTCAATGTTATTCGCCATAAACCTACGATAAACCTAAACCAACATCTTAATAATAAAACGCATAACTTTGGTAAAACAAAAACTAACTAATGAATTATTTCTATCTAACTTTGTTCTGTTGCATTTTGGAACTGTTGACATAGCCGTGCATTTGAAGATAATTTCCTTGTATGGAAATGACTAAGACAGTTGACACTTTTGTAGTGACCTGAAGCATGCGCGAACCTAGAGTTCGTAGCTTGAGGAGCTCAGGCCATGCGATGTCAGACGTGGTCTCAACTACGCATTCGTCACCATAATTTAAACACATTAGATGACTATGGCTTACAAAGAGTAAACCAAGGTGTAGGCAGGAATGTAATAAAGATTTGTGTCTATTTCATTACTTATTTATGATGTATAAGTGTGTAATTCCTACATGTTACCTTATTGTGTGCTGATAGCACGTAGTTATTAAGTATAATTAAATGTTTTTCATGGCTGTACACTTAGTTTTGTTGTAACTGTTTTCTGTTACGGACGTCATCGCCGTAAATTTTGTTATTAAATGTTAGGACTTAGCTAGATGATTACCGTTAAATGTAAATGTGGAAATGGTATCATCCTAACTTAGATTTGTTTTGCTACCCTGTTAAATGTAAATTCTGATATTAGCTTAATCTTGTAACTTGAACTAGGGACTTGAGTCGTACCATTTTCCTAGTGTTGCTGTTGTTGCTTTATTAATATGAGTTAGATCTTTCGCGAGGGTTTTCCGTAACTTCTCAGGTAGGGACCTGCTCTTTATTTTCATTTGTTTATTAGTTTGCGGACTAGCCAATTATAACCCTCC
Source organism: Meconema thalassinum (assembly GCA_946902985.2). Taxonomy (NCBI): domain Eukaryota; kingdom Metazoa; phylum Arthropoda; class Insecta; order Orthoptera; family Tettigoniidae; genus Meconema; species Meconema thalassinum. The sequence goes on from OX336389.2 coordinate 93,230,979, forward strand.
GAACTAGGCTAGGGGCTTGTGAATTTTTAAATAAATTTTCACGGTGTTTTACTTAAGTCTGGATGTTTAATTTCTCAGTCTAGTTTTTGAGGTGAACCTTTCCTTAGGCAGTCTATGACCATCGTCACCATGTACCACGATCCCCGTGGACTACAGTGTCTCGTGCCGCTTAGCCTATTAGGAAGTTCACCTGATCCTCACGGTAATTTTATTCGACTTATGGGATGTTAGGAAAGTCATCGTGGTTGTTGACTCGACTAACGGTCTCAATATTAATGTTAAACATTCAGTTTACACGAAGTCATGTAACATGATACCTGACTGACCGCGACAGGATAGCAGGAGCAAGCGATTTAAGATGGCTATTAATGGATTTTAAATTATTTATTTACTTAATTAATTAGTTATTTAATATTTATTACGCACGCCTATGTAGGTAGACAGATAATTACACTACACGTTAAGACTAATTTTTAGGCCTTGATCGGCCTTGCAATAAGAATTTGCTAACCAGACACGAGTTAGCTGCCAGGGAACACTTTGGCGGCTATACTAACTTGTTATTGACCAGTGAGTAGGGTTCTAGACAGTGGCTTACCATTTTGCTTAGGCCTATATAGAAACTGAGCGACCATGATGTTTTTGTTTTTGTTTTTTAATGAGACATTATACCAGAGACGATTAGGATAGCCATGTAGAGCTTATAAAACCGCTGTTGTGTAACGATAGATGCTAGTCAACGGGAGGTGACTCATTACTAAAACGCATTACACGATACCTGTGAAGTTTCCTAAAATTCCCCGGAATCCATCCTAAATGTCTCTGAAATTCCCATGATTTTCCCCATATTTCCTAAAATTCGCTAGATTTAGCATGATTCCCGTAAATGCACCAAAAATTCATTATATTTACTCAAATCCCTAAAACCCATAAAATTTACGCAAATCTCTAAAAATCATAAAATTTACTAGTTTTAACTTAATTTCCCTATATTTTAATTATTTTTTTTACGTTTGCTATCTTACAAGTTATTTTTCTTTTCGTGGTTCCCACACATTCCCCAGACAAATACCGAGATGTACAGTATCAACCAAAAGTTTAAGACCACTTAGTAAGAAGCATGAAACATGAATTTTATTTGTCAAAAGCTTATTACAAACCACATGTAAACTATTATCACTGCATATGTTCAGTTAATCATTTTAGTAGTCAATGATACCACCTGCAGCCTTCAGACACTCTTTTACTCTTGTAGGCATACTGCAAATGAGATTCTGGCGGTAATTAAGTGAAATTTCTGAGATCGTGGACATATTTTGGTCGAGAATCCGCTACTTTAGCACCAATGTAGTTCCACACATTCTCGATGGTATTCAATTCCGGGCTTCGTGCTGCACCCTAGAATACCAATAATTTGCCACTTTATATTTTCTGGAACACTTTGTCATTACATTGTTCTCAAAATGCGCCGAAAAACTAGCTTACTCACAAACACCTCAACTCGATTTGAAACAGTCTGTACCACAGATTACCTACTACTACAGATGGCCAACAGCCATGCTAATTCTTGGTACCTAAGACTTCAGCGCTGTCTGGTGGTTGACTGATGTACTAGCAACACGTCGACCGGTAGCACCACCTATGAGCAGATCTCGTAAACACTAACCCTCCCGCCCCCTCCCCTCCACCCTGCCCCTTCCCCTCGTTCCGCTAAATATTCTCGTCCTAAATGCTCTGCCCACTTCAATGTTCCGAAAATCACAATCTCCCAATACTTATGGCACGTTTTTAAGTGTGGAGATAATAATATGATCTACAAGAAATAAATCACATTCAAAATACCAATAACAGAAAAAATTAATAAAAATAATAACAAAGTGGGAAATTGTGAATTCCAGAACTTTGAAATGAACAATCACAGCATTTAGGACATAACCTCATCACTAATATACATGTTTAAATTTCTTTCAGTTGCAATTGGAGCATATTGCATTGGTGACAAAAATTAGGCTACTACAAGGCCTGCAGCATATTATTACTCAGCTTGAAAATGGCCCAAGTAGGCCTATAACCAATTAAAAAACTACAAAGGAAAAGTACTGGGAAGGGAGAAAATTCATATTTTAAAATGCTTGATGCTGTTAGCAATAACAGTAAAATTTTAAGAGAGAATGCTAAGGATCAGGTGGTGTAACCAGATCCTCATCGCACTAAAATTGTTAGTGTAATTAGTGCCAAATACATTAGGGGACAGAAAAAGAATTGGATATCACAAAATATCTATACAGTAGTTCATTTCATATGCCCTTTAAAATATATCCAGTTAAAAATTTTGAAGGGTGAAATGCAGTAAGTAGGCTACACTAAAAATTATCATCACACACTAATACAGTACATTCCATGACGTGCTGTTAAGGGGAAGGGAGAAATAGGACTTTCAATGAAACAAAAGAAAAACACTCAATACTGCTAGAATTCATCATGTTTTATTTAAAAAGTTGTCAATGAAGAGAAGATAACAGCAAGAGCCAAGATCAAACTTAGCAAAAATACAGTAATCAAATCTGGTCCTCCTAAAAGTATGTGTTGAGGCATGTTCCTTTCTTCTTTCTTGCCAAAGTATAACAGTAGGGTCCAGCACATAATAATGGACCTAGTTCCTCCTTGATGTAATGGCTGACACCGATGAACCGCAAATTCCTACAACACATACCAGTGTGTATGTTGAAACAGTAAACTTAATAAATGTGTAACTTAATGCTTGAAACGGGGAACTTGAATTTGCTGACATGTGTATGTTTGCACCTACTATAAGTTAACTACATTTTAAAAGAATCATTGTGTTTTTGATATTAATTCATTTAGGGCTTTCGATAACATATTCATTTAGCCCCATGTATTTGGAAGTGTGTATGATTTGTTGATATTTGTTGTTTTAACGGGCCTAACATCTTGGTTATCGGCCCCTAATGGTTTGGGTGATCGTGAAGATGAAAATCAAATGTAAACTATAAATGAAACTAACTACAAACTTATATAGGCTACTAGAAGAAGAAATGGAAAACAAAAGGAGAATAAGGTCTGTACTATGAATCCGTATTGACATGCTATCTTGCGAGCAACTTATGGACTACGTGCTGTTTCATAACCGGCCTCGCCAGCTCGCTTCGTTTATGAAAAATCAAAATAAAAATGCACTCATTTCAAGTTTTTTTTTTCTAAAACGAAAAATTTTAAATGCTGAGAAATATCCACATTCAACGGGTTTCTCGATACCGAAAACTTATGTTATGTATTCCGCGTAGTTCCGCATCGCATATAAGAAATGATTTTGTACACGAGTAAGCCTATTATTACTTGCATAGATTTCTTCACTTGAAAAATTGTATATTTTTTGGCTGTTTCCATTTTGAACTTTTAAAATCATAACTTGACTAATAATTGAGATATTTTAATTTTCTTTATACCTAAATGTTTCGTTTCGCACGTGCTTTTATTGAGAGTTATTTCAGGTCCATTCTCTAGAAATTTCAAAGTCACGGAATCATTATGTGAAAGTGGCAGGTGGTCTTAAAATTTGGTTTATACTGTAGGCTACATTATGACCTCTACTTTAAACCTTTTCTTGAACATTTTTATTTACTACTTTTGTGTATTGTCTACTAGTATAGTAGACCAAATTATCATGAGCACTCGAGTTTGAAGGTTGTTTGTGAAGTAACCAATAGACCTACATAAAATCCAATAACGTCATAATTTTTGCCGTTCTATTTCACGTTAGATCATGTAGGTTTAGAAATTTTAACTTATATTTTAATATTTTTATCGCAGTTGGAACATAAAAAGTGCCCGTTTTTAAGCGTGTTTCAACCATGCGTCGCACTTGAGAATTCATACCTCACAAACCCGTCATCAGATCGAATCCAAATTTTCACACAATATACATTGAAATGTTGTATAACTGGTTTATTAATTTCAAAATTTTGTGTGTCCAAGAAGGAAAGTTGTTATCTTTTGTGTAAGGTAGCTTTTTCTCAGCTCGGGGTCCTTGGAAAATGTAGTTCTTGGTCGCGTTGTTATCCTTATACATAAAAAGTTATGCTGTAAGACTGTGAAATACGTAAATTAATTCAATTATTTTATATCGGTTTGTATTTGTACGGGGAAATAAGACATGGTCCACCAGCTAGCCGCTCCGGGGAAAGCTGTACAGCGTTGCCAAGATGGAGCCCATCACGCGTCACGACGCGCCTTGCTCGGAAGTGATGGGCTCCATCTAAAATTGGGAAAGAGACGGCAGTGGCTCATACCTATAGGTTCATACAATCATACATATACGCACTTAGTGTTGAAAATATTTTATATAGCAATAGTATATCAAATATGTAATAAAGAAAGTATAGAGCTAAGAGCCAAGATTTGTAGTGCTATGTGTATATTTGTAATTTAAGTGGGGGTTGGAATAATAATGTTATTGGTTTTACGTCCCTTTTAACTACTGTGGATTTTAGAGACGCCGGGGTGCCGGAATTTTGCCCCGAAGGGGATCTTTAACGTGCCAGTAAATCTACTGACACGGCTCCCTCGCATTTTCGCACCCTCAAATGCCAACTGACTGCGCCAGGATACGAACCTGCAAGTGGGGGTTGGTAAGAGGTTATATATCATTATATAAGTTATCATTGCAGTGTTCGCTTTGAGTAGGGTAACCATTAAAAGCAACATCGTAAATAGCCAAGAGTGTAAATCAAATCCCTAGAGGTATTAAGAGACCTCCAGTTGCATGTGTAATCTTAAGCACTTGAAGAAAGATGTTAATTCCTAAACCTACCATACATTTAACTAGAGAGATGGGATCAAACCCGTTCTGCTTAGTTAAGAGGTAAGCAACTTAACGGCTGCCTCACCAAGCTCCAAGGAATAATGGAAACCATGGAAAGCTAGTTCTAAGGCAGCTAATGCGAGAATCGAACCCATATCATTTTAGCACTGTCTCACGAGACTCAGTATACATCGTTCCTGTTCTAAGACCAGAAATAAATTTCTTGACCAAGCCAACAATAAACCCAGGCCTCCGATGCTTGAGTCAAGAGTGTTGGCCACTATGCCAAGAAATAGGATTGGGAAAGAGGTGGCCGTGGCATTACGTTAGGGCAGTGTTTCCCAAACTTTTTTGTGTGTGTACCACTTTAAGAGATGAGAATCTCTCGCGCACCACCTAGTGGATGGGAGATATAGTAACTATAATCCCCTCCTCACCACCACCACTACGTAGCAGACCAATAGACGGATTGTAACTTGTGTTTGTTAGAGTTGGACTGTTGCAGTTCAAATAATAAAAAGTGTGCCCAATTGTTTTATTCTTTATTACAGTAAGTATTCAATTCAAACTTTCAGAAATGACACTGTACAAATAATATTAATAAAAGAACTCGTAATAAATAAACATAGAAACCAAAGTTCAACTAACACTTCAATGTGAAATGTGAGCTTGAAGATTAGAAGCCAACTTAGGAATGTCTGGTTTAAAAATGCTGAGTCTCAAACGAAGATCATTTTCCACTGTAAGGAGCCTATTCCGGTATTTATTCTTGAGATAAACAAGTGAAGAAAATGCAGTCTCGCACAAGTACGAAGTAGTGAAAGGCAGTAAAAATCTAACTACTTTGTCAGCTATGTCTGCATAGTCTGCACGCCTCTCAACCCAAAAGTTCACAAGAGCCATTTTTGAAAACGGTTGCCTTCCTTCTGAATCACAATGCAATATATAAAAACTGCTCATTGTCTTTGGCCTTAAAGTCCTCCGGCAACATATCAAAGTTTTCATATTTTTAAATTTCATATTTTATATTATTATATTTTTCGTAACGTAGCCTATCTAATATTTTTGGTGCGTAACATATTTCCGCTCGGTTGCTGGATAGTTTTGTGGGAGTGATTTCGAAAATTGGGGCCGGAAGTGGATCGGAACCATCGAGCTGGCAGTGGTGGATTGAACGGAATTATGCACTGCCCGCTCGATCGATCGAACGTAAGTGTACTATCTGGCAGTGGTGGAAAACGGAAGTATGCACTGCCCGCTCGATCAATCGAACGGAAGTGTACTAGTTGGCAGTGGTGGAAAACGGAAGTATGCGCTGCCCGCTCGATCGATCGAACTGAAGTGTACTAGCTGGCAGTGGTGGAACGAACGGAAGTATAAGATGCACTGCTAATTCGATCAATCGATCCAGCGGGCAGTGGTAAGACCCAGCTGGCAGTGGTACGAGAAACAATGAGCGCGCGGTGTCGGAAATTGATACCATGACGTACTCTCGGCCATGTGGAATGTATATGACATACTGAATGGAAAACGCTCATGCGAACTCTGGTGTCAAGTGATTGAAACAAATGACATGGTACATGTTCGAAGTCTACGTATCAGTATGTAAATGGTAAAATGCCTTAATATCAAACATTGTAAGTAGTCGGCATTGCCGGTATTATGTGAAGTGTACTAGCTGGCAGTGGTGGAACGAACGGAAGTATAAGATGCACTGCTAATTCGATCAATCGATCCAGCGGGCAGTGGTAAGACCCAGCTGGCAGTGGTACGAGAAACAATGAGCGCGCGGTGTCGGAAATTGATACCATGACGTACTCTCGGCCATGTGGAATGTATATGACATACTGAATGGAAAACGCTCATGCGAACTCTGGTGTGAAGTGATTGAAACAAATGACATGGTACATGTTCGAAGTCTACGTATCAGTATGTAAATGGTAAAATGCCTTAATATCAAACATTGTAAGTAGTCGGCATTGCCGGTATTATGTTTCTGCACAATGGCTATTCAAATATTAACCCACATAACGGTAATGCAGTCATCAATATAACAATCGTTGTGGTTATACGAGAATTGAGCAAGCCTTCATGAACTATTACTGAATACATTCTCTTTACTCACAAGAGGGCCTATTCATAAGGCATTTTAAACTCAATTTCACGCAGGAACATTATCGAAACAAGCAAAATATAAATGAAACTTAATTCCGTAATGCAGTATTAGTGGAACGTGGAAATAAGTTACCATCATGTGCACTAAATATGCGTAGTCGAAATAGCCGTGGGGTTAGTGCTTTTGACTGTGAATCTAGAGATCTTGGGTTCGAATCCCGGATGGGGTAGATATTTTTGCTACCAGATTATCATTTTAAACGATATTTATCATATCAATATGACTCATTTTAACAGAACACATATGAAATTACGTGTTGGTCTGTGAATGAAGAGGACCTGTTTATAAGGAATTTAAGGTCATGAGCGGTGTCGCGTCTATTAATCTAGTTGACCCATATCGTATTCTTTAATTAGGCTAGTGCTGGTGGAAACTACAAATCATCTAACAAAATGAGTTCCGTATTATAAACTACAATAACTGTAAAACACTCCCTTTTACAATAGATTAATATTTGTGCCAATAACAGTATAAAATACCGGTGTATCAACCAGATGTTACACATCATATGCGACTACTGGATATCTTTAGGCTCGTATTTTTTTTAAATATTTTTCGTAACATCACCGCGTACAACTGCAGCAGTACTAGCGTACCACCAGTGGAACTGTACCCGTATATTCGAGAGGCGGTCTGTCAGATATCGGAAGCGCCGCTGGATTTGAAGACCCTGACTGCTCCGGCTCAAATACTAGTCAAGAATCCACTCCAACATGACCCTCAAGAATATACGTAGCGGAAAATACGATGAAACTGTGAATTACATATATGCGCTTAGCTCAAAGTAGAGCACCTACCTTGCGTTCTCGGGGATCACGTGTTCAGCTTCTGGACCTAAAATGGGTTTCAGAGTTGCATCTCCTTATATCTAAAATAAATCGAAATGACGCGGCGTCTAACAAAAATAAACAATTTAATAACAAAAAGTAAACTATAACTAAACATTCATACACTTAATAAAACACACACCCATTCTCACCTCTTCACATCTACGCCATTGACACTCCTGTGTTCCACGAACACTGTGAGAAAATCTTGGGGCGGCCTAAGCCTATTACAACACGCTAAAACAATTAAAAACCCCTGCGTGTTTCATATTCTTGTGGCACGCTCCGCTGGACACCTGGGTCCTTGCAGCGCGCGACTCAAGCCACGTGACAGATTATATAATCCAGCTCGTTACAATCTCCAATACCGGCTTATTCATTCATTGACTCTGTTGGCAAGCAACATGTCGACTCATTTATGTGGCGGTGCCCTGGATTTGGCTGGAAAAACGAGTTCTGAAGAAGACCCTCGCTTGCCTCGCTTGACCGAGAATGCACACTTCTGCCACCAACAAGCAACGTTATAAAAATCTGATTTACGCCAGACAAAAACGCAAATCTCTCATACATCCTACATGTTAACAAAAAGAAACTTCCACACACTATTCCTTTCACTCTCTCGCGTAGTGATACCCCAACGGAGTTGTCTTCATACACACTGAACAATAAACAAACCACATTCAACCACATCGACTTTCATACGCTATCCAATATTCTAAAACATCAAATAATTTCCTAAACATAACACGTTATACCCTCGATTGAAAAGTAATGACAGTTAACAACAAATGAATTTAAAATACATTCAATAGCATGAGCTATTATCAAGATAAAAATGTAATGTCTATTTACACTCGAGCATAAGCTCCGATCTCGCATTAATGCCAATTGCAATTTAATGGGATCCTCACAATTCTCCATAACTTCAGAAATACTACCACTTATACTCAATTCTGGTCTGTCGTCAAAATAAGTCAAATATATTCGACCAGCAAGGGTTAAACATCCGTATTTACAGACTCGGGTTTAATAAACGTTAATAAGAGTGAAACGTAATAGACTTCAATATCCAATTTCTCGTTTAAATTTCGGCTGTGACCCTATTATCTTCACTTATCCAAAGTACTGTATGAAATAAAAGGCGTTCTACTCACTCACACCTTATGCCTTGCCAAAAATAGTCTTGCCCATGCAAAGACTGTATTATAATGCGGAAATTCCTTCGCTAAAAGCCTCTCGTATGCCAACTGTACACGGAATTACAAACATATTAACCAATATCTTCACTTCCTAAAAACTGGCATTAGGGCATAATTCCTCAGCGTTGTCAAACTAACCGCTGGTATAACAAACAATAACATCAGTTGTTAATCCATTAATCTATACATGTCAACGACCTTTGGACTAAGCGTGAGAGACATCCTCACAATTACTTTAAAAACGTTACTAGGATATCTCTAAACTGTTGCGTATACATTAATAAAAATACTGTACTGTTACTCCATACTTCTGGTTTCACTTTCACAGATGAAGGAATATCATGTCTACAATGTGAAATTATATTACCCATCGTGAATACATAATCTCAAAAATTATTTGTGTGTGTTCGATAAGGATCAATCTCGACGAGGTAATCAAACTAGAACTTCCCTAACGTCGGATGATGAAGATCTTCCAAGAAGATTCGATTCTCAAATTATTTTAACAGACTGACAGACTTTCTTCAATAAAACATACAGTTACTCATATTCGTGTTATCTCCATTCTGAACGAATGTCTATGAGTTCTAACGGTAATCATCGTTTCCACGTTAAATGTTTCTCTCCAATACGATGCTAAGATCGTTACGATGCTGTGATATTTCACAATATATCACCATTTCTTTCTTCTCTCTTGATGTTACTTCACGACGAATAAGAAGCCCAAATTAAACTAATAAATTAATTTAATTGGTAACATAGACGAAGATGTCTATCACCTTAATTCAAAATGAATTCATAAACGTCGAAAATAAATTACTGTTCCTAAAAGGAAATGACAACAATACTGATTCCTCAAACAAGTTAAAATCTCAGTTCAGAAACTGGATTGCAAACTAACAATGCTAAAAACGTCGAAAGGCGATCACTACAAATGATCTCGAAGAATAAAATATCCATACATGGAATACATAAATATTGTGACGAAATATGGATAAAGGAATTGCTCTAGAATGCCACTATAATGCTCTAACTACAAGTTTAACGAACACAGCTACCTTGTCTGAAAATCTAGAAGTTCAAATAGAGTATTGTAAAATACTCAGTTGTTACGTCCTTCAAGGATCCGGGTTGGATCCTAGTTCGTCTCCAAGAACTCACGACCTCAGGAAAGGAACGAATTCCCCTACTGGAAAACAGCAAGCTCCGACCGGGATCGAACTGCGGACCGCCAACAATCATCTTCTTTGTGACCGGGTATACCCTGGACCTCTTGATAATCTTCATGTCTCTTCTCACTCCGTCAAGGTACAGTTTCATCAAAACAACGAGAAGTGTCGAAAGTTCAGCTTCACGTTCCGAAATAATTCGAAAAGGAAGTCGTGGACCTCACTCGTATACTGAATACTCATGGAGATGGAGTATGAATATCGTTCTGTAGTCGTTGGTGTTAATATCGAGCTCATGTTTGACGATAATGCACTAGAATGTGGTTGTACATAACGTCTCATGTTTGCTCGTAAAGTAGACAGTCATGAGCAAACTCCTCTAACGAAGCTCCATCGCTGACTATATTGCTTCTATCTGCCTGTATTCCTGGCGCACATACAAATTTAGTCCATAATCGTAATCATATTATAAGACTTAATAATGTTCTTCTGTTGAGAATACACCGTCATCATACTGGTGTTACCATAAAGTTCCTCACTAGCAATGCTAACAATCACTGTTACTCACGTGAATATGTGCATTCGCTGTAGGCTTCTCGAACAAAAGTGTTTAATAGCGCTGGATTCAGACACCTTTCTAACTCTTAACAAAAAGTTTGTATCTCCCAAAATATCCTTCCGAATTCAATAAAAGTTCGTAATATACTTCACAAGATTGTATGCTATAATCTGTAGTAGAAATAATGTTTCTGAAGTTGATCAGTTCGAAGTTATTGCGGCATTTATATCCCTCGCAACTTCACTCACTTTACTGGCGCGGCAATCTCCTACTCCTAGCCTCGCGATACCACGTCTCCACGAGTCGATCTTTCACAGACTCGGTGATGCACTCGCGACTCCTATCTCTCCCGACAAAACACGTCTGATCAGTTCAACTTCAGATTAACAAGAGCCTCGATGCTTGGCGTCTCCCCTCCAAGTCACCGATTCTGGCCGCCTTTATCGTTCCCTCGAAAATTTGAGAGGGCTCTAGCAAATTGCTTATTCCTTCGAATTGCGACCTGCTGTCGGCTTATAGAATATCTCCAATATTTGATTATAATTTTCTTCACTTTACCATTACATAAATTCACTCTCATGGGCTTAAATGTGATAAAAATCCATAAAATTTAGTTGCTGGAACTCTCGTCTCCTCTAAAACTTCTTCTTATTGGCTGTAGGCTCATATCCAATCGGATAATTTATAACAATTTTTAAACAATTCCTGGGATGGTTCGCTGTTGCTAGGGCGATTCTAAGCTTCTCGAACCTTCCATTGCGCAATATAATCACGTGACGGAAATTCCCTCCTGCTCGACGTCGCCACGAGACGGGTTTCTGCCAACTTCCAGCCTCGATATTGCTTGGTTACATTTTATGATGGGCTTCGAAAAATATTCCCATTTTCATCCCAAATAATTCATTTTACGGGGGCATTCCTCCCTCATCTCAAATTAAAAACGGTTGCAAAATTGTTTTTAATCACATCGAATCAGGGTCATAGACATATCACTGAACTCGAAAATGAATTATATTTTTAGCCTACTTTCATAAAATATTTTTAAAGTTCTTTGCATTGTACTTTCCCAAATTGACATTGTTCTCTTCATCATAGAGCTCATAACCGTTATTTCCATAGACAGTTTCTATGCGGAACGGACCAATAAAGATAACTCCGAACTTCGGGTATATCTTCCTGCCTACGTCCGCTTTTACTGGACGGCGCAATAATACCATGTCTCCTACTTCTAAGGGCTTGCTAAATCTCTTCCCTTCAACTCTTTTCATGCGCTTATTCTGCCGCCTTCTGGAGCTTTTCCTTCGCTCTATCTATCCTTTCCTGTCTTCCTACATCCGGATCATGAGAAATGAAATTAAATGTGTTGTCTCATGGTCTTTCTGGCTTCCTTCCTAAATGTAAGACCATTGGAACTTCTGCCGTGCTCTCTTGAACTGTGGAGTTCTAACATTCTTCAATGATAGGCACATACTTAACCCAACTGGGGTGATCATTAGGGCAGAAAATGCGACATAATTTACTAAATTCAGCCATATATCTCTCACTGGAATTTGATTCAGGATAACGCACTGCACCCGAATCCCGCATAGCCATAGCCTATATCCGCAAAGATAGAAAAGGATTGTAGGGAGGTCGATACCCGGCCAGGTAGATCAACGCTACCCTACTAGGATAATTACTTGGGAACCCTCGATGCATACCGGTCATGCAATAACACTACCGATTAGTTACACGTTTACATAGACAATATACTATCCTAAACACAAAATGGTAGGACGAGAATCTCGGCTCTCGGGTGTGAACGGTGAACGTTGAGACTAACTTGAACTCTGGTAACTAATTCGCAGTATTATCGCATGTCGATCGCAAGAATGAATGGATGATCAGATTTATAAAAAACGAACAGGCAAACAAAAACTAGTGCATGGGATTTATTTTCAAACAAATACAGATAATTAAATAAAATAATCCCTATCACCATGAATTAATAAACATGTTAACTTTAACTAATACACACGTCAAATAGATCTACTATTTGTAAAATAAGTGTTTCTGATCTATTCTTGTTACAGTAATGTAACGATATTAAATTTCATAAAAGGTTTACATAACTTTACATTCACATTGTGGCTGTTTCATTAAAATAGTCTGATAAAAATCAGCTGTTCACTCACGAAAAATGAAGTTAACAATTCAAAACCCTACATTATACACGGTGTGCGTAGATTGTAATTATCTACTCTAATAAAATTGTTATTAATAATATATGGTTTAAATATTTACATTATTTACAAATCTCGTGCTTCACACGGTTTAAAAATTACCATTAACCCTGTCAGTCGCACTCTGACAGCTTCATAGTGTCTCTGTTAGATAAATTACAGTTCTCCAACAATGCTTCTACCAACGATAAAATTCTCAGGTACTTCCAGTGGCGTGTCATAATAAATAAGCCTGAGTATCAAACAATTAAGTTAAATACAGCTTGGAATGTCGTGTCAATAAATAAAACAATAGGATAAAGATCGATGCGAAACTACTACAAGACTTTATACATTACGTGGATCATTTACAAATACTCTCAAACATAAACAATTCACAATAACCTCTGTGTTAGCGCTTTCGCTCATCTTGTAACAATACGTTGCTCCGCATAGCAATATATTCCTTCCTTCCGCAATACAGTGAACAATACTTATCAAAGGCGTCTTACTACGCGTTAAACATGTCATACATTCTTCCTTTCCTCTTTATAAACAATCGTCACAACTCCGCACGGCATTACTTCTTTGAAAAACCCATCTTGCTATAGACTTATAGAAGAATTAGTGATTTTACTGGATAACTACACTAGAGTATGTTATTGTTCAGAATGCACTCCTAACTTTCACCTCCTGTCTAAATTATTAAACCTCGTGCATCAAATTACAACAATTACATGTTCGTTCACATTAATACACTTCACAAAGTACTTCTCATTCCTTTCATTAGCGCTTTTCGTTCTCTATGATCCATAATAAACTTGTTCTTACATGTTACCAAACGTCACAATGTTACTTAGTAGTTCGCTCGTCTTTTAGTTATTAATAAAAATAAATTCATATCCTCCCGCTTCTGGTGTAAGTTTAAATATATGAACAATTCATATTTAAGTTGTTTTTAACATACAAGACCGCAGGTAGACCAACATATGTCCTGGTCTATTCATCTCAGTTAAACAATGTTTATACTTTAATTGTTAATAAATATAGGCATCATTTGACCTCAATTGTCAATACTATGATCCTATTTTATAGTGTATATCCGTAATATAATAGTTCAAGACTATTTAGATGTCTAATAAGTTGTATTCCGCTATAGGAATTTTATAACACACCAATTGTTATAAATAATTATATCAGATGTATGTGAACACCGTAATGTTTGTTACATAATATTATAGCATCTCACAATTATGCTTTACTTGATAAGAATGCATTATAGACATATCAATGTATACTTTCGCTGTTACGCATAGAAATTTTTAATAACAATTATAATGTTTAAATGTTCTTACAATATGTCAATATCTACGCTCTTCTCCAAAATACAGTATAATCGAGTAATCTAACCATTCTCAAGTTATCTTGGCACTATCGAAGCATTCCTTTATAAAACGAGTATCGTTCAAAAGTGAGGGTCATACAACGTTTCCTTCAGAATAAAAAAATACAAGAAACGCAAATCTAAGTTGAATGAATTAAATTACGTCTCATACGACACATGAAGACGTATCAAAAATTACAATGAAACTCTAAAATTTAAGCTATTAATAGACAAAGAATAAAGATAAGAATAACTACAAATTATGTTGGTCACTCCAAAAATGGACCTCTACTACTACAGCAAAACTACAGACATGAAACAAACGGTTGTTCTACCTTGAGACATCTTCTACATCCAGGGAATACCTCTGTCAGCTGTCCTAGATGTTGCGTCAAAGCTGTCATCGTTCGTATCCCAGCGGAACCAGTTACTGCCAAGCTCGTGCTCCAGCTGCGGTGGACCCCTACTCACTTGGCTTGCCACCTGTTCTCCAACACGGCTTGAGCTGCTAACGGTAGATGCGTCCTCTTCTCGGCCAGCGGCCTGGAAACAGCGATTCCCAGTTCGATCGGCTGCAAATGGTCTTCTTCTTCTTTTCTCTGTCCTGCAGAGTGGTCTCGCCGTTGTAGATCCGCAAGTCCTGGGTTGACATCTCGTCCTGGGGAAGTTGGACATCTTGCTTGTGGTGTAGAAATTCATATTTGAAAACTGCAAGTTGTTGTGCAGTTGTAGCTGTGTCAATCCTTGAATTTCCGAGTCACTCTGACCTCCCAATCCATGGTATAAATTAACCTCCTTTCATTTTACTTAGTTCTCCATAATCTCTTCTTCAATAGACGTATAATAAGCTTCTCCTCCCCGACTTATAATTTCTGCCATCATATAGACTGTGATGTAGCTTGTGATGAAATACTGCTGTATATTTATATTTGGAATAATTGCAGCAACATCGTTGCTTTCAGTGAATAATGCTCTTAATTATTGCTACTGTGTGAAGTGCTGCTTATAGGCGAAGTCTCGTTCTAAAATTGTGAAGCTTTTATACACGCTGTTCTCTCAAATAATGTAAATTCGTTTCGCCGGCATTTCTTCCTATCTTCCTCGGCGATGTCTTGGTTGTTTGATGGTACAACGGTGCTTATTGTCCGGGCTAATGCTGTGTTCAAAAACTGCTCCTTTGTTGTGCGCGTGCGTGAAACGCGTCTGCTCGTGGCCAATCGCTATGAGAGAGTGTTTAGCCACGCTTCTCCTTCGCTGCGCGTCTCAGTCCTGGCCTAGCTTCGCTAGCTTCCAACACATGTATATTAATAGAAATATACTCATATTCGCTTTATTATCCATTAATTTATATTTCTTTTCAACCAAATAAATTTCATATTGCATTCTACACTTGTAGATGTGCTTATTTCTCTTAATATCTGCCAAATTTATATAAAAGCGATTCCCACAAAAATTATGTGCTATTAATTGATTGGCTGTTGAAATATTCTGTAAAAGGCTCCTGGGTCTAGCCTCTTCTCCACGGGTCGTGTGCATTGCTTTGTTACGATAGCCTTGCTAACCAAACTGGTTTTCTCGTGCCAAACATGAAGCTTTGTACAAAATCCAGCTCCGAATGATCGAGCTCTTCCTTAGTTAAAATCTCATTCACCAAAATATTTCCAAATAATAAATTCCTCAAAATGCTTAAAATTTCTCCGAAATACTTTCATTATGTATCATTTGCATCCCATAATACATATATATTTATTAAATTATTTTAATTTCAAATTTCCAATTTTTCCTTTCAATGGTGCACAAGTCGTTCGAACATCGGCTCGGTCATAGGTCCTAAACTGGGCTGAATTCGAGTTCAGCACTCTGGAAAACATGTGTCTTATCCCTAATCTTTCCATATCTGCTTCAAATTCTGCTGAAGTGAACTGGGCTCCGTGATCAGATAACAAGTACTCTGGTCTTCCGGCCTTCCGAAAAACAGAATTTTCCAACCTGCTCACTACATTTCTTGTGTTTGCTTTCTGCATTGGATCCATCGTAACAAATTTGGAGAAGACATCCACTGTTACTAACAAGAGCTGGTTCCCTTGGTAGCCCTTAGGACAGGGGCCGAAAATATCCGCCGCAATCAACTCATGCGGTCTGGAAGGTATCATGGGCCTCGGTTTACCTTTTAACAACTCAGATGTGAATTTCCCTCTTTGACATTCATCGCATAATCTTATTATCCTCGCAATAGCAGATCTCATGTTGGTCCAGGTAAATCTCTCTTTGAGTGTTCTGAGAGTCTTATCTAAACCACCGTGTCCTATGGAGTGGTGTGCTAACCACACTAATTTCGAGACCAAATTAGGGGGCACAACTATGCGTAATTTTGTATGCTCGGCGTCAATATACTTGCATACTAGATCACGCTCAAAACAAAGTGGCGCGACTGTCTTCGGGTTGCTATATAATCATCATCTGCTATGTCCATGAACCCTTATAAGAACCTGTACATTTTCCTTGTTGGAGCGTATCTCATCTGTGATACACCGATTCGGGCTAATCTCCTAACGGTTTCTAGATCTTCTTACTCCAATTGTACATGGTTAATCTGCAGATTTTTTATTGGGTTTCTCGACAATGCATCAGCCAGTAAGTTATTTTTCCCTGGCTGGTGGACAATAGTTGCGTTAAATTGTTGAGTGTATAGGGCCCATCGTGTTAACCTATCACTCGACATATCAGTTTGAAGCATAAACTGCAATGCCTTGTGGTCGGTCACGATAATGATCTGATGACCGATCAAGATCTTCTTCCATGCCTTGAGAGCAGTGACAAAGGCTAACGCCTCCAGTTTCGTTGTAAAGTAATTCTCCTCATGTCGTTTCAACTTTCTACCAGTGAAAGCGATATAGTGCTTTCCTCCATCCTCATCCTTCTGGTACAGAACAGCACTTATGCCTACGCACTTATACCTACGCGGGAGGCATCGGATTCGATATAAAATATACGGTCAAAATCCGGATATTCCAACTTGACATTCTGTCTCAACATCTCCTTCGCGTTTTCAAAGGCCTCGTTGGTGGCACTCGTCCACTTCCAACGATTGTTTTTCTTTAGTAACTCATAAAGAGGTGCCATGATCTCAGAGTAATTTGGACAGTGACTGCTTATAAACTGGCAAGCTCCCACGAACTCGCGTACTTGCTCGACCTTGGTGGGCTTAGGGAATCTAGTAATAGCCCCTACTTTCTCAAGGTTTGGGTGGTAACTTTCCTGATCGATGGTGTGACCAAGGAAATTGATTTTCTCGTGCATGAAGCGACACATTTCGAAGTTCACTTTGATATTCGCTTCCCTCAAGTTCTCAAAAAGTTTACGTAAATGCACCATGTGTTTTTAACATCAGGAGATGATATGATCAAATCATCGATGTAGCATATAACGTTTTTCTTGACCTCATCAGTGAGCTTACCGTCAAGGGCTCTGATTAGCGCTGGACCGCTATTTACTATACCAAAAGGTAGCCTCTGAAAAACCCATGAAGTCTGGTCGAAGAGAAAACCGGTGTACTGTTTACTCTCCTCCTCAAGCTCAATCTGATAAAAGGACGCTGTGAGATCTAAAACGGAGAAACAAGCCTTTCCTTTGAAATTCCTCAGGAGATCACGAATTTTCGGGGGCCTGTCTGCCTCGGGAAGAATTTTCAATTTGATGGAACGTGCGTCTAGACATAGGCGTAGCTGTCCGTTATTCTTCTTCACTACAGTAATGGGGTTGATATATGAAGACGCCTGTTTCCTAATAATACCATCCACTTCCATCTTTTTGATTAACCCCCGTACTTCTTCATAGTATTTCTCTGGAATGGGGTATATCCTCTTCTGATAGGGGGTTTCATCAGTCAATCTTATCTTGTACTTATAATCCTTGATTAACCCTGGTGTGTCGTCAAAAACGTCCTTAAATTCCATAATTAATACTTCAAATTCCTCTTGAATCTTTTCAAATCCTACGGCTTTGAGGGTAGGCCTCTCTTTAGCATTCTCTACCTCCTCAATGACGTTTGTTAAAATATCTTCCCTATAATCCATATCTGAACTGTTATTCAGTTCCTGTTTTTCTAACTCCTCTGTGTTAATCATCCCTTCACTAAATTTAATAATCCTATTCTTCATATCAATAATGGCTCCCACCTTCGTGATAAAATCAATACCAAGCACGATGTCAAAATTTATCTTGTCCACCACGATGAAAATATGTTCGTAAGCACGTATATTTATTTCAAAGTTCAGCAAAACTTGAATGTTACACTTCACAGCTTTATCTTGAAAATGCCACGCACTTTCACAGCACATCCGGGCAAAGCAGTCATCTTGTCACTACCCAATAATCTCTGGTAACACTCGTGAGATATTATATACATAATAACTCCCGTGTCCATCAAAGACTTGCATGTCTGATCATCGACATTTACACAAATGGTTGGTAATTCAAATGGCCTTTCCTCTCTTACAATCTCATCTTCTAACAATAAATCCTCGTTTGTCACTTCGTATACTTCATTAATTAAAATCTGGTGCAGTGTAGTAGTATTTCTCTCTCCATCTAGTTCCGTTTGGAAAATTAAGTTTTTTTTTGTTCCTGAGCGTCATTTTCACGGATTCCTTGCTGGCTAGTACCGGTTTTAGGATACACGCTCAAGCTTGAACTACTTCCATTTCCACCTTCCTTTTCCCTTAATTCCTTCAGAAATTGCTTTCCTTCTTGATGACGTTCGTCATAATTCTCTTTAGTCATTACTTCATTTCTCTGTGGTCTATCTTGATTCTGGCCCTGATTTTGCGATTGTTTCTACCATTGTAATTATTGTTGTATCTATAATTATTATTATTATGGAAGAAACCGCTCCTACGATTTTCTTGATAGTTTCCACGTTCATGTTGTTGTTGATAGGGATGGCCACCACGGAATCTCCTATACCTAGGTTCCGGTCTCCTATCCTTGAAATAAGTATTTCTCTCTGGGCCTAAGTTTCCCTTCTTCTGCACTTTAGGGCTTTCTGTCTGCTGTGTGTGATCTATAAACACAGTATTGATCTCCTTATAGTCCTGACGTTGGTTTCTAGCTACGACATTGGGCGTTGGACTAGTATAATCCAATTTTCGAAGAAATTCGTCCATGCCGGCTAAGTCACTAATTCCTGACGAAATTATCAGCCTTCTTACCTCAACTGGTAACATTCTGGCGATAGCATCTATCAGTTGTGCCGTAGATAGTGGGGGTTGTAAAAAACGTAGTCGGGCGAGCTGTGTCGTAAAGAAGTCAGCGTAGCGCGTCGGTAAAGTACCCGAATACTTCCTGGAATATACTTCCGCGCGCAAACTGTTCTGTGCTTCAGTTGACCAATAGCGCTTCATTAGAGCTTCAGCGAATTCTTCAAAGTCCTCGAATGTGTACCTGAAGGCCCTGAACCACTCAAGGCGTCCCTCACCTAAATAGCGCTCCACTATCTTCATTTCACGTTCACGAGGAATGTGAGCTTCCGCAAAGTAATCACGGATATTCCTGATATACTCTATTGGGGTGTAAGAATCGAGGTTAGTAAACTTACGAGGCTTGTCCTCAAAGTTGCGTAATACCGTCACGTTTCTCTGTTGAGAATCTTGGAAACTGGGACGATATTCTCTACTTTCTCTTTCGGGTTCTCTACTTCTATCTTCGAGTCCCTCATTGTATCTAAATACTCTCTCTTCTGGCCTCATTTCTCTATCTCCTGTCTCCATACTGGGTCTTCTATGACGACTTTCATAGTCCTCGACTTCTATCTTCTCCTTATCTTCTATCTCCGTAATCATTTCTTTCACCTGCTTCTCTACTTTCTTCTTCAAGTCCCCCTTATAGACTTCAAAATCTGCAACGTCTCCTAAGCTCAGACTTTGCAATCTCCTGCTAATGTAGTCTTCAATACTGGTAGATCTTCCCTCCTTGATCTCATTTACGACTGTGACTACTGTATCTATCCGCTCGACTAAACGTTTGCTACGAGTTTCTAAGGATTCCGTTAAAGTTTTGTTCGCCTCGGCCGATTGATTCTTATCGTAAACTTGTCTTTGTAACAATTCATCTATACGCTTTCCTAGATCTGTCCTGACACTCATAACATCACGGTTTATCTGTAATTGCGTACTGGGAAGTTTACTCCCAATTTTACCTTGTATCAACTTAATATGTTCCGTGCTTGACTTATCCCATTCATCTTTCCAGATGACTACATTCGCCTTTAACATTTCGGCTATATCAACTTCCATGTCATCCTTTAAGATCTTATTATGGTCTATCACCTGATTACGCAGAGTATCAACGTTAGTTTTCAACTCGGCTAATGAAATAATAGTTTTTAGGGAATCGACTACAAATTGCGTTCTAAAAGCACCTATACCACTAGAACATTGTGTCTTGGATTCCTCTACTTCCCTTCTTATTTTATTTATGTCCGCCTTGGACCTTATTGACATCAAAAAAATATAGAATTTACTTCTGACTGAACCTTGCTAATATCACTCTGTACACTAGTTATACCTGTTTGGACATTGTTAACATCTTTCTGCATATTATTAACATTTTCCTGAACCTTGTCTACCTTGGTTTGGACATGGGATACATCGGACCTTACATTGGCAACCTCAGATTGTACATTGGCAACATTGGATTTCACAAGAGCAACAACAGTTTGGACATTGGCAACGTTATCTTTAACAAGAGCAACATCATCTCTAACGAGGGCAACATCAGAATGAACACCCTTGACATCATCCTTCAATTCAGTGGAGCTGGTCTGCAAACCCTGTAAAGAACTTTGCAAACCCTGTATATCTCCCTTAAAACTTTCCTCGACACCGCTGACCTTACCAACAACAGTAGCAAGATCGGCCTGGCGATCTTTTTTCAGTTACACTCGATCCTGCTTCGCCTAATACAACTTTCTCGGTAAATCAATGATATTTACCTTCAGATTCTCCTTAATCTGATTTTCAACACTATCTAATTTCTCTTTCATATTACTGTCCATTTTAGTTTGAGAATCTTTCAAACTTTTCTGCATGTTATCCAACATGCTCTCCTTCATCTCGTTCATCATCTTCCGGACATCATCTGTCGCCATCGTTGCCATTACAACAATATCAATAATACAAAGTGCTATAGGAATACAAAAAAATAGAGCAATATAACAACACTTTAGAGCATCCTTTCAATCCATGTATTTGGGCATCTTATCGTATCGCCTTAATATTAACTTAGTATTATGTTACCGGACATCCTATTTCTAAAATACCAGACCCTAAATAGCGTTCGCGTGTGATTTGTTTTAATATACTACCATAAAGAACATTTACATTTACTGTCATTAAACAAGTTAGCTTTATATTAACATGGCTATCAATAACCATGAGCCGGTCAAAATGAAAATAGATTCAGATCATAGGTCATTTCGAAAAATTTTACCTATTACTCCATTCTCAGGCTATCCATTAGATCCGATCTTTGTTTGAGTGCAATTTTGTTAAAAACAAAGCAAATTACCTATATAATTACACTCTAGCTCATCACAGATGATATGGTCGGTTAATCCTATAAACTGAAACTTTAAGTTGTCATCTGGATACCTTCTAAATGACCTCACGACGTTATTCTCGTGGTCCCCAAAGTCTAGGGTGCGATCCTTCCACTGTAACCGTATATTCGAGAGGCGGTCTCTCAGATATCCGAAGCACCACTGAATTTGTAGACCCTGACTGCTCCGGCTCAAATACTAGTCAAGAATCCACTCCTACATGACCCTCAAGAATATGCGTAGCGGAAAATACGATGAAACTGTGAATTACATATATGCGCTTAGCTCAAAGTAGAGCACCTACCTTGCGTTCTCGGGGATCACGTGGTCAGCTTCTGGACCTAAATGGGTTTCACAGTTGCATCTCCTTATATCTAAAATAAATCGAAACGACACGGTGACTAACAAAACTAGACAATTTAATAACAAGAAGTAAACTATAACTAAACATTCATACACTTAATAAAACACACACCCATTCTCACCTCTTCACATCTAAGCCACTGACACTCCTGTGTCCCACGAACACTGTGACAAAATCTTGGGGCAGCCTAAGCCTATAACAATAAGCTAAAACAATTAAAACCCCCTGCGTGTTTCACATTCCTGTGACACGCTCCGCTGGACACCTGGGTCCTTGCAGCGCGCGAATCAAGCCACATGACAGATTATATAATCCAGCCCGTTACAATCTCCAATACCGGCTGATTCATTCATTGACTCTGTTGGCAAGCAACATGTCGACTCATTTATGTGGTGATGCCCTGGCCTTGGCTGGAAAAACGAGTTCTGAAGAAGACCCTCGCTTGCCTCCCTTGACCGAGAATGCACACTTCTGCCACCAACAAGCAACGTTATAAAAATCTGATTTACCCCTGACAAAAACGCAAATCTCTCATACATCCTACATGTGAACAAAAAGAAACTTCCACACACTATTCCTTTCACTCTCTCGCGTTGTATACCCCAACGGAGTTGTCTTCATACACACTGAACAATAAACAAACCACATTCAACCACATCGACTTTCATACGCTATCCACTATTCTAAAACATCAAATAATTTCCTAAACCTAACACGTTATACCCTCGATTGAAAAGTAATGACAGTTAACAACAAATGAATTTAAAATAAATTCAATAGCATGAGCTATTATCAAGATACAAATGTAATGCCTATTTACACTCGAGCATAGGCTCCGATATCGCATTAAAGCCAATTGCAATTTAATGAGATCCTCACAATTCTCCATAACTTCAGAAATACTACCACTTGTACTCAATTCTGGTCTGTCGTCAAAATAAGTCAAATATATTCGACCAGCAAGGGTTAAACATCCGTATTTACAGACTCGGGTTTAATAAACGTTAATAAGAGTGAAACGTAATAGACTTCAATATCCAATTTCTCGTTTAAATTTCGGCTGTGACCCTATTATCTTCACTTATCCAAAGTACTGTATGAAATAAAAGGCGTTCTACTCACTCACACCTTATGCCTTGCCAAAAATAGTCTTGCCCATGCAAAGACTGTATTATAATGCGGAAATTCCTTCGCTAAAAGCCTCTCGTATGCCAACTGTACACGGAATTACAAACATATTAACCAATATCTTCACTTCCTAAAAACTGGCATTAGGGCATAATTCCTCAGCGTTATCAAACTAACCGCTGGTATAACAAACAATAACATCAGTTGTTAATCCATTAATCTATACATGTCAACGACCTTTGGACTAAGCGTGAGAGACATCCTCATAATTACTTTAAAAACGTTACTTGGATATCTCTAAACTGTTGCGTATACATTAATAAAAATACTGTACTGTTACTCCATACTTCTGGTTTCACTTTCACAGATGAAGGAATATATTGTCTACAATGTGACATTATATTACCCATCGTGAATACATAATCTCAAAAATTATTTGTGTGTGTTCGATAAGGATCAATCTCGACGACATAATCCAACTAGAACTTCCCTAACGTCGAATGATAAAGATCTTCCAAGAAGATTCTATTCTCAAATTATTTTAACAGACTGAAAGATCATAGCTTTCTTCAATAAAACATACAGTTAGGCATATTCGTGTTATCTCCATTCTGAACGAATGTCTATGAGTTCTAATGATAATCATCGTTTCCACGTTAAATGTTTCTCTCCAATACGATGCTAAGATCGTTACGATGCTGTGATATTTCACAATATATCACCATTTCTTTCTTCTCTCTTGATGTTACTTCACGACGAATAAGAAGCCCAAATTAAACTAATAAATCAATTTAATTGGTAACATAGACGAAAATGTCTATCACCTGAATTCAAAATGAATTCATAAACGTCGAAAATAAATTACTGTTCCTAAAAGGAAATGACAACAATACTAATTCCTCAAGCAAGTTAAAATCTCAGTTCAGAAACTGGATTGCAAACTAACAATGCTAAAAACGTCGAAAGGCGATCACTACAAATGATCTCGAAGAATAAAATATCCATACATGGAATACATAAATATTGTGACGAAATATGGATAAAGGAATTGCTCTAGAATGCCACTATAATGCTCTAACTACAAGTTTAACGAACACAGCTACCTTGTCTGAAAATCTAGACGTTCAAATAGAGTATTGTAAAATACTCAGTTGTTACGTCCTTCAAGGATCCGGGTTGGATCCTAGTTCGTCTCCAAGAACTCACGACCTCAGGAAAGGAACGAATTCCCCTACTGGAAAACAGCAAGTTCCGACCGGGATCGAACTGCGGACCGCCAACAATCATCTTCTTTGTGACCGGGTATACCCTGGACCTCTTGATAATCTTCATGTCTCTTCTCACTCCGTCAAGGTACAGTTTCATCAAAACAACGAGAAGTGTCGAAAGTTCAGCTTCACGTTCCGAAATAATTCGAAAAGGAAGTCGTGGACCTCACTCGTATACTGAATACTCATGGAGATGGAGTATGAATATAGTTCTGTAGTCGTTGGTGTTAATATCGAGCTCATGTTTGACGATAATGCACTAGAATGTGGTTGTACATAACGTCTCATGTTTGCTCGTAAAGTAGACAGTCATGAGCAAACTCCTCTAACGAAGCTCCATCGCTGACTATATTGCTTCTATCTGCCTGTATTCCTGGCGCACATACAAATTTAGTCCATAATTGTAATCATATTATAAAACTTAATAATGTTCTTCTGTTGAGAATACACCGTCATCATACTGGTGTTACCATAAAGTTCCTCACTAGCAATGCTAACAATCACTGTTACTCACGTTAATCTGTGCATTCGCTGTAGTCTTCTCGAACAAAAGTGTTTTATAGCGCTGGATTCAGACACCTTTCTAACTCTTCACAAAAAGTTTGTATCTCCCAAAATATTCTTCCGACTTCAATAAAAGTTCGTAATATACTTCACAAGATTGTATGCTATAATCTGTAGTAGAAATAATGTTTCTGAAGTTGATCAGTTCGAAGTTATTGCGGCATTTATATCCCTCGCAACTTCACTCACTTTACTGGCGCGGCAATCTCCTACTCCTAGCCTCGCGATACCGCGTCTCCACGAGTCAACCTTTCACAGACTCGGTGATGCACTCGGGACTCCTATCTCTCCCGACAAAACACGTCTGATCAGTTCAAACTTCAGAAGAACAAGAGCCTCGATGCTTGGCGTCTCCCCTCCAAGTCACCGATTCTGGCCACCTTTTTCGCTCCCTCGAAAATTTGAGCGGGCTCTAGCAAATTGCTTATTCCTTCGAATTCCCTTAAGCCCCATCCTCTTCGCTCTTGCTACGGCAGATGTGGTGGAAATATTACCCCCAAATATAAAAATATACATTTACGCAGACGATATGGCTCTAATTTCAACAAGTGAAAAGGATTTGCAGCAGGCGTTTGACAGAGTTGTGGAGTGGGCGGAAGAGAATGAACTCTATCTGAATGAAAGGAAAACAGTCGCAATGACTTTCAGAAAAGGGGGAAGAGGAGCGACAATTCTCTACAAAAATAGACTGCTGGAATGTGTTACGCACTTCAAGTATCTGGGGGTGACGTTCCAGACTCACGGAAACGTCTTCACTATTCACATCAAGGACAGAACAAACGCGGCTATAAAGGCCATGAGTGACATACGACGTCTCCGAACACTGTCATTACAGACAGCGATGAAACTTTTCTCGCTGAAGATCATTCCTGTAGTTGCATATGGTTTGGAAAGTATTTGGCATCACCTTAAGTATAAGCAACTCGTAGAGTTGGAGAAGGTTAAAGCTACCTACCTGAAAAGGGTAATGTGTTTTTCGAAATTCACTCTTTCTCGGTTGGTGTATGAACTCGCGAATGAGCCTCCTTTTGTTGAAGACCTCAGATTACAGCTGCTCCTGCCATCTACATCGGGTTATGAGAGACTAATGCAGGAAATGAAGTTAAAGAGAGGAGGCATATGGCAGGAATTTTATATCACGGATGCGATGACATCGCGGGATTGGACGATGGGTTTCTATGAGATGAGACACTTGATAACCAGATTCGCGGTGCATGGATTCCACTTCAGGGTGTGTGCAAACAAAATGTACCATCAGCCGGATTGCTGGTGCGTGTGTGCCCTCTGCGGCAAAGCATGTGACAGATATCATGTAATGCGGTGTGATCAGAGGAAGTTTTCTCTGTCACAGTTTTGTACTAGTGATAAGTAATTAATGATGATGATGATGATGATGATGATGTTCGAGGAAAAGATAAGTCATGTTTAATTCAAATGCATATTTCGTGCTCTAATAAATGTATTATTCCTTCGAATTGCGACCTGCTGTCGGCTTATAAAATATCTCCAATATTTGATTATAATTTTCTTCACTTTACCATTACATAAATTCACTCTCATGGGGTTTAAATGTGATAAATGTCCATAAAATGTAGTTGCTGGAACTCCCGTCTCCTCTAAAACTTCATCTTATTGGCTGTAGGCTCATATCCAATCGGATAATTTATAACAATGTTTAAACAATTCCTGGGATGGTTCGCTGTTGCTAGGCCGATTCTAAGCTTCTCGGACCTTCCATTGCGAAATATAATCACGTGACGGATATTCCCTCCTGCTCGACGTCGCCACGAGACTGGTTTCTGCCAACTTCCAGCCTCGATATTGCTTGGTTAAATTTTATCATGGGCTTCGAAAAATATTCCCATTTTCATCCCAAATAATTCAGTTTACGGGGGCAGTACGCGTACCACAGTTTGGGAAACGCTGCGTTAGGGACTATCCCAAGAGCACTTTAAGGTCTCCTTTTTAGTTTTACCTCTCAAGATTGAGTGTACATCGTCTCTTGGGAGAGCTAAAAATCGAACCACGGTCTCCGCGGTGAAAGGTATACAGCTTGACCACTAAGCTATCGCGCCTTCTCTTTCTACAGAGTGGTCTGTTCTAGTCACAAAGCTGGGAATCAAGTTAAAACCTCGAGTGCAGCAACCTAACGTGTTAGCCACTACGCCATAAATTGTTCTATTTTTTCTCTTGTATCTTAGTAACTGCTACTTAGAGTCAATGTGAACAGTTTACATACTGACCGAAACGGATTATATTACTGCGAACTCATCAGCAGTGCATGTCGGGCGAGGTAGTGCCTGTTAGGGACAACTGTTCAGTCTTGTTAAGAAATATGTCAATCGTCAATCTCGTGTCTTTAAGTGTATGGGGAACTTGGAATAGCATGGTCATCAGCCTCGTGTGTTGAGTGTGTTATAAGATTAAAATGTATTGGTAATCGCTCATTAGTCGCGTATAGCAAAAACGTAAGGATAGCATGGTCATCAGCTCCGTATACTAGTATGTATAATTCATATTATGGGGTTAGAATACCTTAGTCATAAGTCTCGTGTGGTAAAAAGTTGGAGATACCATATACTTAGGTGTGTAGAAAACTTGGCAACATTGCGGTCATCAGTCCCGTGAACTTGGTGTTAAATAGAGGGTTAAAGGCGTCTTAAAATAATTTTAGGACATCTAATTGGATATTGGCTAATTTACAGGGATCGTGTTCGTGTGTAAGTTGTCCGTCTCTTCAGTTAATTAGCATTTACCGTTACAGCATGGCAGGTCACAGAGCCCCGGATGTCATTATAGTATTAATACATTAGACCGTAGATATCCTAATGCTGTCCGTTTCGCTAAATAATAAGTGTTACCAAAGGATTATGAAAATGAAAAACGTTTGTCCAGGTAAGTATAAACAGTTTTAAACTTTTCGAGCAGAAACGTCCTATTAATGTGGTTTGTTTGTTTGTTTGTTTGTTTATCGTTGCGTGCTTTTATCAGCATTTCCAGAATGGTAACGTTAAAGAATAGAACACTAGCCTGCCAGGTTGGAGGACCTAAATTCGAGCAGGTAGACCATTTTAAGTAACTGTGCTGTGTCTTTCCCCAGGATGGAATTATAATGAAGGAGATGGAGTTGTTGAATGATTCCTTATGGGCTTTGCGACATCGTGTTCATGTAGCCCCGTGCACTAGGGTTTGTTTACGATTTGTCGGATAACCTGTGTCACTCTGATGTCTATATCAGTGTGTGTATCTATAATTGATGTGAGATTTGGTTAGGAAGCGGCCGTGGTCATAAGTTAGGTACCTTCTCGGCATTTGCCTGGAGTAGAAGTGGGAAATCATGGATAACCACTTCCAGGATGACTGAGGTAGGAATCGAACCCGGGCCTCTACGATAACAGCCAAGAATGCTAGCCACTTCGCAACGATGCGAATGGAAGGAAATAGAGTCAAGGTGTAGAAAAGCCATTGCCCACGGGCTGTATGGGTAGGTTTTTGCTAGGAATTAACCTTACCCACAAGGGAAGATGAAGAGAGAAGTTAAGGGAAGTGGGTTTCGGACTAAGGAACAAGTGTGGATAATAGGACGAGAGTCCAACAGCAAACAAAGACAATGTTTAGAGACGAGTGTCACCGCAAATCCCGTGAAACACCTAAAGTAGGTATGGACCTGGCCGTAGCTAACGGGAAATGCGGCTGAAGCTTGGGCTATTTGCCGGCGAGATTGGATAGTACCTTCCTTTCCAAGCCAAGATTCGGCTACTATGTGGAAGGGTGGTGGTCTGGTAAAGAAAGAAATGATGAGTTTACTATGTATCCCTTCAAAGGAGTTTGTTTTAAACAAATATTTTGAAGAATGCAAACAATTTGAATTAGCCGTGATGTTTTAGTTCTTGAAATTGTAGAATTTCTAAGGAGCGACCGAATGTCTCCAGGCAGAGTAGTAATGAGGCAATTATACCCTTGGGAATAATTTTGGTAAGAGCACCAATAGTTGCATTTAATAATGGCTAAGCTTTTACCCAGCGTGCGCCGACTAAAAGTTTAGACAATGAGATAAACTTAAATTTGGAAAACCAACCACAAGTTGTAGAGAAAAACTCAACAAGCAGGAAGCTGGCTGAGCGAGCTATACTTCACTTAATGGCTAGTTAGAATTAGCTATCGAAGCTCAGAGAGGCTGTAATAACTTTGTGACTAAGAGTACTTGCTCAAATGCAACAAATAGTGGAACCGATATTAATTTGATTTGTGGGTTTTTTAAAGAGGGTGTAAGCCTATAGGAAGAGTCGGGGAAGACAGGATCTTGCTTAGTCGTTATTTAATAGAAAATTATGAAGCAAAAAGATATAGTTTGATTTATTTAACAATGCGTAGAATATGATCAATTTTAACAAAGATATAATTTGATTTTTTAAACCATTGAGGTCTCAGACCTCCTAAATTATTTAAAGTTTGCACTAGGCAATTGAACATTTTTAGTTTGGAACCTTTTATAAGCACTAAAATCTGCATAAGATTTTAAAATAGTGCTAAGATTAACAAATTGAAAATTTAAAGATAATTAACGTAATCAAAGTTAAACAAGTATTTTAAGAATTCCTATATGGGCATCTTAAAAGTATGAACAAATAACAGCTTCGAAATTATAACAACAACAAAAAGAGAGAGAAATTAAATTGAAGTTTCTATAACTTCTTATATTGATACAGAAATTACTATTAGAATTAATACAAATAGGGCATGTCACTTATTGTGAAACCTGAAGAGAAAAATTGAGAAGAAGTTTCTAGAACTTCTCTTTTTAAACAGGATCTCGAGGAAAAATAGAGCAAGTTACCCATTCGTGAAACCTGGATCAACGAGATTAATGAAAAGTTGAGTACTTAGAACATCAACAATTCCTGTACTAGCAGGAAAAGAAAACAGATTAATATACAGTTTCAAACTGCTGATATTTAAACAGAGTGAATAAGTTATAAATGGAGGAAAGTTCGGAGGGCGCCTATGGTTTGGCGAGGCCTCATTGAAAAGGACATAAATTTAAAGATTAACCTAATTTGTTAGTAAAGAGTGTTTGAGGAAGAGGAAATAGGAACTTTGTGGAGAAAGTTCTTGGCCTTATTTATTTTTCTCGGACGAGCGTGGCGCGGATGAAAAGTTGAACGAGCACTGGTTTCACTATAGTCTATTGATGAGGTTGAAAAGTTCACTATTGTAGCACAGAAAGTTTATAGAAAGGAAATTTATTGCGGTGGTGTAAAATAACTAGTTGCATTTTGGTTTGAGAGAGTCTATTGCGTTGAAAAATTTGTAGGTTATAGCTGAATGCAGCAGACGAATTCCCACGTAGGAAGACAAATTAGGTGTAGATTAACTGTTCATAAGGAAAATTCCTTGGTTAGAAAACGTATTCCCATATGTGCGTGGAAAATACTAGAAGGTTTAGCTTGTGGATGAATTGTTTGGCGTAGAAAATTCCAGAACAATCATAACTGTTGAATTGGGTAAATAAAGTCCAGCGGTGGAACGAGCTAAGTTTTCTATAGACAGTATTTAGTTTAATAAGAATCCCATGGCGTGAGAGCTCATCCTCAGTTAACATGTACAAGAAATGCTGCTTCGTTTTGCAAGATTAGCTGTCTTAGATAGACAAAGCTTGACATCGAAAATCCCGCGAAGATTGCAATTGCACAGCATTTAGCAACTTCTCACTGTCTATAGAACGGTATTAAAAGCGCATAGCTAATTAAAAGCGATTAAAATATGAAGAACATTGTACTTAGCTCATTTCTGTGGAAGTCGATCCAGGCGACCGTTAGTTAAGATCTAGACATGGCGTCCGATTCAAAATTTTGTCTCTCGAGGAGAGGAGACGAGCCCTAGTTAGGTTCCAACTGGAGGTCTTGACAACTGAAGCACAAGTGAGGCCAGCTCAACGAAGCGCGAAGGGACCAAGGAAGGAAAAACGTGGGGGTAGGAGACAAAGGAATATACATAAGAATGACAAACATTACAAAAATTAAGTATCTTGATGAAATGGTCTTCAAAGAGTTGATAGCAGGCGTCCCTAGCGAAGCCTGGAGGATGGGAATGTAGACGAAGTCCTCTTGATCACGGAGATGATATCTGGCGATAACGACGAGGTCTGGTGGCTAGATTGGTAAGGAAGCCCTCTTGTACATGGAAAAATTGAGGAACTTCAGAGATTTGCTGCTAGATGACGCTAGGTTGGTCATGGAAGATATATATCTAGAACAGACTTACAGATAATATAACCAAAGTGCATAAACAAAGAAAAACCAGGAAATCACTGTTGGTGTTTGCGTAAAAGGAAGGAATGAAATAAAGCAAATAGCAGCAAAAGCTCACTCTGTCTTACCGTGTATTCCAAGGAATACACCAAGCTGGGTGGGGAAAACACCAACAGATAACAGGAAATACAATGTTACAGATTTAAAGGTAGGGGGGGGGGGGCAATTAAAGACAGTGATCTTGTAATATGCCCATTAGTGGTCAAGATCTTGGCTACCCTAACTCTCCCATCCCTTCCCGGGTAACACTCGGCCACTCTACCGGAGATCCAGACCAAGGGAGGGGAAGCATCTCTGACCAGGACAAGGTCCTCCACTTTGATGTCGGGATTAGAAAGAAACCACTTCTGTCTCCGTTGCAAAGAAGTTAAATATTCCAAATTCCACCTCTTCCAGAAAGAATTCCGGAGGGCTTCAAGTTTACGCCAAAACAATAGGTAAATTAGAATCTCTGTAAAAGTTGGGAAGGGGAGGAGGGACAGATAGAGAAGTGCCTATAAGGAAGTGACCAGGTGTGAGTGGAAGCAGGTCATCAGGGTCATTGGAAAGCGGAGTTAAAGGGCGAGAGTTAACAACACCTTCAATCAGAATAGACAGCGAATTAAATTCTTCACAAGTCAGAATGCGACTACCTAAAACCTTTCCTAGATGACGTTTAGTAAGCTTTACGCAAGATTCCCAACTACCACCGTGATGAGGGGCGTAGGGAGGCATAAACCGCCATTTGAACCCCTTTGAGTAGGAAAAATTTGAAATCTGTTCCATGGCAGGAGAAGATGTAAGAGCTTTCTTCCACAAGGAAGCTGCACCTTGAAAAGTTGAGGCGTTATCGGAGAACATCTCAGAGGGAACGCCACGCCTAGCAGCGAAGTGAGACACGGCTGACAGAAAGTAAGAAGTGGAGGCATTCGTTACTAGTTCCAAATTGATCGCGCCAGTAACCATGCATACAAAGAGAGAAACATAGAGCTTACCAAACAATTTGCGTTTAGCTTCAGGGGAATTGCATTGATATTGGAACGGACCCATATAGTCCACACCAGTTAAAGCAAAAGGACGTATAGGAGAAGAGCGGAAAGAGGGCATATCGCTCATTAATTGAGTATTGACTTTAGGTTTCGCTTTGAAGCAAGGAATGCATTTGTGAATTACAGAGGAAACTTCATGAACTCCATTTATAATCCAGTACTTTTCCCTTAAGAAGCAAAGCAGAGTTCGTGAACCAACGTACAGGTTACGATAATGTAAGTCACGTATAATTAAAGAAGTTACGTGATGTTTGGAAGGCAAAATAACAGGATGCTTCTTGTCCTCAGAAAGCAAAGATTGCGAGAGCCTACCACCTACCCTGAGTAACCCATTGTCATCAAGGAACGGGGCTAAGGCACGAAGACGACTAGATTTTGGGAGATCCTTTTTAGCAGAAAGCAAAGACAATTCAGAAGAAAAGGCTTCTTGCTGTGTTAGTTGCAAAACCTTAATGGTAGCGAGATTCAATTCATGATTGGTCAGGTGTGGTTTAGGGAGAAGAGGTTGGTCAACAACAAGATATTTCCATCTGAGAAGATAGGCAAAAATTCGAATTAATTTGTGAAAGGAAGAATAGTGGGACAACAAGGGATGCGAAACGTTGGAAACAAGACACGAAGCAGTAGATTTAGATACTTTAGCGTCAGGCAAGTTGGAGTTTGTAACTGGAGGTTTAGAAGGCCAACAAGAAGAGTCTTCGGTTAACCACGAGGGCCCATGCCAGTACAACTGAGATGCTAATAATTGAGAAGGTAGACATCCACGAGAAATGATATCAGCGGGGTTATCAGCACTGGGCACATGCCTACATTGACATCCAGAGGAAAGGGTTTGAATTCTAGAAACTCTGTTAGCAACAAAGGTTTGCCAGTGGGTGGGGTTTTTCGCGATCCAAGAAAGAGTAATCATGGAATCGCTCCACAAATAGGTTTGCGTAAATTTGACCTTTAAGACTTTGTGCAATTTTTTGGCAAGTCCTGCGGCCATGAGTGCAGCACACAATTCAAGCCTAGGCAAACTAATAGTTTCAAGAGGAGCAACTTTAAACTATGAGCAAACAAGGTTTGAAAATGAAGATTCATTTAGGGAATTGCGATAAACCAAATATGCACAGCAACCGTAAGCTTTTTCGGAACTGTCGGCAAACACATGAAGAAAGAAAGATGTGTCAGCAGGAGCATTAATTAAATTTCTTGGAATTTCAATAAGAGAAAGATCAAGTAAACTGCTACGAAAAGAGAGCCATCTATTAAGAAAAGAAAGGGGAACAGTTTCGTCCCATTCACATTTGAGCGACCATAGCTCTTAAATGAAAAGCTTGGCTATAACAATAACTGGAGCAAGGAATTGAAGCGGATCAAATTTTTTTGCAATTTCAGAGAAGATTTGTCTTTTTGTGTTGGGGAGCTCTTCGGAAAGCGAGACTTTGTAGATGAGAGTATCAGTGCGAGTGCACCAGTGAACTCCAAGAGTTTTTATGGATTCAGAATCTCCGCAGATTTTGACGGAAGAGGGGTCTACATCTTCTATGGGAAACTGGGCAAGAAACTCATGAGAGTTGGAATTCCACTTATGAAGTGGGAATCCTCCATTCTTTAACAATGCCTGAAGTTCTAGTGACACGAAAGAAGCTTCCTCAAGGGTCGGGAAGGACTGGAGATAATCGTCTAGATAAAAAGATGTAGTTAGGGCTTCAGAAGCTTTAGAATCAAATAAATGACCATCTTGAGCGGCTAACAGATGTAGGGATCGGATAGCAAGGAAAGCGGAAGGTTTTAAGCCATAAGTGACCGTCTTTAAGTGAAATATTTTAATGGGCTTGCTGATTTCATCGCGCCACAAAATTCTTTGGAGATCTTGTTGTTCAGGCTGAATTAAAACCTGACGGTACATCTGTTTGATGTCCGCTATAACAGCTATGGGAAATAATCGAAAATTTAAGAGTATAGCAGATAAATCTGACTGAATAGCGGGACCAGAGTAAATAGTATCGTTAAAACTGTTGCCATTAACGTCAGGTGATGAACCATTGAAAACGACTCGGATTTTATCCTTTACAAGAGGGGTTTTCCACAGGGGATGATGATTTAAGAAAACCGTTTCAATTGGGGGGTGCAATTTGTCATCAGATTTGCTGACAACTTCCATATGATCTAAGCTTTCATACTCATCCATGAAATCAGTGTACTGTTGTTTAACGAGAGGTTCTTTCTTGAATTTGCTCTCGATAGCAAAGAGAGCTTTTCGAGCTTTAGGTTGAGAATTAATAAGTTGAGGGGGATTAAGTAATCTTGGCATCTGAATAATGAACCGGCCTTCAGGAGAACGAGTGGTAGTGTTCAAGAAAAGTTGCTCACAGAATTCGTTTTCTGAAGAGGTTACGTTAGGAGAATCAACGCTTTCCAGGCTCCAGAACTGTTCCAAATCAGTATTAGCGAAATAACATTGAGATACGGGTTGGGGAGAATAATGAGGAAGTTGACCAGTAACGATCCATCCAAAATTAGTGTCTCTGGCAACCACGTTTGAAGATAACTTACGAACCTGTTTACGAAGGCAATTCCAGAAAACATTGGCACTAAAGGGTATGTCAATTGGGCCTTGTACATTGAACAGAGGATCGGCTAACCTTAAATGCGAGGGAATGTTTAAACCTGAAATATCAACTTGGAGTGTCTTCTCCTATGCTGTTGAGAGTGAGACAATTCAGTTTGAGAAAGTTATTTCTGTGACAAGTGTCTCTTATGGTTAGCTTTGAAAACTGTAAAGCTTGCGACTTTAAGCTATTAATGCCTGATACATTGATAGAAGTAGGGTTTACAGGTAGGCCTAATTTTCTAATCAAAGAATTGGACACAAAATCATGAGTTGCCGCTGAATCAAGAAGACCGCGTGCACTGACCCAGATGCCGAATTTGTCCTGGACTTCAATTTGGACAGTGGACAATAGTACTTGAGCACTGCGCAAGGATTTAGCGTTCTGAATGAAAGATGAAGCATTAGGAGTGCCAGTATTATCATTCTTCTGAGAAGTAGATGCTGCTGATGACCTCAATTGATCATGACGATGCAGTAAAGTGTGGTGCGGTTTTTCACAGTGGTATCAAAGTCTTGAAGACTTACAATTAGAAGCAGAATGCATGGGTGATAGGCAGTTAAAGCAATGTTTATTCTGGGAAACTAATTTTCTTCTGTCGTCGACTGACAGTTCTTTAAAAGATTTGCATAGACATAAAGCGTGGAAATCTTTGCAAAGTAGGCACTATAATGGTTCATTTAAACTTTTACGGGGTTCGCTCTGAGTGTTTAAAGCAAGAGAACTAGCAATACGGCGTTCACTGGACCTATTTGGGTAACCAGTGGCGTTTGACTTGAGTTTAGACGAGCTGGACCCGGGTTTTTGGGTACTAGACGCTACGTGTTCGCTTTTAGATTTAAGAGACAATGATTCGAATTTAGAACTCGGAGATGAGGGTTCACTTTGGTTAGCTAAAGCAGTTAAGAGCTGGCATCTAGCATTTATGAAAGTAACTAAATGCTCGTACGAGTAATCGTCATCTTTGGAAAGTTCCATTTCCCAAGCCTTGAGGGTAGCAACATCGACTTTAGAAACAACTAAATGTATTAGGAAAGTGTCCCAGTGTTCAGTGGGTTGATCTAATTGGGATAGAGCTTTAACGTGAAGTTGTGTTTTATCAATGAGGGTACGCAGACTAGTGACGTCATTGTGCTGTGACGCAGGCAAATTGAATAGAGCCTTCATGTTGCGTTGAATACGTAACCGTAAATTACCGTATCTTTCTTTCAACAGGTTAAAGGCAGTGGGATAGTTTTCAGCACTTAATGGGAGCACCTCAACTAACTGTAGGGCTTGACCGCGGAGAATAGATCGCAAATAATGAAATTTGTAAATGACTTGAATGTCTTCACAGTCATGAACAAGAGAGCAAAATAGTTCATAGTAAGAATCCCAAGTAGTTTCGTCTCCAGAGAAGTGGGGTAAATTAATCTTAGGTTGAATTGGTTTGGGCTTGTGTGTGCCCTCACGAGAAGAGGTTTGTTGTTCGTGAAGGGAACCCAGAACAGAACCGTCCTTTTTCTGTTCTTCTTCGAGTTGGCGTATTATTTTAAAGGCAGAGCCTATGCCTTCGTAGTATTGGTTTTCTACTTCTACTCGATCATCAGTTTGATTGAGCATGCAAGTTTCCAGTTTGAATGTTGCAATAATTCTCATAAGAACGTTCATAATCTTTTACGCGATGTTTTAACAAATCTAATTGAGCTTCTGAAGGATCTAGTTCCTTGATGTATTTTCTAAATCGGGTAATTTGCCCTTTATAAGATGCTCGTTTGGAAGTAAGTTTTTCATCCTTGCCGTCCTTATCTTTATCTGTGGAAAGCATGGTGAAATGGGTCAATAAAGCTATAACTTACGAAACTGTGGAACCTTGGAAATGCTGTCAGACTGGCAGCAGCAAACAAGTCGAAAGGGAGAAATGCACCAAAGGAGACAGAAGCAACCTTTTTCCACCTCACCAGCTTTGCACTGCGAAGTTATAGCTGAAAAATTCAAAGTAGATATTAATAATTTGCAAAATATTGACAAATGGACACTCCCGGGTTTCTGAGACCAAAATTTGGGTAGGTTTTTGCTAGGAATTAACCTCACCCACAAGGGAAGATGAAGAGAGAAGTTAAGGGAAGTGGGTTTCGGACCAAGGAACAAGTGTGGATAATAGAACGAGAGTCCAACAGCAAACAAAAACAATGTTTAGAGACGAGTGTCACCGCAAAGCCCGTGAAACACCTAAAGTAGGTATGGACCTGGCCGTAGCTAACGAGAAATGCGGCTGAAGCTTGGGCTATTTGCCGGCGAGATTGGATAGTACCTTCTCTTCCAAGCCAAGATTCGGCTACTGTGTGGAAGGGTGGTGGTCTGGTAAAGAAAGAAATGATGAGTTTACTATGTATCCCTTCAAAGGAGTTTGTTTTAAACAAATATTTTGAAGAATGCAAACAATTTAAATTAGCCGTGATGTTTTAGTTCTTGAAATTGTAGAATTTCTAAGGAGCGACCGAATGTCTCCAGGAAGAGTAGCAATGAGGCAATTATACCCTTGGAAATAATTTTGGTAAGAGCACCAATAGTTGCATTTAAGAATGGCTAAGCTTTTACCCAGCATGCGCCGACTGAAAGTTTAGACCATGAGAAAAACTTAAATTTGGAAAACCAACCATAAGTTGTAGAGAAAAACTCAACAAGCAGGAAGCTGGCTGAGCGAGCTATACTTGCCTTACTGGCTAGTTAGAATTAGCTATCAAAGCTAAGAGAGGCTTTAATAAGTTTGTGACTAAGAGTTCTTGCTCACATGCAACAAATAGTGGAACCGTTATTAATTTGATTTGTGAGTTTTTTTAAAGAGGGTGTAAGCCTATAGGAAGAGTCGGGGAAGACAGGATCTTGCCTAATCGTTATTTTATAGAAAATTATGAAGCAAAAGGATATAGTTTGATTTATTTAACAATGCGTAGAATATGGACAATCTTAACAAAGATATAATTTGATTTTTAAACCATTGAGGTCTCAGACCTCCTAAATTATTTAAAGTTTGCACTAGGCAATTGACAATTTTTGGTTTGGAACCTTTTATAAGCACTAAAATCTGCATAAGATTTAAAAATAGAGCTAAGATTAACAAATTGAAAATTTAAAGATAATTAACGTAATCAAAGTTAAACAAGTATTTTAAGAATTCCTATATGGGCATCT
Organism: Meconema thalassinum; assembly: GCA_946902985.2. Classification (NCBI taxonomy): domain Eukaryota; kingdom Metazoa; phylum Arthropoda; class Insecta; order Orthoptera; family Tettigoniidae; genus Meconema; species Meconema thalassinum. The sequence continues at coordinate 93,269,347 of OX336389.2, forward strand.
TAAAAGTATGAACAAATAACGGCTTCGAAATTATAACAACAAAAAAGAGAGAGAAATTAAATTGAAGTTTCTATAACTTCTTATATTGATACAGAAATTACTATTAGAATTTATACAAATAGGGCAGGTCACTTATTGTGAAACCTGAAGAGAAAAATTGAGAAGAAGTTTCTAGAACTTATCTGTTTAAACAGGATCACGAGGAAAAATAGGGCAAGTTACCCTTTCGTGAAACCTGGATCAACGAGATTAATGAAAAGTTGAGTACTTAGAGCATCAACAACTCCTGTACTAGCAGGAAAAGAAAATAGATTAATATGCAGTTTCAAACTGCTGATATTTAAACATAGTGAATAAGTTATAAATGGAGGAAAGTTCGGAGGGCGCCTATGGTTTGGCGAGGCCTCATTGAAAAGGACATAAATTTAAAGATTAACCTAATTTGTTAGTAAAGAGTGTTTGAGGAAGAGGAAATAGGAACTTTGTGGAGAAAGATCTTGGCCTTATTTATTTTTCTCGGACGAGCGTGGCGCGGATGAGAAGTTGAACGAGCACTGGTTTCACTATAGTCTATTGATGTGGTTGAAAAGTTCACTATTGTAGCACAGAAAGTTTATAGAAAGGAAAGTTATTGCGGTGGTGTAAAATAACTAGTTGGATTTTGGTTTGAGAGAGTCTATTGCGTAGAAAAATTTGTAGGTTATAGTTGAATGCAGCAGACGAATCCCCACGAAGGAAGACAAATTAGGTGTAGATTAACTGTTCATAAGGAAAATTCCTTGGTTAGAAAAAGTATTCCCATATGTGCGTGGAAAATACTAGAAGGTTTAGCTTGTGGATGAATTGTTTGGCGTAGAAAATTCCAGAACAATCATAACTGTTGAATTGGGTAAATAAAGTCCAGCGGTGGAACGAGCTAAGTTTTCTATAGACAGTATTTAGTTTAATAAGAATCCCACGGTGTGAGAGCTCATTCTCAGTTAACATGTACGAGAAATGCTGCTTCGTTTTGCAAGATTAGCTGTCTTAGATAGACAAAGCTTGACATGGAAAATCCCGCGAAGATTGCAATTGCACAGCATTTAGCAACTTCTCACTGTCTATAGAACGGTATTAAAAGCGTATAGCTAATTAAAAGCGATTAAAATATGAAGAACATTGTACTTAGCTCATTTCTGTGGTAGTCGATCCTTGCGACCGTTAGTTAAGTTCTGGACATGGCGTCCGATTCAAAATTTTGTCTCTCGAGGAGAGGAGACGAGCCCTAGTTAGGTTCCAACTTGAGGTCTTGACGACTGAAGCACAAGTGAGGCCAGCTCAACGAAGCGCGAAGGGACCAAGGAAGGAAAAAAGTGGGGGTAGGAGACAAAGGAATATACATAAGAATGACAAACATTATAAAAATTAAGTATCTTGATGAAATGGTCTTCAAAGAGTTGATAGCAGGCGTCACTAGCGAAGCCTGGAGGATGGGAATGTAGACGAAGTCCTCTTGATCACGGAGATGATAGCTGGCGATAGCGACGAGATCTGGTGGCTAGTTTGAGAAGGAAGTCCTCTTGTACATGGAAAAATTGAGGAACTTCAGAGATTCGCTACTAGATGACGCTAGGTTGGTCATGGAAGATATATATCTAGAACAGACTTACAGGTAATATAACCAAAGTGCATAAACAAAGAAAAACCAGGAAATCACTGTTGGTGTTTGCGTAAAAGGAAGGAATGAAATAAAGCAATGAACAGAAAAAGCTCACTCTGTCTTACCGTGTATTCCAAGGAATACACCTTGCATGTACTGTACTCGGCATTTCCAGAGGTCGCCTTTATTAACAGCCACTGAGTTACCTACACAGCAGAAATTTCATGAGTAATATTACATCGGTAACTGGAGTGAGTCACAATAGCGTATCACTTTTCTCGCCTAAGCTACCACGTGGAAGAAACATGTTTTGCAGCACGCGGAATAGACATACCGCCCTTCAATTTGCATATAATATGTAATTTACCTTTACTGAGCCATTTACCTTTGCTGAGTTTTAATTTACCTTTACATTTTAAAAAGAAGATCCTCAGTGGGTAGTCTACCATAGATCGGAATTTACAGTCTGCTCATCGAGAGCGTCAGTGTCGCTGCTGTATCTATGGCAAGGAGCACTGCTGTTGGGTCAATGATGGCTGCCGCTCGGGAAATAATGCTACTTTGTGGCAATAAAGAGCTACACGTCAGCGCGCGTGGCGAGTGATCTAACTTCTCCTATTAAGGCTGTAATTAAAAATATCCCGGGATAACACATCTGTTTGATGAACTCCATGGTTACGTTTACCAGCTTTTACCACTAGGGTGCTCTACTAGTAGATGGCAAGAGAGAATGTGTGATTCTGTGGTGTGTGTGTGTTGCTCTCTCCCACTCCTCCTATCAATTCCTAAACTGCTGCAGCTATCGATACCAAATTTGTTAGGACCAGGCTTAGGATTTTTATTGCGCGCTTTTTTTCTAAGGGTAATTTAAAGCTGTTCGGAAAGATATCACAGTGTGAAATTTTGTTCCTAGTTGCGAAAAGTTGCCTTTTTCACGCACATTTTTCATTTGCTTTGGACCTTTATCCCTTTTTCCCCCAACCATGCCCATAATCCCCTTTTCCCCTTATGAGATCACCCTTTGTCCGTGTGTGTGTGTGTGTCCGTCCGCCCCCCCCCCCCTAATACCTTCTAAACGGCTGGAGTGATTTCAATGAAACTTGGTAAGGTCATAGCACCATTTTGGCCGACCCTGACCATGCCCTTCAATTTTTTCTTATGTCTCACCAATCCAACATGGCGGCTGTGCGACATATTTCACCAGCATTCAATATCTCCGAAACTATTACCGATATCACTCTGAAATTTCGTACGGTGATAAAGGGAACTACTAGAAGTTCACCTATGTAACTTTCGAAAACCTGGTAACTACAGAACCAACATGGCGGCCAAGCAAATTTGCGACTTTTAAATAGACGTTTCTCGCGATTTAAACAACCAAAAGGAATGAAACTTGGTACAGTATATATTTATTTATACACACTGTAATGCACCTACATCTAACTTCGTTCAATTGTTTACATACCCTCAAGATGGCGACTGTGCGAAATATTTCACCGGCATTCTATATCTCCGAAACTATTACTGATGAAAAATGATAATCCACAGCCTGCTTCCAGTCGACCGACAGGGTCAGGGAATGGAATGAATGAAGTCCCCATCTAGCGGCGAGGATATGAACTGTGCCGGCTGCCGAAGCCTGTCGCACTCCCCTGGGGCAATGATTAAATGAATGACAGATGAAATGAAATGATAGTGGAGAGTGTTGCTGGAATGAAATTGTGACAGGGAAAACCGGAGTACCCAGAGAAAAACCTGTCTGCATGTGCTTTGTCCACTATTACTGATATCACCCTGAAATGTTGTACGGATATAAAGGGCACTACTGGAAGTTCATCTATGAGACTTTCAAAAACCTGTTAACTACAAAACGAACATGGCGGCCAAGCGAAATTGAAAGTTTTAAATAGACTTTTCTCGCGATTTAATGATCCAAACGCAATGAAACTTGGTACAGCAAATGTTTATACACATTGTATTGCACTAGTATCTAATTTAGTTAATTTTTTCACATAACCTCAAGATGGCGGCTGTGCGAATTTTAAAATTGAGTTTTTATTTCTTGTGTCGTAATCATGCGATCGACGTGCAAGTTTGAATAATGAAACTACCCAATAATTTTCCTTTAATGGTACATAACTCTATGACCTATACATATACATACCTATACATGGTCAGAAATTTATGAACTAGAAAATGTAAATGATAAATTTAATGCATTTAACAGTACCCTAAAACACTATTTTGAAATAGCATTCCCCTTTAAACGAAGAACTGTTCAAAATAACAAAACTAGCAATTGGATAACAACAGGGATTATAAATTCATGTCAAAGAAAGAAATGTCTACACAAATTATTTAAACAATACCACACAACACCTGAATTCAATTTATACTACAAAAATACACTAGCATATTAAATAAGGTAATAAGACTAGAAAAGAAAATACATAATGATAATTTTATTTCCCAATCATCTAATAAAAACAGGGCTATGTGGTCCGTGATAAAGAAAGAAACTGGAAAATCTGCTAAAATACAAAGGAACATTACACTGACCAGAAATAATAAAGTGATTAATAATCCAGAGGAAATAGCAAACACTTTTAATGACTATTTTCTGGAAATTCCACAAAAATTATTAAATAAATCACAGGTAAATACACTAAATTCTAATAATAAAATAAATATATGCAGTGATTCTTTATTTATAAATCATGTCACAAGAGAAGAGATAAGAATAGTTATAAAAGAGGTAAAAAAATAAATTCTGTGCTGGCATTGATGGCATCCCTGATGCAATTTTAAAGAAATTTCCAGAAAATATAATAAATCCACTTACGCACTTAATAAACAGTTCAATTCTCTCAGGAACTTACCCGAATATTTTGAAGTTATCAAAAGTAATTCCAGTGCACAAAAACGGTTCAAAAGAAGAATTAGATAACTATCGTCCTATTACCTTACCAACTGGTATTGCAAAAATTGTGGAAAACATTATGTATAAGAGACTGATAAGTTTCATAGAAAAAAATAAAATATTATCAAACTCACAACATGGATTCAGAACGGAAAAATCTACACAGACAGCAATTTACGAATGTAGTAATTGTATACTGAAATTAATTGACAATAAGGAACATGTAACTGGCCTATTCTTGGATTTATCGAAAGCATTTGATGTTGTTGACCATAAAATCCTCCTTACCAAACTAAATCAATATGGTATTAGAGGTCTAGCTAATAAATGGATCGAGTCTTACTTAACAAGGCGTAAACAAATAGTAAGCTTGAGACACAAGGATGATGGAACCAAATTACTTAATGAAACATTGTCCAATGAGGGAATTATTGAATTTGGAGTACCCCAGGGATCGGTTTTGGGCCCACTACTCTTTCTTCTATATATCAATGATATAACACAGAACGTTCATTCACATAAGGAAATTTTGTTTGCGGACGATACAACACTCGTAATAAAAGGTGAAACTAAACAGGTCATACAGCAGTCTGCTGACTCCGTTACAGGAGAGTTAACCAAATGGTCACAAGATAATCGCCTCATAATAAACTACAAAAAAACAGTATGTCTAAATTTCCACACTATACAGAATAGGAATCCTGCGAAACCCAATATGGTCATCAAATAGAAAATAAATCAGAAACAAAGTTTTTAGGACTATGGATACAACAAGACTTGAAATGGAATAAACATATACAATATCTGAATACTAAACTGAACTCGATGTGCTTTGCGTTACGTATTTTGAAAACCTGCACTAGCATGCACACATTAAGAAATACTTATTTTGCTTATTTCCATTCATACTTAAGATATGGGATCATATTTTGGGGTATGTTGCCAGATATACTAAGCACGTTTAGGATACAAAAGAGGGCGATTAGAATTATGGCAAATGTAAACTCTAGAGAATCATGTAGACCTCTGTTTAAAGATTTAAACATTCTCCCACTGCCCTGCATATATATCTTTGAAAGTATTATGTTTTTTAACAAGAATTTAATGAATAAAGATGTTTTTCTTAAAACAAACAATGATGTTCATAGGCATAACACAAGACAAAATCAAAACATTCATATTTCACACACACACACAAGCATATATCAAAAAGGAACTTTTCACACTGGAGTTAAATTATACAATAAACTACCCCAGTATATAAAACTGGCCCCAAAAATAAAAACCTTTGATAGAATGTTGAAAGCTTATCTGCAGTGCCATTGTTTTTACTCAGTAGTTGAATATCTTAGCGTATAGGAGCGATGAAATCTATAATTATATTTTACTTTTTTAATTTAATTGTAATACCTAGCTGTATGTTGTTGTATTTATAGAATTAAGTTTTCATATTATGATTATAGAGTGAGGTGTAAATAGTCGTGCAATAAGATTGTATCTATTAAGATTTGCTATTATAAGTTAAATAGTTATAATATTAGTAATATATACCTGTTAGTTCTTTTATTTTATAGATGTAAATTCTGACGTGTACTATATCAAAAATGTATTGAATGCATGTATTTGATCAAATGGAATTAATAAAAATCTATCTATCTATCTATCTATAACAATCCACCATGGCGACCACCCGAAGTATTTAGATGGTTCTCAATATCTACGAATCTATTACAGCAATCAAACTGATTTGTTTTATGTTCTTAGGGGCTCTGAACATAAGTTCCCCTGTAGGACTTTCAATAACCTGGTGATCACAAATCCAACATGGCCACGACGCAAATTATAAATATTTAAATGGACGTTTCTCGCAATTTAACCATCCGAGTGCAGTGAAACTTGGTACGTTCAATGCTTATACAAATGTTAATCCACTGGCATCTAATTTAATTCAATTGTTTCCATAGCCACAAGATGGCAGCTGTGCGAAATTTTGAAATCTCGTGTTTACTTCTTGTGTCCAAATCACGCGATTGAAGTTTGAATACTACACGTACACAATAATCTTCATGTAACAGTACATAACTCTAAGACCTACATATATAAATATCCAACATGGCGACCATCCGAAATATTTAGTCAGTTCTCAATATCTACGAATCTATTACAGCAATCAAACTGAAATTTTGTATGTTGATAGTGGCAATTAACATAAGTAGGATATATGAAAATAGGCTTTAGTTCTTCACGAAACTACTTGTTTCTTTTAAGTTAAATTCCAATTTATTCTATAAGATTTCTAAACAATATAAAACATTTAACTTTCAATTAACGTCTCCTCAGCTTGCCATGTACGTGTGAATAGTAAGCCTAGCTCTTTCAGTAAACACCGCACGGGAGTTGAAAGCACACCTCCAGCAAAGGAAAATAATTGTGTGTTCGACAAAAATTTCTTTCTCTCGCTTTACCGCTATAATGTAGCCCGCAATATCACAATTGACAATGAGTGATTATATCCCACCAGAATCAGTAGCCTGCTGTTCTTGAATGTCAGTTCGTTACTGTGAGAGACATAATCTGTCCGCATGGAGGTGGAGGCTGGTGACGCAGAGATGTTAGCAACCGCACCCGCGTAGTTCCGAGAATTGAGACTGGGTTCTGCTCGAAGCTACAAGAAATCGCTGAGACTGCAGTTCCAGCATGAATGAGAACATTCTGGTAATTGTCGCAGTGTTATAAGAGAGTGTGGACAGCAAGTGAGTGAGTGAGTGAGTGCAAGAGTGAGTTGTGTTATAGTCGCATTGAGTTAGCAAGTGAACTGGTGTTAGCACTATGTTACATTACTAAACGAGTGTACTACTAGATTTTACCATGCCAAAGGTGTACAGTACCCGATTTATTGCTCTGGCTCAGGAATTCAAACAAGATTTCATAGACACTGATGGAACTGTTATGCGATGTACTGTTTGTAATTCAAAAATGTTGTTAGATGAAAAACACCAGCGAGATTGCATCAAACAACATATTTCCAGTTCTAAGCATCAAATGAATAAGACTTTTCAAGCAAACAAATTGCGGCAACCTCTATTACGAAATATGTGTCAACAGAGTTCTTCAAAAAGCCAAAATTTGAAGGAATTGAACATTGATTTGTGTGCAGCTCTTACACAGGCAGGAATTCCACTCAATAAGGTGAACCATCCAGCCTTCAAGGGATTTCTTGAAAAATACACAACGATGGCAATGCCCGACGAGAGTAAATTAAGAAAGAACTACATGGAGCCTGTTTACCGAGAAACCATACAAAGAATCAAAGAGAAAGTGTCTGATTGCGATGTGGGAATCATTGTGAATGAAACCATAGACTCAATGGAACGATATGTTTTGAACATTTTAGTTTTTCCCTTAGCAGAGGAGAATGTTAAGCCCATGTTGTTAAAAATGTATGAGCTGTAGAAAGAAATGCCAGTGCAGTAATGCAATCAATTATGAACTTCTGCCAAAAACTCTGGCCTACTGGTATCGAGTTTGAAAAACTTCTTCTTGTGGTTACGGACCAGGCTCCATACATGGTTTCACCTGTTAACCAATTGAAACCTTTATTTCCTAAGTTGAAGCATTTTACATGCTTGGTTCATGCCCTTCACAGGGATTGTGAATCCATAAGGAACAAATACGACATCGCAAATCAATTCATCTCAGCCCTGAAGAAGATTTTACTGAAAGGTCCGAAACGTGTTGTTGTCTACAAGTAAACCACTAGCCTGCCCCTTCCAAATTTCCCGGTCATTACTCGATGGGGATCGTGGATTGAGTGTGCTGCTATGTTGTGTGAGAATTTTCACACAATTAGAGAGTTTGGGCTTTCTTTGGATCCAGCCAACGCAGGTGCAATTTCCAAGGCACAGCAACTTCTGTTACCGGAGAAAATACATAATTTGCAGAAAGAACAATATTTTGTCCGTAGTTACAAGTACCTAACTGCAGTTATTAAACGATTAGAAGAACAAGGTCTGGAAAAGGAAAAACGATGGGATATTTTCACTTCCGTAGAGGGGCAGTTAGATGGCATTGCCAAAGACAAACTTGAGTCTAGTCTTCAGAAGAATCCAGACATTGTGGAATTCGCCACATCTGTAGAGTTGCCATTTCGAATGAATACAAGGTTTGCCCCAATGGTTTCTGTGGATGTCGAAAGAAGCTTTAGCATCTACAAAAACATTCTATCTCCGAAGAAACAGACTTACTTTTAAAAATGTAGAGATCCTTAATCTCTTGAAGTACAACAGCTTCATGAGTTTTCCTTCTTTTGATGAGTGATTTGATGTACAATAGTGTCCAAAGGTAAAGCATAATCACTAAACGAGGCAATACCTCCTGATAGGAATTGTCAGGCAGATTGCTGAACAAACGGAAGCTGAATCACACACCATATGACACACAACTTGTCCAAAAAAAAACAGTGTCAGAAAGGTTCTGATATCTGAAGTACACCATTGACTACAACTAACAAAACCTGGCAATGTCTTCCAAAACAAAATATGCTGTTAATAGGGTGTATGGTTACCCCTAACGGCCACACATGCTTCGCAGCGATGTGGCATGCTCTCCATCAGATGGTCCAAGAGCTCTTGTGGCAGTCGATCCCATTCCTCCGAAAGGGCAATGCGAAGGTCTTGGTGGCGGCTGACGGGATGCAATTCGACTCCCCCAATGCATCCCAGGCATGTTCTATATGATTCAGATCCGCAGACCTCACTGGCCAGTCCATGCGATGAATGTCTTCCCCAGCCAGAAATTCATCCACCAGAGCAGCGCAGTCGGGCATTATCGTCCATTAAGAGGAAGTCTCACCAACCGCACCTCTGAAGAGTCGAACATGTAGTCTCAGTACCTCATCCATGTATCTCCGAGCGTCCACAGTGTTCCTCGGACCACCCATGAAGATGTGCAGATCCGTACGCCCATTCAACATGATGCCGCCCCACACCATGACGCCACCACCATCATACTGGCCCCGTTCCACGATGTTCCTGCGGTTGAATCGGCTACCCGGTTCTCTCGAGATTAATGTGCGACGGGAATCGTTCTACAAAGTGAAGCGGGATTCATCTGTTAAGAGCACATGCCTCCATTCTTTCATGGTCCGGTTTCGACGTTGACGGCTCCACAGTAAACGGGCCCGTCTCTGTGCTGGAGTGAGCGGGACGCACACCGCTGGACGTCTGGCAGCAGCCCTGCTGTTCTGAGCCTCCAGTACACCATTTGCCGGGAAACTACAACCCCTGAGACGGCTGCAAGCTCCACCAACTATTGGCATGCAGGTGCACTCTGATTTCGTCGGGCGGTTAAGGCCAGACATCGGTCCTGCTGTGGGGTGGTTCACTTACTTTTGGTCGTCCTTGTACTAGCCCACGACTAACATCTCCTGTGTCTCGAAATCGTCTCCAAAGCCTCCAATAACACTTTGTGGCACATTCAAGGATACGGCGACTTCGGTCTGTGTCTGGCCTGCTTCCAGGTGGCCGAACATTCTACCCTGCAGAACGGGGTACAAATGGCGTCGTTGTGCCATTATGTTTTTACATTCACCACGAGGCTACACTCCGCACACTATAACAGGGCAAACACGACTGAGGGAATATGGGGCGCAGGCACTGGCTTTGTTTACCTTGCGGTTACGCCACTAGTCAAAGCAGGGAATACTCCTTTCCTATACAGAGCGAACACGTAAGTATAGTAGGTGCATATGCCGTGCGATTTGCGGTCTATTTCCTGTTGCCCTGCTTGTTTGTAACTTATGCTTAACTTTTGGACACTATAATAGAGAAAAGAGAAAATTTGTTGAATAAACCAACACCTTTTTGCCCCTTTTTTTTTACCTTATTTGAGCACCTTTTTCCTTCCTTTTTTCATGTGAAATTTGCACCTAAAAATCCTAACCCAGGTTATGACCATGAGTGAACATCAATAGCAGGGCATCTCAAAGCCATATTTAAAAACTGCTAATAAACCACAATTAGGACTTGAACTCTTAAGTTAGATGTTTCGGATGATATGAATGGGAACTGTTCCAAAATTGGCACACATATAGATCATAATAATTCTGATAAATTTCAGCATCCCTTATACGATCATACTGCCAACATGATTCTATACGTGTTGATAGGTTCGATGTTAACTGCGTGTAACTTCCATACTAACAAATGGATTTCTTCCAAAATTGGTACACATAGGGCCTATAGACCATAATAATTACCGGTAGTTCAATTTAATCTTGAGCAACCCATTCATCACAGTGTTGCCAATATGATTTTACACGTGCTGATGGGTTCAATCCCTGGCAATAAAATATACATTAGCCGCTAAGGACAAGGGGGCAGTAAAGTGGCACACAAGGGTTTACGTGGCAGTAAGGAGGAAATAAGTTCGCAATTAAGGGAGCAACTACTAAGGTGGTATTTAAGTGGCACTAACGGAAAATGAGGTGGCAAATTAACAACAACTTATGAGGTGGTATTTAAGAGGCACTAAGGGGGAAATAAGGTGGCAAATTAAGAACTTCAATGGTGGTATTTAAGTGGTACTAAGGGGAAATTAAGTGGCATATTAGGAACAACTTCTAATGAGGTATCGAAGTGGCAATAAGGTGGAAATTCACGATCAATTTCTAAGGCAGTATTTAAGTGGTAGCTAAGTGGTACTTATTTTTATTTGGTATTCTGCCCGAAGGTAGGTCCAAGCCTCTGAAGAGGCTATCCTCAGCCGGAGTTTATGTGTGGTAGGGTGGCCAGGGCCTTTCCGCTCCTCCTTATGTTGGCCAACAACGCGCAGTACTTAGAACCGGCATACCATCCATGTTCCGACCACGCCCAATGCTGCTTAACAGCGGAGTTCTCATGGTATCCGGTGTTTCAACACGGCCAGGCCGTTGGCCTAAGTGGTACTAAGAGGAAATAAGGTGGTAAATTAAAAAGGTGGTATTTAAGTGGCATCTAAGCTGGAAATAAAGTGGAAATAGAGAAGCAATCTCTAAGGTGGTATTTAAGTGGTATAAACAGTAACTAGCTCCAGGAAATTCATGAACCTGGTTTAAATGACACTCAATTAGACAAATAACAAGGTGAAATCACAAGGGATGAATTTGAAGTAGACAGGGACTGAAGCAAGGATATTCTATATCGGCGATTATTTTTAATATTGCCTTGAATGCAGTCATGAGAAAATTACCTGTTAATCCAGGTCGGATTATTTTTAACTGAATGACGCAAAATCTTGCTTTTGCGAATGACATTGCAATGTAGGGGATGAGCTGTAAATACCTCTCCAAAACTCTGAAAGCATCGGAGGGAGAAGCAGCAATGGGCTAGTGTTACCCGTCTGGCGAATTCTTACTAGCGGTAGGTATATGAACTACAAGTTGTCAACAGTGTGATCCAATCCAATTTCCTGGAGAGATCGATACAGTCTGCATTGCATGTCGATGAATTATTGTTTCATGACATCATGAGCTTTGTGTTTGGTCAGTTAGGCATTTGACCGGCCGTGGTGGTCGAGAGCGCTATCACTGGCATCGGGAGAGCGTGGGTTTGAATCTCCTACCTCGGCCGTCCTGAAAATGCCGTGACAATTCCTTTCAAAAGGTCCACGGCCAATTTCGTTTCATAATCCCTTCCCTGGCCTGTCCTGAAAAGAATAAAATTATTAAATTTGTGTTATGAGACTAGTTCAAAGAAATTCATACAGTTAACGGATGAGTAGTCTAGGAGAATTAGTCTTATTATATTACGCACAGTGGCGGCTGGTGCAGAAAATCAGTTGTCAGAAACACTCAGAAGTAAATTGGGAGTGTTAAAAAACCTTCTGGTGAGAACAGCTGATAGCTTCCCCTATGTTGCCCCCGTTTGATTCCCTCTAAAATGCTACCGCAGAGTCTAGATCTAGAAGGTGTCACCGGCCACGTTCTCATTTCGTGTGACCAGTGTGCCCAACAGCACAACAAAAAAGTTGGGCACGCATGGGCAAAAGACAGAGTTCATGTTTGCTGGCAATAAACTTATAAATATTCTAGCTGACTTGTAAGCTGTGATCTGCACAGCCAGTGCTGGACGCGGAGTGGAGCGCATGGCTAGATACCTCAATGTGAGGGGAGTAGAAATATTTCCTATTCCTTGGCAAACGTCTTTCTTAATGCGATGTACTTGATTGTAGCTAATATTATTACAGTAATTAATTTTCAAATATAGCAATGTGCTGCGGCACTTCAGCGCATAAGGTGCAGCCGCCCCTGATTAGGCCAATCCTACATTGGAATCGGAATTTCACCCGACCAGACGGTCTGGCCGGGTCGGGTCTGGTGGCTGCTTCCAATGTAGGATCAGCCTTACGCATTACAACTAGTAGCAGAACAGAAGAACGCTTGTTGCAGAGTATACGGTGCACAGGGGTCATGACACCCCCCCCCCCCCCCAAACGGAGACCAAATTTTTTTGCAAACTCAAAAAACGAAAACACAATAACCAGACAAATAAAACTGACAAATTTTAACTGAAAAACAGTCTTTTTGATTTTATTCAATACTGAAAATATCTTTATTGCAATTATTATGTTCTGTTACAACTGTACATATTTACAACTTAATACCTGTTATAAAAAAAGATTATGTATATAACAAAATAAACTCGTCTATTTTGTTTAGCAAACCTTGTGATTATCGAATCGATGTCTGTAGTGATGTCACGATGAATGTGCAGCAATGCACGGATAGGAATTTGGGGCTTTTTTCGCACCATAAAATTTTGCCGACGTCCAAACTGCAAGCTTGGTTGGCAATTTAAGCTGTGACTTTCTCCCTTTGTCGGTACCAACTCGACTTGCCGAAACTGTAACGTACCTTGATACTTTTCTCGAAGCTCGATTTAAAAGTCGCAAAACACGCCGTTGCAATTTGTACGAATATTTTTGGTGCGCTAAACGCATCAAATTTCTATCCATGTAGCGGAAGGGTGGGCATAGTGGCCACGGCGGGCATAGTTGCCACGGGCTATTTTTCTACTGTACATTGCTGCTACCTGGCTGCAAGCGCCTCAACAACTCCACTAGACGGCCATTAGTGGCGTTGAGCCTTGAAGCTGATCAGGTTACACTTTTAGAAGTTGTCATCAATTTTGTTGTTTTTCAAGTTGCTGATGTAAGGTAAGTGTACTGCATTAACTGTTATAACTAGGTATATGATTCTAGTATGTATTGATGACAGTAATACCTGAAACAAGTGTGATTTAGGCTTTAAATTCATCTTTGAAAGTAAGTGCTGGTGTAACTGGTTGGGCCTGCGGAGTCACATTTACATAATGGCGTAAAAAAGGGCAAAGTGGCCACGGCCATGGTCACTTTGCCCGACACTACATATTATATTTTTTAAGTAAAGTATTTATATGAAGCCTAGACCAAACAAAGTTTGTGCTTTTAAATGGGATACATATTGAACGTTTTAAACATCTCCTTGCATGAGCACGGTGGTAGCGCACTCAGTTACGCGCCGGCCTTCGGAATTGTGACTTGCTGATGGTTCCAGGATCGAGCCCCGCTGGGCTGAGGTGATAAAAAGGTGATACAGAAAGAAGGTATTCAGGAGAAAAGGAAATCAAAAGTGGCTAAACGTGCTTTGTTATTAAAGGAGATAGTAACTCCGATAGTGACGAGAGTGATACAAATTGCCTTTACTGCCAGAACTTATATTCAAAGTCCAAAAGCAATAAAGAATGGATCAGATGCTCTAGTTGCCTGAAATGGGCACACGAGGATTGTGCTGGGTGTGTTGAGGAAAACAATGAATTCATATGTGAAATGTGCAATTAAACAAAAATAGGCTAAACACAATATCCATAAAATGTTTTGAAGCATTTCAACTTTTGTATTTTTTATTGTACTCAATAAAAATTTAGAAATTAGTTTTATAAAATGGTAGGGACCTTTAAGAAGGTGTGGAGAATTATAAAAATACTTTAATTTGTAAAAAGATATGCTCATAAATTTTTGTTAAATGCATTTGCAGTGTTATTTGTAATATCGGGTATAGTGGCCACCTAGTGGCCATTTTGCCCTTCCCCATAGGGCAAAGTGGCCATTTGGTAGAGGTTTGAAAAAACATTTCTTGTTCAAAAAGTAACTAAGATATAGTTAAAATGATTTGTTTAAAGATACATAACTGAATAAGCTAGAGTATGGCCAATTTTCATTTGTTTTTAACAATTTTAACAAATTGAAAACAATGTTTTCCCGTTAGCGTGGCCACTATGCCCACCCTTCCTCTAGCTTGCAAAAAGAAAATGGTCTGGTTTTGTACGTTTGGTTATTTTGTGATTGCGTTGTTAGTGATACCATTTTTCTTAACAATTTCGATTCTGTGACCCCCCCCCCCCCCCACAAAGCCAAACTCTAGATCCGCGCCTGACTTCAAAACAACAAGTCTTGTCAGACGGGTAAAATTTAATAGATGATCGACACCAGAAATACAACAAGATGGAGACATGTAAACGACTTCGAAGAGTTCGAGTGTTCGACAGAGTTACCCAATTCAAATACTTGGGTGAAGTGGTAACGTAGGAAACTAAGGTGCCTTTGGAAATCATGGCGTGACTAGCAGCGGGTTACAGATGCTACTATAGCTTCCAACAACTTCTCAGGTCTTCGCTGGTGAAAAGATAGCTAAAGCTATTAACATACAAGACTATAATTAAATCAAGTTAGTGCTCTATGGGTCTGAAACATGGAATATAATGAAAGGAGAGGAGAACAAGTTAAATGCGTGGGAGAGAAAAATCGTGAGGAATATACAGGGTCATTATCTTTGTGCGCCCGATAAACACGGCAAGCTAAGCCAGCTTTGACTGGCGCAGATCGCACGTACACTGTCAAGTTGGTGGTTTGCGCACACTTTTACCAAACATGTTCAATAATGTGTACTTACAGTGCTCATAGGCGATGCTGAAAATGTCCTCCCTCTCTTGTGACACACACCTGACATCTTCTGATGAAAGAATGAACAACATTCTGAAGTTCCACAGCAATGATGGCTTCGATTTCATCTCCTATGTACTGTTTAAGTTCAGTTCACAGTAATCACAAAACTCACTAAACGCGCAACACTAACGTCTAAGCTTTGCAGATATACGTCCTTATGAGTGGCAAAACACGTGTGAACTAACAATATGAGTCAGCGGAACGGGGTATTGCGAGGTCCACTCGCTGCGCACCTGGCCAGCCAAACGAGTGGGCCACAACAAACTATTGCGTCATTTGGCTGGCCAGGTGCGGACCTTGCATACCCCACTCCACTGACTCATATCATTTAATGAGTTATCTGAAACAAGACGAAAATTTCGAATCATGTTTCCAGGAAGACCTGTGCCTAATGCCAGTACAATTAGGACGCTCGCTAAACGATTCAAGAAAACTGGCTCCGTAAATAAGAAAAAAGTTAACAGACAACAAAAATTAGATGATATCGTTGTCCATTCTTTCATCAGAAGATGTCAGATGTGTGTTACAATAGAGGGAGGGCATTTTCAGCATCGGCTATGAGCACTGTAATTACACATTATTGAACATGTTTGGTAAAAGTGCACGCCAACCACCAACATAACAGTGTACGCGTGCCCGCGATCTGCGCCAGTCAAAGCCGGCTTAGCGTGCCGTGTTTATCGGGGCACACATAGATAATGTCCCTGTATATGGATCAGTATGTGAGGATGGTGTCTGGAGAATAAGAATGAATAAGGAGTTGGATGGTCTCTATAGCAATTCCACAATAGTCTGAGACATCAGAATGCGAAGACTCAGATGGCTTGGTCATGTTCAAACAGTGATTGAGCAACATATCCAGAAGAAGATACCGGTACTTAACTCTCAAAGAGAAAGGGTGGCCTATACTCGGATGGCTGATATACTGGCAGACTTATTTGAGGAGGTTAGGAATAAGAAACTGGAGATGATTGGTGGATTCTAGAGATGGATGGCTGACTCACGTGGTCATTAAGGCTCAAGCTGTACAAGGGTTGTAACGCCAGGGAAGTAAAGTACTGTAAAGTAAGTTTTCATCTACACACCTCCAGCTTAACTGATCAACCCCACAGAAGCTGTAAGTACTCACAGGCTGCTCCGACACCACAAGCACTGGTAACCATTGGCCATTGGTCACCAGATGCCCCGATATTGCACTCACCAGTAGTGTACATTCTGAGGAGGAAACATTGCATATGAGTGACAATCATTCCAGTACACCAGTAGATGATTTGGTGTATTCATAAGATATACACAGCTAGTAAAAAAAAGATAATAATAATGGTATTGTGATTTTCTGACAATATTATCTCTGCCATACCCTTCACTATTGAGATCTGGTCGATACTGGCAACGACCTAACAGACAAGCGCTCCTAGACAGTTGGAACGCTTCGCATTCTCAGACAGTTCACAGTAACTTCCTTGAATTATTGGAGAACAAAATTGTGAATTCCTTTACATATACAAGGAAACGTACAGCTTTTATTACTAAAAATATTATTACGGTGTTAATTGCTTTTCTTGAATAAATCTGGTCGTTGTGCAACACTGCAACCTTATTATCGACGGCCACTGGTTAGAATAGAAGAAGCCTTATCGAATACCATGATAGTAATAGAAATAGAAATTTCATGATTGGTGCATGACTGTTATAGGAATTTTGTGATTATCTGATGTGCAGTATTATCTGTTGAGAAATAATTATGAGTTCAGCTAACTAATATCCAAAATCGTCGGATTTTTTAAGAACGTCAAAAATCCCTCAGTATGCCTTCCTTTGGAGGGGAAGTACAGCCGGCAGTCCCATGTCATAGATTTATGGCATGTTAAAGAACCTTCCACTAATTACACCTGTGTGAAGCTAAATTATATATAAGTTAAACATTTGACTAAGGTTCTTAGGTTCCTACGTTTGTCGTCAGGAGCCAACTGTGGTGACATCTGGTAACTAAGTTCTGAACTAGTTGGTCGTTGACGGCGGCATTTGGCGGCAAAAGTAGGAACTACAGTACTTGAAAAAATTATATATTTGCAGTCCTTACTTGAATTAAAACAGATAACACACTAATACAGCCATCACAATAACACCAGTTATCAGACAGATTTTACACACACCCCAAGTACACGGGGCTACATGACCGTGCTGTCGCAGCCCCTAAACTGAAGAACCAACCATAACTAATATCCGATATTATTTTGATTATTGTTAATGAAGACAGAATGTCTTGAAGTTTATTAAAGTTTAACTGTCTATAATAAATTAAATTAATCAACACAGACAGAATATCCGATATTATTATGAAATAATTGATAAATTGAAGGTCAGCGATGTCAAATCCGGAGATGGTTTTAGAAATCATGTAAGGTTTTTGGAAATAATTTGATAGGAAACCAACCACCTCTCCATTTAATATGTGAACAATTTAAATTTCCACCATCTGACATGGAAAATAAATTTCTTGGACTGGATAAAGATATTGGATAAATTTTCGGGAAAATGTGTAATTTAACAGTGTGAAAAGGACAGTGAAAATTTTGAGTGAAACAAAATGTTAGATTACAGACAGGACTAATAATGAGTATGCTCATCGTCGAAACAGGTTGTAAATATGTAAATAATTGACTGTGGATAACAGAATGGACTAATAATTTTCTGTTTATCTCACACCAGTGCTAGCGATTTAGGTGTAAATACTTTATTTTACAAGCTGTTTTTTTTTGTTTTTTTTTATCAAATCGTAAAATTTGACACAGGCATATTAGTCAGGGACCCAGGGGATTAGGATATTTTCTTTTTCAGGAGTGTTCTTAGTTTAGTTTCTCCCTGGGGGACAATTATTTTAGTAGGATGTTTGAGAAAGAAAAATAAATGGAAATCTCATGTTTTAAAAACTGTGGTATTTGTGATTTTCCATAATCCTTTCTCCTACTACTGATGTTTGAATTTTGAAATCAGCCAAGCTAGCTTTGTTTTATTGTGTGCCCAGATAGACCCTGAGATGTTTTTGAATCACGTGCTGAGCTGACTTGGAAATCCAAACATATGTGGTCGTTCGACTTCGGTCAAACGGGCACAATACCTCTGTTCAAATCAGTATTCCTGAAAGTAATATCATCTTTAATCCATCATGTATGCACTATATACGAGTAGTTCATGAGATTCATGCCAATTCTGGGGAATAACAAATTTTTTGAAAAAGAAAAACACAAATGTTCAACACATAAACAAATACTTCTACGTCACCTGCCACCTGTCCTGGGAGAGTGGTTCTAGTGTAATGAATGGAAGTATGAACAGTAATTTTTAGAAGATACATTTCCGACATAAAGAGGCAGTGTTTCCTCTGGTAACAGTTGCTAACCACATCAACACGAACAAAGGAAAGGTAGCTCAGGATCCTCGCATGTTTATTCACAGGATTATCATCTCTAAGCAGTCTGATGATCATCTGAAAAAAATACCCGTGTACGGACTTGTTCCCTTTCCATTGTCACATTTCTCAGAGGAAGGCATTCGCAAAGGGACAAAGTCCTCATTTTACTCTGATTTCACGCCCCTGCCAAGTGCCACAAATGGGAAAGAGCAAAATTGATGTAATTGATGGATGCTACCTCCTGCACAAAGTTCACTGGAATCGGAGCAAATGTTTTTCTGCTCTTTTAAGAAATATGAGACCTACGTACAACATCATGGTCAAAATGCTGTTGTAATCTTCAATGGATACCCAACTGAGGAAATTAAAAGAAGAACGAAATGCACTGAAAGAGCTCGTCGTTCCAGGCTACAATCTTGAGCAGATGTTCTCTTTGATGCCACAATGTTTCCGCAAATGTCAAAGGATAAATTGTTGTCAAATGAAAAAGACAAACCGCCCCTCATCTCATTGCTTCGGAAGGAATTTCTACAAGCATAAATGGTCACCAAGCAGGCAACAAAAGATGGAGGTGTGTTAATTGTGAAAACTGCCATTTCGTTGCCTTCTGAAGACGATTCTTTTGTTATTGGAGAAGACATTGATCCACTATCTTTTGTGATGGTTTTAGCACCAGACAATGTGCTCTTTTGCAAATCTGGATGGGGTAACATGGGAGATGCATTGTACTCCATAACATCTTTTAAATATAAAGATATTATGGAAAACATTATATTTCTCCATGCGATAAGTGGTTGCGATACCACCTCCGCTCTGTTTGAGCACGGGAAAATTAAGTTTCGTACCACACTTGAGAGTGATGCTTCCCACAATAACAGTGTTGACATTTTCAAAGATTCAGCTGCAGAAAAAAGAGAAGATCGCGGAAGCCACTACAACTTTTCTTTTGACCCTTTACGGAGGTGACTCCAATACCTCTGTATCTTCGCTTTGCTAAAGCTGCTACAAACACCAAATTCGATTCAGCACGCCTACCTCCAATAAGGGATGCAGATCAATATAATGCAAATAGAACTTATCTGCTTGTTCAAACGTGGGTGGGGTATGAAAAAGACACTCTCAACTGGGGCTGGAAGAAGGATATTGGTGACCTAACTCCAGTGCACTTGAAAAAAGAACCAGCTCCACTGCCATTGCTGAACATGATTTCGTGGCAATGCAAAAAGTCTTGTGACAACAAATGCAGCTGCAAAAGAGCAGGACTTCAATGCTCCATTGTATGACTTCATTGTGTATTTGAATCCTGCGGTAATACAAGAGAGGTTGAACTCAACATGAAAGAAGAAGAGCTTCAGCACCGTCCAACGTCGAGCCGCTTGGAGCAGACAGTGTGTGTCTCAGAATAACAGATGTGCATCTCCTCCCTTACCGTACGTCCTTACTTCCTCTCCACTCCACGCGGTGGGGGAGTGTCATCGTACAAAAACATGTAGAGGTCAATTTGCTGGCGACGAATGTATTTTGCAGGCAACGTAGCAAGAACACCGAACATATTGTTCATGAAATATTATTTTGCATTTATCAAATTGCTTGTCATATGAAGGGAGGGGGCGAGGAATGAGCGGCAAAACATTTCCTTTCAAAATTGGGTTCACGTTAACTCTGGACTGTTTCACGCACAAAATGTATAGTCATTCGTGTACATCTCTCCCTTCCTACGCAAAAGGGAAAAAGACAACATATTTCCGCTGTGCCAAATATCACACAATAACAGCTTCACTGAAAGACAAAATACATAATGTTTCTACAATGGCAAGCGTACAACTAATTTCACACACGAATTAAAAACTAGTACCGTACATGTTGGACGATACACATAATGTTTATTGCTGTTCTCATTTACAGTACACCTTGTTTGTGTGCGTTAACTATTTTGTCTCAATTAGGTGCAAATGAGCGTGTTACAGACAAGCGTAAACAAATTCTCATCTGAAATGCCCGCTCGTGTTAATATGGAAAAGAATCTTTCACATACATAGGTCGACGCCTACAGCAAGTGGCTCGAGGTCAAGAACACGACCACCACGACAGCTACAGCAACAATCGCCCTGAAGGATGACTTGTTCACAGCGCACGGCAGCCCAGTCACCGTCTTTTCAGACAATGGAAGGCAGTTCATCGCAGAAGAATTCAAGGCCTTCCTGCAGAACAGTGGTGTGAAGTACCACAAGCTTACAGCACCGTACCATCCATCAACTAATGGCCAAGCAGAACGGTATGTCCAAACGGTTTAGGATGCTCTCGATGCGATGAAAACCACCAAAGGAACTCTACAGACCAACCTGAACGAGTTCCTTCACCAATTTAGAAGAGCGCCGCACTCTACCACTGGACAATCTCCATCTCAACTATTTTTGGGACGAAAACTTCGGACACGCCTCAACCTGGCGAGACCTGAAGACGCTCGCACTAGAGTCTGCGAAAAACGGAAAGCAGAAATGGACTCGACATTCCACACCTTCGAAGCGGGTCAGTCAGTTCCTTCCTGTCTGGCAACCCGAACCTGGACAAGTGGCTCCCCGGTATCATCACAGCCCACATCGGAGATCTTCACTATGATATCAACTAACGGGGGAAACGATTAAAGCGCCACATCGACCAAATTAGGCCATTTCCAAGAATACGGCCATACACCGAGAACCAGGAACCGACCAGCGATGAACCTGCCAAAATTCCACCTAAGCCACGACATGTTCGGTTCTTCCAAGCACCAGCTACCGCAGCAGTAGCCGAGAGGATGCCACAAGTGATCCGTGGAAACCAAACACCAACACCAGCTACTCCAGTTATACCACGCATGTCTACACGCAAACACCGCACACCATTAAGATTTTCACCATAGACATAACAAGTACAATTTAAAAGAGGGAGGAAATACAAGAAGTATAACACAATTTTCACTCGCCAAATCAATACTTTACTTTACTAAAAATACTATAGGTACATGTTTCGGAAACTTGATATGTATCCTTCTTCAGCCCATATGTTGGTGTGAAACATCATATGACATCGAAATCCTAACCAAAAATGTATTATATATATAGATAATACAGGGTGAGTGTTTTGTTGGAGCAGGGCTGTCAAGCACCTACCGGCTAGCCAGAAGCGTGCATGGCTCCCGTCACCAGAGACAATTCGGGCCGCTGCTTCTCTCTTACTTACTGTTGTGCAAGTAGCGGATCGGGTTGGCTTGAGTGACAGCAGCCGCGCACGGTCCTCGCTAGCCAGTAGGAGATGGGCATCGCCGCTCCATGAAAACACTCACCCTGCATTATTACAATTAGAACTGAATCTTTTCAAGTAAAAATTACTTTTCATTGTAATACACTGGAACCTCCAAAAAGTTTTCATTTTCATTTTTAACTCACATCTACTTAGCACCATGGTAAATGTAATGTTCAAGAGGTATCCAGAGTCAAAAGCACAAATTCTCTGAGGTTTCAGTGCAATAAAGATAGCTAATATGGTTATAAACTCTTTCTTCATTGCTTCTTCTGCCCTCTGAAAGTAATACTTATGGCACCTTAATACTCAAGGCTCATGTTCGTATGACGGACTGTATAATGGCAAGAGACCATGAAGGTTAAAAAAAAGCAAAATGAAAAACATAATTTTACAATGTATATTCTACTTCTTCTCCTTCTTCTTCATCATCTTATCCAGCTTCAAATGGGGTCGATGTTTCTGGCCATTCTTTAAACTCTTTCCTGTCCCACACATCATCTTCCTCTAACATTTTCTCCTTCAGGTCTTCCCGGATATTGCCAGTCCATCTCCTTCTGGGTCTACCCCTATTTGTAGTTCCATCTACAATCAGATCCATTACTCTCCTCCCTACATAGCATAATATGCCCATACCACAACAGTCTTTTCTCCTGGATTTTCTTTGATGCTTCTGTCACTTTAACCATTCCTCTGATTTTCTCATTTTTGATGCGGTCATTCCTAGTGGCACTACTCATCCATCTAAGCAGGGGCGGTATGTCATTAAGGGCCGAAAGGGCCCCGCCCACCAAGGGCCGTTATGCATAGTCTATTGCTCAAAATGTGTTTAATGAGGTCTTTAAAAATTACTTTTACAGATATCCCACTTAAAATAAGTGATTTTCCCATCTAGAATCTCTAAACAGAATTCTGTATACATAACTCATCCCTAGCTTAAGATTCTGACAGTCTCGTACAGTGTATTGTCATAGCGAGGGCCATTCTACAGAAAATCCCATGTAAAGTACAGTGAAACCTCTCTATAACGGACACCCTTGGGACCGTAAATACTGTCTGCTAAAGAGGGGTGTCCACTATAGAGAGGGCTAGAGAAAATTATTGCAATTTGGCACATGTACTTGTGCAGTATGTGTACTTACATGAAAACATAGGGTAACGGGGGTAAAAACAGTCCAGTTTCGTCCGCATTTAAAATGTTTTCCGGCGAATAGCCATCAGTGATGGGAGGCAATTTTTCTTCCCAGTTTGAAACATTATCCATATCAACAGTGGAGGATTCTCCGCAAATTTCTCTAAATTTTATATCATGGCGCTTTCTGAAATTCTTGAGCGAGCCGTTCGAGGTTCTGAAATCTCCGATACCTAATTCTGCTGCGAAATCCAATGCTTTGGCTTGTTTCATCGGTCTGGACACAGGGATGTTCTGACTTCTTATTTTGCTGAATCACCCTATCACTGCCTTATCAATAACAGTACCATTACCACTTTGAAACTGACTAATTTTCAGCTCACTACCATTAAGACGGCATACCTTAATTATTATCTCTTCTTGTTTTTTCACAATTTCTGCTGCCTGTGTCTTTCCATTCTTTAACACTTCAGATAGTTTCTCACGTTTGTGATAATCTACGATGCCTACATTCTCTTGTAAAGTTAAACTTTTACGGGGAGCCATTTCAGATGCACTCACTTGCTACTGTAATGCACAGGTCCTACAATAGATTTAAAAAGTTTCACGGTAAAACTGACCAGATAGTGAAAGTATGAATTCCCTTATCCCGACCATTTCAAGTTCAAGAGAACAATGAAAGTGATGCCGTTAAGCCTATGTTTATTTTTGGGAAGGTCAGTGCTAACTGGCTTCCAGGAAGCACAAGATTTGTTGAAAGTACCATTAACACAACAGAGTGTTCATACAAGACTGATAGACCTACAGAGATGCGATTTATTTTCAAAACAAGTGTCCGCTACGAGAGGTTGTTCGATTTCCTTTCCGTGTCCGTAATAGCGAGTGTCCACATAAGAGAGATTAATTGCTAATATACTTTATAGGGTTTGGTCACGGACCTAGAAAATCGTCCGTTATGAAGGGGTGTCTGCCTTAGAGAAGTGTCCGTTAAGAGAGGATTCACTGTATATGGCTTGATGGGCCGGGTGAGGAAACAGTGGACATAGCACTGTCTTGCACACTAATTCTCCTGTGCTATGAAGGGATTTTTCTCTCCCTTCAAGGATGGGCCTATAACATTGCTTTGAAGCGAAATAGAAGATGTTTCCATTTCACTTCCTGCGTCTGTCTCTGTCAAACCGGATTACGGGAGAAGGGTGCACCCCACCCCACCCCACCCCACGCCCTTTGTTTGCAGCTTGCAGACATTAGACAAAAAGTATATTTATACATTTCCAGCTGTCTGGTGTTCCAAGTACAGGTGTCTTGGTGAGTTCGATGGATGAAGCTAATTTCTATAAATTAATGTGTGTTTAACTTTTGTGGAAGTACGTGAGTATAGTTTTTAATGAAAGAACTTTTTATTAAAATCTTGTTTCAAATGGCAACATTGGCAACGATGAATGCCAAATATTAAAAAAAGATACTAGCCTTACGTAGTTGCACATGATGTGTAACATCTGACATGTTATCCTACCTTGAAGTTGTTACCGTTTTTATTATCCTTGACATTCATCAACACACAAAAATCTTTTTATTTTTTACACTCTCATAATACATAACAATTCCAAGACTCTCTTTTTTTTTCTTCACTGCCTACTTGATATTTCTACTCTAGCACTGCCTTCTTGATACTCTGCTGTTACATCACTCTCCTGCCAGTAATTAAGTTACGTTAACAGAGACTGATTTATTTTTCTTCACTGCCTACTTGATTTTTCTACTCTCGCACTGCCTTCTTGTTACTCTGCTGTTACAAAGTAATCCGTATGTGATAAACATTCCACATGGTACCACTGCCAGCTGGATCACATCCCTTCTGGCTGCTAAAGCAGTCTTACACACTTCCGTCCAATACACTTCCGTCCCGTTTTTCAAAATCACTCCCATAAAAATATCCAGCAACCGAGTGGAAAGATGTTACACATCAATAATATTTAATATGAAACAACAATACTATCATCCGGCCGACCATAAAATTTTAGTCAGGAGCCGCCCCTATATCTAAGCATCTTCATCTCCGTCACATCCAGTTTATTACATTGTGACTTTGTTGTAGCCCACGTCTCTGCTCTGTATAACATGGCTGGCCTTATTGCTGTCTTCTTTCCCCTTCACTTTTATGTTGAGCCTCTTGTCACACAGAATTCCAGAAATCCAGGCTGACTGTACTCTGTGGCATTTATGTTGCCATTGTCAGACACCAATGACCCTAAATACTTGAAGCTACCCACTGACCATAAGCTTGTTCCTTCCATCTCCACCAATTCATTCCCCTCGCCTCCAAATCACAGGTACCGTACTCGGTTTTCTTCCTGCTGAATTTGAAGCTTCTGTTTTCCAGGGATTTTCTCCAGTTTTTCAGCCTTTCTTCCAGCTCTCTCTTACTGCTGCACAAAACAATATCATCAGCAAACATCATGCACCATTGGGCTCTTCTTCGTAAGCCATGAGATAGAACGTTCATGACAAGTTTGGACTCGGTGTGGGCCCCTGATGCAGCCCAACTCGGTTAATAGTATGCTACTTCTTACTCTTGTTTTTGCTCCATCAGTACAATGTATATTACCAAAAAAAAAATGTTTCATGATTGGTATTTGTATCTTTCAAGTAAAGGATCATAAAGAAAAACTGATGCACAAATTTCACTAGCTCCAAAATCCTTATCTCTAACAATCTAAAATGTTGTAATGGGCTTGATTCTTATTCAGGGTGTTTTAAAAATTTAGTACTGTAATGCCTTTTGAAGGTGTGTCTGGTGAGGACATGAAGTCGATCAATGCAGAGATAATTACAACAGCTCATACAACCATGAGCAAGGATCTAGATCTCAAAAGTTTATTAGCAATGTTAGCTGGAAAAATCTGCGTTAGAAGAAAGAATACGAAAGATGGAAAGAGCGTATGGCTTGACTAGGAATACCTACAACAAAAAGTGTCTGTCTACAGATCTTAAAATACAGCACTACAACACCGTAGCCTGTATGTCTCGTACTGAACTACTCATCATCATCATCATCAAGTTTCCACTCCAGTTTCCCGGGTATAGTTTACGAGCGCTCTCCATTTTGGTCGATTCATGTACCACTGCTCCTTCAAGACTTCATCCCAGTTGATTCCCTTGGATGTGATATCTTCCTTCTCTTGGTACAGCCATCTCCTCCTAGGTCTTCCAACAGGTCTCTTTCCAGTAATCTCAGTATGTAACCATTGTTTTGCAATTCTTCCTTCTGTCATACGTTTGACGTGACCAAACCATCGCAAACGTGCCCTAGTTATGGTCTCCTTCAGGGACTGATTTATTCCAGCTTGTTCTCTTATCCTCTCATTTCTTACTTTGTCTTTCCTAGTTTTTTGAAGCATGCTTCTAAGAAACTTCATTTCTGAAGCCTGAAGTCTGCTGTCATCTTATTTGGTAGTTGTGCATGTTTCCAACCCATAAGTCAATATAGGGACAAAGTTTGTTTTGACCTTAGTGGCACTTGCTTATTACAGAGTAGATATCGAACTTGCTGATAGAATTGACTTGATTTCTGAATACGGTTATTTAATTCAAGCTGTATTCTGTTGTCACTTGATATTATGCATACTGGTTTACTGTTTCCAATTGTACACCCTCCAGCATTATATTATCTTTACTTCTCTGTCTGTTAACAGACATTGCAGCGGTTTTTGTAGCACTTACTTTCAGTCCATATTTTTTCAAATGATCATTCCAGACGTTCAGCCTTTCCTGGACTTCCAGGTCACTATTTCCCCAGATAACTTTATCATCTGCAAAAGCAAATGCTTGAAGATCCATATTGGTGTTCTGCTTCACTTTCTTTATGATTTCATCCATGATAGTGATGAATAGTAATGGAGAAAGGGCACTGCCTTGTTGCACTCCTCTAGATGTCTGGAACTCCTACTTGAACACAGCTGTAGCAGTCATCGTAAAGCATTCTTACTCTCTGAATGAGTCACATTCTTCTTTTTAAGACACTCCCATATAGTTGTTCTAGGGACACTATCGATTGCTTTTTCAATGTCTAGAAACACAAATGTCAAATTACGATCGTGTACTGAACTACTAATTGGATAAATTAGAAGTAGTAGAAAGAAGAATTATACGCAAAATACTTGGTCCTTTAAAAACTGCAGAATTCTGGAAATTAAGAAGTAATGATGAAATATATCGAAAAATAGAAAACGTATCAGAAACAATACGGAAGAGGAGATTGCAATTTTTTGGACATTTGTACAGGATGGATGACAGTAGGTTAGCCACATTCCTGTGGAACAAGAAGTCAACAACAACCTGGGTACAAGAAGTCAAAAAGGATTTGGAAAGAAATAATATCAGAGAAGAAGATACACCAAAGAGAGGTATTTTTAGGCAAAAAGTGCTAAAAATGGAAGGATTCCAAGGATGGAAGGGAAAGAAAACCGGCTCGAAATGGTCCGAGGAAAGGAAGAGGAAACAATAGTAAGATGATGAAGGAATACTGGAGGAAGAAGGAGGAACAGCAAATTGGCTCGTGGTCCCTAGACAACAGAAACGAAAATAATAATAATAATAATAAATAATAATGACTTTTATGGCACTGAAAAAGTCCTCTTAGTTCAAGAAGTATTAGTGCTCAAACTTTGACGTTTTTTGTCGCTGACTGGAGACTTGTTTTTGTTGCACTGTATTTTTAAGCGCTCGATTTGGCAGCAATATCAGAGAAGACCGCATCCCACGTGCTATGGTGCTATCTGCATACATTCATTTGTTTGTTATTGTCGTTCCTACACTGCATATGCTTTTCGCTTGTCAAACAGGGTAGGCTGACACCATGCACTCGACAACACTGTATAGCTTCTCGAACATAGCCTTCGCCTACATAGCTTTCAGATGTAGACAACTCACCTCCACAAGCTCCATGCACAGCTGGAAGGAACTACCTGTTTAACCTGTGAATAGGGAGGCTCAAAGTATGGTTCCTGCATGTAATAATGTTAGAAGTCTTGAAATTCAGGAGCAATGTGTCTGTGGAGTTTGCTATTTCAAATTTCGTCACATGTTTCTACACGATATGGCTGGCTAATTCCTATTTGTGGCCTCATAATCTCATAATCTCTTGGAAACCCTCATAGCTAATTTTTATATGCCTAATTTTGAGGAACGTTGCCTTCAATCTTGCAACCTCCAGCCTTCCATGTGGCTGAGGTATGTCTGACCCTTTTGTTGTATGGCCCCATGGTGATCACACATTATCCATGTTTCTGGATTATTTGAACAACCAGCATCCGAATGGTAGGTTTACTATGGAAACAGAATGTGAAGGTTGCCTGCCCTTTCTGGATATCTTGGTTTCCAAGAATGCTGACGGCAGCCTGGGACACACTGTTTACCGTAAACCCACCCATACATGGATCCTCTCACCACCATCCTTGTCAGAAATGGGCTGCCCTTAACATTTTTGTTAACAGAGCAAGAACGCTGTGTGAAAAGGATAAGTTAGACGGTGAACTTGTGTTCCTGGCTGATACTTTCCAGAAAAATGGCCACTCGATGAGACAGATTAATGAAATGCTACATCCTAAATCGAAAGACAGATTGTCGCAGAATCCTCCTCCTGTGATATTTGCCTATCTGCCATAGGTGCAATCCGTCACGGACAGGATTAGCAATATTCTAAGAAGACACAATACCAATACCATATTGAAGCCTAATGTCACCGTAGGCAAATCCTTGTGATCAGTCAAGGATTCAGTTGGTCTTAACTGTGCTTGAGTATATTAGATTCCATGTTCCTGTGGTTATGTATATATTGGTCAGACATGTAGGAGAATCACAACAAGGGTGAATGAACATTGTCTTTGCCAACCAGAGAGGTCTGCTGTGGCTGAACATGCCATACAGAGTGCCCATCAAATTCTTTTTGATGAAACTTCCGTCATCTGTATGGAGAAACATTTCACAACTCGTATCATTCGGGAGGCGATTGAAATAAGCAGACAACCACAGAACTTTAATAGAGGAGCTGGTTATCCCTTGAGTAAATCATGGCTGCCCTCTATAGTTTCATTACCAACATCCTCTTGGTCTCAGGATGTCATGGAGTAACTATTTGTTTCGACATGGCTTCCTATATAATTTTCCCAAAAGAAAGAAAAAAAATGTATTGCCCGTTGAGCCATTATATATTTAAACATGAAATGTGCTAAATGTTCCGGCATAACTCAACAAATTGCCAGCGTTTCGCCCCTGTGTACTATTGGGTTCCTCAGTTGGTAAAAGTACACCTCTCCAAGACGCTGGCTAGCACACACTGGGAAGGCCATTGCTAGACGTATTTGATATATGTGTACCTACATCACGAGCAAAGCCAGTGCACTACGGGATTCAAACCTCCACTCCTAAGCAATTATAACCTTAGCTTGGCATTGAATATATAATTTTCCCAAAAGAAAAAGATGTATTGTCCGTTTTCTTTGCTCGTGACGTAGGTACACATGTATCAAATACGTCTTGCAATGGCCTTCCCAGTGTGTGCTAACCAGTATCTTGGTGAGGTGTACTTTTACCAACTGAAGAGCCCAATGGTACACCGGGGCGAAACGTTGGCAATTTGTTGAGTTATGCCGGAACATTTATCACATTTCGTGTTTAAATGGCTTCCTATCTCACACCATTTATCTATGGAGGCTATATGCCATTGTTTACTCATTCCTTCCTTCTTTCTTGCTTGACAAGCCTTGAGAAAGGGACAAGCAGTTGTCCCGAAATGTCATCTTTTAAACTTCCACTCGACCTAACAGCCCCAAAGCTATATAATGCTATATGAATATTTACGAGTTGCATAATTATGTGATTTTTGTTTGTCTGATGAAGGAAAATAAAGCATTGCGAAACATATATAATTTTAAGGAATTTTGACTATAAGGTGTGTTCAAAAAGTAACGAGCCGGAGGCTGTAATGCGCAAACCGGTGATGACATCGGCTAATCATGGCGTGTGTAACGAGGTGTGGTTCCGACCAGAGCGTGGAAGGTCACAGCCCGTCGCTAGAGGGCACGCGTGCACGTCACATGACGATACAAAGCGAGCAGCAGCATGCATCAATCGTCCAACCAAGCCCAAGACAGTAGGCCATTCGACATACTTCCTGGTGTGGTTGAAGACTGTGGGGCACCCATTGGGCACACAATTTGCGCAAGTGCAGTCATTCCTTCATGATGGTGTGCACACTTCCGACGCTCAATCCGACGACGGCGGCTATGGCGTTCACTGTCACTCGGCAGTCCAGGGTAATGAGTGCATCAACCAGCTGGACGTTGCCATCTTTAATGCAGGGGGGTGCCCCAGACCGGGCATCATCGGCTAACGACACCCGTCCTTCCCTGAAGTGCTTGTGCCACATCTTGACCCTTGCAAGGGACATGCAGTGTTCGCCGTACACTTGTGACATTTGGCGATGATTGTCCGTTCCCCCTACTCCTTTCGCTGTCAGAAACCGAACAACACCTCTTTGCTCTTCGTTTGACGCCTCCATGTCACTGTTTGCAATGCGACTGGCAGCGTTGGTCGATTGATGAATGCTGCTGCTCGCTTTGTATCGTCATGAGACGTGCACGCGTGCCCTCTAGCGACGGGCTGTGACCTTCCACGCTCTGGTCGGAACCACACCTCGTTACACACTCCACGACTAGCCGATGTCGTCACCGGTTTGCGCATTACAGCCTCCGGCTCGTTACTTTTTGAACGCACCTTATATTTGTACTGATAACCCGAATTTTATTAAAGAAATTATTTTTAGACATAAGAATTTACATTATTATCAACATCAATAAAGCCTCCGTGGCTTAGGCGGCAGCACGCCGGCCTCTCACCACTGGGTCCGTGGTTCAAATCCCGGTCACTCCATGTGAGATCTGTGCTGGACAAAACGGAGGCAGACAGGTTTTTCTCCGGGTACTCCGGTTTTCCCTGTCAAAATTTCATTCTAGCAACACTCTCCACTATCATTTCATTTCATCCGTCATTCATTTAATCATTGCCCCAGAGGAGTGCGTCAGGCCTCGGCAGCCGGCTCAGTTCATATCCTCGCCGCTAGATGGGGGCTTCATTCATTCCATTCCTGACCCGGTCGGAGACTGGAAGCAGGCTGTGGATTTTCATTTTCATCAACATCAATACGGAACTATAAAAACGTGGCAACAACCCTGAGGAACTACAATCTTTACTCAAACAGTACGTGGCTTCTCCTCCCTCCTAAACAAGGAGCTTTACTGCCGTCTATCAGTGTCCTATGCAAATATGGTATTTCTATATCACTTCTTTAGCAGTGTTCATTTTTCCAAAATATCATTTCTCAAACTACATTAATGTGTGGTTCTTCATTCTAGAGTCATGGACAGTCTCTGTACAGACAAGATATTTTAGTTGGTTTTTGCATGAAATTGTACGAATCTACAGGTAGCATACAATTCCAGATATAAGGGAGCAAAGCACTAGTTGTCCCACTTTCCAATAGCTAGATGTGTATAATTTGGTGTAGATTAACATCAGGGAATCCTCAGAAAAAAATAAGAACATAAAACTTAAGGGCAAGGGGTTGAGAACTTTTTGTTCTACTTAAGCAGGTGATACATTATTTTAAATTTGTGGATATGCCCTATGAAAATGAAAATCCACAGCCTGCTTCCAGTCGACCGACCGGGTCAGGAAATGGAATGAATGAAGCCCTCATCTAACGGCAAGGGTATGAACTGTGCCGGCTGCCGAAGCCTGTCGCACTCCCCTGGGGCAATGATTAAATGAATGACAGATGAAATGAAATGATAGTGGAGAGTGTTGCTGGAATGAAATGGTGACAGGGAAAACCGGAGTACCAGGAGAAAAACCTGTCTGCCTCCGCTTTGTCCAGCACAAATCCCACATGGAGTGACCGGGATTTCAACCACGAACCCAGCGGTGAGAGGCCGGAGTGCTGCGGCCTAAGCCACGGAGGGTAGGATATGCCCTATGAAGACATTAAAGAATCCTGTTATTTTTTGAATGAACTTGATAGGAACATGGGTTCAGTTAGCACAATGCCCATACATAATAAGTGATCCAGGGTTCAATGTTACCCATATTACTTTTCATGATGCATGAACAAGTGGCTTTTTTTAAGATGTGGTTTAGCTCAACCCAGGTACAGAATTGCTTCTTGTTCATTTTGTGTAATTAGTATTGCATTATAGTAAGTTCAGAGACCCACGATTCGTTTTCTCCTATACGGTACACGTGACTATGTTCATAAATATTTCACGATAACTTAGCAACTCTTTTTGGGATACAATCTAGCCTCTGTTCTCTATTGTGATGGTTTGTTAGTTATTGTTTTAAGAGGCAGAACAGCGAGGTCATCTGCCCCTCTAAAATTTAGAGGTGGGATGCCTAAATATGAAGAGCTGATGGTTTGTTGAAGGGGGAAGGGCTGGTTATCATATATTACTTTTCTCATATTACATTATCAACCCCTACAATGTTTCAATTTAGCTGTATCCATTCAGTGGTCTGGAGCATCTGGTTTCATGACTGCTGTATTTATAGAATTAGGTTAATCGATATTCATAACATTTAGATGATTACATTGTCATGATATCGGGATCCTGACTCGGTTATGCCTCCTCTCATCCTCTGGTACAGTTTTACAGAGTGATGAGTCTGCATAATAACTAACTGCACACTGAATCCTCACTGACTCACGTTGAAAGTTGGTATCGTGTATCTTGATTCCCCCACATTAAAATCATAGTTTTCATGAAATCATTCAATGGGCTTCAATAGTTTCTTCAGACTGTACCTGAATTACAATAGATTCAACTTGTGCAAAACATTTGTCCGGATTAACCATCGTAAAGTTGGTAAGTGCCGGACGGTTGATGGCATAGAATAGACCCAAAACTGTCTTTTACATGGACTGTTTTCTGTCACATGCTCGAGGATCAGTTGTTCAAGTAATCTGGCAATATTAACACCAATAGGGAAACTGTCAGCATTGATTCTGAGTTCTCCACTTATGCTTCACTCATTGTTGATTTAAAGTTTATAGTTTTTCAAGTAAGTTACTTGAAAGTGTATTTATTCAACTAGTATTTTGACTTTTTAAAATATGTTGAGTTGTTGTGAGCGGGCGGGCGGGCATTGCCCCCTGGATTTAGTACAGGTAAAGTAATTCTTTGTTCTCTAGTTTGCAGAATAAATTGGTTCTCTCTCCCTTGCTTCATTGTCACATAAACACTGCCATTCAGCTACCTTATATTACCCATTTAAGATTTGATTGCCGCTGAGCTTGGCTGTGCCAGTGTTTGTAGTTCATTGTAGCATGAGCCCCGCGGGGCAAAACGGGGAACACAGCGATGACAGAGTGCAGACTGCACATAAGTCAAGCAGCATTGCGCGTTACAGGAGCTCATGTCACCACGGACAGTTAAACGATGACTGAGGTTACTGGGGCTGAATCATATCCTGCTTGCGTAACTGTAGCTGTCAACAAAGCAGGCTGACGTGTGACACAAGTAAACAGAGAATAGTTCCCATCTCGACCGCCGGCAATCAATTCGTGAAAGGGTAATAACATGTATTTTGGTACCGGTAGTTGTGTTGTGTCATGCATTTAATTGATGAACAGTGCACAATGAGTGCATTATGTGAACATGGGATAGTAACAAAGGCAGTTAGAACAACAGGTATTTCTGCTAGTGTATAGTATAACAATTCTTATCATTTCTATACAGTTGCATACTTGTGTACTTTACTAAGTTAGTTAGTTATTGAGGTTTTAAGGGGCGGAACTCCAAGGTCATCTGCCCCGTACTTCACTAAATACATGTTGACATATTGACAGAGTGCAGTTAATTAAGCAATTGAATCGGTCGGAGCTGAAAAGCATTAAGTCAAAAATGGTCATTTCTTAAAGAATTAGTGTTGTGAAGTATTGAGCCAAGAGCCTTGGAACGGCATAGGAAAGAATTAAGTCAGCCTTCAGTTTAAGCTACACATAAAACATTTTCATCTTACCAGCAGGAGAAAAAGCACGGAAGCTCACTGGCAAGGCAAAATCCATCACAAAGCAATTTGTTTTGTGGTTTTATGCCAAAACCCACTGCTACATGTAGCGCGATCAGAGGAGAAAAGCATTAAGTCAATGACTTACTGCCTTTCAGCGCCGTATTCCGTACTTAATGTTGACCGCACTGCAAGATTCCCGCGCGTTACAGTGCTATTGTAAATTACATTTCTACAGGGTTTAGGTGTTTCTTATGCTACAAATTCATTTTAAAATAAAATATCATGTGAAATATTCATTCTGAATGGCTTTATGCCGTACTAAACTGACCACGGAGCTGAAAGGCATTAAGTCACATTTGCGAAATTGATTAGAAAAATATGTTTATTAAATTTAAATTAATATTCTTAATGGTCTATTATATCCATCATGTCCGAGGCTCGTTCCAATTTTGAAAGCATTTGGTTTCATCCACTACTGGCTTGCTGGGCCTATCGTAGCTTCACCAGAGCCCCGTTAGCCGTCACTTTTCAGGGTTCCTGTAGGACCTTCACAGCTACCGTAACGGTCCCGGGGCACACAAAGTCCCCACTGTACTTCGCCCCTACAGGCAATGCCCTACTTTGTGTCGTTGCCCGTCTCCCACGACGTGGACGAGGGGTTGGACTTATGGGATGACAGAAGACGTTGGAGAGGCTTGTGTTCCAAACAGACCCGGCCAGTGGCTGGAAACTGTGCATGATGATGATGATGATGTTCCTTAATGGTGATGGATGACATCATGAAGGCAGCAATGAAAGACTATAGTAGGGCAAAGATGAAGGTAATGCTGTTTGCAGACGATGTTGTGATCTGGGGCGAGGATGAGATGGAGGTACAAGAACAATAAGACGTAATAAATGAAAAGATTGAGCAATGGGCATTGAAGATAAATGTGGAGAAGAGTAAAACAGTGGCGATGAGTAGAGCTAAGAAAGAAGGAAAAGGAGTAATCAAAGTCGGAGATAAGGAATTGGAAGTGGTGAAACACTTCAAACACTTGGGAAGTGAACTGACTGAAGATGGAAGACTAGATTTGGAAATTAGCAGAAGAATACAACTCGGGAGTGCATTCTACCAACAGGTACGGGGACTAGTATGGAACAAGGATATACCAATTAGGGCTAAAGAAGTTATGTACAAAGCATATTATGTTTCTATAATGACATATGCAGCAGAAACTTGGACAATGACTAAGAGGGATGAGAGCAGAGTACAGGCAGCTGAGATGAGATTCCTGAGAAGTATGGTCCAGAAAGCGAGGAGAGATAGAGTGAGAAATGAAGATATACGGAAAGAACTGGCAGTACAGAAACTAAATGACAAACTGGAGCAAAACAGATTCGGATGGTTTGGACATGTCAAACGGATGAATGAAGAAAGGCTACCAAAACGAGCACTGGAATGACGGATGACAGGGAAGAGAGGATGAGGAAGACCAAGAATGCGTTGGATGGACTCGGTGAAGTATAGCATTAGAAAACGGAACCTGGATTGGAACACTGTGTCGGAAGAGGAATGGTGGAACGACAGAACAAAGTGGAGAGGAACCATATTTGCCCCAACCCAGTGTCAGCTGGAAAAGGGGAAATGAAGATGAATGTATTCCGCTAACACAAATATAACCTGAATAGTTGCTTCACAACATAGATGACTAATATAGTGTGTTTGTTAAGTTCTGTTCTGTCAATGACGTTTTATCTGTCTCCTGAAAAGTAGTGAAAACTGACTTAATGCTTTTCAGCTCCGGCCGATTCAATTTCTTTGTCAGTTGAGAAGCATAGTTCAGTGGCTGAACACTTCAAGAGAAGGAACTTCTAACATTGTGCATTCTCTCAAGTAAAGGTAGAGAGGTATTATAAGGTAGGGAAACTGCCTACATGTCCAACACTTCTATAAGCTTGCCAAAAATTGTGAGTGTACAAAGAATTCTAGGTGATATTTATAGTGAAAACTACTATATTTATAATAATGTATTGCCACTGCATAGATTTGGGTGAGTTTTAATCCACAAAATGTGAACAGATGTGCCATTTCCTCAGAGCTGGGCAAAATACTCAAAAAATGTATTTTCAAAACAAATTTCAAAATACAGTAACTGAATCGTTCAAAATATAAAATATAAAATTGTATTTAATAATATATCTGAAAAAAACTAATACTTGCAGCAAATAAGATTTCCATGACATTTATATTTTTCAAATCAACGTTTTGCAAGCAAACTTTACTGAAAGTGTTCAGTATTTTCAATTTTATGTTAAAACACAATTTTGTATTTCAAGGATTCAGTTATTGTATTTTGAATTTTGTATCGAAAATACTCTTTGTGCGTATTTTGCCCAACTCCGGACATCCTATCCCACTGCTAATGTAAATATCAGGAGAGTTCAAACAGAACCAGTTCGTGGTTTCAGGGCATCAGAACTGGGAGAAAGGAAAGTCAACACATAAGTCAAATTAAAGAGTAGGCCTAGTGTTTATTTTACACATTACTTCTTTCATTTGTGCAAAGAAGTCACCCATGGCGTTGAGGAAGGCATCCCATGTGAATGCCATCCACAAGAATGATTTTGGTTGCTCTGGAACCAACCCTTAACTGCATCCTGGATCTCTGCATTGGAGTGAAATCTTGCTCCCCTTAGGAATTTGTTTAGACTTGGTTTCCATTTCATTGTGGTGAGACCAATTTCATCTCCTGCCACTAGACACCTTAGAAATTGATCACCCTCATTACCATAATGCATCACATGTTGCAAACTGAGAGCCATTCACTGTTCTTTAACAAGTTCAGTCAGCATATGAGGTAACCATTGGCTACATGCTTTCCGGTACTTCACGGTATCGGAGACAAGGTTGTGTACAACAAAAATGTCAGAACTCACTTACCAAGGCATAGACGGTCCATCTTAATTGCAATGTCATTATTTGCCATGAGAGTTTTGGTCTCAACTTTGTGTACCTGACTAGGACGTGACAAATCCGTTGTCTCCTCTCGATCATTATGGATCATTCATGACCATGTCATTGACAAGCATTTTTTGCTGTCGTCCAATGAATCTCTACTGTTAAAAACTACTTACTGCTTGTTGGTCTTGTTCGGATGGGTTCTGAATCACACCAGCCATCTTGATGTAATGTCATGTGTCTACCAACAAAGAAAAGCGAGAGTATATGATCACAGCGCAATGAGCCTTACACACACTTCTACATGTGTATTTCCAACTTCATACAACAACACATCATCTCATAATTTGAGTATTTTTCTCACTATCAAGTGACCGGGTGAGTTAGCCGTGGTCGTTACGGCATGACAGCTGGCAGTCGCTCACATCCGGGAGGCGAGGAGGTTCGAATCCCCCCGCCGGCAACCTTGAAGATGGTCTTCTGTGGTTTCCCATCTTCCTTCCAGGCAAATGCCGGGGTTGGTCCCTAACTATAGGCCACAGCCGCTACCTTCCAACTCCTTGTCATTACATTCCAACTTCCCTCCCCAACGATACTTGTAGCTCACCCATTGGGTGTCCGTCTCAAAGCAGCTACACAAACTGGCGAGCCGAACATATCCTCGGACACTCCTGGCACTAAAAGCCATACGCTAAAAAAAAAAACAAGTGGTGGAGAAATAGCGATCGAGACTATGAGTAGCTTGCTCCTCATAACGGGACAAGTCATACTCCCCAAGAAATACAGTCAATATAGAGGCATTTCATCATCTATGACTGTGGGGAAGGTGCTGAATTACATGGCTTAAGCCCACCCAAGAACCATACTGAAATTCCTACAGAAAATACAGCCTCAGTAAATATTTTAGCTTAAAATGTGTGTATAAGAACAATTGGGAATACCATAATTTGGTGAGTGTTAACGCTTTAGAAATGATTACTATTAAAGAAAGTAAATCACTTCATTCGATTCAGGGAAAGAAAGGTTGACTTGACTCAATGTCAAGTAGACTGTATTTCATCACAATTAGTCAAGAGATAGGTAGAGTGAAAGCATCACGGAGAGTCTGAATAGCCATTGTATAAGGAATCCCAGCTTGATGTTGGTTGCCTTTCTTGGGGATGGAAAGAAGCAAGTAGCGTAAAGAATGAGTGAACAGTAACTGTGACATTCAGGGGAAGTCCTTTTAATTCTTCTGGTAGAAGAGATGGCTGGGAATTTGCAGAGAATTGGTTTCTGGTAATCAAATATTGGAAAGTTGCAAGGCTCCTGCATTCTTTTTGAGTGGTGAATTATGAAATGCCCAACAGGCATGACATTTATGATTATCTCCTTGAGACTTCTGAGCTTGAATCATGTATTAAATAATGTAAAATATCAACTTATCTGGCATTAATTTAATTCATGTGAGTTCCAGTGCAAGAGTGGCTCCAGACTTAGAACAACATTGGCTAAATTATAACTGCCTAGCTTTAAATGAACAAAATATACAATTCCAGTAAGTTACCTCATTTTCAGTGTGGGCTAAATCAAACACAACAACCTCCAGCTGACCTACATATAAAATTACATTCTCATACTGCAATACCTGTATGTAGTAAAGTACTTTGGTAGACATCTACAATGAAACTAACCACTAAATTAAGAAAATCCGAAGAAGAAGGTTTCAGATGCCGGATTCCATCAAGATTGATAAATCTTATGAGCTAATGAAATGTGCTGCTGAAAACCGGATATTGTGGAGACACCTTCTATCAGGCAGA
Source organism: Meconema thalassinum (assembly GCA_946902985.2). Taxonomy (NCBI): domain Eukaryota; kingdom Metazoa; phylum Arthropoda; class Insecta; order Orthoptera; family Tettigoniidae; genus Meconema; species Meconema thalassinum. The sequence continues at coordinate 93,308,564 of OX336389.2, forward strand.
TAAACTGATGATGATGATGATGACTTACTCCTTGGCACTACAGCCAGGCAAGGGTCTTGGCCTCTCGGTCCATTGCCTTGCTTCTCCATCTTCTAACACCTATCTTCCTGAGGTCCTCCCCCACATCATCTAGCCACCTTTTTCTTGGTCTTCCATTCAATCGTCTCCCACCTGACTTTCCCTGATATACAGTCGAACTTGGATAACTCGAAGCTCGAGAGACCGAAAAAACTTCGAGTTATCCAAAACAGTCGTTTGGGAGGGGGTAGGGTGTATAATAATGGGAAACGACCTTTAAAACATCAAAATCTTTTATTTGATGCTTTTTAATGACATTTTAAATGAAATTACAGTACCTTAGAGTGGGGTGAAGTCGATCAAAAATACGTTGTGTTTTTTTACATATTACAGTATGAAGATGACGGAATGCAATTTTGAAAACGCATATATATATATGTAATGAAGCTTCGTCAATCTAAAGCTTGCATAACAACATGACAACTTCCATAGATTACGAAACTATTACTGTTTGAAGTGTGATCGGCTTCACCCCACCTGGTGGGGTGAAGTCGATCACAGGTTTATTTCAGCCTATGACTTCACACATCATATGGGGTGATATCGATCATCATTTTAGTTTTTAAAATATTTCAATCATGATTTAACATATAGAAATGGCAAAATTATTACATTTTACTAATATTTAACGTTAGCGAGCTTACTCTCTAAAGCATACAATATAATTCGTAAAACAAAGATTCCCTATAAATCTCGAGTAATGTTATGTTCATTTCTGCGATAGTCTATGGAAGAGGTAGCGTACTCTTTTTAAACTCTTTGAAAGCATTTTCATTATTATTTTCTTTGCAAAAACGAATTACATTCGGAGACAAATGGCTTGACAAATTGTATCCAATAATAGCCTTCTTTTCCTCTACATTTCATTCATTAGTACGTTTCAGAGGAAATCCCCACTCTGAGCACTTCAATCAAACAAATTTCATCAGTGGTATTAAATGCAAGTTGTCCTCCAAACGTTCAGTGTGTTTACCTTTGACCCCCAGTAGTATTGTGTTTAACTTTGACCCAATCATTTAGGATAATATATCATTCAGAGGCTTTTCTGATGCTTATTTTCCCCCCTTTTTACTCTTTGCACAACATTGTTCAAATACTGAACATTATAATATCGTTTCCCAGCAGCGCATGGCTTCTTCTGATATATTCGTACCATGATCGACTTCACCCTACCAAATGTAAACATTCGGTATAATACATTATTGCTTGCATGTGGCATAAATTAGGTGTGGTCTAAAGGGCAGCACAAGAGCACAACACACCAACTTATCAAATGAAGTCGGTGAAGAAGTTGGGGTACTGATTGAAACCGGTGGATGACTGTTTGTTGACCCAAGTTTTGAAAAATATTTAAAATGGGCATTGATTGAAAACTTAACCACAATTAACGTATTATGGTTATAACATACAATGAATATCATATAAATAGCACGGAGCTTCAACATTCCAAAGAAATTTAAATCGTTACTTCTCCATTTACCCACCAGGTGTTAGTACTGAAATTATATCGAGACGTCACAATGATCGACTTCACCCCACTCTACGGTACCTTTTCTAAAAGAAAATAATACAGTACTTGAGCCCGATATTGAGCAACTTGGTTTTGAAAGAGACATGGTAACATACAGAGAAATTTGCACTTTAATCCGGCTCACTTGCTGTGATTGTAACCAAACGCTCACTTGCCTGTTAAGACACGATGCTACCGGCTCATAGACTCACCGCACACTGAAGAAGCAGGGGTGGGCAAAGAAACGCTGTCCGAACTTTACCGATCGTCCACGAACACCGAAATTGACCTACGAAGTCTGCTTCCCTTCCGAGGCGTTGTCGAAGCAAGAGGGGGGGAAAGCGATACAGTGAGAGAGAAGAGAGATACGCTTACTGACCTTGAGCAGAACCGAAAATCAAACTGGGACTGGGCTAGAAACTGACAAAACCTGTTTCAGCCAAACAAATCTTTATGACTTCCAGAACCAAAACTTCGAGTTATCCAAACAAACTTTGAGTTATCCACGATTTTTTTGCATTGTCAGTAGCCTATAGGAAATTCAAGGGACCGGAGAAAAACTTCGAGTTATCCACGAATTCGAGATATCCAAGTTCAACTGTACTTTCTTAACCACTCTCTCTTCAGGCATTCTTTCCACATGTTCGAACCATCTGAGTCTTTTGTTTTTTATTTCAGAGACAATGTCTGGATTTAAAAATAGGATCTTAATTTCATTATTATACCTTATTCTCCTTTGCAAGCCTCCGTGGCTTAGGCGGCAGCGCGCCGACCTCTCACCGCTGGGTTCGTGGTTCAAATCCCGGTCACTCCATGTGAGATCTGCGCTGGACAAGACGGAGGCAGACAGGTTTTCTCCGGGTACTCCGGTTTTCCCTGTCAAAATTGTATTCCAGCAACACTCTCCACTCTAATTTCATTTCATCTGTCATTCATTTAATCATTGCCCCAGAGGAGTGCATCAGGCCTCAGCAGCCGGCACAGTCCATATCCTCGCCGCTAGATGGGGGCTTCATTCATTCCATTCCTGACCCAGTCGGAGACTGGAAGCAGGCTGTGGATTTTCTTTCTTTTTCACCTTATTCTCCTTTCCCCATTGTCATATTATTATTAATTACAAACATGCACAAATTGTGCAAATACAATAGAGGATATAGGAACATGTCTATTCTTCAATCTGTGCATAAGTCTATAATTGAATCGCTAATTTTAGAAACAACACTTGTCCACAAAGACTGCTTTTGAGAAAAACACAAAAAACATTGTAATTACAGTACATACATTGGTGTTGAACTGCAGCAGCGTAGTACACAATATCAATGGGGGGTATGTATGTATTTCTAGGTGCAATTACAGGGACCTTGATTTAAGGGAAGTATATTTGATGTAATGTTGAAATGTCGGGACAAGTGTTGTTTCTGAAAAATGTACGTACTTCAAAGGAAAACCATTCAATTATTTATTACAGAAATCATTTAATTAATAATTTGCTTTTAATATTGGTGTATTATCTATATATATAAAGCTCAATGTTTGTCTGTCTGTCTGTCTGTTATGTATACAAATCCACACCATTTTACCGATTTGAACCAAAATTTGTATACTTACCCTTCGGAACCCTGCGGGTAACCCTGTCCACTTGAAATTTCCGACAGACCACCCCATTCCCTGCATTTAGGCCCTTTGGCCCAAATCTACACCGTTTCACCGATCTCAACCAAAATTTGTATACTTACCCTATGTAACCCTGTGAATAACACTATCCACTTAAAATTTCGGACAGACCACCCCATTTCCTGCATTTAGGCCCGTTGGCGAACTTCTACACCGTTTCACCGATCCGAACCAAAATTTGTATACTTACCCTTTGCAACCCTGCGGGTAACCCTGTCCACTTGAAATTTCGGACAGACCACCCCATTCTCTGCATTTAGGCCCTTTGACCCAAATCTACACCGTTTCACCGATCAGAACCAAAATTTGTATACTTACCCTTTGGTACCCTGCGAGTAACACTGTCTGCTTGAAATTGCGGACAGACCACTCCATTCCTTGCATTTAGGACTTCTGGCCCAAATCTACACCGTTTCCCAGATCTCAACCAAAATTTGTTATTTACCGTCTGGTACTCTGCGAGTAACACTGTTTGCTTGAAATTGCAGACAGACCTCTCCATTCCCTGCATTTAGGCCCTTTGGCACAAATCTACACCGTTTCACCGTTCAGACCCAAAATTTGTATACTTACCCTTTGGTACCCTGCCAGTAACATTGTCTGCTTGAAATTGCGGACAGACCACTCCATTCCCGGAAAGAGGACAGGGTACGTCCCAAAGGCAATGGAAAAAAGGTGTAAAACCGGACCCGCTCAGGAAACCCTCAGGGTTGCCAGCACCCGAAATCACCAGCCATGAGTCCTTGAGGAACTAGCACTATCCAGGGTGCACCAGAAGTGGTGGGGCTACACACACTCTGCCTTCTTGAGGGTCTTGAGCAGAAGACATGAGATATTAAGAAAAGAAAAAGAAGGCTGACACCTCGAAGAATGAGGCTATCAGGAATGATTAGACAAGGGCCAATTAAGGCGGGAAAGTGAAAGAGTCGCTAGGCCTCGGATACCCTGATACCATCGGGGTCGGAAGAGAACAAGAGTTTGACCAAGGGAGGCTGACAGGAAAGAGAACTGAAAGGAGCCCGGCACCAGTAAGTAGAAGCAATGCCGGACTCAGCTGGGGTCCCGTGGTCGCAAACCCACGTCCCACAAGTTGTGAGACCCTGGTGGGTGGAGGGGGGAGGAGGGGGCAGGTGTGAGAATAGCTTGCTGATTCATCGCGAGTTGACATGAGAGGAATGTCCAGACCCCGCCGTGTTACCTGGTATTGCTGACTATGCTGATGCTCAAACCACTGTAGTGTTACAAAAGAATGAGTGATTCACCGGTCAATGTGAATAGGACCGGGAACCCCCCTGAACGTCTGTCATCACATATCGTCATCATCTGCGATATTCTCAGGTTCGTGCAGTTTGGACCCGAGCAGTACTCGATAAGCTCTTTCACTACACGCATCGAGTATATGCCTAAGCCAGAAAATAACGTTCAGACTTTGGAAGACATCGAAGGTAGAAATCTGAATTACCTATATCAGATTTAAAATTACACCATGTTCGTTTAGTAGACATTTTTCGTTACCTTATTATTATCATAAGGGCAAATGACCTAGATGTTACGCCCATTATACCACTAATCACCACACACAATAAGTCTTCATCGCCTGTGAATTTTGAAATATTTCTTTCTATCACGGTAGTTTGTAAGTTTGTCGTGTCAATTCAACAGTAGTTTTCATTACCATCCTCATCAAAAGGGCAAATGGCCTAAATATTACGTCCATTATACTCATAAGTAACACCACAGTCTTCATCGCCTGTGATTTTAAAATGTGTATTTCCATTAGTTTGTAAGTTTGATATACCCGTTCAGTAGTAGTCGTCTTCATTGTCATCCTCATCAAAAGGGCAAATGACCTAGATGTTACGTCCATTATACAGTACTACTAAGCAACACCACAGTCTTCATCGCCTGTGATTTTAAAATGTGTATTTCCATTAGTTTGTAAGTTTGATATAGTCTACCCGTTCAGTAGTAGTCGTCTTCATTATCATCCTCATCAAAAGGGCAAATGACCTAGATGTTACGTCCATTATACTACTAAGCAACACCAGAGTCTTCCTAGCCTGTGATTTTAAAAAATTGTATTTGCATTAGTTTGTAAGGTTGATATACCCGTTCAGTAGTAGAAGTCTTCATTGTCATCCTCATCAAAAGGGAAAATGACCTAGATGTTACGCCCATTATACTACTAGGCAACACCACAGTCTTCTTCGCCGGTAATTTAAAAATATGTATTTCTATTAGAGTGTAAGTTTATTATACCCGTTCAATAGTAGTCGTCGTCAGTATCATCTTCATCAATGACGTTGAATGTTAAGGAGACTGAAATATTATCATCATTCCACCGGGCGAAGCCGGGTACTACTGCTAGTGAGATTATATTATTGAATAACACACAATAGCAGGAAAAAAAGTATATGATTTGTACATTTTGTCAATTTGTAACTTAATAAAGTTGCACAGTCATTACACTACATCTTCCTTCACTGTGTTTAACATTACACTGCACTCCATTTTGACTGCATTTATCACTGGTCCTTTGGTCTACTCAGAGTTTAACTGTTTAACTGTTGGCCAATTGTAGATTGTGGTGTAAAATGGCTGGAATTTATATGGAATGTACCCTTCTAATTTCTTGATGTCAGCAATTTTCTCCAAACGTATTGGCACACATGTGTTATATGCTTTCTCTGTTGAAAAAGGAACTGAAGAGTTGCAGTCAATATCAACACGGAAGGTGTGCATGACAGAACATTGAATACGGAATAATACCTTTCCAATCACAGTACCAGGAGTGTTACTTTGGTGTTCATATTCAAAGAATTCTGACACTGCAAATGACAGCTTTTGATCCCTGGGGACGGTACCTTTCTATTGGCACTCTCAAGAGAGAAGGTATTCCTTTTGTATAGCCTAGGCCACCAATTTTTGAATGAAAGAATATCGTCTGTTGAAACTACCTTCACTTGGAACTTATTGATGTTGGAACATGAGTTTGCAATCATTTCAACAAATTGCTAGATATGATACACCCTGTCAACAGAGCAAATTTTTCTCTTCACTACCGCGAAGTCCCTGTTCTCCAGGACTAGTGGTCTTTCTGTACTCACTGTAACTTTTGCTGCCCCAAAACTCCCATATCGAGTGCGGGACAAGTGCTATTTCTCTTACCAACCGATAGAGCTCTCCTCGCAGAACAGTACTGCACTCTCAACTCAACAACAAAATGTGGACAAGTGTTGTTTCTGAAATCAGCGATTCAATTGATTTCCCACGTTTTTTGCAGTGAAGCACATGATGTCTGTCACATTTGGACCATATATTTTCCTTAATAATTTTCTCTCCCATCTCCGGAGGAGTTCTTCATCTGCCGCAGTAAGAGTCCATGATGATGTCTCTGATCCATATGTTACCGCTGGTTTCACTACAGTTCTGTACACTTCAGCTTTCAGATTCCCGCTAAGATTACGTGTTCTGAAGACCGTTGCTAGTGAGAAATAGCTGTGGTTACCAGGTGCTATTCTAGATTTTATCTCCTCTCTCATATTGTTATCTGAAATGACCAGTGCTCCAAGCTACATGAAACTCTTACATTTTTCATAGTTTTTCCCCTTTTTAGTTGAGAGCCCTTGCAATGTAGGATCGAGACATCAAGACTGAGGTGGTATGGACACTTAAAGAGAATGGAAGAGAAGAAGATTCCCAAGAGGATACATGGGATGCAGATGCAGAAGAAATGACCAAGGGGGAGACCAAGAGATAGATGGCTGAAAGGAGTGGAGGAATGTGTCAAGAAGAGAGGCGAGGACTGGACCAGAGTGACAGCGAGGGTGGTGGGAAGAATGGGCTAAATGACGAGGCTTATGTTTCAAACAGACCCAGCCTGGGGCTGGAAACTGTACAAGATGATGATGATGAGTTGAACAGTGGGGGCTCATGTCATTTCCTTAGACCGAGATGAATTCATGTATTTGGTTTTGTCACGATCTACCGTAAGTCCTATGTCTGCTGCTGCCCTTAAATAATAAATAATTAAATAATAAATAATTACATATTTGGTTCCTTTCAAGATTATAAAGACTGGGTATACTCAACCCTTTTATATGGTATAATTGGATGGGGTGGGATACTGGACTGTCATTTACTATCTGTAAAAATATTCCAAAACCGTAGGCCTATACTTAAACAGTTAAGTAAACTTTCTTGACCAATTGAATTCATAATGTAGCTTTTTAGCTATTTGGTTGAGTTGAGATTTTGACCAATTGAATTCATAATGTAGCTTTTGAGCTATTTGGTTGAGTTGAGATTTAAAATAACTGATATGTTTCGAGGCAACAACTTGTCCCTTTATCAAGGTTAAATCATATATATATATATATATATATATATATTTATTGCAACTAATGGCCATATAGAGAGAAACTATATATACAACGCAGGGACTGTTAGTCACTAAAAAATTGCACCAGGGAAGTCAATCATCTTTAGCAGTATGAAACATGATATCGGTCACAGGGCTCGTTACACAATTTGCATAGACATGTAGCTTCATTTGGAGTGTGAAAGTCTCTTCATTTTTGCATATCCTGAAGTGAAATTCATGGACTGTGAAACGTGTCACAGTGTGACGTAAATCGTGGTCAGATGATAACATCACTACTTCTGTCTCATAGAAGTTCTTTAAATGAAGTTCCGCAAGAAGTTCCTGATATGCAGTGCTAGATGGATGCTGCATTTGTAGTCTGATTTGTTCAATACAGAATGGCTCTGCAGTCAGCTCGTACATTAGCCGGGATGGAGAAAATTTTGAAACACACATCACTTTCTTTAGGAAGATAGACTTAACTTGTTCTATTTCCTTTAAGTTGCTTATGGTCAGATGAGATCAGAGAGAAGGAAGGAATGAGCCAACAATGGCATGTAGGTATATGTTAGGAAGCCATTTGATATTGCAACTTATCAGTTGGTCAGTTCAGTACCTTTTTTTTTTTTTTTTTTTTGCATATGGCTTTTAGTGCCGGGAGTGTCCGAGGACATGTTCGGCTCGCCAGTTTTGTAGCTGCTTCGAGACGGACACCCAATGGGTGAGCTACAAGTACCGTTGGGGAGGGAAGGAGGGAAGTTGGAATGTAAGGACGAGGAGTTGGAAGGTAGCGGCTGTGGCCTATAGTTAGGGACCAACCCCGGCATTTGCCTGGAAGGAAGATGGGAAACCACAGAAGACCATCTTCAAGGTTGCCGGCGGGGGGATTCGAACCTCCTCGCCTCCCGGATGTGAGCGACTGCCATCAGTCATGCCGTAACCACCACGGCTAACTCACCCGGTAGTACCATAATAAAATTAGCCTATAGACATCTCGTAAGGGCAAATGCCTCCTGTTTGCACGGGGACGTGTTTGTGATTAGGCTCCGAAGGTGAGCATTCTTGGGAGCTTTTGTCTCGTTATTGATGCTTCATCCTGTCTCTATCCCTATTATTTATTTATTTTTACACCTTTATCAGTTCGGCTTTACCCATCTCCTGACACTTCAACACTGTACTGTTTGCATATTACACTCGAGTTCGGTTTGTCAGGATCAGTTGATATCAAAGTCTCGGGATCAAACTCTCAGTCATAATCATTGTATTTTTTTAATTTTTCCAAAAAATTATTTGGAAAGTAGGCTATATTTTTAAAACTATTAATCGCAGAAAGTCATATATCGGCTTAATCGAAAGGTCTCTATGCCCTTCATTGTAAGAACAAAACATGGTACCATATTTTTCAACTTTCTTCCAAAAAAGTTTAATTTGGAAAGTAGGCTATATTTCCAAAACTAAGAATTCTAGAAATTCATAATGTTAACTTAAATGAAAAACAAGTTCTATAATGAGTAGAGAGGTGAGAAGGGTTCTGCTCAAGGTACGGTCAGGTTCTAAAATGTATGGGCGGTCTAGAACCCTTACCATCTCGCTGCCATAGTCTTTCTGTCCTGTTTGGTGCTTGTTGATTCCTGTTTGGCTCCAGCTGTCTCCATGCTTCTCTGTCTGTTGCCCCTCTCGACCATTGGTTTCCCGCTTTAGTTCTAAAGTAGTCTGCCCATCTGGTTTTTTGGCATCCAACGTTTCATCATCCTTCTCTCGAGTTCCCACATTGTGGGGCGATGCGTCCATTTCTGGTGATCCATGCGCTATACGTGTCCTCCCCATTTCCATTTTAGGCTTTCTGCCCTTTCTACCACATCGCGTATGTTTGTCCTTCTTCTTAGTTCCCTGTTCCTAATTCTGTGTCTTAGTGAAATATTTAGGATCTTACGCTCCATTCTTCTTTGACACACCCATAGCTGCTTTTTCAGTTTGTCAAAGACCATGTGTGACAACCATAAAGTAGTGTTGGCATGACACATTTGTCCAGGATTTCTGCTTTTGTGCTTACATTTTGTCTCTTGTCTGTGAGAAGGAACTTGAACGATCCATGTCAGTCCTATTCGGCGTTTGATTACACTCCCCGTATCCTTGTTCAGGGAGATGCTTTGTCCTATATACGGGTCAGCACAATATAATTAGAGTCCTGCGCGGATGAACAAAACGTTATCCGCATCCGCCCCGCATCCGCACGAATGTTATCCGCATCCGCACAACTTTTATCCATATCCGCACGTTTGTTATTAAAATTCGCTGACATTACAATAATATTTTTCATTTATTAGATAAATTATTAAAGCAGAACATTTGAGGAGAAATTTGTCCCCCTAGGCTGTGTGTGAATCGCAAGACAATGATGGCTGAGTTTGTCCCTCTGAGTAACGCTTTGTGAAACACCGGCTGGCTACTTAGTCGTCGGATATACCCACGCAGGTATCAAGGACTATTTTTTCGGCAAAAGTCAACACTAATTGAGGGTATTTTCATGATTTGGCTTCTCTCACTTCTGTACTATTCTTATACGATCCAAGTGGAAGGAAATAGGGAAATAACAAGAAACGTGAAAGCTGCAGATCTTAGCAAAAACTAAACTTATTAAGAAAAAAATCCTGTTCAATATTGCATTCTAAAAACTATCCGCAAATTTACTCTTAATATTATCCACAGCTTATCCACTATCCGCACCGCCATGCAAACTATATCCGCACGGCGAAAAATGTTGCGGATATCCGCGGGTTTATCAGCGTGTATCCGCATCCGCGCAGGGCTTTAAATATAATCCCAATTACTGGGACATACGATAAAACAACCTGAAAAAAATTACATATGATTTTTAAAAAATAGGTATACAGGGTGTTTCTAAATTCCCATTACAGACGCTGAGGGCTTGTAGTGGGAACCAAGACGGTTAAGATTAGCATAGGAACTTGTGTCCGGAAACGCACCGTCTTCCCGCTACCCACAAAATGACACTGCAGCACACGTTCAAATCTCCCGTGTGTTCTGCGCCCCTGACTAGAGTCTGTACGTCATTGAACGATCACCTGATGTGCCATATCCCCTACAGGTTTGTTGACATTCCATACCTTCTTCCACGAATTCTCACGCGTGTCGTGTACTTGGTATTCCTTGAAGACGTACTGCATGAGTTCTTAGATCAGGGGTTCTCAACCTCTGGTACGCGTACCCCGAAACATTTCAGGGGGTACGCGGCAGGCCATCCTTCTACTCGATCCACATGTGCAGTGAGCTTCGTGCCGTGACTACTGTGTGAGTTATTTATGGCGCGTGAATTTGAACTCCACAAAGAATTGCATCTTTTCTTTACCGAGCACAATTCTAATTTATCATCAGTACTCAATGACTTTGGTTGGCTTTTAAAATTGGCCTATTTAAGTGATATGTTTGAAAAACTGAACATTTGGAATAAGCGTATGCAAGGTAGTGTTTCTGATATGTTCTATGTTGAAAAGAAAACTAACGCAATGATTGCAAAAATCACCCTTTGGGAAAAGTAACTAAAAACAACAACTATATTTTGTTTCATTAAAATATCTTTCCTTATAAAATTACAAAGGCTAAACCATACTAACTAAATACCTTTTACATTTTTAATAACCATTATTACTACCTAAGAAAGGTTAGTAGGGGGTACGCAGGATGTTTAATTTTTTTTAAAGGGGTACGATGGTTGAACACGGTTGAGAACCCCTGTCTTAGACGATGTGCCACTGCATATGCGTCAAAACATGTGGTTTCAGCACAATGGCGCACCATCTCATTTTCCACTTGCGGTCCGAGATCATCTGCACCACAGATTTGGGCAACAGTAGTTAGGTCGTGGTGGCCCAATTGCATGACCTGCACGTTCACCCGACTAGACTCCGCTACCTGTGGGGTCACATGGAAACCTTGATTCACGAGACCCCTGTGGAATCCGAGGAAGACCTACTGGCGTGGGTTATGGCTGCGGCAGATGTTGGAGGACCATGGATTGGTGATCGTGTGTACCAGAACATGGTATGCAGGTACCGTGTCTGTGTTGGCTTCGGTGGTCGTCACATCGAGGCCTACCTGTAAACTGGACCCAGCAGGAGTCGGACAGAGCACCGAAAATGCGGGAGCTGTGAACGTGTGCTGTAGTGACTTTTTGCCGGTAGCGGGAAGACGGTACGTTTCCGGACACAAGTTCCTATGCTAAACTTAGCCGTCTTCGTCCCCACTACAAGCCCTCGAAGTTTGTAATGGGAATTTAAGAAACACCCTGTATTTGTTATGGACTACGGAAGAGGAAAAAAACTATAGGATGACGCACTTCGCTTGACAAGCGAGCATCGTCAGAACCAAATATACAAGACAAAAAAGCTGTACTAAACACTACCAAACCCACAATGACACCCACAAACGGTCTCTGCCCTCCAAAGACAAAAAGCATTGCAAAAACTTACAAAGTGTAGCAACTATCACTGATAAATACTAAAGCTTTAAGCACCCAGAAAAATTACTAGTTATTTTAATATCTACAATGTTGCAAGACTGAGAGATGATGATCCCATAAGCAGTCAGTCTCCCTCCACCAACTAATCTATCACTGACCATCCGGAAGCTAAAATATTTCTTAGGATTTGTGGATGCACATGCTCGGCATACGTGTCTCCCCTAAGGCTATATTAGCAGCAATTCACCCTCCTCCTTTATGCAGGCTTGGGACCGGCACCAGCAGACGTGACAGTAACCACTAAAGGCGGAGTTATGTGAATAGTCTGCAAAATATTAATGGCTCTGTCAAGGAATTTAATTCTGGTCTGAGGGCTGGAACGGGGTGCACTCAGCCTCGTGAGGGAAAACTGATAGCGGTAGGTTCTATTCCCACCTCAGCCATCTTGGAAGTGGTTTTCCGTGCTTTCCCACTTCTACTCCAGGCGAATGCCAGGATGTTTCTTAACTTACGGGCACGGCCGCTTCATTCTCAATCTTCACCTCAATTACAAGAACACACACTACTACAGACAATAACACAGATTTTATCAAAGTAAACGGGGCTACGTGACCACGATATCGCAAAGCCCCTATAACAGTAGGGCCCGGCTTATACTCCTGCCTGTCTTGGCTTGACTGACAGCCAGCGCTGCGACAGCTCTTCGCTGTATCTCATCGAGTCAAGTTGGGACCACTAGCGCACCAAATATATTGTAAACAATCTGTTTGTTCGATGCGTTGATTGTCCGATACATCTACATTGTGTATCTCGAGATTCTCTGCCTAAATATTTTGGATGGTCGCCATGTTGGATTTTAATATACACTCACCGGCATAAAAAGCGAAACACTAGGAATTTCTGACAAAACTCAATGTTGGACCGCTTCAAACCGTGTATTAATCAAATATTATGACATTAAAACAACATGGCAATGAATCATAAGTTAATTACCCTAAATAGCACAATAATTGATACAAATTAATTATCATAACAATCACAGCAATGCACAAACATGAATGTAGAAATGTCGAAACCTGGAATCCATCCTACTGTCCTCCGCTTCGTTACACTGTATTATTACGAATGATTACTTTACGACTTAGTCCGTTTGTCTACTTGTTTGCACAACATTTCCATTGGCTCAATAACGGGTATTACCACCTCTAGCCACAGTTACAACTGTGATTCGATCAGGCATGCTCAGGATGCAATCTCGAATGTTCTCTTGGGGTATGAGCTCCAATTCTTCCTAGAGCGAAGCTCGAAGTCAGGAAAACGACTCCTAGCATGTCTCCCAAGCATATCCCAGACATGCTCTTAACGGGTTTAGGTCGGGACTACAAGCAGGCCACATCATGCGTTCAATTCCGACTTTATTCCGATACGTACACAGACGGCAACGTGTGGGCGAGAGTTGTCATGCATCAGGATAAAGTTCTCTCCTATGTACCGGTGGGCTGTCAGGCTCCCATTGTCAAGTTCCGTGCGCGTATCTGTGGTAATCCCGGCCCTGACCATCACAGAGCCTCCATTAAACGGTGTCCTTGCAGAGATGGTACAGGGTGAATAACTTCCACAGGCCTTCTCCATACTCTCTCCCTCCCATCTGGTGCCCTCAAACAGAATCGGGATTCATCCGTAAACAGCACTGAGCTCCTCTGCTTCACAGTCCAGTTTCGATGGATGTTGGCGAATTGCATCCGAGCGGCGCGGTGCTCATGTCTAAGGAGACGTCCTGTGGAGGGCCTCTTGGACTTTAAATCCACTTCATATAACATCCTTCTTACTGTCCTTTCACTCATGTTCATGCCCTGTACTTGCTGCAAGCGATTTATGGCCTCCACAGCTGTTGTGTGTCGATCACGAAGAACTTGCATTGCAAGAAAACGATCATCGCGCTTGGTAGTGCTTTTCCTACGACAATGACCGGGCCTCCTGTAGTAGATATTGTCCTCTCGGTACCTTTTAACAGTCCTGTACACGTTATAACAAGATGTACTTACAACGTTTGCCACATAGTGCATACTGCACCCATCCTCCACTAATGACACTGCCCTTGCTGCGTTTTGAGGAGAAAGAGCCATTATCACAGGGGCGACTGCACCTTATGTGCTGAAGTGCTGCAGCGCATTGTTTTATTTGAAAAATAATTACTTAAATAATAATATTACCTAGAATTATACATAGTGCATTAGAACAGACGCCAGTTAAAGAATGGGAATTATTTAAACTCCCCTCACAACGAGGTATCTAATCGTGCGCTTACTCCTTGGTCCGGTACGGGCTGTCTAGATCGCAGCTCAGCGAGAATGTCTGCGTCTACTGCCAGCAAACATGAACTCTGCCTTTTGCTCAGGCGTGCCCAACGTTTCCGTTGTGCTGTTGGGTCAACAGCCAAGACTAGAGCCAAGACACCACAGGGTTTCTTCGTTCGACCACACAGTGGCAGCACTAGGCACATGAAATGAGGTGAATACTGTATTTTGTCATTGCAGGTGTTATTGTGTGTTGAGTTAATTTTGTATGAGGAATGTGTTGAGTTTGTTCAGTATGGAAAACTTAGTGGAGAATCTCTTGAATGTTTCTGAGTGCCAGTTCCTATAAATTATGTTTCTAAATATTTGTACTTTTTTGAGGGGGAATGAGTTACAGCACACAACTGATTTTCTGTACCAGCCGCCATTGCATTATCATCTGACTTAGGAGCGAGAGTAGACTAGCCGAACATATGCGGCACGAGAATTCACAGGAATAAACCTTAAGACAGCCGTCTGAGGTTATTCTTGTCCAAAGGCGGGAAACAGTAATATTGTCACGATCAACAATGTTTATCAATTATTGCGCTGAAGCTTCTCAAATGGGCTAATTAACTCATAATACATTGCCATATTGCTGCAATGTCACAACATTCAATTTGTACCAGGTTTGAAGCGGTCCAACATTGAGTTTTGTCTGAAATTCGTAGTGTTTCGCTTCTTATGCCAGTGAGTGTATGTAGGCCATAGAGTTACGTACTATTAAATGAAGATTATTGCTTAAGTTCATTATTCAAACGTTGATTTGGATCGCATGATTAGAATACAAGAAATAAAAAATAAATTTTAAAATTTCGCACAGCCGCCATCGCGAGGTTATGTAAACAATTGAACTAAATTAGGTATCAGTGCATTCCAATTTGTATAGTCATTTTCTGTACCAAGTTACACTGCACTCGGATGATTAAATCGCGAGAAAAGTCTATTTCAATTTTTCAACTTCGCTTGGCCGCCATGTTCGTTTTGTAGTTAACAGGTTTTTGAAAGTCACATAGGTGGTGAACGCCCAGTAGTGCTCTTTACCTGTCTGTCTGTTAGGTAATCAGCCCGAAGGCTGGTTGGATCCTCAAAAGTTCCGCCGTTAGGTTATGTGAGTAGATACCCACAAAAACCCAAGGCAGCGCTATATTGAGGCGTACTAGGCAACATGAGGAGTGAGGTAGTTTGCCATTGCTTTCCTCACTGAGTCAGTACAGCAGTACTAACCCTATGAGTAGAAACTTTCACAGCAACCACAGGCACTAAATGTGCCCTGAATGGCATTACTAAGCACCACCCATACCTCAGTAGCTTCCATATAATCACAGCCATGAGTGAGACTGAGACATTGGTGAAAAGCCACATTTTACTCTAGCCTGTGCCAACAGACAAATGCAAATGTACTGCAATTATCAAGAGATGGCAAACAGGCTTTACCACCGTGATATGAGTAATAGTTTCAGAGATATAGAATGCCGGTGAAATATTTCGCACAGCCGCCATGTTGGATTGGTCAGACGTAATAAAATTTGAAGGGCACGGTCATGGTCGGCCGAAATAGTACTATGACCTTACCGAGTTTCATTGAAATCGTTCCAGCCGTTTAGAAGTTATTAGGGACACACACACACACATGGACGCACACACATACACACGGACAAAAGGTGATCTCATAAGCCTATCTTTTCATAAATGAAAATAGTCAGAAAATATCTCCAGAACGTGCTTTGATATGGTCACTGCGGAAGTAAGTTGGCAAAACTAGTAGCCACTCATGATAGTGTTGGGGAAACATACAGCACAACCATAACCATATGGAAAACTGGAGCTACAGAATGTCATTGGTGCCCTAGTGCGGTACCGGTACTTTTGAAAGTAAATACATACTAGGTCAGCAGCATTCAGACATATTCAGTTGTTAGTTGCCTGTCAGTAACTTCAATTTATGAAATAAACTGGTGTGATAATGAACAATCGAATATCAACATTCTGCATGCGCCCATGGGACCGAGCTATCTTAGCTGTTGTTCCTTAGAAAGCCTCCGAAAGGATTATCATGAGGTTAGTTACAATAATGCAATGTGCTACTCAGTCATAGCTTTGCGGTTTCTTTTTTTAATCCAATTTTAAATTTTATGTTATTTTAAAATTATTTATATCTTTTTTAATTTTATTTATTTAAAATATGTTTTATGTTGATGTCGTCTTGTCCTGTTCTTTAAGAAGAGAGAAAAGGTTTGATCGTGGTGGCAGGCATTTTCCAATAGTATTCCGATTTAATCCCCATCTTGGAATAAAATTCATTGATCCGTTGGTGTAAGAAAATTTTCACAGAATAATTATTAAGTTTCAATTGTGCTATATTTATTATTTCCAACTAAGGCTTAACTCTCCGATTCTAATAATAGTACAAATATGTTCCCAAATAATAGGTCCAGGGTACATTTATGTTTCCAAGAAGCAGATCTCGTAACATTCAGTGGATAGTTTGTTGGTGTTTTTTTTTTTTCTGTCCTCTCCAGCCCTGTAAGAAGAGATTTATTCATCTACTAGCAACCCGACCCGGCTTCGCCCGGGAGAATGATTTTGTGATAAGCACTTTTTTATTCTCCAGTGTCAATGAACAACGACCAATATCCGTTTTACGTCTCGGCATGATGTGTTAAAATCACTGACTGGACTATTAGTTATATTATCATTGAGATGCATGTGCAACAAATTCTTGTCAGACGTAATTTAAGAATGGCGACGTGCATGAAACACACAAATCCCCCTTCCGTCCAATCTTAACTTGACTGTGAATTTTGCGGAACGAAAAGTTCACAGGCGGAATGAAGAAAACCCGAGTTGCACTTCCAGGGAAACTCCAAACACAACCACCCTTCTCAGAAGTCTTAAATCAACACGACTCAACGGTTTGCTACTGGCTGTATCTGGGGTAATAGGTTCGCCCGCTAGCTAGGCTGTAACATGGATGATAGATTCGCCCTTAGATAGCTCATAAATAAATTATTTCTACAGGAATCATCCTCGAGATATCCTTTACAGAATGGTGAGAACCGCATGAAAATCCATCCAGTGGTTCTCGAGTTTACCCGTAACATCCAAGAATCGGGGACTTTGTTTTATACTAAGTAGAGATTATACGCCAATCAGTATAATTTAATATAATCCTCCTTCCGTCCAATTTAAATTGACTGTGAATTTTGCGGAGCGAAAAGTTCACAGGCGAAATGAGAGTTGCACTTCCAGGGAATGGCGAGGTGAATGAAACTCAAATCCCCCTTCCGTCCAATCTTAACTTGACTGTGTTTCACAGGTGAAATGAAGAAAACCCGAGTTAAACTTCCAGGGAAACACCAAACACAACCACCCTTCTCAGAAATCTTAACTCAACACGACTGGACGGTTTGCTGCTGGCTTCTATCTGGGGCAATAGGTTCGCCCGCTAGCTAGGCTGTAACAGAGATGATGGACTCGCCCTTAGCTAGCTCGTACTCTGTCGCCTCAGTAGTTGAATGGACATGTTTGGAAGAACTTAAAACGTAAAAACACTTATAGTGGGCGATGTATTGAAGATAGACATATGCTCTCGCGGACGTTTTTGTAGAACTTTTCATGCTGAACAATTCTTACACTCATAGTATTGAGATATTTTTAACGGTTTGCCCAGCGTAAGCTTACAAAGCGCTCGGACGCCAGTTTTTTTTTCGACTTTTCCACTGAAATCGTTACTGCTCGGCTTCCTTTGATCATAAATAAATTATTTTCTACAGAAATAATCCTCGAGATATCCTTTACAGAATGGTGGAAACCGCATCAAAATCCATCCAGTGGTTCTCGAGTTTACCCGTAACAAACACAAATCGGGGACTTAGTTTTATACTAAGTAGAGATTTATTTATTTATTTATTTATTTATTTATTTATTTATTTATTTATTTATTTATTTATTTATTTATTTATTGCCACAACAGGGCAGTGCCCCAATTACAGTAGCAAACAATTATTTACACACAGATAATACATGAAAATACATTAAAACACACAATAAAATACATTAGAATACAAAATAAAAATTGAAAATTAAACATTTAAATTTAAAATAAAATGTTAACAAGAAATATACACAAGTTCTAGTGGCAATAACAGTAAATGAAGCATGATATTTAATATTTGGTCACATAATTTAAAAATAGATTCATATTTTTAGGTACTAATACAATAGCAATAATAATAATAATAATAATATCGTATAGCCTCGGATGCCGGGTGCAAGCTTTGTTATTTGACACCCAAAGGGTAGCTTGCATGTCAAATTTCGTTGTTCCTTGAAGCACTATGAAAGTCAAGGAGGTTAGATATCTAAGCTCCTTGAACACTACAGCGCTTTCTAGTAGAGAAATGAGGAACTTTGTGTTGGCGGAAACTCCCGAGATTAATTTTGCCATTATGAACACGGCCTACTGAATTCAAATGGGTTCTTTGGCATCGTATGACATGGTGTCGTAATTTTTGCCGCCTTTCAAAAATCACTTACCACGGCCAGGAGCGAACCTGCAAGCTTGGGGTTAGTAGACCAACACGTTGACCACTCACCGACCGTGGCAAGCACAATAGCAATGAAAGATGTAAGGTTGGCATTAATGATTATTATTGGTAATTTGATCGTGGTGGCAGATATTTGGCAATAGTATTCAGATTTACTTCCCACCTTTGGAATTCGTTCCATTTTGAAGGCTTGATCACGTGTACTTGAGTGTGTGTGTGTGTGTGTATATATATAGAATTTGTGTGATAACCTGTGCTATTGTGGTGTTAGTAGTAGTGTGTGTATTTTTAATTGGGTCTAGGATTAGGAAGGAGACAGTCAAGGCCTTAAAATAGGAACCATCCCCTCATTTGTCTGAAGCAGAATTGGGAAAGCAACTGGAATGGCTCCAGTTGGAACCAAAAATACCTCTTCTCAGTTTTGCCTCCCGAGGTTGAGTGTATCCCGTTTCAATCCTTAGACCAGAATTGAATTTCTTGTTAGAAGCAGGGGTCGTCTCCGTTGTGTAGTGGTAGGTGTGGAGGACCGAGGTTTGATTCCCGGCTCAGCCACGAAATTTGAAAAGTGGTATGAAGACTGGAACAGGGTCTACTCAGCCTCGGGGGGTCCAAATAAGTAGAGGGGGTTCGATTCCCACCTCAGCCATCCTCGAAGTGTTTTTCCGTGGTTTCCCACTTCGTCTTTGGGCAAATACCGGGATGGAACCTACCGTCAGGCCACGGCCACCTCCTTCCCTCTTACTTGTCTATCCCTCCAATTCTTCCCATCCCGTCCCATCCCTCATGAGGTCCCCAGTTCGCTTTGCAGGTAAGGCCGCCTGGGCGAGGCGCTAGTCCCGCCTCCCCAGTTATATCCCCCGAATCGATGTCAAGCTCCAGGACAGTGCCCGTAGAAGCGGTAAAGGTGGGATCCCTTGCTGAGTCCGTGGGAAAAGCCTAAACTGACTACGAAAAACCGACGTTAGAAGCAGGAATTGAACCTGGACCTCAGAGGTGATAACGCAGAGTTATCTTATAAGCCCAAGGAATATTTACCTGTAGTTTTGCCGAAAACCCCGTATACGGCAACACTTTGAAAACTGCAAGTGTTGGAAGATGGAATGGAAAGAATGTTGGTGTAGTCTAAAGTAATAAACGTTACTTTACTGTAAATGTAATTCTCCCACATCATTTACAAGTACAGTATTTTGCAATTCACGCCTCTTCAGTGTTATCTATGTTGGCACGACATGCATGTAATAATAAATTGTATTAATAAATTAAAAGGGAATTGTACAATTCCTCCAGTGGCTGGGAATCCATCCAATATCCATACGGCTTTGCGACATGACGGTCATGTCGCCCCATGCACGTTGGGGGTGTTTGGAATCTGTCTGATAACCTGTGTTTGTTATTGTGAGGACAGTAGAAGTGTGTGTGTTTGTAATCTGGGCTAGGATTTGGGTAGCGAGCGAGCGTGGTCTTTCGCCTGGAGTAGAAATGATGATGATGATGATGATGATGATGATGATGATGATAATTGTTGTTTAAAGGGGCCTAACATCTAGGTTATCGGCCCCTAATGGTTAGGGTGATAGTGAAAATGAAAGATGATCAAATGAAACCTACAACTAAACTAACTACTCTCTTACAAACTAGAAGAGGAAATTGGAAACAAAAAGGAGAAGAATGTAAATAAAAGACACGAGGAAAGTAAATGGCCTCAACACTCGAAGAATGAGAATTGAGGAAATGTGAGACAAGGGTCAATTTAGGCAGGAAAGGAAGAGACTCCCTAGGCCTCGGATACCCTAATACCGTTGGGTTCGGAAGAGAACAAGAGTTGAGCAAGAGAGGTCGACAGGAAAGAAGACGGAGAGGAGCCTGGCACAAGTCAGTGGAAGCATTGCCGGACTCAGCTGGGGTCCCGTGGTCGCCAACCACGTCCAACTAGATGTGAGCCCCTGGGGGGTATAAAAAGGGGATGGCTGAACTGGGAATCGAACCCACTTCTTCTAAGTTTTGCCTCACGATGGTGAGTGTACCCCGTTCCAGCCCTCAGAGTAGGATAAATTTCTTGGATTTTTGTAGGGTCCATATTTGTACTATAGAGCATCCAGCGTTTAGAAAAGACTGTGGAGCCTTATGGCGACAGTGTTGCTATCTCTAGGCAGAGGTAGCGCTGACGTCATACGTTATGTTCCGTGGCCGACGAAAGATACTGGCCCCAGTGCGAACAGCCATCTTGTCTGTGACGTAGGCGATGTAGTGACCCTGGTTGAGTCGACTTGTGAATTTCTTGTGAATAGCAGTGTGAGAATAGTTAGTGTTTTATAAAGTGTAATGTCCAACTTTACATCCAACTTGTGTTGTGGTGCATCATGTAGCTGCAATAATCACGTAGCCTACAGGGTAAGTGTTAACACTTTATTTCTCATTAATGATACAGGTTAATCAAACGCACGTGTGGTGCAGGTTATGTACGAACTTACGTTAGCCTAATATTGTGGATGTTAAGGACTATTAGAATGCATGCTAAGTTAATTATCTGAGTTAAAGTTAGATATTTAATGAATGTGTCTCTTTACAGGAAATCAAAATGCCGAGATGCTGTAATGTGGCTGGCTGTAAGAACAATTACAGATCTCAGCATGAAAAAGTTTCTACATTTTCTCTCCCAAAGGACGAAAAATTAGGAAATATATGGCCTAGAAAAATTCCCACTGACTTCTCTAAAGTGAGCAAGCCTATAATTTGTATAAAACATTTTCCTGATAGCTCTGTTATCAGGACAGAGCAAGTTGATGGGGAAATAAAGACATTTGCTAGGAGTTATCCGAAGTTGAAACCTGATGCAGTATCTTCAATATTTTCGAATTTGCCAGGATAGCTATCCACTCCTGGGCCTTCTTCTAGAAGACTGTGTGATGCAGAGGTAGAAAATCTCGGATAAAGCCATAGAAGCGAGCTTGGAAGACTTCAGCCACTACGAAGAAGAGAATTCTGTGCACAGTCTATCGGATATATCTGAACACTTCTCCTCCAACAAGAATAAATTTATGCAGGAATGGACACGTATCAAGACAGAAGACAAGTTGGTGAAGTGCTTGAAGAATTTGAGTGATGCAGTGCCCATAATTACAGGTTCTGTGTGTATTCTAAATAACCTCAGCATTGAGCTGGCTGTCAATGGGTTGCAGATTCCCAAACATTAAGTTCCACAAAACTTTCTTTGCATTACTGATAAAAATTCATTTGGTGAACTAGCCTACTTCAGTTCATTGAAAATTCTGAGTGCGATGAAAATGGAAGAAAGTTGTCAGCAGTGAATGCTCCTGTGAACATCCTACAGAGAAGTTTTTCGAGTGATGATTGCACACCATTATAGTCTTTAATAGAGCAAATTAATTTTTTAGATGTTAGGCAAACAATCGTAGGTACAGTGGAGACACGTTACGCTTGGCAGCTTCCATATAATATGTTCACTTGTCATCAGTGTACAAAAAGTTACATCGGAGTGGTCATATTTATCTGCCTCATCCATCAAATCTTCAAAAGTTGCTTGGTAAGTTTGATTTGAGTACTTTTGACATTATTGGGAGTATTGAGTAGCCTATCTCAGTCTAAAGAAGAATAATTTCTTGAAAGATCATGAATGTTCATAAATTACTTTTACCGTAGTTCATTTTAATGGAAAAGTTGAACTGTACTCTTCTAAAGCCATGGCGAGACAAAGCCATTGGTCGCTACTTGGTTAGGCGACTATCTGGACCAAAATTATTGTTAGTAGTACAAGCAAGGAGGTCTGGGGTTAGGTTTGTGTTTGTACGCAAAGAATACTCTGTATTGCCGGTACCAATAATGAGCGCTGGCAGCTGTCAAAGCTAACACGTGAGGAAATGCTGCGTTGCCACTGAGGCAGATCATGACTCATAACATTCCAAGAAGCTTCCAGGAAGACACAAATACTGGGATCTGTGGTGTGTCAGCCATATTCGTGTGAAGGGTCAATTAAACATTGCGATGCACGCGAGTTTAGGGGAATTTTTAGTTGCCTAATCGCTCTAGCTGCTACTAACTTAATTATGGGTCTATTCCTTTCATAGCCCCCTCTTCGTCACTTGTGTCTGAATTGGATCTGGAATTGCTTTCCAGGGAAACGATGAACCAATCTACCCCATCATCGAGTATACATTCACGTTTCGTAGCCTCATCCAGTTCTCGTTGCACTATTAACACAAAACGCTTCCAGTTTTATGAAGTCACTTCCCTAATAGCCTAAACGGTAAGCTTCTCAACCTCACGGAGTGTGAAATTCTAATTATGCCGTGCTAGATAACCCTTCACTTGACCCCATATAATTTCTATAGGATTGAAGTGGCAATGATATGGGGCAGCGTGATGATCTCATGGCCATGCTTTCTCGCCAGTTCATCCACGTGGTAGCCTACATGGATTTAGGCTTGCGCTGCTGTATAAGGTTGAGAAGGATATTAATTCTGAATGAAAGTGGAACGCGGCTTATACACTTGTAGCAGACATGAATGTACTTTTACATACCTTGTGTCCTTGTTTCATTTTTTGGGCGATATTACGTATTGAAATTAGGAACCCTAATTAAAACTTACTACTGAACCTCATATATGTGCTAAAGTACGTAAATATGTGTTTTTATTTTTTGCTATTTTAAAAACAGCTGCCATGCTTCGATAGCACTTGATCTCGTTTAACCGTCATCAAGGCTCACTCTAGCAGCACGCACCGAGGCACACATGTGAGATACAAAATCACTGTTGATAAAAAGAAGTGGGATGCAAAATCACTGTTGATAAAAAAAGAATCATCGGGACACGTTAGGCAGTAACCATTGCCAAAACTCATTGATCTGGGTGCGTTAGGCTGTAACCATTGTCAAAAACCATTGGATTGGACAAAGTGAAGGTAAGAATGGTCAGGTGTAGGTGCAGCCTTGGCCGCGCGCTGCTAGCGGGGCATGGTTGACACAAAACCATTGATCTGGGCACGTTAGGCTGTAACCTTTGTCAAAACCACAGTTGTGCGGAAAAAAATAGACATACATATTACAGGAGAGCGATATACTGCATAGTTATTACTGAGCAGATAACAAAAAACACTCATTTCAGCCGTACAGAGATGCGAAATATTGCACACACTAGCATAATTAGAGTCTTGAACTGTGTGTTGCGAACGAATGATGCCCACTAGAGACTGAATTGGGCACTTTTTTGTTTCACATAGTACCGTAAGGGCGAGGTTGGCATTACTGTTATGGTACTTTTTTTGAAGATTGATTTGAACAATGCCGCTCACTGCTGTAATTTTCGCTATATTTGGAATGGCTGGGTGGGTCACAGACGGCGGAGGAGGAAACATCTATTAAAACATTGCTTCCTGATTTATTTCTCATCCTTTTATGAGGTATTTTGGCTAATTCATGTATTATATAGAATGTTATCGCTCGTTCTATGTTCATTCAGCACTACCGAGAAGGATTCCTTTTGTCCGAGAGCTGTCGCATGGTAGGCTACATGATGGCGGTCGAGCCATTCCAACATTCGCGGCTTCGTACTTGAAGTTGTTGGAGCTTATTCTATCTGTACTATGTGGTACGAAGCATTGTCCATTACAATAACACTGTGTTCAGGGATGTTGGGTAACAATTGTTCCTGGAACCATTTTAAAAACTAGTTGTAGTCCATGTCTTCATGGAAATCACCAGTTCTTTTCGACCTAAAGAGCAAAAGTGTATTATTAACAAAGCCGTGTGATTGCCCGGCATGTAGAATAATAAATCGACCCCCTCTGCCTGACGGCCCTTCCTTGTCCCCTGAACTGAGTTGTCACTCCAACCCTTAGACACTGTGTGACCAGCATTGACCCACATTTCACCTAACCACACAATATCCATAACATTTTTGCCCTATTAACTTAAGTTTTGAATTTTCCAGTAGCCTATTTTCACCCAATTTTCACCAAATTTTGTAGGTTCTTTAAAGTGAGCATAATTAAGGGAATTCTAAACTTTGGAGCTATTTGGTTCAGTCATTTAGAAATTATAACATTTTATGTAATAAATATGCAAATTTTGAAAATGTCCCAGGTACATCAAATTTAAAGTTATCAATCTAAAACTTGTATGGAATGATCATCAATGGTCTACAAATAAAAATTGGTATTACTTTTAAAATCAGTGCAAATGGTTTATTATTAAAATGTTTTTTTTTTTAGAATGACCTGTTGTTCTGTTAAAATATGTCATTTTTTTCAAATTTGAACCTAAATATTTCTGAAAGTTATTAATATTTTTCAAAATGGATTCCACACATTATTAAGACCACAAAGTTGTATGTGAAAACCAAGTTTGAAGGTAATGGAATCAAAACGCAGGCAACTGGAACATTTAAAATGCTGAAAAATATGTTATTGAGAAAAAGCTAACTTTATTAAAAAATACAGTATTTTAGTGGAATTTCCTGCATCAAGACTTCCCTGAGTTTACAAATCACTTTTCCCACACTTCAGAGGTAACTTATTACTAAACCCATCTTTCTCCCTGATGTTGACACGAAGATTTACTGCCACATTCACCACACAGGTCTGTAAACAAATTTTGGAGGGCACCCATATATGAATGAGAATGTGCTTGTCATTAACACTAGGTCAAACAGTATTCTCCTCACTAAAATAGGCCTATTCCAGTTTTCTGACACTGGCAGAAGAAGTAGTTGCAGCTGTTGAACTTGCATTACTTAACTTCACATGTAATATAACCCCACTGTTTGTCAACATTCTAAATAGCACTATTCCATTTCTTTGTTTCACGGACTTTCGGTTTACGCCATCGACTAGATACAGAATACATCTAATAAACTGCACACAAATCTCTAAAATACCATTAACTTACACAAGTTCCACCACTCACAGTAAACCAATAAAAATATAATTCTTGCGAATAAACTTCACTAAAGCCACTGACCATCAAAATAAACAAAGACGCATGGTTCCACCATGTATCCAAAATGGCCTATACTTTACTACAAACCAAAATACTTCTGTTCGATGTTAAATATGTGCATGTGTATAGTAATGATATTCTTTTAGTGAATGCCATACAGTTAAAAATTATATGGGATAAGAAAATAACATGTACGGTAAGAAAAGTAAGAATAATGCTCTAAGAAAAGTTTCACACTTGACAGACATTGCCTAGGTTACTCATAACTGATAAATTTACCAACAGATGGCACCATAAGCTTGTATTCAGATGATTGGCATGATAATATTGGCCAAGAGTATGAAATTACAACAAAATTGAGGGGTTTTTGGTTCTAGGAAGTAGGCGTTGCCCATTTCAAGACCTAAGCACGTGTTCTTTAAAAGCCCCCGTAAGGTATTTAAAAATGGCCGTACATAAAAAACAAATGTATATTTAAGTGCCCCAAGTGATAGGTAACTTCTAGGGCCTGAAACCAGATTTTGGTTTTTTGTTTGTAATTATTGGCCTACAACTCAGTAGGGTCTCCCCATTTCATGTAGGAACTGACACCTCAAAGCCACAATATCTGGCCTCTCCATGATCACCTTCCCCCCATTAATTTTCTTATATTTAAATCCCAGATCGTGCAACACTTTCAGTGAAGAAAGGCTTCCTTGAAATAATTGTGCCTCTCTGAGCAAAAACAAGAAGTTTGCGACATGTTGGAATTTCTTTCCTAAAATAATAGCTATAAATATGCCGTCTAACAGCATCTTGTTGAAAGCCATCTAAATTAGTGACCACCCCTTCTCTATGCCTCTTCTTCCCTGGAGTTGATAGTTTAGACGGGCCAGCATCATCAGACAGGAACTTCCCTTCCGTCACTCGGTATGCAGTGATTTCACTCACACCAAGAGTCTTGGCAGTTCTTTTCCGCACCTGAACAAATGGAATCAGAGGTTCCTCCCGTAAGCGCATACTTTCCTCTTCTTCCTCCATAAAATTCCTCACCGCACATACCATCTCCTTTACTTGGCTATGGAGAGTCACACTACGGCCTGAAGTTGTTCTGTCGCAGAGAATGGATCCTGGGCCTTCCGCGAGCATGTACCGATGCCATTTTTACACAACGAAAATAGACACGATGATGCAAATAAAAGAAATAAACTCAAAATCTGTATATACACACGCTTCCAACAAAAACAGAACGATAACGCTTACTGTAGCCTATGAAAGAATAAGCAAATGCACTTCAATATATACTCGGGATATTACTAATGGCAGTGACGAGTTAGTTCACAGTAGAACACTGCGTCAAACCATGTGCTCACTGCTGTGTCGGCATTCATTGCAACACTGCTCGCTGTTGCTATGGACACCGTTACCCCTCTTGTCTCCACTCCTCACCTCAGCATTCAAGCGGATGGCAGCTTGCACCGTTCATCTTTTGTAAATCAGAGTATAACACATAGAATTTAACATTTATGCAGCGTTTAAACCCTAAGTGTTGTCCACGTTGTCATGGATGATGCCATTTTGTGTCTAGGGGAATTTTGTAAGTGTAAATTCCATTCCATGTCCACATTAAAGCTATTGACACAAGTTGGCAGGCTTGTTTTGTTGAGATAAATTAGAGATGAAAATAGTAGATAGATAGATAGATAGATTTTTATTAATTCCATTTGATCAAATACATGCATTCAATACATTTTTGATATAGGACACGTCAGAATTTACATGCATAAAATAAAAGAACTAACAGGTATATATTACTAAGATTATAACTATTTATAACTTATTATAATAGCAAATCTTAATAGATACAATCTTATTGCACAACTATTTACACCTCACTCTATTATCATAATATGAAAACTTAATTCTATAAATACAACAACATACAGCTAGGTATTAAAATTAAATTAAAAAAGTAAAATATAGTTATAGATTCCATCACTCCTATACGCTAAAATATTCAACTACTGAGTAAAAACAATGGCACTGCAGATAAGCTTTCAACATTCTATCAAAGGTTTTTATTTTTGGGGCCAGTTTTATATACTGGGGTAGTTTATTGTATAATTTAACTCCAGTGTGAAAAGTTCCTTTTTGATATATGCTTGTGTGTGTGTGTGAAATATGAATGTTTTGATTTTGTCTTGTGTTATGCCTATGAACATCATTGTTTGTTTTAAGAAAAACATCTTTATTCATTAAATTCTTTTTAAAAAACATAATACTTTCAAAGATATATATGCAGGGCAGTGGGAGAATGTTTAAATCTTTAAACAGAGGTCTACATGATTCTCTAGAGTTTACATTTGCCATAATACTAATCGCTCTCTTTTGTATCCTAAACGTGCTTAGTACATCTGGCGACATACCCCAAAATATGATCCCATATCTTAAGTATGAATGGAAATAAGCAAAATAAGTATTTCTTAATGTGTGCATGCTAGTGCAGGTTTTCAAAATACGTAACGCAAAGCACATCGAGTTCAGTTTAGTATTCAGATATTGTATATGTTTATTCCATTTCAAGTCTTGTTGTATCCATAGTCCTAAAAACTTTGTTTCTGATTTATTTTCTATTTGATGACCATTTAATGTTATATTGGGCATCGCAGGATTCCTATTCTGTATAGTGTGGAAATTTAGACATACTGACTTTTTATAGTTTATTATGAGGCGATTATCTTGTGACCATTTGGTTAACTCTCCTGTAACGGAGTCAGCAGACTGCTGTATGACCTGTTTAGTTTCACCTTTTATTACGAGTGTTGTATCGTCCGCAAACAAAATTTCCTTATGTGAATGAACGTTCTGTGTTATATCATTGATATATAGAAGAAAGAGTAGTGGGCCCAAAACCGATCCCTGGGGTACTCCAAATTCAATAATTCCCTCATTGGACAATGTTTCATTAAGTAATTTGGTTCCATCATCCTTGTGTCTCAAGCTTACTATTTGTTTACGCCCTGTTAAGTAAGACTCTATCCATTTATTAGCTAGACCTCTAACACCATATTGATTTAGTTTGGTAAGGAGGATTTTATGGTCAACTACATCAAATGCTTTCGATAAATCCAAGAATAGGCCAGTTACATGTTCCTTATTGTCAATTAATTTCAGTATACTATTACTACATTCGTAAATTGCTGTCTGTGTAGATTTTTCCGTTCTAAATCCATGTTGTGAGTTTGATAATATTTTATTTTTTTCTATGAAACTTATCAGTCTCTTATACATAATTTTTTCCACAATTTTTGCAATACCAGTTGGTAAGGTAATAGGACGATAGTTATCTAATTCATCTTTTGAACCGTTTTTGTGCACTGGAATTACTTTTGATAACTTCAAAATATCCGGGTAAGTTCCTGAGAGAATTGAACTGTTTATTAAGTGCGTAAGTGGATTTATTATATTTTCTGCACATTTCTTTAAAATTGCATCAGGGATGCCATCAATGCCAGCACAGAATTTATTTTTTAGCTCTTTTATAACTATTCTTACCTCTTCACTTGTGACATGATTTATAAATAAAGAATCACTGCATATATTTATTTTATTATTAGAATTTAGTGTATTTACCTGTGATTTATTTAATAATTTTTGCGGAATTTCCAGAAAATAGTCATTAAAAGTGTTTGCTATTTCCTCTGGATTATTAATCACTTTATTATTTCTGGTCAGTGTAATGTTCCTTTGTATTTTAGCAGATTTTCCAGTTTCTTTCTTTATTACGGACCACATAGCCCTGTTTTTATTAGATGATTGGGAAATAAAATTATCATTATGCATTTTCTTTGCTAGTCTTATTACCTTATTTAATATGCTATTGTATTTTTTGTAGTATAAATTGAATTCAGGTGTTGTGTGGTATTGTTTATATAATTTGTGTAGAAATTTCTTTCTTTGACATGAATTTATAATCCCTGTTGTTATCCAATTGCTAGTTTTGTTATTTTGAACAGTTCTTCGTTTAAAGGGGAATGCTATTTCAAAATAGTGTTTTAGGGTACTGTTAAATGCATTAAATTTATCATTTACATTTTCTAGTTCATAAATTTCTGACCATGTTTCCTTATTTAATAAGTCATTGAAATATGTAACATTTGATTCAGTGAATGACCTGCACTTTGATTTTACTCCATTATCATTATTATTGATTACTTCGGATACTTCAAAACTCAGTATTTGTCCATGGTGGTCACTAAAACCCGGACAATAGACTTCTATTGAATGGTGATATTTATCTGTATTTATAAAAATTTGATCAGGAGTGGTTTTACTAAATTTTGTTATTCTTGTTGGTGTATTTACTGTAGGTTTCAGTCCATAGGAAATTAGTAACTGGTTTAATAATTCACAATTTCTATCAAGTTTTAAGAAATCCACATTTACATCCCCACAAATTATTATATCGAAATTTACTTTGCTCATGTTATTGAGTAACAATTCTAGTTTATCTATAAATAGAGGAAACTTTCCTGACGGAGAACGGTATACGCATACAATTATTAACTTAGACTGCTGAATTTTTACGGCAGAGAATTCAAAATCCTGTTCCATAATTAGATAATCATAAGCTGTTATCTGTTCATGATCTAAATTATTTCTTAAGAAGATGCAAGTACCACCATGGCTAATATTAGATCTAGAGTATTTACTAGCTTGTATAAACCCTGGGAATTGAATTAATTCGAGTTGTTCCTCTTTCAGCCAATGTTCTGAAATACATAGTGCTGAGATGTCTTTAAGTTCATTTTTAAGCATTAGATTTATGTAATCAATTTTATTATAAAGAGACTGGACATTCTGGTGGTAAATTTTAAATTTGTTACTTTTGCAAGCTTGTGTTGGTGATTTATTTACATTATTATTATCATAATTGTTATTATTATTGTTGCTAGACAAATCCGAAATACCATTGTTGCACTCCGCTAAATTTGACTTCAAAAGATGTGAATGCCAAACCTCACGTTTGGCTTCTTCTACCAGTTTCCCTGCTTCCACTCTAATGATATTACTGTTGAATTATTCTTACCATTTGAATTTACAATTTTGCAGATTTCATCACTAAGATACTCTTTTCCTAATCTATTTAAGTGTAGGCCATGCCGAGTGTGGAACTTCCTGTCTAATTTACTTACATCTACAATTTGGACATTTGGAAAACTCTTACAAATGTTATGAATTTTTCCATTTGTAGCCTCTATTTCTACATTTACACATGACTTGGGAATTAAATCGTGTCTCTGCGGAATGTTTACAATAATGACATTTGTTTTTTGCATGGATGGCAATGTACCCTTTAAATCTTTGATTACCTTTTTACTCTCATTTCTATAGACGTCGTTTGCTCCAGCGATGATCACTGCGTAGTCCTTTGCAGTAAGGGACGCACACTCTCCTATCATCCCGTTCGTGACTTCTGCAATCTGAGCTCCTGGCTTCACTGTCGAAGTGACCTCCATTTCTCGGCTTCTCTCCAAAACGCTTGCTGCTACATCTCGCCCGTGGCTATCCGCAAATATCCGCATCTTCCTGGATTTTCTCTTTATCACTTTCTTCTTTTCTTCTTGAGGAAAGTCATCATTTTCTTCGACAAGCACTCCAAATGAATTTGAGACGGGAATTTCAGTTACATGTACTCCATTTATAGGCCTAGGCTTATTCAATCTTACCTTACCAGCAATCACTGTCGACCAAGTTTCCTTGCTTTCCTCTCTGTTTCCTTTTAATTTATTCAACTCTTCCATTAACTTAGCAATATCTTCCTTTAGCAGCTTTATAATTTCGTCTTTTGAGGACAGTTCGTTTCTCAGGTTATGGCATTCGCATGACGGTAGCGGTAGGCCTACATTACGACAATCGGTTTCACTTTTCTCCTCATTCAATTTTACCTGAGAGTTAATAGAGTTAATAGAAGACTCTATCGTTGCCAAGGCTGCAAGATACCAATGTAATTGATAGTGATTTTGTACTGCATAAGGAAACAGTAGCAAGGCAGCTGGAAGCCAGTTAGACATGTCCAGTCCTCAAATTGTGTTCATGCATCTTTGTAACGATGAATTTGTAACCCACTAAGCTCCAGTGAGATTGGGAAATGGTGTCAGAAAAATTTAAAATCCTGAAGAGATCATGA
Source organism: Meconema thalassinum (assembly GCA_946902985.2). Classification (NCBI taxonomy): domain Eukaryota; kingdom Metazoa; phylum Arthropoda; class Insecta; order Orthoptera; family Tettigoniidae; genus Meconema; species Meconema thalassinum. The sequence continues at coordinate 93,340,679 of OX336389.2, forward strand.
ATCATCAGCAGGGTATAATGGCTGTAGGCCCTATGTGCAGTGCAGGATTTTTTGAGAATATTAATAGCTGGAGGATATTAGATCCTAATAATTGCCAGTAATATATCCAAGATCAGCAAGATATCACCTTTATAGTCTACCTGGTGAAACCTGCAAACTTCATTTTCTACATTCTAAGATTCTTCCAGACAATGTGTTAATGTGCTTGAGATGCTTATATTTATAACCAATGTCCTAAATAAAATAATGTCTGTAATACATTTTGTGTGTGCTTATTATAATTAAGTGTAAACATTACTGTGTCATTGGATGAAGATTACTTCCAATTTGCTAGTATTCTTGAAGATACAAGCATAGTTTTGTACTCCAGGGCCCTACCAATCACCACATCCAGAATTCTCTGTTAAAGCTCTAGATTTACCCATTTCAAACCGATTTACCTAGTGTGTAGTACTGTTAACTGCTTATTTTCCATGTGGCCTGCAAGGATGCCCATGTTCTTTTTCAGGGGGAATGGATGTGGTGAGGAGTATACGATATTTTATGGGAAGAAGGGGTAGGGGGGGACTGGGTATGTTATAAAATTCTTCATCCCCAGACCACCAGGGTGAAACAAAAAATAAGAAAAAATAATTAAAAGTTGAGGAATGCTTTCATTTGAATAATTTGAAGGGTCTCGTTTGACGTTTGGTGGAGATCTTGGACATCTTATTGGGAGGGAGATGCCATGTCCGTGTAGCCAGCATAGATCCAAATTACAATGGCAAGTATGGTCTTTCTTTAATTTTAATAAATGGAACAGTTCCACCTATATGGAGTAGGGGTAAGTAAAGTGGCTTCTTGTCCAGGTGACCTGCTTTGCGAAGGATTATTTGAAACCTGATATAGGATTTATTCTTCAAAGCTTCGCACAAAGGCTCTTGACAGAATGATTTGAATCCCACTCCTTGCATCCTGGAAGTGTCTTCCCAACTCAATTGTAAATAAAAGCTAACTGAAAACGACTACCACATCCTTTTCTAATACACACATAAGTGCATGGGGCTGATATCCACGACATTTCAATCCACTGAATTAACTCACAATGAATAAGTTTCCAAGGTCCTTCACTTGTAGTAATATACTTCGTTATAAAAATCTTGAGCCCATAAAACCATAAATTTGACCTAAGCCTAACTGGGAACGGGAGAGAACCGTTAAACATGTCCATCATGATAGTAGTTGCCACAAGAAGTAAACCTGGCACTGTAGGGGATTGGTGTCAGATAAAAGGCTCTCTGCTAAAGGAGGTAAGTATAATCTCAGCAATTCATATATGTATCTGAAGTAGTCCTATGCATTAAATTTTTGTTGTTGAAAATGATTGTCTTATGGTAGGCCTACTCAAAAAAGCAAAATGCTAAAAACCACGAGTGTAGGCTCAAATTTCTTATATTCATTTTTATTATTTTGGGGCATGAATGACCCTTCCCTTGCAATAAATGAAGCACTGGATACTTTCTCCTAATGCAATGCTTGGTTGTTTCTTCTTTTTTTTTTTTTTTAATTCCAGCTGCTTTTAAAGTTAAACTTACATGTAAACTGGTGTGGAAACAACTTATTGATGAACGAAGATAAGAGGATAATATGTACAGTTTTGTATATCTGCATTAACTGGAACATCCATTCAACGTTTGTAATACACTGCTTAATATTCTACTGCTCTAAGGTTTTGAGCTAGTGATAGGGGTGGATTTCTTCCACAGCTTTTAACTTTATTTTTGAGTATCCTTAAATTCACACTAACAAATTACTCGGCTATTGGTAGGCTTCTATAGATGAGAATACCTTGGTGCAATCAATGCGGCGAGGCGAGCGAGCGACACCACTCCTCTGACGTCACAGATCCGCGCCATGGCCTGTCTTTCTCGTCGGCCACGTTATGTTCACCCGCTTCGAGTACTGGGCTTTCATAAGTTAACGAGACAACACAACCCTGGCAGCTACCTGAAGTAGAACACGCCCAGGAAGGAGCAGATTTGCAGGTGTTAACGGATTGGACCAGTATTAAGGACACTGTACGCGACAAGAACCAATAACGACATTCATTTCATAGTGATATGACGCATTATTGATTGACAGGTGTCGAGAGCACAACCCTTCCTTCCTTCTCGGATGTATGCTGACGATGTTAACAATTTTTACGTCAGCAATACTGTTGATCATCAACTCTTTAGTTATTAGTTAGACTGTAATTTAGTTTCTTTCAATTTTATTCTTGTTGTTTTGTTTAGATTAATATTTGAAATATTGTAGTGAGTTAGCCGTGCGGGGTGCGGTTAGGGGCGCGCAGCTGTGAGCTTGCATTCGGGAGATGGTGGGTTCAAACCCAACTGTAGGCAGCCTTGATTCGATCGAACAGAAATAAAACAGACACACAACAATAACACCAATGACGGATAGTGCTTCAGAACTTATGTTGTCGGCGGAACTGAGCACGTGCTCCACTCCGGGCAAGCATGCATCAAAGGACAAGGCTCTTCTTTCCAGCGTGCTAACCTCGAAAATTTTTAAATTACCAAGACGTAATATAAACGATACTTGTATGAAATAACAAAGGTAATCAATTGTCAGATAATTGTAGGAAGCTATTATGACGAAAAAAATATATGTTCAGAGTTCCTTCATGATAAAAGGTGAGGTAACAAAACCAGTGTAGGGGGTGGGTCCGTTAAAAGTAAAAGCCCGTAAGACCCACAGTCTTTTCTAAACGCTGGATGCTCTATAGATAACAATATTAAATGGAAATTATAGATAGATATAGCCTATGTTATGTATATGGAATAAATGTACACTCTGTGTAATGTCCCGCGGCGTAGCCGACCTCGTTAAATCATGCACCACGGCCGCGAAGGCAGCTGCAACAAATCTGGATATCGCAGCTTTGTATCCCAGCGCTGACAGGGGCTATCATGAGTTTGATTTTTCCCCACTCCCTCCGGGAAAATGCAGGGATAGTACATTACTCCAAGTACCGGGGTACCTACCTCATCCTTGTCCCTAATACAGTTACACACACTACTACTGTACAGTCACCACATAAATACACGTTATCAGACAAGTAAAAAACACACCCAACTACACGAGGCTGATGACCCAAGCTCCTAAAATGTATTAACAACAACAAACCTCTGTGTAATGGAATAGATTAGAAAATTATTTCTGACATCATTGTTACCGTATGTTATGTCTGCTATGGAACAACGCTGTACGAACAGTCGCATACAGCGTTATTCCACCGTATTGAGATATCAAACAGGTATTGCACAGCCATTGGAGTAGCATTATGGCATTATCAGGCTGAACATGGTTTGTTAATCACCAATAATTATGTTGAATTGTTTTAAAGTCCATTCATTTATAGGCGATGAAGAAATGTTTTTCCTTGTTTCTGTACACTTTGATAAATGTCCCATACAGCGTTGTTCGGTGGCGTGCTTCAATTACTGTAAAAAATCCCTCTCGGCACGCCGGAAGGCGGAGGTAGGTCCCTCTCGGCACGCCGGAAGGAAGAGGTAGGTCCCTCTCGGCACGCCAGAAGGAGGAGGTAGGTCCCTCTCGGCACGCCGGAAGGAGGAGGTAGGTCCCCGGCACGCCGGAAGGCGGAGGTAGGTCCCTCTCGGCACGCCGGAAGGCGGATGTAGGTCCCTCTCGGCACGTCGGAAGGCAGAGATAGGTCCCTCTCGGCACTCCGGAAGGCGGAGGTAGGTCCCTCTCGGCACGCCGGAAGGAGGAGGTAGGTCCCTCTCGGCACGCCGGAAGGAGGAGGTAGGTCCCTCTCGGCATGCCGGAAGGCGGGGGTAGGTCCATCGCGTTTATCACCGTACAAAATTCCAGGGTGATATCAGTAATAGTTTCGGAGATATAAAATGCCGGTGAAATATTTCGCATAGCCGCCATCTTAAGGTTATGTAAACAATTGAACAAAATAGATGCCAGTGCATTACAATGTGTATATACATTTGCTGTACCAAGTTTCATTGCCTTCGGATGGTTGAATCGCGAGAAAAGTGTATTTAAAAGTCTCAACTTCGCTTGGACACCATGTTAGTTTTGCAGTTGACAGGTTTTTGAAAGTCTAATAGGTAAACTTTTAGTAGTGCCCTTTATCACCGTATACGATTACAGGGTGACATCAGCAATAGTTTCGGAGATATAGAATGCCGGTGAAATATTTCGCACAGCCGCCATGTTGGATTGGTGAGATGTAATAAAATTTGAAGGCCACGGTCGGGGTCGACCGACATAGTACTATGACCTTACCGAGTTTGATTGAAATCGCTCCAGCCGTTTAGATGTTATTAGGGGGGGAGGCACACACACATAGACACACAGACGGACCGACACACATACACACACACACACACACACACACGGACAAAAGGTGATCTCATAAGCCATTTTTCATAAAATGAAAATTGGCTAAAAATAGGCTAAAAGGAGGCTCATGAGATCACCTTTTGCCCGTATGTGTGTGTGCGTATGTGCGTATGTGCGTGTCCCCCTAATAAGATCTAAACAGCTGGAGCGATTTCAATGAAATTCGGTAAGGTCATAGTACTATTTTGTCCGACTTGACCGTGCCCTTAAAATTTTATTACGTGCGAAATATTTCACCGGCATTCCATATCTCCGATACTATTATTGATGAAAATTAAAATCCACAGCCTGCTTCCAGTCTCCGACCGGGTCAGGAATGGAATGAATGAAGCCCCCATCTAGCGGCAAGGATATGAACTGTGCCGGCTGCCGAGGCCTGACGCACTCCTCTGGGGCAATGATTAAATGAATGACAGATGAAATGAAATGATAGTGGAGAGTGTTGCTGGAATGAAATTTGACAGGGAAAACCGGAGTACCCGGAGAAAAACCTGTCTGCCTCCGTTTTGTCCAGCACAGATCTCACATGGAGTGACCGGGATTTGAACCACGGACCCAGCGGTGAGAGGCCGGCGTGCTGCCGCCTAAGCCACGGAGGCTTACTATTATTGATATCACCCTTAAATTTTGTATAAAGATAGAGGGCACTACTAGAAGTTCTCCTAATTGACATTCAAAAACCGGGTAATTACAAAACGAACATGGTGGCAAAGCGAAGTTGAAACATTTCATTTAACATTTCTCGCAATTTAACCATCCGAGAGAAGTGAGACTTGGTACAACAAACGTTTATACACTTTGTAATGCACTGACACGTAATTTATTTCAATTGTTTTCATAATCTCAGGATGGCGGCTGTGCGAAATTTTAAAATTAAGTTTTAATTTCTTGTGTCCTGATCATGCGAACGAAGTCAACGTTTGAATAATGAACCTACGCGATAATCGTCATCTAATAGTACAAAACTCTATGGCCTACATGTATAACAAGTAGTTCCGTGAAGAACTAAAGCCTATTTTCATCTATCCTACTTATGTTAATTGCCTCTCTGGGGCCGTAACAATACGGTCCTGGTCCTGTAATGGTTTAGGGGAGAAATTTAAACTTGATTACTGTTAATAGTAAAATCGCTCCACTGTTGGGCGTTATTTGTAATGGGTTATAGAGATCTTAAACTTGCCTCACTGTTAATAAGAATAAAGTTAATAAAAAAAGGTTATTATTTAAATAGTCGCCCACTTTTGGGTGATCAAAATGAAACATTTAATTGTGTATTAATCTAATAGTGTATCTGTACTGTTGTCAGCTTCACTAAAAAAAGTACATAATGTGTAATATATGTGTTGCCAGGGCGCCAGACCATTTGTATATAATGATCAAAATAATATATTAATCCTCGGTTAATCGTAGGTAGAGCATCGAAATTCCTATCTCCAGCCGTAGTGAAACTTACGTAATCTAACCTTACGATAATTAGTTCAGGAGTATGGTGTTGCCTTATAGTAATTTCTAGCTACTAAAGGAAACCAGTCAAACATTTGAATTTAAAATGAATTTAATATATAAAAACAACAAGTGCAAAAAGAATAAAATACTAAAGATAATAATAATAATAAATTTAAATGAAAGAATCTACTGAATTTACTTGTATTATGGGTCTTGATTGGAAATTGGAGTGTACTGAGTTAATTGAATAAAATATAGATTGAATTTTATATGGATGAGAGCCTTCTGATTTGACTGGAGTATAACTGTTTAAATCGCTCACCGCATTGAAGATCTTTGTAGTTGGATTGTTGCGAGGAGAGTTCCTGATGTTCCTCGAAGTAATTAATTTATATGTGGATGACGGAATAAATTCCATAAATCATCCCTGTGACAATAGCCTCGTACACAACCATGTCACAGTTTGATGAGACAGAATGTATTATCAAATTCACATACTTAATAGTCAACTGTCTAGTTTAGAACTGCGTTATAGACTCCATCTCGCTACAAGTTCCTCTGCTCCACTCAGCATCATTCCCTCTCCTCCAGCAATTCAATAATATTAATAATCCATTTGGGCGGCCGTCGTATATATAACGTTCCCAGGTAAGACACGTGTCAATCCCCTCTACTGAAGTCGCTAGGCAAGATTAGCCCGCCTTTCACATATCAACAATGACAATACTTCATTGTAGCATTTCTCGGGAGGTCCAGCCCACCTTTTGTATATAGTTGCAAAGGACTCATTCATCGGCCCAGCATTGTTAGTGGCAAGTCTTCATAGAATCCCTTCTTAGTATGATTTGTATACTGGAAGAATACTTGATGTGAATGACATAAGTGTCTATTTATGTCATTTCCAAGAAGCGGTATATAAGCCGGCCTTCTGTGAACAACCCTCTTCTTCTCTTGTTCGTATTTTCTTCAGAAATAATATTCAGTCAATCGTCTAACTTATTTCAAATATAATGTGTATCGCTCCAAGTCCTTTCATTTGCCATAATATTCTACATTACCGCATAATAATAGATATAAATATATTAGTTAACATAATAACTAATAAAAGGTAAAATGTAAACTTAAAAAATATTGATAATAATAATAATAATAATAATAATAATAATAAAATATATAAAATTATTTCATTCTGGTCACAAATTGGGACCATAACATATTCGCCCCAGAGAATTATGGTATATGTCAACAATCATATCACCATACTTCTCTTCAACACTTGTACAAATATGAAATATTATAACCCTACAAAGAAATTACCAACATCGACAATATTATACTCTTCAAAGCAATTACCAACATACAAAAAATATACCCTTCAAGTTTAATATATATATATATTTTTTAAATTTCATCATTTCAGTCTTTCACTGTTCATAATGTCTTTTTCTTTCTTTTTTACATAATTAAAGCGACCTGTAAACAATGTACATCAAAATACCCTTCACTTTTATATTCTTGTTTTGGACATAAGTCATCGTTGCACTTATGTATATTTGGGTGGCATACACCTTTGCTTTATATCTTGAGGACGTAGAATTCAATTTTCAGCCTGGTGTCGAACTGAATAAATTATGGCTAGTTGGTGGGACTGCCAACTGATTAATTCACTTTATCACTTCACAACACTTGGTATGTGATGCGAATCACCAGATCTACTCCAGTCTCTCAGGAATTATATGTATCTAGTAACACAGGCATATTATAGAAAAAATGAGACTTTATTAGCTTATATTACCTAAGGCAACATCGTTCAGTGCAAATGTCGTGCGCTAAATTCCCGACATATGTATATTTATATCCTACTCAAATACACCAGCCTATAGCCGACAAATTATTCTTTATATTTCCTCTGTGCTCTCCAAGACACACAATATCATAGGTTGATGCAAACCCTCTCCATTACCTGCTCGTTCAGACCACAATCATTCACTTATTATCAAGCAACTTTCCTTACTTACCATCAACTTCACTTCTATTACTCATGACACATATTTCCTTAAGGATCTCACATTGTACGTGCCGTATAATCGTTTTCCTGCATTTTCTGATTACTCACCTTCTTAACCGTATTTACTCACCTTTTTAACCGTAGTTACTCACCTTTTTAACCGTAGTTATTCCCCTTATTTGTCACAATTACACTCCATTCAACTCAAGATTACACATCTTAATCACATGTAGATACTCACCTTATTTCTCAAAAATACACTTCTTTCTACTTAAGATTGATTACCTTTTTATCACCCGTAGTTATTCACATTATTTCTCAAAATTATACTTCATTCTATTCAAGATTACACCTCTCTATCACCCGTAGTTATTCACATTATTTCTCAAAATTATACTTCTTTCTATTCAGGATTACACCTCTTTATCGCGGAATCCGTTTTCACTTACTTTATTTCTCAAAATTGCACTTCTTTATACTTCAGATTACCATTCTTTCGCTAAATCCGTATGACCGATAAAATTTACTTTCTCCATTACAAAAAATGACTTTCCTTTAAATCCTTGCATTACCATCCTAGCTACTGAAATATTAACTGTTCACAAAATCTGCATAATTAAATTACGGGCATCAAATATAGCTTTATTTTCCTTTCTGACTTGGGAACAACCCTTAACGAATTAATATATATATGGGCTAATATAGGGTTCTATAATTTTATCTTGCAACATGCTTTCAATCTGCCTTCTCACAGCTTCCTGGAATTTGTAAGGCACGGGGTAGCGATGACCTACAAAAATACTGCGATCATGTACATTTAATGAATGTTCGTAGCAATTAGCTAATCCTATACGGTTCTCAAATATATACTAATTCTCTTACAACACCTTCAACACTCGATCCACACGATCAACAATCGATCCACACGATCACACTCTAACGCACTCTGTAATGCAGCCTCACGCAAGGAATCCTCTAGATAATCCTTCCTTTTGGGGGCGTGGTGGCTCAGCGGTCAAGCTGTATGCCTCTCACCAAGGCGGTCCGGGTTCGATTCCCGGTCAATGCATGTGAGATTTTCGAAGTGAAATGCCATATCCTGTGGTTCGGATTCCACGTAAAAAGGAGCTCCCGTGGCTCATGATCTCAAGATTAACGGTCACGTTAAACTACAAGCTTCCTTCCTTCCTTCCTAGATAATCCTTCGTCATCATACTGCCTAAAAATGTAAAAAAAAACAAGGTTCCCTCTCACGAGATACCCCAACAATCTCACCAATAACCTCACTACAAATATCGACTCCTTTAGTCATTAATACCTCCTCAAGCGTACATATATTCTTAGAACCACCATATAACTCACTTCAATTATTAAATGACATGATCATATCTCCACCCATTCATCTGAATTTAACACTACCCTCCTTATAATATAGCTGTGCAGAATGTTGCGACATCCTGTCCGAACCCATAATTAGTGAATATATCAGATTTGGAATCAAAAAAACATACTTGTGTTCCAATCTTACTTCTTTTAACATTTCTCCAACCACTTGTTTAGAAATTATTTGGAATATCTTTCCCATCGCAGTTAACACAATAGTAGTTCTAATTGGAATTTCCTCAATTTTAATACCATTTTCCTTCCTATTATTATAAAATGCTGCACTGATGCAAGAAACCTGACAGCCACTGTCAAAAAGTGTATCGATACACGCCCCTAACACTTGTAATTTTTCGACTGAGTAAAAATTAATAACGGTAGGTTCTTTAGATACCTCCATAAATTCACTTAATAAATCATTACGGATATTTAGGTCATACGGTTCACTCAAAATAGTAATACCGACTCACATAACTACTCTATCTGGCATTTTTAAGTTCTTATCACCTTCTTCTTCGCTTCTATATTTATTTATAGTTACACTTTCCTCTTTCATCATAACAACAGTTTCTTCCTCCTCCGTATTATATTTATTAATAGTAACACTGTGTTTCGCATCTCCACCTACCACTTCCCCTATTCTACCTTCTATGACACGCCACTGCACCTGATAATCTTTCTCTCTCTCTTTCATCCCATTTTTCCCTTTCCTCTATTACCTTAATCCTTTTCTCTTTCATTTTACTTCTAAAAGTTCTTCCTGCATACCTTCCCCTAATTTCTCCACTATCTCTCCCCACCATTTCCTCTAACATCGTGCTTTGCTTGTGCTTTTTCTTCCTATTCTTGAGATTCCTTATCTCAGTCTTCTGCTTTTCTTGTTCAATAATTATGTCTTTCTGACTATGACTTAACGCACGCTTCTTTATCTCTGTTAATTTCATATTAACTTCCTCTATACAGGCTTTGAATTCTTCCCTGGTCTGCCTAATCACTTCATATATGATTTTCTGCATTTCTATTTCTTGAGCGCTTAGTACTTTATTTGTTTTACATACTTCCGCTCTTTCTTTCAAATTATTCTCTTTTTCTATTAATCCATATCTTAATATCTTCTTTTTCTCCTCCTTCTTACTACGTTCTATAATCTCTTCTACAGGTATCCAGCTTTCATCTATCATCTCCGCTACCTCAGCTGACTGCTGTTCCTCACCTAAGTTACTTTCACCTATGTCTGTCATACTTTCACCTACACTCGTCTCTAAATACTGCACATCTACTTCACAATCCTCTACCGTCTCTACCAACTCTACTATGCTTTCTCCTACTATCTTCGCTAACTGCTCTTCCTCATCTAAGCTACTTTCACCTATGTATGGCATACTTTCACCTACACTCGTCTCTAAATACTGCACATCTACTTCACAATCCTCTACCGTCTCTATCAACTCTACTGTGCTTTCTCCTACTATCTTCGCTAACTGCTCTTCCTCATCTAAGCTACTTTCACCTATGTCTGGCATACTTTCACCTACACTCGTCTCTAAATACTGCACATCTACTTCACAATCCTCTACCGTCTCTACCAACTCTAGTATGCTTTCTCCTACTACCTTCGCTAACTGCTCTTCCTCATCTAAGCTACTTTCACCTATGTCTGGCATACTTTCACCTACACTCGTCTCTAAGTACTGCACATCTACTTCACAATCCTCTACCGTCTCTATCAACTCTACTGTGCTTTCTCCTACTATCTTCGCTATCTGCTCTTCCTCATCTAAGCTACTTTCCCCTACACTCGTCTCTAAATACTGCACATCTACTTCACAATCCTCTACCGTCTCTACCAACTCTACTATGCTTTCTCCTACTATCTTCGCTAACTGCTCTTCCTCATCTAAGCTATTTTCACCCTTTCTCTCCCTCATCCGCTTCTGACGTTCTCTAACTGAGTTCTCCATCCACTCCTGATGTTCCTTATAGCTATCTTCTATCTTCTTGTATATTGCCTTGCTTATCTCCTGATTTTGCTTACTTATCTCCAGAAAAATTCCTATGATCTTATCTAATTTATTTTCCGAAATATCCAGAGGCTTTTGTTTCTCCTTCCCTCCACAAGTCTCAGGATTTATTTCAGTATGTACTGTGCCCGTTCGTCCTGGGGATGCGATGACCCATCTGCTATAACATCACATCCCTGGAGTTCCAGGACAGAGCGGAGTTAAATGAACCTCTAGTCAAATAAGGAATGTGTCGGAAATTCAGTTGAATTCGTGAAAAAGCAGTGGGTTTCACGAGACAAAGTATCTCTAGGGTCGTTACGGGCTTAAGTTAATAAAAATAATTCAAATATAAATGGGCGCCATCAACTGAATTCCTAGCAAAACCACTTCCTTTCCGGATAAGCCTTATTCAAGACAAGGAAAGAAAAAGGAACATCACACCATCATCAGATCACAACTAAGATAAAAACAAATTTATTTTACTTTGATAGTCAGACAGACATTTTAAATATAATTCCTACCTGAGAGTATGGTCGAATGCAAAGTTAAATTGTCATTGTCCAAAAATCGAACCATCTCCTATCTAATGCAAATTTATTTCAATCCACTTATCAAGAAAAATGTATAAAGTTCTCTTGGGTTCTCAGGATCACTGTCGCACTATGTCTTTCGTCACTGACATTTGTGAAACCTGAGACCTAATTCTCTTTAATTTAACATCAATGTGGATTTAATTAAGTTACTAATCTGCCTAAACATACACATATAATAATCACTCATGTTAAATATCACATAAATTATGGTTTGCATGGTATAATTTGAACGTAGAACATGTTAATCAAATGTTCCTAAACATTGACTAATTAATATACATTATTTACATCGTCATTAATCTCTTATCTGTGAATTACAGAAAATTCAAATTCTCATTGGTCATCCTCATCATTATTATCAAAATTAAATATTTCTCACATTAATTCTTACTTCAAAATTCCAAATATTCCTGTCAGAATCGTTAATTCATCACCATTACATCATTTAAATTCTCAATTCGAGTTGCAATTCCTTCGAATTATCTCTCAATTAAATTTATTTAATTGCATATAAATTTATTAATCATCAGCTTCTTTAATTAATCATCACCTTCTAATTCAGTTATTCATCATCATTACCATCGTCTAATAATTTATTTCAATCAGTTTAATTAATTCAATCTTTAATTCATCCACTTATTTAATTCATCGATTTATTTCAAAATTTAATTTATCAACTTATTTAAATTTCAATCATCTGGTTATTTAGTTTATTATTTCATCTAGTCATTCTGATTTTTATTTCATTAGGTCAGATCGTTAATATGCTTAAATCTCAGATTATTATTTCATTAATTATTATTTTCAGAAAATCTTGTATTATAAACTTCATTTATTTGTTTAATTTCCTAACAAATTGTTTAATAAGGTTTATAGAACGTTGTCTTACAGTTTTATTACTTCCAAGTTATATCTCGTATTTAATTATCATGCCAAAAATATTATTGTCTCCACGACATCACGTTGGATCTAACTATCCACAACGACATTATATTTCTTCAATATTCCAAATATCACATTTGAATATAAGAATTACTACAAAAACTCCATAAATATTCAGCACATACAGCATGAATTTCAACAATAACGCTAGACTGGGTACGACGACCTCATGTCCGCTTCAAAATACATTATCAACGTTGCAACTATCAAATGGCAAATTCCACAAAATGCCTATCACAAACTTCTCTTAACCACGTTGCATGATCTACAAAAATATATAAATGGCTTCAAATTATTAACGCACATAATCTCCAATGACTGTAATTACTCTGATCATATCTAGACAACTTCTTAAACAATTGGAAAAACATTACTTCAGTAATTTAATATTTGCTTTCAAATAGCATAAATTCTCTTTCACAAGTTTCATAATTCACATCGTAGAAAAACACCAATGTGCTATAATCTCTCACATCAAAATCTGCAATACTGATCTGCCTTAAAATAATTATGACCATTAATGATTAATCTTACAAGATTAAATTACTTTAAATCCTTCTCAAAGGTATCAAACACAATTATAAAAATCATCAAAGCATCAGCTGTAATAGCTGTTAAACTGAAATTACTCTCAAAAGAGTATAGCAACAAAATATTGGATTGGCAAACAAGAATTACTAAATGCAATCCTGTTGACATTTATCGTTACTTTATTTAACAAAATTTCGACTGATATGTGACTAGTAGTTCCTTGTTTAATTCACTTACATCTCGTGTACATTCGGATGATAAAATGAGTTCCTCAATGGCGAGTAAGATGTGTAACCACCGTGCAATCGTATAAATACGAAGGACCTCGCCCCGTCGACTTGGATGATAGTTCCCTGAACGGTGGGTAAGGTGAGTAGCCACCATACAATCGTATAAATACGAAGGACCCCACCTCGTAGGCTATATGAATGAATGTACTAGAAAGGAATCAACAAGTTTCTAGTTGTCCTATAAAAGCGACGTTCATTCACTAAAGTGAATAACTTCTTAATATCTCCAAACAATCCAATGGAAAAAATTCCCTACTGATGAATAATACACACTCGCTAGTATGCAATGAACTGGCGAAGTAGTTTCTGATAATCAATTGCAGATCACGAGTTCGAAATACTCGCTACTCAAAAAAAACTATTCATGAAAAATATCCTAGCTGGAAAAATGTCTATCAGACCAAACATCTTCTTAATAAAGCCAAACAACGGTGAGAATATCGATTAATGATGCCTGCCATATCATATGGTCACTCCATATTCTAGCAAATTCGAAGTATATAAATTCAAACCATGTCTTAATAATCAAATCACTCCTATTAGAAAAATATACATGTGTGCCCAGTATTCATGAAAATAATCGTATCAGGTAGATAGAACTCTTACAATACCTTTCATTATCAGTTGTAATATAATTTCCAAGATCGTCGATTTTCCCTACCTAAAGATTTCTCGTAAGATCGGCGTGAATATCATTTCATCCATGAAATGACGATTTCCTTCGAAATCCCAAGCGAATCAGCTGTTGGACTCCTCTCGTCAGGAACCGAATCCATCGCTCTGTGGTGCCATCTTGTCTCTATTCACGTTTACTCGATCATGTTGAACCTCGGATTACCCATAGCGGATATCGTCCAACTCCTTCTCGAAAAGTTCATGGTAACAGCGGACCCCCTACTCTTCTTCTAATATACGCCACTGTTCCGATAAATGTTCAGTTTGAGAATTGTAAGTCCTCCCTCAACTTACTGCAAAGTTCTACTTGAGTAAAATAAAATTTTTACTAGATAGTGTTCATGATTACGATACACCCTGTATCTGTCTGTAATATGTAATCCATGAAAATGGCATAAGATAAAATTCTTATATATGCACGCTGTAATGTTCATCAGAGCCTATGCTAAACATTCAGTTTACTTGGAATAGTAAAAAGTCGTTTTGAATGTATTATATAACAGCATGGTTATAAGGTTATATGTGAAAGCCTGTGTTCGAACAACGTCGAAATGAAGCTTGAAACAAAGTCTTCATATGCGATCAGTGTGGTTTTGAAATACCCCGGCTATCTACAATTGTCTTCTCGGCTAGGTCGCCTGTATCAAAGACCCACGCGGCCTGCTCTGCTCGGTGATACGAGAAATGTCGCCTACTCTTGCCGTGACGGTTTACGTGTGTTGCGTGACCTTCAATGCCCGTCTCGCTGTGCTATAGAGCTGCTCTGTACTGCTCGCCTCATTGAGCTCAACTGAACTGCTCAGCGCTGTGTTCCAGCTTATGAGCTCCGTGCGGCACGTGGCTAATTCTCCCCACCACAGTGCTCCTACGTCACGAAGATAGTCTCGAACCCGACTCCTCTCGGCTGTTCTGTTATACAATAACTTATTTCCATAAAATTATTTCCACATATTATGCATGTCATATATACTCTTCTAAGTTGTTTTAACTTATTATAATCCCATATATATTTCAATAAAGCTTCACATCTTTATTAATAATTCTATCTTCTTACAGATTTCAATGCCTCCTTGATTCTTGACCTCCTACGTCATCTTGGCTTTCTTCTTGACGCGATCGATGCGCTATCTTGTCTGCTTGCTTTCCAAAACCTCAACTACAGCTTAATGTCAGCTGGCGTAGCCGATAGCCTAAAATAGGTATCGGGTACATCTCTCCCGTACATCTCCTTTTTTTTTATCAGGATTGAGAAAAAAAATACACTCTCAGGCATTCAATATATTATACATGTACACGATAGCTCTACAATTTCCTTTACTCAGCATGATGGTTCTTTCTGACTCTCTATAATGATGACTTCCAATGATTAACATTAACGTCTTGATTCTGTGTTATTCTGACGTTTATTCCTTCTTTCTTCACTCGTGCTGGCTCGATTGACATCTCTCACTGTCTCTTCGAGTGGTGCACTAGGCTGTCTATCCTCTTGTCTTGACCTTTCATGTCCACGATTATCCCTTCTGTCGTTAGGATCGTTTCTTCGGCCTTCCTGTCGGTCGTTTCCATTAAACTGTTGCCCTTGGCTCCAGTTATTCCTTCCCCGATATCTGTTATTATACCGATTCCTGTCCTGATACCTGGAATTTTGGTTATAATTCCTATACCGGCTATCTCTCGCTTCTTGATCGTATGGCCTTTCATATGGTCCTCTATATCGATCATTTCCTCTTGCATTACGGATGTTTCCTCGATTCCCATCGTTCCGTCGGTTTTCCCAGGAATCCCTTCTGTCCGTTTGAACTGCATTGTCCACGACTACCGCATTTACTTCTTGCGTGTTTCTGTTGTCGTTCCTATTACTTCTCGGTGTAACCTGTGCGCTCGTATAATCCAATCGCCGCAAAATATCATCATAATGTTCCAGCGTATTGGCTCCTGATGCTATCAGAGATCGCTGTACCTCTATCGGTAACTGTCGCGCTATAGCTTGCAAAAGCTCTTCTTCTGGCAATGGAGGAATAAGGAACTGTAATTTAGCCAGCTGTGACGTGAAGTAGTTGGCGTAATGCGTCGGATGTGACGTAGAATAGCGTTTAGAGTACATCTCCGCTCTTACGTTGAGTTGATCCTCGGCACTCCAGAATCTCCTCAAGAAAGCCATGGCAAATTGCTCCATGTTCGCAAAGTTGCTTCTGAACGCTCTAAACCACGTAAGTGCAGATCCATCTAAGGCGCGTTCTACTATCCTTAGCTCTCTTTCTTTGGCTACCCTGTGTTCCGCCATGTAGTCTCGAATATCTCGCAGAAATTCTACTGGTGTAACTCCTGTATTTCCCGAAAACTTTCTCGGTTTGTCATCTAGGTTCCTTATAATTGTGACTGGACCTGAGTATCGTTCACTTGGACCTAACGTACTCCTACTCGAACTTGGATTCTCCTGCGGGGTTGAACTGACCCTTTCGAATGTCACATTCGGTTGCATTTGACGGTCTTCTACCATGCTCGTGTCTTGATTCGTCATACTGCGGTCTATCGCTGTTTGATTCATCAATGTTTCCCCTGATGTTACATTCTGACTGGTAAAACTGTTAACTATGGATTCTAGTTTAGTCATCCTGTCTTCTGCTAATCTCTTGACCTGAGTCTTCAACTCATCCAACGATGTAACGTCCTGCGTCTTGTTACTTTCGTCTAGATCGTTCCTCAACTTGTCAATCTTTCCTTCGCACGTGTTCTTCACTAACGCGACTTGTTCTTTCAACAGATCAACATCTGTTCTAAATAGTGTTGAATCTAATTTCATCGCTTCCTTGCTTTCCGTAAACCTAACTTCTAAGTTTGCCATACCTGCGATTAATTTTTCATCTAACCCGTCACGTTTCTCTTTTGCTTCGGCATCGACCTCATTATATCGTTCCTCAACAATTGCTCCGACTCTATTTTTAAATAAAGTTAAGTTTTCGTTAACCTTTTGCTCTATATCGTCGTCTATCTTTCTAATATCCTTCTGCAATTGATTTTCTAACGACTTTATATTAGAATTGACCTCTCCCAAGACTTCATCTTTAATGGTCCCAATTACTGTCTTCAAATCTTTTATTTCGTTACCTAGACTTGTTTCTAGACCCTTAATCTTAGTCTCGAAAGATACTTCGGTAGACCAATCTTGAATTTTTCCTACATCTGCCACTAAACCATCGATGTCGAATCTCAACTTCGATACATCTGACTTAATGTCTTTCTGTATGGTCATAACGTCTGTTCTTAAAATAAAAATATTTTCTTACCCTCTACTTTCTAACTCGATAATATTTTTCCTTAATATCTGAACATTTTCCTCTCCTTTCATGTTTACTGCAATTATGTCTAATTGTAAAGTTTTCAACATCTCATTGTTCTTCAAAGTTAAACTATTCTCTAATCTGGTTAACTTATTTTCTAATTCAGTATTAGTTTCTTCACTACGAGACTGTAATTTTTCTTCTAACAACTTAAAATTGTCCTTCAAGTTAGCTTCACTATTTGACTGTAACCTTGTTTCTAACAACATCAACTCATCTTTGCTATTTGACTGTAATAGTTTTAAGTTTTCTTCAGTACTAGATTGTAGCCTAGTCTCTAACGATTTTAAATTATCTTCACTACTAGTTTGCAATGCTTGTACATTCTCTTTACATTTAGCTTCTAATCTAGCTTCTGAATTATTAATTTGTTCTTTAACTTCAGTTTCCATCTTAGAAATGGTTTCTGCAATTCCAGACATACCCGTCTGTAACTCTCCTAACACCTTCGCTAAATCCTCCGGCAACATAATTATATTTCAATATAGAATTATATAGAGACGTTAGACAACAACACATCACAATGTCTCAATTCCTGCATTCACTTGGGTATAGGGAAAAATATCTTATAACTAACATGATATTACTAATACGATTAACATGAACACTGGATTCGGCACACAAGTACATTGTCTGACTAAGTATAATAAATTTTGTAACACACTTAAATGAACTTGAGATCAATCTCTCAGTAATCTAAATCTGATGTGATTCCATCGAATTAACAAAATCGAAAAGCCCCACTAGTTGGATAAAGCCAATTCTCCCTCTCTCTCTGTGCCCGTTCGTCCTGGGGATGCGATGACCCATCTGCTATAACATCACATCCCTGGAGTTCCAGGACAGAGCGGAGTTAAATGAACCTCTAGTCAAATAAGGAATGTGTCGGAAATTCAGTTGAATTCGTGAAAAAGCAGTGGGTTTCACGAGACAAAGTATCTCTAGGGTCGTTACGGGCTTAAGTTAATAAAAATAATTCAAATATAAATGGGCGCCATCAACTGAATTCCTAGCAAAACCACTTCCTTTCCGGATAAGCCTTATTCAAGACAAGGAAAGAAAAAGGAACATCACACCATCATCAGATCACAACTAAGATAAAAACAAATTTATTTTACTTTGATAGTCAGACAGACATTTTAAATATAATTCCTACCTGAGAGTATGGTCGAATGCAAAGTTAAATTGTCATTGTCCAAAAATCGAACCATCTCCTTTCTAATGCAAATTTATTTCAATCCACTTATCAAGAAAAATGTATAAAGTTCTCTTGGGTTCTCAGGATCACTGTCGCACTATGTCTTTCGTCACTGACATTTGTGAAACCTGAGACCTAATTCTCTTTAATTTAACATCAATGTGGATTTAATTAAGTTACTAATCTGCCTAAACATACACATATAATAATCACTCATGTTAAATATCACATAAATTATGGTTTGCATGGTATAATTTGAACGTAGAACATGTTAATCAAATGTTCCTAAACATTGACTAATTAATATACATTATTTACATCGTCATTAATCTCTTATCTGTGAATTACAGAAAATTCAAATTCTCATTGGTCATCCTCATCATTATTATCAAAATTAAATATTTCTCACATTAATTCTTACTTCAAAATTCCAAATATTCCTGTCAGAATCGTTAATTCATCACCATTACATCATTTAAATTCTCAATTCGAGTTGCAATTCCTTCGAATTATCTCTCAATTAAATTTATTTAATTGCATATAAATTTATTAATCATCAGCTTCTTTAATTAATCATCACCTTCTAATTCAGTTATTCATCATCATTACCATCGTCTAATAATTTATTTCAATCAGTTTAATTAATTCAATCTTTAATTCATCCACTTATTTAATTCATCGATTTATTTCAAAATTTAATTTATCAACTTATTTAAATTTCAATCATCTGGTTATTTAGTTTATTATTTCATCTAGTCATTCTGATTTTTATTTCATTAGGTCAGATCGTTAATATGCTTAAATCTCAGATTATTATTTCATTAATTATTATTTTCAGAAAATCTTGTATTATAAACTTCATTTATTTGTTTAATTTCCTAACAAATTGTTTAATAAGGTTTATAGAACGTTGTCTTACAGTTTTATTACTTCCAAGTTATATCTCGTATTTAATTATCATGCCAAAAATATTATTGTCTCCACGACATCACGTTGGATCTAACTATCCACAACGACATTATATTTCTTCAATATTCCAAATATCACATTTGAATATAAGAATTACTACAAAAACTCCATAAATATTCAGCACATACAGCATGAATTTCAACAATAACGCTAGACTGGGTACGACGACCTCATGTCCGCTTCAAAATACATTATCAACGTTGCAACTATCAAATGGCAAATTCCACAAAATGCCTATCACAAACTTCTCTTAACCACGTTGCATGATCTACAAAAATATATAAATGGCTTCAAATTATTAACGCACATAATCTCCAATGACTGTAATTACTCTGATCATATCTAGACAACTTCTTAAACAATTGGAAAAACATTACTTCAGTAATTTAATATTTGCTTTCAAATAGCATAAATTCTCTTTCACAAGTTTCATAATTCACATCGTAGAAAAACACCAATGTGCTATAATCTCTCACATCAAAATCTGCAATACTGATCTGCCTTAAAATAATTATGACCATTAATGATTAATCTTACAAGATTAAATTACTTTAAATCCTTCTCAAAGGTATCAAACACAATTATAAAAATCATCAAAGCATCAGCTGTAATAGCTGTTAAACTGAAATTACTCTCAAAAGAGTATAGCAACAAAATATTGGATTGGCAAACAAGAATTACTAAATGCAATCCTGTTGACATTTATCGTTACTTTATTTAACAAAATTTCGACTGATATGTGACTAGTAGTTCCTTGTTTAATTCACTTACATCTCGTGTACATTCGGATGATAAAATGAGTTCCTCAATGGCGAGTAAGATGTGTAACCACCGTGCAATCGTATAAATACGAAGGACCTCGCCCCGTCGACTTGGATGATAGTTCCCTGAACGGTGGGTAAGGTGAGTAGCCACCATACAATCGTATAAATACGAAGGACCCCACCTCGTAGGCTATATGAATGAATGTACTAGAAAGGAATCAACAAGTTTCTAGTTGTCCTATAAAAGCGACGTTCATTCACTAAAGTGAATAACTTCTTAATATCTCCAAACAATCCAATGGAAAAAATTCCCTACTGATGAATAATACACACTCGCTAGTATGCAATGAACTGACGAAGTAGTTTCTGATAATCAATTGCAGATCACGAGTTCGAAATACTCGCTACTCAAAAAAAACTATTCATGAAAAATATCCTAGCTGGAAAAATGTCTATCAGACCAAACATCTTCTTAATAAAGCCAAACAACGGTGAGAATATCGATTAATGATGCCTGCCATATCATATGGTCACTCCATATTCTAGCAAATTCGAAGTATATAAATTCAAACCATGTCTTAATAATCAAATCACTCCTATTAGAAAAATATACATGTGTGCCCAGTATTCATGAAAATAATCGTATCAGGTAGATAGAACTCTTACAATACCTTTCATTATCAGTTGTAATATAATTTCCAAGATCGTCGATTTTCCCTACCTAAAGATTTCTCGTAAGATCGGCGTGAATATCATTTCATCCATGAAATGACGATTTCCTTCGAAATCCCAAGCGAATCAGCTGTTGGACTCCTCTCGTCAGGAACCGAATCCATCGCTCTGTGGTGCCATCTTGTCTCTATTCACGTTTACTCGATCATGTTGAACCTCGGATTACCCATAGCGGATATCGTCCAACTCCTTCTCGAAAAGTTCATGGTAACAGCGGACCCCCTACTCTTCTTCTAATATACGCCACTGTTCCGATAAATGTTCAGTTTGAGAATTGTAAGTCCTCCCTCAACTTACTGCAAAGTTCTACTTGAGTAAAATAAAATTTTTACTAGATAGTGTTCATG
Source organism: Meconema thalassinum (assembly GCA_946902985.2). Taxonomy (NCBI): domain Eukaryota; kingdom Metazoa; phylum Arthropoda; class Insecta; order Orthoptera; family Tettigoniidae; genus Meconema; species Meconema thalassinum. Next base: position 93,362,320 of record OX336389.2, read on the forward strand.
ATTACGATACACCCTGTATCTGTCTGTAATATGTAATCCATGAAAATGGCATAAGATAAAATTCTTATATATGCACGCTGTAATGTTCATCAGAGCCTATGCTAAACATTCAGTTTACTTGGAATAGTAAAAAGTCGTTTTGAATGTATTATATAACAGCATGGTTATAAGGTTATATGTGAAAGCCTGTGTTCGAACAACGTCGAAATGAAGCTTGAAACAAAGTCTTCATATGCGATCAGTGTGGTTTTGAAATACCCCGGCTATCTACAATTGTCTTCTCGGCTAGGTCGCCTGTATCAAAGACCCACGCGGCCTGCTCTGCTCGGTGATACGAGAAATGTCGCCTACTCTTGCCGTGACGGTTTACGTGTGTTGCGTGACCTTCAATGCCCGTCTCGCTGTGCTATAGAGCTGCTCTGTACTGCTCGCCTCATTGAGCTCAACTGAACTGCTCAGCGCTGTGTTCCAGCTTATGAGCTCCGTGCGGCACGTGGCTAATTCTCCCCACCACAGTGCTCCTACGTCACGAAGATAGTCTCGAACCCGACTCCTCTCGGCTGTTCTGTTATACAATAACTTATTTCCATAAAATTATTTCCACATATTATGCATGTCATATATACTCTTCTAAGTTGTTTTAACTTATTATAATCCCATATATATTTCAATAAAGCTTCACATCTTTATTAATAATTCTATCTTCTTACAGATTTCAATGCCTCCTTGATTCTTGACCTCCTACGTCATCTTGGCTTTCTTCTTGACGCGATCGATGCGCTATCTTGTCTGCTTGCTTTCCAAAACCTCAACTACAGCTTAATGTCAGCTGGCGTAGCCGATAGCCTAAAATAGGTATCGGGTACAGTACCTCTATATTCGTCTCAGGGTTAACCTCGGGATTATTCTCAGGATTACTCTCAAGATTTACCTCCGACATCTTGGTATAATCCTCTACACTCTCAGCCTCAGTACCACTATCAACTTTCGTATAATTAGCTTTCTCGCCTTTACCCCTACTCCTCAATTTCCTTTGTTCCTCATCCGCCATCTCGAAGTACACCATATAAAGTTTACCGTTCCAAAATTCACCTCACTTTCCCCCAAAATCAATCACTAATAATACACTAATTCACTTCACTTTCCCCCAAAATCACTGACAATTTGCACTGAATTAACACTCACTCCTTCCGTAAATATCGTTAGGTTTTCGTGCCGCACAGTTGGGGGCCATTTGTAATAATTTTTGGGGAACTGTAATCTTGCCCCAGTGTTAATAAGAATAAAGTTAATAAAAAAAAGGTTATTATTTAAATAGTCGCCCACTTTTGGGTGATCAAAATGAAACATTTAATTGTGTATTAATCTAATAGTGTATCTGTATTGTTGTCAGCTTCACTAAAAAAGTACATAATGTGTAATATATGTGTTGCCAGGGCGCCAGACCATTTGTATATAATGATCAAAATAATATATTAATCCTCAGTTAATCATAGGTAGAGCATCGAAATTCCTATCTCCAGCCGTAGTGAAACTTACGTAATCTAACCTTACGATAATTAGTTCAGGAGTATGGTGTTGCCTTATAGTAATTTCTAGCTACTAAAGGAAACCAGTCAAACATTTGAATTTAAAATGAATTTAATATATAAAAACAACAAGTGCAAAAAGAATAAAATACTAAAGATAATTGATACGTGCAAGGGCACGTCTCTACGCTTGCAAACAAGTATTTGCTCATTTGAAATGACCGCTTGCTCGCTCAGTACCGTCTGTCTCCACAAGATGGTAGCTGCAGTCGGACTTTGCAAAGATCCAAGTAGTTCCTGCTTATTCACCAATAGAGTGCGTTGGTGTTTCCTTTAAAACTCTACCAATTCGTGACATAAGTGAAAGACCATTATGATTCTTCGTCTTCAAACAAATGATAGTGCATTCATGATACCGCCAAAATTATGAACTTATTAATGACATTGTTGTGTTGATGTGTCACTTCGTGATTGGACAATAAAAATTTACATGAAGACAGTTCGATAAATGACGAGCGATTCTCCGCCATTTTGTGTGGAGTCCTTTAGTTCTCGTGAAGTAAACATCAAGCTAGTTGGTCATAAAAGGTGTCTCAGCTAATGGGGGCTTTAAGCCCTCATTCTCTACAAAATATATATACATGCTAGAAAATGGAATTGCCTGTTCTCTTCGGGCTATGAATTTTCATCTTTTCGCCGTGAAGTGGACGTGTGGAATGTGACCTGTGCTTGTGACCCAACAACACATGGGCGTGGTTTGCCATTTTTTGTGAGGCGCATGTAAATACATAAAATTATGGGTTAATTATTTTATTGTTATTGTGTCTCCACGGAGAAGGATGTAAGGTATGTTTTTTTTAATTTAATTTTATTTAATTATTTTATTTTGAGATCTCCAAGTCGGCCGTGTACGAATGTTGATCTTCTGTTGTGTGTTCGCTTGTAGGCCTAATATTTCCTTTACGTTTTAATAACGTTTACTTATATATATTAAGTTTCTTATTTATTTTTGTTTACCTTCTGGAGACACATTTATTAAGTTATTTCACGTTTAAATTATTATTTATTTTCCTTTGTCAATCTTGGGATTGACATTGTAATTTATTCATGATCCGGTGCATTCCTCGATTATAATAGCATTTAGACCTAATTATTCTCCGCCTTCATTTCCTTCTACTAATGGTTAAATGTAATCTTATTTATTGTTTGCCGTAATTTCGTTCTGGCATGTTTTGCTGTGGCCATGCCTTTGTTTACCGTGATGCATTGTGGTCTCGTTGTCAGTCTATTTGGCGCGGGTCTCGAAAGCAGATGTGTTGTGAATTAAATTATCTTCTTTAATGTAATCTTGTTAATGTTAATTTCGTGATTTTTGGTAATGTCCTTGTGTTTTCCGCCGTCGTGCATATCATTTATTTATTTGTTTTCTATCCAATTTTTATTTTATTTTAAAGTTTAATTTAATTTCTATCCTTAATTTTTTTTTGGCATGGCCTCAACATCTGCATGTCGGATCGTGATTGCATTACCTTGCAATTCATCAAGCCCGTTCTGAGTATGTTATGCATGTAATATTTATTTTAACCTTTGGGCTGTTTAAATTTTTTTTTAATTTTAAATTAACCTTTTCCTTTTCTTGACTTTTGCAAGCAAGCATGTTAGGCGCTATCTGGCCTTCTTGTAATTTGTGTGGATTGATGCATGTTCTCTTTCCTGGTGGAAGTTTTAATATTAAACCTATTGTTATTTTTTAAATTCCACTGTTGTGGCATTATTTCACCGACGGCAGTCCCGTTGGTTTTTGGAGGGTGTTTGTACGATAGCCTGTGTGTGTTGTCCCCTTATCCATCTTCCTTCCTATCCTTTGGAGCTCTTCTGTCGGGACATGTCATCTGGAGGTGATGTTGTTGCGGAGGTGACTCGGACCCCTGAATACAGGTAAGTTGGCCCATCCACGTTTCCCGTACTCGTCCCATTCTGGTAAGCAAAGCGTTGGTTTTCGAGAAACCGACGTGCTGCTGGCCAGTGTCGTCAAATGCTGTTAATGTAGGGGGTAGCATTTTGGTAGAAGTGCGTTGGTTATCGAATTACTGACGTGCTGCTGACCAAGCGATGGTGTCTCTACACGTAGCATTCTGGTAGCAGAGCGTGGTTATGTTCACTTCCGTCACTATCCCCTCCCCAGTACCCACAGGCTGTTTTATGGACCCCTCTAATACTGATGGGTCAGTTGTTGGTGGGATTTTGTCAGGAAAATGTACTTAATGTTATGTTTTGCTAATCCTTGTCGTTATTGTGTTTCATGTTGCCTCTGGATATCCATGTGGTATGCTGGATGTAAGGTGTCCTGTTTTTAAACGAGGCGTTTACCCCTGTATGTTACCCTGTTTGTGTGCAACATCCCCAATGAAATTGCAGCTCGGTGAGTGTCTGACATGTGTTCTTGGCATGGGAAATGGGATTGTTGATATTCGGATAGCTATCTGCTGCGTGTGTAGGAATCCTGGAGCCCCGTCGGAAGCTGGTAGCCTGATTGTTTGTGCCTGTTTTTTGTAAATTAGCTCCCTGTTCTCGAGCCAAGCAGGTGATGACTTCTGCAGTCCTGGGCTACGTTGTGCATGATGTTTGTCGAAATTTCAGGTATCGAGGCTGTGTCGGTGCTTAAGAAGACTGTTGTGTTCCTGTATGTTTCTTTGCATGATAGTCTGTGGTGATATGCTGTCCTCGTAAATTATTTTTTATGGAACTGTCACGCCTATTGGTGTTATGGCAAATTGTAGTCCGATTAAAAGGGCTAACCTATGGAAATCTGCCCGCCCTATGTCCCTATTGTGGTGCCAGAAGGCACATTTAACATGCATGTCACTATTTTTGGCTAGGAATTCTTCCCTAATTCATTCAAGGCAAGTTTTTGTTTTGAAGTGTTTTTATCGCAGTGGGCGATCTGTAATTTTTGTTCTTAAACTTACATTATACTGCAATCATTCTGGGATAAGTGTGTATCGTGTGCAAATCGTGTCAGTATGTATGTGTTAACGTTAGATTTTGATTTAGATTTGTAGGGTGGGGTAATTTAGGGTTTGTTTTGTTTGCAAAAGTAAGGTTAGGATCGTATTTTTATTAGTTGCTTTCATTGTAATTTTGAACTGAACATAATATGTAGGTGTGTTTTACGTGGAGATATCTACTGTCTGGGGTTAGCTAGGATTAGAAGTATGGGATTCTTTCTTGGTTTGATTCCTGGGCAGGTTGTAAATAGGACTTGCACGATCCGAAGAGTGTCAGGTATGGGACTGGCCTGTTCGATGATATGCAAGTATGTGTCATGTAATGTAATGTAATTGTAAGGGTATTGTGTTTTTTAATTGTATTTGTTTGTGTTATGATATCTCTACGACTACATAACTTGCATATTTGAGTATTAATGGGAATTATTTTTGTGGGTGGTAAAAATTATGTATCGCTATTATTGGAGTATGTTGTGCGATGAGTATGTTGTTGTGAATATGAGATCTCAGTTCGTGAACAGCCATAATGTAATGTGCTTTCCTGCTTAATTAATATATATAGGGTCTTCTAAAGTTACCGGGGTTAAATTTCTGTTGGACATTATGGTCATCAGGTTCTGTAAGTCAGCGTGTTTTACTTTTAAGGCCAGTAATCTGTTGTTGCTGGAAATCAGGGTCATCAGTTGCCTCATGCTAACCGTAAAGTACTTTGGCCTTCTGTTTTAGTTCATGCTATGGCAATCTCGGTCATCAGCCACTGTAGTTTGAGTAAACCTTTCTGCTTTTGATTAATAATCCTAAATTTTTCGGCTTTATCGTTTGGAATGGTGCGTAAGTGTTCTCTGTTAGCCTCGTCTTTCGACAAGAGCGGCTTGTTTCTCATCTAACCGTATTTTCGGGCCATGTTAGGCATCCTTTGGTTGTACGTGTTCGTGTCTTTAACCTGAACGAGGAAACCTCATTGTACCTCGTGTACTGTTGAACTTAGTTCTTTTTATGTTGGACTTTTCTCACCCAGGCGGATTGCGACTGTATTCTCATCTGGTGTCGAACCTCAATTTCGTTCCTTGTGTGAGTGTATTGGTGTTTGATTTTCTGCGCTGCCTTTTCCTCTTCGTTTTTGTCGTTTCGGTAACTGCGTTTGAATTCCTCAGTGTCCCCATGCCAAGTAATGCGTGCGGTCACGAACCAGCTATGTAGAGGCACACATGTCAGATTAATTATTTTTCCTTTTCGAAATCCTAAGGCCAACAAAATTTCTAGAGTGCATCTATCACACATTAAACGAGGTGGAGACGTTTCTAATGAGGAAATGCTACCGTAAATTTTGTAAAACAAATTTTGTAAACTGAATTTGTATAATGTAGAGTATCCCTAGCCTTCATTTAAGCCTTCAAGCCTCTGTTCCTTGTGGAATTTTGAATTTAATTGGATTTGAAAACTCTGGTGGGATACAAACTGTATTGTTGGGAAGTTCCCATTGTAATGGTAAATTGTAAAAGTGTACCTAATTTTGATGTTTCATAGGAGACGCTAACATGTAAGTTGGGCTCGGTGGGAGACCTAACTCATGGTAACCTTGTATTCCTGTTCCCTTTGGGAATTGTAGTGGTCATTCCTCTACCGTAGTCCCTTCGAAATGTATAGTTGTCTAACTCATGTAATCTTGTAATGTACTTCGAATCTGTAAAAAGTGTAAACTTGTTAATGAAACCTTGTAAGCACGGATCTAGGGCCTAGTCAAAAATTTTCTTCATTTAAATTCAACCTGTTTCTCTTTGTAAAATGTAGTAAGATATTGTAAATTCTGTAATACCTTTTTGAAACTAGATTAACTTCTATTTTTGTAAATGGCTGCCCACGCGTCGAATCATATCTGGCACATTGCTTCCACCTACTTCGTCTAAAGCGAACTAAATTGGACTTATTGAAAATGTATCTAACGTGTCTCGAACTCTGAAAGCACTGCTGGTGCTGGTGTACTACGTTTCTGAAGGTTTTTGGACACAGTGAAGCGGTTAACTAAGTGGTTTGCGAGGTGATCAATTATCCCTTCACTGATAATCTGACCCTGCATTCTTCCTAACCAAACCGATGCGGTTTCATCCATCAATTGGAGTTAACTGGTGAACATTATCTTCGGAAAGCATCTCTGGTGAATCGACAAGTTAAGGAGTACTGTCTATGCCTTGGCATATTCGTGAACGGTGTTCACGCTTAAGGGAGGGAGACTGATACGTGCAAGGGCACGTCTCTACGCTTGCAAACAAGTATTTGCTCATTTGAAATGACCGCTTGCTCGCTCAGTACCGTCTGTCTCCACAAGATGGTAGCTGCAGTCGGACTTTGCAAAGATCCAAGTAGTTCCTGCTTATTCACCAATAGAGTGCGTTGGTGTTTCCTTTAAAACTCTACCAATTCGTGACATAAGTGAAAGACCATTATGATTCTTCGTCTTCAAACAAATGATAGTGCATTCATGATACCGCCAAAATTATGAACTTATTAATGACATTGTTGTGTTGATGTGTCACTTCGTGATTGGACAATAAAAATTTACATGAAGACAGTTCGATAAATGACGAGCGATTCTCCGCCATTTTGTGTGGAGTCCTTTAGTTCTCGTGAAGTAAACATCAAGCTAGTTGGTCATAAAAGGTGTCTCAGCTAATGGGGGCTTTAAGCCCTCATTCTCTACAAAATATATATACATGCTAGAAAATGGAATTGCCTGTTCTCTTCGGGCTATGAATTTTCATCTTTTCGCCGTGAAGTGGACGTGTGGAATGTGACCTGTGCTTGTGACCCAACAACACATGGGCGTGGTTTGCCATTTTTTGTGAGGCGCATGTAAATACATAAAATTATGGGTTAATTATTTTATTGTTATTGTGTCTCCACGGAGAAGGATGTAAGGTATGTTTTTTTTTAATTTAATTTTATTTAATTATTTTATTTTGAGATCTCCAAGTCGGCCGTGTACGAATGTTGATCTTCTGTTGTGTGTTCGCTTGTAGGCCTAATATTTCCTTTACGTTTTAATAACGTTTACTTATATATATTAAGTTTCTTATTTATTTTTGTTTACCTTCTGGAGACACATTTATTAAGTTATTTCACGTTTAAATTATTATTTATTTTCCTTTGTCAATCTTGGGATTGACATTGTAATTTATTCATGATCCGGTGCATTCCTCGATTATAATAGCATTTAGACCTAATTATTCTCCGCCTTCATTTCCTTCTACTAATGGTTAAATGTAATCTTATTTATTGTTTGCCGTAATTTCGTTCTGGCATGTTTTGCTGTGGCCATGCCTTTGTTTACCGTGATGCATTGTGGTCTCGTTGTCAGTCTATTTGGCGCGGGTCTCGAAAGCAGATGTGTTGTGAATTAAATTATCTTCTTTAATGTAATCTTGTTAATGTTAATTTCGTGATTTTTGGTAATGTCCTTGTGTTTTCCGCCGTCGTGCATATCATTTATTTATTTGTTTTCTATCCAATTTTTATTTTATTTTAAAGTTTAATTTAATTTCTATCCTTAATTTTTTTTGGCATGGCCTCAACATCTGCATGTCGGATCGTGATTGCATTACCTTGCAATTCATCAAGCCCGTTCTGAGTATGTTATGCATGTAATATTTATTTTAACCTTTGGACTGTTTAAATTTGTTTTTAATTTTAAATTAACCTTTTCCTTTTCTTGACTTTTGCAAGCAAGCATGTTAGGCGCTATCTGGCCTTCTTGTAATTTGTGTGGATTGATGCATGTTCTCTTTCCTGGTGGAAGTTTTAATATTAAACCTATTGTTATTTTTTAAATTCCACTGTTGTGGCATTATTTCACCGACGGCAGTCCCGTTGGTTTTTGGAGGGTGTTTGTACGATAGCCTGTGTGTGTTGTCCCCTTATCCATCTTCCTTCCTATCCTTTGGAGCTCTTCTGTCGGGACATGTCATCTGGAGGTGATGTTGTTGCGGAGGTGACTCGGACCCCTGAATACAGGTAAGTTGGCCCATCCACGTTTCCCGTACTCGTCCCATTCTGGTAAGCAAAGCGTTGGTTTTCGAGAAACCGACGTGCTGCTGGCCAGTGTCGTCAAATGCTGTTAATGTAGGGGGTAGCATTTTGGTAGAAGTGCGTTGGTTATCGAATTACTGACGTGCTGCTGACCAAGCGATGGTGTCTCTACACGTAGCAATAATAATAATAATAAATTTAAATGAAAGAATCTACTGAATTTACTTGTATTATGGGTCTTGATTGGAAATTGGAGTATACTGAGTTAATTGAATAAAATATAGATTGAATTTTATATGGATGAGAGCCTTCTGATTTGACTGGAGTATAACTGTTTAAATCGCTCACCGCATTGAAGATCTTTGTAGTTGGATTGTTGCGTAGAGAGTTCCTGATGTTCCTCGAAGTAATTAATTTATATGTGGATGACGGAATAAATTCCATAAATCATCCCTGTGACAATAGCCTCGTACACAACCATGTCACAGTTTGATGAGACAGAATGTATTATCAAATTCACATACTTAATAGTCAACTGTCTAGTTTAGAACTGCGTTATAGACTCCATCTCGCTACAAGTTCCTCTGCTCCACTCAGCATCATTCCCTCTCCTCCAGCAATTCAATAATATTAATAATCCATTTGGGCGGCCGTCGTATATATAACGTTCCCAGGTAAGGCACGTGTCAATCCCCTCTACTGAAGTCGCTAGGCAAGATTAGCCCGCCTTTCACATATCAACAATGACAATACTTCATTGTAGCATTTCTCGGGAGGTCCAGCCCACCTTTTGTATATAGTTGCAAAGGACTCATTCATCGGCCCAGCATTGTTAGTGGCAAGTCTTCATAGAATCCCTTCTTAGTATGATTTGTATACTGGAAGAATACTTGATGTGAATGACATAAGTGTCTATTTATGTCATTTCCAAGAAGCGGTATATAAGCCGGCCTTCTGTGAACAACCCTCTTCTTCTCTTGTTCGTATTTTCTTCAGAAATAATATTCAGTCAATCGTCTAACTTATTTCAAATATAATGTGTATCGCCCCAAGTCCTTTCATTTGCCATAATATTCTACATTACCGCATAATAATAGATATAAATATATTAGTTAACATAATAACTAATAAAAGGTAAAATGTAAACTTAAAAAATATTAATAATAATAATAATAATAATAATAATAATAAAATATATAAAATTATTTCATTCTGGTCACAAATTGGGACCATCACAGTCCCAATTCCCCAACAAACAAACAGCTGCTGTCCAAGAGTGGGATAATCTGCCCCAAACCAGGTTGGATTAATTGGTGCTCAGTATGCCTAGTCGTCTGCAAGCATGCCTTAGAGCTCGTGGTGGTCATACACGGTATTGATATGCCACAACATGAATAGGACGTTTGTGTGCTCAGTCCCACATTATCACTTTTGTTATTCGTTGTGTGTCTCTGTCTCTTTTGCCGAGCAGATTGTGTGTTGTTTTTCTTTGTATGTATCCTACATTGTGTACTTTGATTACATACACATAGCAAAATAAACAAGTCACTAACTCGCAATATGCAAAACATTTTTTGATGTGTGTAGGAACTATGTAAGACCATTTCAAGGGTGGAGACCTGTGAGTATCAACATACAAAATTTCAGGTTGATTGTCATAGATTCGTAGATATTGAGAACCGTCTAATATTTCGGATGGTCGCCATGTTGGATTTTATATATGTAGGTCTTAGAGTTATGTGCTATTACATGAAGATTATTGTGTAGGTGTAGTATTCAAACTTCAATCTCATGATTAGTACATAAGAAGTAAAAACGAGATGTTTAGATTTCGCACAGCTGCCATTTTCTAGTTATAAAAACAATGGAAATTAATTATATGCCAGTGGATTAACATTTGTATATCATAAGCATTTACCGTACCTAGTTTCACTGCACTTGGATGGTTAAATCGTGAGAAACGTCCATTTAAATATTTATACTTCGCTTCGCCGCCATGTAGGATTAGTGCTCACCAGGTTATTGAAAGTCCTATAGGTGAACTTATGTTCATAGCCTTCATGAACATAACGAATTACAGTTTGATTGCTGTAAAAGATTGGTAGATATTGAGAACCGTCTAAATGTTTCGTATGGTCGCCATGTTGCATTGTTATATGTATAGGCCATAGAGTTATGTACCATTAAAGGAAAATTATTGCGTACGTTCATTATTCAAACTTTCACTTCCATCGCATGATACGACACAAGAAATGAAAACTTAGTTTTAAAATTTCACACAGCCGCCATCTTGAGGTTATGTAAACAATTGAACTAAATTATATGCCAGTGCATTACAATATGTATAAACATATAATGTATCATATTTCACTCCGCTCAGATGGTTAAATCGCGAGAAAAGTCTATTAAAATGTTTCAACTTCGCTTGGCCGCCATGTTCGTTTTGTACTCTACAGGTTTTTGAAACCTACAAATATAAACTTGTAGTAGTGCCCTGTATCACCGTACAAAATTTCAGGGGGATATCAGAAATAGTTTTGGAGATATAGAATGCCGGTAAAATATTTCGCACAGCCGCCATCTTGAGGTTTCGTAAACAATTGAACTAAATTAAATGTCAGTGCATTACAATGTGTATAAACTTTTGCTGTACCAAGTTTCATTGCGTTTGGATGGTTAAATCGCGAGAAAAGTCTATTTAAAAGTCTCAACTTCCCCTGGCCGCCATGTTCGTTTCGTAGCTACCAGGTTTTTGTAAGTCTCATGGGTGAACTTGCAGTAGTGCCCTTTATCACCGTACAAAATTTCAGGGTGATATCGGTAATAGTTTCGTCGATATTGAATGCTGGTGAAATATTTTGCACAGCCGCCATGTTGGATTGGTGAGAAGTAATAAAATTTTAAGGCCACGGTCGAGGTCGGCCAAAATGGTGCTATGACCTTACCGAGTTTCATTGAAATCGCCCCAGCCCCAGCCGTCAGACACACACAAACACGGACAAAAGGTGATCTCATGAGCCTATTTATTTTATAAAATGAAAATAGGCTAAAAATTCCAACATGGAGACCATCCGAAATACTTCGACGGTTCTCAATATCTACTAATCAATGACAGCAATCGAACCGAAATTTTGTATGTTGATAAAGGTTATGAACATAAGGTCAGCTATGGGACTTTCAATAACCTGGTGAGCACAAATTCAACATGGCGGTGACGCACGGTAAATCTTTATTTATTTATTTATTTATTTATTTATTTATTTATTTAGTCAATTTTACCCTCCAAGTTGGTTTTTCCCACGGACTCAGCAAGGGATCCCACCACTACCGCCTCTACGGGCGGTGTCCTGCAGCTTGCACATCTGGTCGGGGGGGGGGGGATACAACTGGGGAGATGGGATCAGAACCTCGCCCAGGCGGCCTCACCTGGAAAGCGAACAGGGGCCTCATGAGGGATGGGAAGGGAGGGGAAGTTTGGGAGGGATAGGCAGGGAAGAGGGAAGGGGGTGGCCGTGGCCTAAGAGGGGAAGATGAGCCCGTATCCACGTGGTCTTACCTGTTGAAATCCGATGGAAGAACTGGATCGTAGAATCTGGAAGTACCCGGCTGAAATAACCCCCAAAATTCTACCAACTAGGATCAACCAGGGATAAGGATACCTCAATATAAAAGAATGCGATAAGAAGATGTCAGTGGTTTAAGAAACAAAATAAAAATTAGCTCAAAATGAACTCAAAAGACTCTTAAAATTTTAAATTAATCTCGGGCGTTAGGCTAAGCATTCCATAAAACAATCCACTGGTCCTCCTAGCTCATCCTGGTTCTAATATAAATCACCAGTTTATTAACTGAAAAACTGAAGTGTTGTGGAATTCTATCCACTAAGCTAAAATAAATGTTCTTCCAACGAAGCACATGTTAATGGAATATGCAGATTGCCTCAAATCTGGCTGAATTATGCTGTACGCAATTGCAGCATTAAATGTCGTTCAAATGGTGAACGTTTTTAGTATCAACAATAATTTTACAAGTCATTACACGTAAAAATAACCCTGATAAATTTATATACATAATTACAAAATTTACAATTTAATTCGTGGATTGAATTACGCCGCTGTTATCCATAATTCCAATTGACAAGTATTTTAACTATTTCTTATGGACTTAATCGGTCATATTCAACAATCAATGAAGATAATTGAACATATTATCAAATTAGGTAATGTTTCAATCAACTTAAATTTCTCAGATAAATGCTTTCAATATAATCAACAAATCTTTCACTTATTATCTCAACACTTTGTAAATTATTTCAAGTCTTTCAGAATGTAGCTATTCACCGAAACATGAATGTCATTGTTAGCAATTCATTTTAGATATATCGTTACAATGCCAGAATGATATTTTTAAATTTGGGTTCTTTAAACTACTAGCTTTCTAGTAAATATATTCGTGACTGTAATTCACGTTCCATAACACCTCATTAATATAATCAGCAATAGCTCAATAGCTTAATTAATACTGACAATTCGTAATAAATACTGTAATACTGTTACCAGACACATACCAGCTGTTCCGGAAGGACCGAACACGGACTTCAGGGGGCGGGGTTCTCATTGCTGTGAAACCTGAGTACAATGCAACTCGCGTCCATCAGCTGGAAACTGACGCTGAGGCCGTGTGGGTTGAGGTTCAATGCAGTAATGGTAAATATCTGATCGGATCAGTCTATCGCTCTCCGAAATCGTCCCAGCTGATGAATGATGAGCTGATTCTCTCCCTCAAACGGGTGCAAAACCTTCAACAAAATTATGACGCTGTCTACATTATTGGTGATTTCAACCTACAAATCACATGGAATAGAAATGCCGCTCCTATCCCAAATAATCCTATATCCAACAACTTCCTTACAGCATTCTATGATCTATTCCTCCATCAACTCATATTTGAAGCTACCCGTATCACTGAGACCTCCCGTTCAACCCTCGATCTCTTCCTAACAAACTCTCCATCCTCAATTCAGTCTCTACAAGTCATCCCTGGATTTTGTGATCACCAAGCCCTCCTAGCTATATTTACCCACAAAAAGAACAGTCCAAAATTGCAAACCAGAACAGTTTACAATTACTCCCGTACCAACTGGAAACTCCTTTCTGACATCTTACTTGACAGATTACCGGTCATTACACCTTCAGTCACCAACAGTGTAGATATAGATGGTACCTGGCATACTTGGAAGGAAATCTTTTTTCAGTGCGTCGATGAAGTGATCCCTAAGGTTACAATTAAAAATAAGAAAAAAACACCTTGGATCTCAAAGGACATAATATCCAAAATAAGAAAGAGAAATCAGCTCTATAACAAGTGGAAACAGTGCCCAAGTGACAGCAGGTGGGAAAAGTATAGGCTGGCTAGAAATAGTACCAAATCTGCAATTCGTGAAGCCTACAGTACGTATATGGACAAATTAAGCTTTAATCCCAAGGCAATGTGGACATTCATTCGGAGCAAAAGTGGCAACACCGCACCACAGAGCTTTAAACATAACGGACTTTCTATTTCCAACCCACTAGACATAGCCAACTCATTCAACTGTAAATTCCAAAATAACTTCTCTCCACCTGACACCAGTGAAGGAATGTTCCTACCAAGGACATCATCCCCTCTCTTTCCCCTAGCCAGTCTATATTTCACACAACAGGAAGTTCGAGACAGCTTACGGAGAACTAGACCCCATGCCGCGACAGGACCAGACTTAATCCCTGCTCGGATCCTTCATTACTGTGCAGATGCCCTAGCACCCTCATTGTGCGCACTTTTCAACCAGTCCATCTACACCGGGACTCTACCACAAGAGTGGAAACATGCTAACGTGGTCCCTGTGTTCAAAGATGGTGACAAGGAAGACAAGGACAACTACCGCCCGATTTCTCTGACGTCTGGTATCTGTAAATGTATGGAGCGCCTGGTTGCTAAGAACATACTGGAATTCCTGAGTGAGCGAGGCCTGTTAAATCCAAGCCAACATGGCTTCGTTCCGGGGAGATCTTGTACAACTCTTTTGACAAAAGTGATTGATGACTGGCAGAACTCTTTGGATCAGACTAACGTCTCCCAAGTGGACTGTGTGGCCCTGGACTTAAGCAAAGCTTTTGATCAGGTGCCTCATCAAAGACTCTTGTTAAAGCTTGGCAAATATGGCATCGGAGGCAAACTGATTACATGGTTGACGTCATTCCTGGTAGGTCGAACGCAGTGTGTCGTGTTTGGCGGGGCCAAGTCGCCGAACATAGTGGTAACTTCGGGAGTATCACAGGGGTCGGTGATTGGGCCTTTGTTGTACATGGTTTTTACCCTCGACCTTCCAAGCTGTGTGACGTCCACGATGGCGCAGTATGCAGACGACTCAATAATTTACAGAGCCATAAAAAATAATGATGACGTCAAAGCACTACAGGAAGATCTGGACAGTGTGGCACTGTGGTGTGATGTAAATAAGATGACCTTGAATGTAAACAAGTGTAAATATATTCGGCTAAGTAGGGCCAGACAGCCTATTGCACATAGCCTTTCACTGAGCGGCAAAGTTCTTCCCATGTGCAATTCACTGCGAATGCTGGGAATACACATTTCCAGCAATTTGAAGTGGAATGTACACGTTGAGGAATCTAGGTGTAAGGCATTTAGAATTCTAGGATTTGCAAGACGTAATCTTCTGGGATTCAGAAGCCGTGCACTCCGAGCGGTGTATCTCTCCACGATACGGCCCATTCTTCTGTACGGACTTCCTGCCTGGCATCCCACTACCGAAGAAAACATGAGGAAGTTAAGTGCAGTCCAACGTCGAGCAGAGCGGCTCATTTACAATCAGGGTAACAAAGTTTTGACAAAACCATTAACATCCATCAATGACATATGTAGCCAAATAGATCTCACCTTTCTCCGAAAATCTCTAGCTGGCACCATTATACTGTACCCATTTCACCGCCTTCAGCTGTCATATCGTTCAGTCCGTAGAGCACAGGGTGTCACACTTGTTCCTCCATTCGCTAGGACAACAGATTATCAATCTGGATTCTACAATCGCTCTGCTCGACTTTGGAATGACCTGCCTCGTGAAATAAAAGACCTTCCTCCACGACAATTTTGCCGCAAAGTGAAGGCTCTAAAGGGACTAAAACCCCATGTAAATTGAATTATATACTGTATAATGTAACTTTGTGAGTGATTGGGAGTGGGCGCGTGCGTGTATATATGTATGTATGTATGTATGTATGCGTGTGTGAGCGTGTATATGTGTGTGTGCATGCCTGTGTCTTCCCTTTTATTTATGAATTGTATGATATAGACGTCATGTACAGCAGATTATGTGTATATAGCAAATGTAAAGGTGTAAATTGTATAATGTAACATTTGAGATTTGTTTAGATTTAATGAACGGAGATGGAGACACTGATGTGTATGTGGGGCTTGCCCTTTCTCTATCTGCCGTCCATAAATTGTAGGCACAATTTTTGGTAAAAAATAATAATAATAATAATAATAAGTGATTCCTACATTTCAGCTTAATTCATAACTGATCATCCACCGATGTCAAATATCTGCTTCAAAAATACTTCACTTCACGTAATTATTAAATTACCAAATATGTATATTAGCTCTCAATAGCTGCCAATTATTTACCACACATTATCACAAATTCATTAGCTTTTACACAAATATCGTCAAATAATAAGTTTCACAATGGATAAAAATGTCTGAAACGTTTCATAGCTCGTGATAGAAAACGAGTGCAGTAAATAGCTCGGTTAATAGGGCGCCAATCTCCAACAGACGGTTGTGAGATAAATTTATATTTATTAAATTGAGATTCTTTACTTTCGGGGAAGGGGCAACAGAGGCTAGCTGCAAAACACCTTATTCTATTTATTTTGACCTCTGGGAAGTCTAGCATGGGGTAAATCTTGACAAAAAGTCATAGATTGTAAAAATAATTTATTAACAAAACAGGATGAGACGAATAACGTCTTGCGACCATTCAAACAGATAAAATAAAAAGGGGAAGTTATTTCTTTAAATGATTGAAGTTAAAAGTGTTTACGTCCGACTTGCAATTGACAAATATGCATGAACTCACCGGGTTGTAGATCCTCACGGGCGATGTTGGCGGAGGTATCTCGTTCCTGAAGTAGACATCTAGCATGGTCTTCCATGGTTCCAGGTACCAATCCTCCCTGATAAAGCTATCTGCTCACTAATTGCACAGATGCTGTCACCTAGCTGAGTGAATGGCTCCTTCCTATTGGCCGAAGTAAGTCCTTTATCACGCACCAAGTGGCTATATTGGGATGAAGGTCTCTCCCCAGTGACACACTTCTATATTGGTGTCATATAGCGGTATCTTCCTTAAAAATCACAAGGCTGCAGTTTTCTCGTCGTAAAACAATTTATTCTAAAAAGCTGTAGAGTACATTGTTCTGACATCTTTTAGAATTAGCCTGCTGGTTACCGAGGGTCTCTCCTGGATGTGGCTCCCTTTCCATTCTTCCTGCCTCTTCATAAGCGGTTTATGGCGGTTCGAGCGGTATCTATTGTTAGTTGTTAGTTCCGCAAGTGAGCTCAAGAAATATATTTATTGGGGGAGGGGTTGTAAATTTACGGTTTGAAATCTCGGGTTGACGTCTGTTACAAGGATGGATGAGAATGAACATATGATTTTATATTACCCTTAAACACAATAAATATATACATGCACTATGGTTACAATCGCAAATCAATATAGTCTCTTAGTTCAATTGTTTTGGTTGTGGTGTACAAACACCACATTCGCCCCCCTGAGTCGACGAATAAATTCTCAATTTTGAGAATAACTCATCCCCTGAAAACAATTACACAACACTTAAATACATATATACAATACATTTAAATCTTCAGATCAACAATACATTTAAAATATCATTTATTTCAATGTTTCCTGTTATCCAGTTTGTCTGAACTTATTTCACTCGAAGGGCGTTCTTTATGTCACACAGCATTTCAACTGTAGAAGGTTGAATTTTACACGAATAATTGCACACGCTTAGCCACTCGCATGAGGTAAGGTTCGGAAAAAAGGAATAAACAGATATATGGCTGACAGCATAAGTTTATGCTTGAATTTTTACGCAGGGAAAACATAGTCAATTCAATAAAAAAAACAGCTTGGAGTAAAATTACATGAAGCAGTTTAACTTTTATGCAACCAAAATACTTCATGAATTTCTTTCCAAAAATAATGCCTGGCCTTAATGCATACAACAAAAAAGAAGAGTAGCTTCAAGAATACAAACATTATTTACTGCTGTAACTGAATGAACTGCGGTAGCACGAAGTATAGTAAAAAATAGTAGAACACACACTAATTTTATAACGCATGAAGAGCAGTGGTACGAACGACATTTTAAATTGAACAAAGCGCCTCTAAAATACAAATAAGGCCAACTGCATATCTTCCTGCAATATCTTTTAGAGAAATTAAAGTGCAGATTAAAAACATGACTGAAGACATAACGGGGCCTGCCTCAAGCACAACGAGAACTTCTTCAAAAGTTTCCTTCTTGCCTTCTTTTCGGCAAATTCATTAATTATGGCATCGCAGATAAAGTTTTTCGTCATATCTTTTTCAATCGCTAGGAGTGCTATAGAGTTTAACCTTTCTTCTTTAGTGACTGACCGCAAATAGTTCTTGACGCGATTCAGTACCGAAAATGAGCTTTCTCCAGAACAATTGGTCACTGGAATGGTGAGAAGTATCCGTAAAGCAATGTTTACGTTCGGGTACATATCGTGTAAATCTTTTTCATGAAGGAAAGTGCTGAGCTCTGAGGCTGACTTACCTTTAAAATCTGCAATTTTTAAATGTTCCTTTAAATGCAAAGCACTCGTCAGCCAGTGCACTTTCTAAGTCATCCACATACATTTCTGAGAGATCGTCAGGGATTTTTTAAAATCATTGGTCCACCTGGGTCTAACAGATTTTCTAGAAAATAAAATCTCTTATGGAAGACTTTGTAGGCCTCACTTCGCCTCTTAAGCTCAGCACTTAGTACATCCAGAATTACATAAAATGCATTGACGCGAAAATTTCCTGAGCCCTCAGACGGTACATATTCTCCTTGCTTTGTCTCATCATTACTAGTCTTTCGTTCCGGTCTTCTCTTTAGGTCGTAGGAATATTGAGCAATACCGCTTAATTCTTTGGCTTCTTTCTCATAGACATCGAAATTATCTCTTAAACTTTGCACAAATTCCGCTAACGAAGTGCTCAAATTAGTGTTAACTTTTTGGAGCTTCTGGCTGACAGTATTAAATCTTTTTAGAATGGTACTCCAAAAACAAACTAGGAAAGCATTTTCTAATTGAAGGATATTGCTTAAGATGCCTTAGGCTTCACTTCGAGTGTTTGCCTTTTGATTTCTGTCTTCGTGTATACTCTCAAGAGCTGCCACGATGCCACACCAGCCTTCCCTCAGAGCTTGACAAGCGTCATATTGTGCCAACCACCGAGTCACTGACAGGCTTTTTAGTACGCGCGCAATAAAGTTGTTTAAAATTTCCCATCGGTAGGTCGAAGCAGTAAAAAGTTGTACAGTTCTTGAGCTGTTTCCTCCAGGGGCTCACATCTTGTGGGACGTGGGTTGGTGACCACGGGACCCCAGCTGAGTCCGGCATTGCTTCCACTTACTGGTGCCGAGCTCCTCTCTGTCTTCTTTCCTGTCGACCTCTCTTGGTCAACTCTTGTTCTTTTCCGACCCCGACAGTATTAGGGTATCCGAGGCCTAGGGAGTCTTTCACTTTCCCGCCTTAATTGGCCCTTGTCTCATCTTTCCTGATCCCTCCTTCTTCGAGGGGTCAGACCTCTCGTTTTCTTTTCATTACATTTCCTTTTCTCTTCAAGATTCCCGCACTGTTTTTGTTACTTGGTTCCCCTTGTATCTAAATTCCCTTTAGCGATTTTTTGTAGGTATTTTTAATCTACGTTGCATTTTGTTCGTTTTTTTTTTTCGATCTAAATTACCTCTCGGGATTGTTTTCAACCTCAATTGCATTTTGTAAAGATTGACAATCTAAATTGCTGTTTAGTAAGTCTTTCAATGTAGGTTACATGGCATTTTAGGGAGTATTTTGAATTTCAATTGCATTTTGTAAGTATTTTCAACCAAAACCGTATTTCGCAAGAATTTTAAATCTAAATTGCATTTTGTTTGGTGGGCATTTTGCAAATATTTTGTTTCTCAGTTGCATTTTGTGGGTATTTTGAATCTAAATTATATTTTGTCAAGTATTTTCAATCTAAATTGCATTTTGTAAGTATTGTCAATCCACATGAGTCGTTTGAATCTACCGTACATTTTGTAAGCATTTTCAATTTCAATTGCATTTTGTAAGTATTTTGAATTTCAATTGCACTTTTCGTGTATTTAGAATCTGAAATGGGCGTTTTTCAATCCAAATTGCATTGTGTATTTTCAATTTCAATTGCATTTTGTAAGTATTTTGAACCTCCATTGCATTTTGTACGTATTTTCAATTTCAATTGCATTTTGTACGTATTTCGACTCTACATTGCATTTCGAATTCAATTGCACTTTGTGAATAATTTCGATTTGAAATGGGATATTTCAATCTGAATTGCATTGTGTATTTTCAATTTCAATTGCATTTTGTAAGTATTTTGAACCTCAATTGCATTTTGTACGTATTTTCGATCTCATTTGCATTTTGTAAGTATTTTGAAATTCAATTGCATTTTGTAAGTATTTTGACTCTACATTGCATTTTGTACGTATTTTGAACCTAGCCTACATTTTGTGGGTATTTTTCAATCTATTCTTTTTGTGAATCTTTTCGTTCTAAATTCCCTTTTGTAAGAACATTTTGTGAGTTGTTTCAATCTGAGTTCCTTTATGTCAGTATTTTCCGTCTCACTTAATTTTCGTTCTGGTTTCCATTTCATTAACATGTTCGTTCTCCCCCAGATCATTAGGGGCCGATAACCTGGATGTTAGGCCCCTTAAAACAACAATTATCATCATCATCATCTTCTTGAACTGTTAAAAAATACCTTAGAGATTCTGAACAAGATTCAGCGTCATGAGTTCCAACCAAATTTAGTGAATGTGGTGAGCATGGTGCATAGAGAGCTAAGTGATTCAAGGCCGCTATTCGAGCTTGCAACCCGGAATATTCGCCGGACATATTACTTGCGTTATCGTAAGATTGGCCTCGAATATCCTCCACTTTCAAATCCAGATCTTCCAACTTGGCCTTTACTGCATCAAAAAGCTGTTCTGACTTGTGCCCCATGCTCGCCATAAAACCTAGAAACCTTTATTTTGGTTCACCATTGGCCGTAACATATCTAATGATAAAAGTCAACTGATCGATGTGGGAGAAATCGGGCGTCGAGTCAACACTTATTCCAAAATACTTAGCCTGCTTTATTTCTCCAACAATAGCCTTTTGAATTTCGTCCCCCATGACTGTGATAATTTCTTCAAACGTTGTTTTCGACAAGTAAGATGTACTTCCACTTCCCTTCTCACTATACTTTTCCATGTGTGTGGCTAAAAACGGGTCAAACTTTGCCAACAGTTCAAGTGTAGCTAAAACATTGCCATTGGAATCGCTGCCAAGATGTTCGTCGTCTCCTCGAAATGCAAGCCCTCTTATTGCCAATGATTTGATAACCTCACAGATACGACGTAAGACCTCTCTCCAATAGAAAGTTTCAGACTCGAGCTGTCTAACTAATGCCACATCTACACGACTCGACGCGCTTTTCCTGTTCTTAAAACTTGCAACGCAGTCCTTATGTGAGACTGAGTTTTCATGAGCCTCTAAGCGACAGTTAGCATTCTTCCAATCATTAAATCCTCGAGTTAATGATGCCTCCTTCGACGAGGAATACAGTAAGCAAGCCACGCAAAACACACAGCCTGTACTTTGTGAGTAAACAAGCCACCACCGATTTTGAGTCTCTCCATTTTTCATTGTACGAAAAAACAAGTTTTTTGTCAGATACCTAGTTTTGTCGCCAAAAACTCTCTTAGAAGCACCAAAACCATTGTTGATGTTCTGCTGAACTCCGTGAGTTGCTACATGTTCACACATCTCTTCACTGATCGTCCATGTCGCAGTGCACAACGAGACCGTCAGCTGACGTTTTGTTGGGCGACACTGGTCGTACCTCAGATATTGGACACTGCAACAAAATAATGTTTCGAATACATCAATATTTTCTTTATCCCAGGAGTCTACCGTACCACATTTACATATTATTAAAATCATAATCAATGAATGTTTTTTTTAGTAGTTCGGGTGTTATTGAGAAGGTTACGAGGCCATGAGGCAATTATTGCAGTGGCCTGCATGTTTGGTTATTTGTAACTGTATTTTTATGGTACCATTATTTTGTTATCTATGTATGCCATTACGATAGGTTTGCTTGAGCTTTTGTCTGCGTTAGAAAGGATTGGAAGAAAAATAATGATTATCAAATTTAGTTTCACTAATAATCAAAGAAACAAAAAGTGTTCACCAATATTTAAACCAACTTATGCGAGAAACATTTTGGTCCGGAACTTCCGCGCCCACATCACAAAGAAGCGCTACTGCATCACAGTTACTGTATTGTATTGTATATATTGTTCAAAAGTTGGCAACATACACGCGCCACAGCAGTGAAAAAAAATGTTGCACAGGCCTAGGCGTTGCGCTGTTGCCCTCCATACCATTGTTGAGAGTTGAAAATATCGAACTCACCTCTACTTCATTGTTGTCACCGTCACCGGTTCCTTCAACCATGTCATCACTATGTGAGGGTGCTTGCTGAGTGTTGTTTGTCCGCTGAGGCAAATTTAAATTTTCGTTGCTTTCTCCCCCTAAGGTGTCATTTGAATTAAATGTAGAATTCTCATTCTCTTTTTCATCAATTTTGGCTTGTTGGAGCTGAAAGGAAAAATCCCGTATTACTGTAATTAGAGCACTTCGAACATAATTTAAAAAGAACAACTTCTAATATACTCTGCAGGCACGGTACGGTTTCGAGGCCAGTCTGAGTTTTTACGTATGTCACTTTGTGCAACAGTGTATCAAGGAATCGCCTATTGGGAAAGGCCTACTTTGCGTAAAGTCATTCGTGTACGGTAGCTTACCTCAAGTTGCTGAACTCCATCGCAGTCAATGTCGTGAACCGAATTTGTCGTTGGAGGTGTAGGATTCACACGCGCACTAAACATCTCATTTATTTTCCGACATGTTGATAGTGTAACCTCGGCTTTCTTATCCTGTTCAGCTTTGCGGACACGATTTTGGTAACCAGACAACTTTTTGCTGCCCATATTTTAAAACATTTACTTGCAGATCACATCACAACAAAACGCAAGCTCGAACTCGCACACAAGTCAGGCAAGGGGCGTGGGGCGCGGGACACTTCGATGCTACAACAATGCAAGCAAGCCCAGCTACCGCAACAACAGCGCGCGCAGCACAGCTCAGCTCGCCCGCCTCCCATCCCCCCTCACACTTGTCAGGACGAAAGGGCGTCGAGCGGCAAAACGAAGAGCGAAGTGGAAGGGCATGGGCGGGCATCCGACAAACACACGATATTATTTCTAAATGTCTCTGCTCATTTCTCAATATTTATTTTAGCATGTATACTACTATAATCCTAACTTAGCACATTTAAAGCCCTAGCAAAGAGGGCACCTGACGGCGGTGCCCTTCGGGGCGCTACCAGTACAGATCATTGCCGGCTGCCTAACCGAAGGGACGCCCCTTGTACTGCAGCGCCCCTAGGCACGTGCCTATTTTGCCTTACGGTAAATCCGGCTCTGGGTGTACTCCCTCATTACTCTGTTTCCTTGTGTGCATACATTCGCTATTTTATACTTCAAAACTCCCAACATCTACGAGTACTTCACGTATTCACGTAGACACCACAAAAACCTTCTGCTCAGAGTTATTAATCTCCTCTGGCATACTTACTTCTCCAAAACCTTCCTCCACCGTAACTTCATTTGGCCACTTACAAACCTGAAACCTCATTGCTCAACGGCATTAAACCTCGCTGGTATCCTTACTTATTACCTCAGTCACGTCATTTACGTGAAATTTACACACACACACATACATACATACACACACATCCATCTCCAAGTACCAGATGTCCTATAGTTTAATACTTCCTTATTTCCATCAGATGTTGGTTATTTCACACCATGTCTTACCATCCTCCTAAACCACTTCTAAATTTCTCCAACTGTAGTCACTGATGACTTCGCTGTTCTCAAATGAAATTTCTTTTCTGCATATCAATACTTACTTCAAATCATTAATTTTATCATTACTGTACCTCATCTTAAATCAGTCACGAATCTCTACATTATTATTATCATTATGGTTGTCAAAATAGTTCTTATTTTCATTAGGTTACTTACCATTTCTCTTATTACTTTCTCAGATATCCTTAGGATACTTACTTCTGCAGACTACGCACATTTTAACACAGTATATAATTATATATCGATAAGCGGTTCACCGTCTTTACCTAGTTTATAAGCACAAGCTTTTATTTGCTGCTCCCTCACTTGTTCATACAACTCTGAACTGATACAAGATTTCAGGCTTCAAGAATCCACCAAAATTTTAATCTACGCCCCCCACACTTCTATTTAAACAATGGGCTGAAATGCTCCACTACCTTAATCGCTATTAATACTCTTTACCTCCTTATTGTGTATATACTGAACCCTTGCAAAGAAGCATATGAGACTCAGTTTCGGGGGGTGTAACAGTCCATTTCGTAAAGTTGTTGTTAAGCGCTTCTTATAACATGCAGGGTAACATATAACAAAATAACATGCAGGAAAAAGTGAATACCAGGATTAAAACATATGAATTTAATAACAGATCAACAAATTTACACTATTTACAATAAAACAAAAACAAAACAAGGTCTCCCAAATGACTCCCACTTGAATTAATAAAATGCCGAACTAGGCCCGATCTCAGGAGAGATCGTAAACATCTGGACCAAATGTCCCAAATTACTACAATGACATGTGCGTGTGCGGCTGTTCTACATGCGTTACGATGTGTACAAATTAATGCGAGATTCGTTACCATCCAGCAAACCTTCAGGGGACGAATCTGCATTGTCTTAGAGCTAGACAGACACGAGGAACCAACTAAACACTAATTAAACTAATCCGACACTTCCTACACTAAATAAAACAACTATAATTTCCGCAATGAAAATGGAATCAAAGAACTGCCGTAGCAAACAACATTAACGCCTAAAATTAGGACTTTTCAAATCAACACAAGTAAATTAACACGTGACCAATCAAGAAAAATACACATATGGCCGCTTGCCATTTTTACAAGAAAATACTACATACACCCAACGGTGCCACAACAAACAAAATCTAACATTGAAATGAGTCATAGAAATCACTAGGCTCAAAGCCAACATTTACATCATAAAAAAAATCATTTCATACGATATGCGGTAATTCGTAACGGACATGGCGAACTCCCAATTTAATTATGATCCAATGACCATTAAAAGAACAGGTTTGCTACAGATAGCTTACAGGGGTCAGTCGGTCAGCTGGACTGCCTAAACGATGAATCACCAGACATAGACGGGCGCAAAGTGGAATCTGCACATCTGTCAACCCACGTGTCAATAACCTCGACCTGCCGTGGCACGGGTTCGAGTCTCGAAGAAGCGTGCTCCCAAAAGCACATAATATACGTGTGTGTGTCAAAATAAAATATCTTAGCATTTCCCACGGAAATCCAAGAATCAGCACTGGACAAGGTACAGTAGTCTCTGAGAGCGCTCTGCCTTTCCAACAAAATACAACCACAATATTTGAGGGTGGTAGGCACATCCCACCCCTCATCACGAAGAATCAATACACACACTTTGACACCATACACACACCAGAATCAAACGTATGGGTTTGACAGAGACCTGAAATAAAGGACATAAAATATTTTCCACCGACTTGCGCTCCCGATCTAGTCCGTGACTAAAGAACCTTAAAAGGACTAAAAAAAACTCAAAAATATAGAACTAAGGTGTTCTACAGTGACATCTTAATTTGTTGCGCTCGGCAACCCTAGTATGAATAAAAACCTGTCCGTAAAACATCTAACAAATTTTACCCCCCTTTTCCTACTAAAAATGAATTTGAATAAAGCACCACTTATCGACCGTGACGAGTTTCGCATTCGCATGGATAAAATCAAAATACACACGTCGTGCATACTAATAATGACTCATAAGAAAAAATATACAATCAAACAAACACTTTGGCCACGTGCCAACGTACATTTAAATATAACAGTGTCGGCGCACAAAAATCTAAATACAAGAAAAACGACGAATAAAATATTTACAACGTTCCCACGTCTAATCTAACTACATATGGAATAAATCAATGGTTTGTACATCACCGTCCAGCTCGTAGAACTCAACCTCCATCCCAAGGCATTTCCCTACGGGAAATCTACTCGTCCATCGTCGACGTATTGGTAGAGGCGTAGAACTTCATTCCACCAATCGACCTTCCAGGAGACGTCTTGGCGTTGCTTCTTGGAAAGAAATGTTCAAAGTTATTAGTTTGCCTAGCTAGAATCGCTATGAGCTACTGACTTTCACTCACAATAAAGTCCTAGGCGATTACTCAACGTAGAACTGGCCCTATCTCAGCATTTGCTTAATCACACGCACATATACGTCACACAAAATATAACACAAAATTTACATAAAATTACACTCTTCGTTCACCACGCAACTGGATTTAACGAATCTCTCAAATATGTCTACCGCGTAGCGCTTATCTCGACTAGAGATCTCCCCTCCGCTAAGCGTGAACTCTGCTCCCTTGAGCACAAAATAAAATGTTTGTCCAAACAGACGTGAAGTATGCTCACTAGAGCTTGATAAATCGTGACTCAGACTGGCGTGAACGTTGCTCACCAGAGCTCGATACAGTTGTGTCTCAAACAGCTCATCACCGATCAATTTATTAGAAACTGACAGAAAGGGGTGGAGTGGGGGCAATCTGTGAAAATAATCCGTAGTTTTCAACTCACAGACTTGGGACTAGTATCAATCTTCTTCTTTTCATCCAAACGTCTCAACGGACTTATGCGGAATTATATCGCATCTGCGGTTCTTCAGACACGTGTTTTAGCGCGCTTTTTTAAGGTACGCCACTCTCCGCGTGGCTTAGGCGTCCTCTCTCCTGATTTGCTGATTCAATCGTGTATCGGTTGGAACTCCTCTTCTGGCACGCCCATAATGACGCCGACTCGGATGCGCATTCAGCCTGTATTTGTCCTTGAACTCAGCTTAACCGGTCATAGTCAGGAATAACTATCACGCTACTTCTGTTGTAATCGTTGCGACACACTACCTGTCTCCCCTTTGTCAATTTCCAACATGTTCTGCCTGGGCATCAGTAATAATAATAATAAAAACCATGAAGACTTATTGATCGGCAAATCAATAAGGGTTCAATACTTTAATATATACGTCATAATTCCCTAATTTAATTACATTAAATAAATACACTTTAACTACACGACTAAGTCTCCGACCTCTCTTTACACTCCACTATTCGTTCAAGATTCCTTGTTCTATTGCTCTCATTTCTTTCTTTCTCCCTGGTTTAATTGTTATTCTTTCTTCTCTTCTCATAATAATAGTCTCTACTTCCTCATTACTAGGCCTATATTTATCTATAGTAAAGCTACTCTTAGTCTCTCCTCCTAACGTTTCACCTAACATCTCTACGTCTAGCCTCCATTCCAAATAGTAATCTTCATCCTTATCTTTATATCTCTTTCTAATCTCATCTAACAATGTGACCTGGCTTATCCGCTTTGTCCTACTCCTACCGATTTTAACTCCCGTCATCTTCTTTCCTCGTTCACTGTAATCTATCTGCTGGCTTTGTGCTAACACACGTATCTCCATCTCAGCTAAGTTTACGTTACTAGAAACTCCTCCTAATTTAGGAAGACTTTTCCTAATGTCCTGCTCTATTTCCACTATCCTACTTTCAACATTTACTCTAACCTGATTGTTCTCCTCTTTAACAACTTCCTGGATTCTACAATCCTGAGTACCTATTGTTTTCTCTACCTCCCATATTTCTACTCCTAACTGTTCTTCAAACATATTCTCCTCTCTGATTTTCTGATCTATCATCTCTTCCTCCAGTTCCTCAACTCTCTCCTCTAATTGTTGGTTAGGCTTACATAATTTGTCATGACCTATATCTACTTTCTGCTCTACTTCTGATCTCATTTCAGCTTTGAATCTTTCCTCCTCATTCTGTATTTCTAATCTATTCTCATCTTCATTCACTTCCTCCCTTTTCTGTTCTACCTCTTGCTCTTTCTCACATAAACTACTATTGACTATTTCTAGCTTCTTATCTTCTTTTGTTGCCTTGTCCTGCACTTGCCATCTTTGGTTGAATTCGACATTCTGTTTTATTATAGGCTCTGCTACTATTTTATTTTGCTCTAGTTCATATTTTGCTTCTCTGGTGCTTTGGGGTAGTTCCTGATTCCATTGATCTATGCCATGTTTTAATTTTTTAAACTTTGATCTATTTTCTGACTAATTTGATCTATTTTCTGAATAATTTGATTTAGTTTCCGACTTAATTTTTGATCCAGTGCATCAAAAATATCTCCCATCATCTTGCGTAATCTATCTTCTAATCCATCATACTGTTCATTTGTGCTTTTGTTGCTCTTTTCTCGTTCGTCCGCGCCCCCCATCGTACTATTCTGTGATTCAACCGACTTGTCTACCTCGCCGCAACTCTGAGCATTGTTACTCCGGCTAGCTAAGTCTTTCTCCTCTACCTCTGACTCGGTACCTTTAACTGTGTTACCACTACGTAACGTCATCATCTCGTTCTCATCTCCCATGATTCACTTTATATACTCTATTATTATAAAAAAAAACCAAGTGCAATTTACTAATTTTATTTATTTCTTTAAGGTGTTTTATAGCTTTCGAGCTCCACGTTGAAGTGCCATGTTGTAACGTTTCATAGCTCGTGATAGAAAACGAGTGCAGTAAATAGCTCGGTTAATAGGGCGCCAATCTCCAACAGACGGTTGTGAGATAAATTTATATTTATTAAATTGAGATTCTTTACTTTCGGGGAAGGGGAAACAGAGGCCAGCTGCAAAACACCTTATTCTATTTATTTTGACCTCTGGGAAGTCTAGCATGGGGTAAATCTTGACAGAAAGTCATAGATTGTAAAAATTATTTATTAACAAAACAGGATGAGATGAATGACGTCTTGCGAACTTTCAAACAGATAAAATAAAAAGGGGAAGTTATTTCTTTAAATTATTGAAGTTAAAAGTATTTACGTCCGACTTGCAATTGAAAAATATGCATGAGCTCACCGGGTTGTAGATCTTCAAGGGCGATGTTGGCGGAGGTATCTCGTTCCTGAAGTAGACATCTCGCGTGGTCTTACATGGTTCCAGGTACCAATCCTCCCTGATATAGCTATCTGCTCACTAATTGCACAGATGCTGTCGCCTAGCTGAGTGAATGGAATGGTTTCACTCGTCTTCGATATTCAGCGCAATGCTGGAAATATCCTAGCTAGCTCTCCATTGAGTTTACTAGTTTAACTTTATGAAATTTTTGTAGTTGAATCTCAACAAGTAAGGTCCAAGTTTAGAATTTGAAGTGCTTTCAAGTGAAAACATAATAATATTCTTCCTGTCCATACAGCACTGTCCCGGCGTATATATGGCAATTATATCTCCCACCAGCAGTAGGGGATCTGCCAATTGCAATATCAAAATATTGTCTCCAGAAAGTGACGCTCCTTCCTATTGGCCGAAGTAAGTCCTTTATCACGCACCAAGTGGCTATATTGGGGTGAAGGTCTCTCCCCAGTGACACACTTCTATATTGGTGACATGTAGCGGTATCTTCCTTAAAAATCACAAGGCTGCAGTTTTCTCGTCGTAAAACAATTTATTCTAAAAAGCTGTAGAGTACATTGTTCTGACATATTTTAGAATTAGCCTGCTGGTTACCGAGGGACTCTCCTGGTTGTGGCTCCCTTTCTATTCTTCCTGCCTCTTCATAAGCGGTTTATGGCGGTTCGAGCGGTATCTATTGTCAGTTGTTAGTTCCGCAAGTGAGCTCAAGAAATATATTTATTGGGGGAGGGGTTGTAAATTTACGGTTTGAAATCTCGGGTTGACGTCTGTTACAAGGATGGATGAGAATGAACATATGATTTTATATTACCCTTAAACACAATAAATATATACATGCACTATGGTTACAATCGCACATCGATATAGTACTCTTAGTTCAATTGTTTTGGGTGTGGTGTACAAACACCACATGTCGAAGTGCTGTAGTCTACTTCCATCAAAACTCTATTAATAATGTTGTAATTACATGCTTGAATATTTGTATTCATAAATTTTAATATTGTCATTTTGTTCTCTGACGAAAATATTTTATACACATGTGAACTCTGTATTACAATTATGCTTCACTTCATTCTATTCGTATACTTCACAAATATATGTTTCCTTCAATGTAATATAAATCGATCACTCTTAAAGAAACGATCCATTTTCGCCTAAACAAATTCGAAATTGGAGTCCTCCTCTAAGGAAGTTCGCATGACACTACAGCATGAAAAAGAGCCTATCTTCAGAAGGTACAAGTAATCCATTAGAATCATACGTGGATCCAAGTAGGAGTATTCCAAAACGAATTAAAAGGTTGAAAACTGAACGAAATGCATAACAGTAAAAATGTCTATAATCAACAAGAAATGTGAAAGTAGGCTGCAAATGCCTAATTCAAAAACCGCAATTGTCCACATCGAATAGTTCCTAATTTTCCAAATCATTAATAAACTCGACGAAAAATAGACTGTCTTTTCAATCTGAAAAATGTTGAATGGAATGTCGAAAAAATATTCTGTTTCGTTGTTCGAAGTATCACAGAATTTATTCAGAAAAAAAATCAAGTATCGAGGTAGGGCATTTTCTTCCTAGCAACTATTCTTATACAATATTACCGTCGTCTTGGTCCTATCTCTTCTCGTATTATGCATCTTCTCAACTATTTATAATGCTCGGTTTATTTCCAGAAATTTAGAAAAAGAAAAGAAATGCTCTAAAAATAACATCACATTAAAGTTAACTACAGAATAAAATACATCCTTGAACAGAAATGACAAAAATATCATATCTAGCCCTTGAGCCATTTTTATGAGAAATATAAGTTACTCCTTTGTGCCATTTTTATATGATGTGATGAATCCACGCCTTTGTGGTGCGTGAAACTTTAGTCTGTGAATCTATTAATAGCCCTCTGATGTCTTAATACCATATATGGACATATCTGCATCTTGTCCCCTTGATTGGTCAGTGATTTGTATATTGGAAGGGGTCACGTCCAATCAAATTTTACCACGCAGTTACCTTTGTGTTGCATCGTCATTTGCTTCGTCCCGGGGCATTCGTTCTTGCAGCCAAGTAGGCTAGACGTTTTCCCATATCCTTGGGGAATTGCCCGTGTTCAAGGTGAAACCATGGCGAGGTGTCTGTATGTCGTAAACAAAAATTTGTTTTACTGTAGTTCAGTTACATATTCCGGCAATTTAAATCTCTTATTCTGTGTTATTTTCATTTCTGTCGCGTGTACTTGCTCTCTCCCGATATTTTTCCTCCGCCCTTTGTGTGCGTGTAATTGATGGTGAGTTTTTGTTTTGTATGGTAGTGTTATTTCCATTTATTTTTGATTACGTAGTTTTTGTACTTTAGGGGTTGAAGGTTATGTATATGGGCTGTCTTCGTTTTCCTCTGGAGTGCGTGACGTTGGGTTTGCCTACCTTGAAGGGGGGGGGCACCATTGAGTCTGTCATTCAGAGTGTATCTCATCGTAGAACAACATGCACGGGATTGCAGATTGTTTTTTCTTGCTTCCCGTAATGCTTTGTTCTTTATCTTAAAGAGTTCACAAAAGGAGGCCTCACCATTGCTTTTGCTGGTGACCTAACCTGTGATATTCTTGTATCTGTGTGTGGAAATATTTTGCGCATCCCATACTTTTCGTCGTCTTTGTGTGCCCTTATCTTCTACGCATACTTCCAATTTTTTAAGTATATTTTTGGTGTTGCCGATAATTTAATGTAATTTTTCCTTTTGTTTAAATTCCTATTTTTCTCGTAACTCACTTGATCTTGCATGTGCCTCCGCGTCTTTCTTCCTCATTGCTTCCCTCCCTCTCTCCCCTCTCCACCCCGTTCTGAACCATTGTACCCCCTTCTGTTGTTCATCCCTACGACACGCTTTGTCTAAGTTTTATAACGTATCTTGACTTCGTTGAGTGTAGTCGTTTCTGATTTTTCTCTTTGTCTAATTACGACATACTTACATTTAGTTATCGTTTTATCTTGCCCTGAACGCGTTACTTTAACTTAGTTTACTTTATTTCATTTTAATATAATTCAATTCGGCATATTTTCGATTTTATTTCCCTTTTGTATCTTTCTTACGATAACATATTGTGGTTAATTTGTTGGACATCTCTTCTTTCTTTTACCATCTGGGATCGTTGTACATTGTGGTTAGTATTTTAATACATTTTATTTTTGCCTAAGTATCTCTGCTTTTGCGTCACGCCTTATTTTAATTTTAGTAACCTCCTTCGAGTTTTGTCTGGTTTTTGCTATATTTTGGTTTGTCGGTCTTATTAGCGTACTTGCGACGTTAATACGACCTACACGGCCTCTGATTTAAATTTGTTCATCTTTGGATTTTACTGTAGTTTATTTTTATTTAGCTTTCCCCCTTCCTTTTGGGATTGCTTTCTGGTTTGCCTTTTAAAATTTGGGCCCAGCGAAAGCCAAACAAGACTGCGATCTCCCCGTTTTTCTTTCTACTATTTTTCTATTTTATATTTCCTCGGGAATAGGGGAAGAGCTCCAGCTACGTTTCCACTGACGTCTGCTGCGTACGTAAGTACATGTTTATCACTATTATATATCTAAGTTGCGTACAAATGGTAGCAGAGCATGGTTTCACCTTGAAAACGGGCACTTCCCCTAGGATATGGGAAAACGTCTAGCCTACTTGGCTGCAAGAAAGAAATGCCCCGGGACAAAGCAAATGACGACGCAACACAAAGGTAACTGCGTGGTAAAATTTGATTGGACGTGACCCCTTCCGATATACAAATCACTGACCAATCAAGGGGACAAGATGCAGATATGTCCATATATGGTATTAAGATATCAGAGGGCTACTAATAGATTCACAGACTAAAGTTTCACGCACCACAAAGGCGTGGATTCATCACATCATATAAAAATGGCACAAAGGAGTAACTTATATTTCTCATAAAAATGGCTCAACCTAGAATGCATTTTCTAGCTACAGAATAAAAATTGGTGAAAGAAGGACATTCTAAAATATGACTAATTCATACTGTCTACTGATATAGAAAGGTTTCCAGCTACCTTGCTCGAAGTCATCTCGATGAGTATGAAAAGAATGTTGGAACATACATTCCTTGTAGGAACCGAACCCTCATCCATTGCGCTGGGTAGTTCACGTACCGCATGGAACTGCATGAAGTCGAACCCACTTCCTTCCGGCTCGAGAACAGCTGTCCGCACCGCAAAGTTCCTCAACAAGACACGTCCTAGGTCAGCTCGATAGCGTAGATATAAATGCCACCTTTCTTCCTTCATGGAAATTCATCATTGTAGAAGTATTGATCACGGTGTCAATTAGTCAAGACTGCCTTCAATTTTTTCTTGTATAGATTTCTGCTAGCGAAATCCATAATTTTGCTTTGATCATTCCAAATATTCAATCCTGCTATTATGTTGCATCCTCGTTCTGCATTTAGCAATTCATTGCCTTTCCTGATGTGTACTGGTATATAAATCCACTCATTGTAGTTTCAACGTTCATGTTGCAGTATAAAATGACCACTGTATATATACTATGTTCTTTCGTGATGGCAATTGTATTATATCAAGCCTATGCGAAACACACAAAGTCCACTGTAGTCACTTTCCAAACAGTAAGTTCACACACTGGGTTAACCGTCCGTCCCATGTGTCGGCCGTGTCTAGCTATAATAAGCTAAGAAGTACCGTCACGTACCGGACTTTCACAATACGCACTCACTAAAAGTGACACTCGAAAAACACTTACTTTGGCATCGCCAACGAACAAGTTGTACTACGGTTACTGAAGAAGAAGTAATAGTGGCTCTCCCGACCGAGTTACAAGCCACAGCTGGAATTCCGATTCAACCCAGACTACCTTGGGTTCAGTCAATATAAAGGTCGAAGTCGTTACAGCAAAGTGCGATAACTATCTGATATAATAATATGCGTATATATACTCCCATAAACGTTCTCAAGTCATTCCTTCTTGTATTACGATGCAATTCCCGGTTGTCGATCCTCTCTGTGATCTCAGTAGTGCTTTATAATTGAGTGAATCAATGTCATTATTTCATGGCGTCCATCTTGTCAAAGTAACTGTACATTGGCTAGGCCCACGTGATCAAGATGTGATGCAGGTTGCTAGTACAACCCCTAAGCGCGCGTCAACGAGCATCGCTCTCAACTGCAGTTGAAATATTGCCATATAAATGTCCAATGTGTTTTTCTAACATGTCAAGGTTTCAATACAATGCAAAATACTGGCTCAGTACTGTACCCGTAAATCCGGAAAGTAGCCTGTTGGAATATCCATTGCCCCAGCTGGATCGCCTATTTCTAACAGCACCGGCAAATTACTACATTAGAAATCGCTCCAACATGGTCTTTAGGGATTTACATACAGCAGTTACAAGAATATTGTGGATCTACAACAAACTACACGGGGCACACTTACCTTTACTTACGTGTCTCGGGGACTGGGAACTCAGCTTCGCCTACAATACATCCACAATACTCTAGTCCTTATATTTAAAATGAATCACACGTCAACGACGACAGGTAACGAACTGAATAAATTTATTAACAAGAGTAAACTAATCTAATATAAACAAAATAACAATAAACTAATCTAACAATAAAAAATAAAACCATACAATCATACACACTTCTCTTCTACAACACATCTTACTACATTGCTGTGTAAAAATATAAGCATAAGAGCCTTGGAATAACTAGGCCTACACTACGTAAGAAAAACGTTTAATAGAGGCTCTTACATTCATGGCATTCCTGACAACAGGTTACCTTCATACGCGTCCAGGAAACGCACGTGCATTGGCTTGCTTGATCAGTGAGCGCTAGCACAGCGTTGCGCTCAGAACTATTTACATTTTATACAAGGCTGTGAGTCGCCACTTGTTCACATTATATCACACCAAGCTCTCCACTCCTAACGGTGAATCATTCTGTCTGGCTTGCATTGAGACTGCCTTGTGTGCGTTTAAAATACATGTATAAAATTAATATTCAGATCTTACTAAAATGCTCTTAACTTCTATATTCCTTTAACAATCATTCTGAAATCTCCATACAAACTTTCATTCGCACCCCGGAATTGTTCTAGACCAATTCGGTTCAACAATTACTCTTAACAGTGGGCAATCATTCATACAAAAACATCCGCTCACAAAACACACGCTATTCCAAAACATTCGATTCATAAATCCTACTAAAAATTATTTAAATAATTAAATCATTTCCGAAAAATATTTACAAGTAATTTGTTCATAATAAGAGACAATATTTAACGTTGCTAATACGTTACTTTCGAGATTCTGGATTCTCAGTTACAATACAACTCTCAATTAATTATTTACACTGTTTTTCCACATAAACATTTTCTCACACTCTGTAGTTTTCATATACTGCTCACACATCGTCTTATATAGGTTTCATTACAATGTCGGTCTAATACAGTCGACTGACAAAGGTTAACTGTACGTAATTACATAACTTCGGGTTAAATGAAATGAAAATCCACAGCCTGCTTCCAGTCTCCGACCGGGTCAGGAATGGAATGAATGAAGCCCCCATCTAGCGGCGAGGATATGAATGTGCCAGCTGCCGAGGCCTGACGCACTCCTCTGGGGCAATGATTAAATGAATGACAGATGAAATGAAATGATAGTGGAGAGGGTTGCTCGAATGAAATTGTGACAGGGAAAACCGGAGTACCCGGAGAAAAACCTGTCTGCCTCCGTTTTGTCCAGCACAGATCTCACATGGAGTGACCGGGATTTGAACCACGGACCCAGCGGTGAGAGGCCGGCGTGCTGCCGCCTAAGCCACGGAGGCTAACTTCGGGTTTAATAAAATTTAATAATTGTATCATTGACATGAGTAGACAATCGTTCTCTAATTGCATTCCGCTAAAACCCTTCTGTCAACACAGCTAAAACGTTACTTCACATGAACTGGACTACTTGTATACAACGACTCTTATCAAGATCCATGCCTTTCTTATCAAATAACAATAATTTCATTGACCTCCCTTAAAATGCGGAACTTCCTTCGCACGAGCACTCCATAGCTCTACAAATCCTCATATAACAGTATATATGGTATAAACAATTATCATCCACTATGTTAAACAATAACCGAAACGGATTAATTGTTATTAACATTTCTTCTGTAGGAACTTTTCGCAAATAGCGGAATGACCCTCAGTATCGTTTCACATGACTACTGATCTACAATTATACATCCTTAAGTTCTTCAAACGAAACTTCCAATCGTAATGAACGATATTAGACTGTCGTTATTGACCTCCTAACGTTTACTACACAAAAAGATAATTAACTGTTAACTCGTCTGTCGCAAATACATGTAATAAAAATAATACTCCTGTCTCACCTCACTTATCAAGCTTTAAATTGTATATCGTTGTAGTATCAGGTCTACATAATGACGTGATATTACACAAATAGTGTAAAATAACACACATGTTATTTATAGTGTCAAATAGAATTCAATCTTGACCGGGATAAACTAGCTTTGAATTCCTAGCCAAAGATTTGAATAATCTTCTATTAAAAGATATTTCCTCTAACATATTAAATGAACAAAGCTCTCAGCTTTACAAATAATATAAAAAAAGGTTTGTCAACGTCGTAATGTTTTTCCACTCTACACAAAGCATGTCTATAGGGATTAAGACTTCGGTCTTATCAAACGACTAGTATTTCCTACATCGTCGAAAGTTTATGTACAATAATTATATAACAATATCATTCGATGTTTCTTCTGCTCTTGAAGTTTGATGTTGTTACATTAAAGTACTCAAATTAAATTTAAAAATAATTTAATTTGAAACTATGACACAATGTCTGAATGCTTGGTTTAAATCAAATTATTAAAAATTCGAGAGTCGAAACGACTAGTCTTCTATAAGGAAATGTGATTCCTCAAACAAAATGTTTAATGTCAGTTCAACAACTGATCCGTGGAATAAAATTGAAAAATAGATGAAAGACAATCATCTTCTAAATAATCTTGAAGCATAAAAACTTAGCACACATCTTATGTGTAAAATACAAGAAAACACTGAAATACATGAAATGTGAAAATATGGAGTAAGAACGACGGCTCAGGATGTCACTAATCAAGCTCTATACTAAAAATAAGAGACACAGCTACCTTATTTTGGACGATATCATGAAGATCTGGATAAATATTTACACAATACTTTAGATGTTTCCTCAGTTCAAGATACTGATATGGCTCTGCATTCGAACCTCGGATCTGCGACCTCAGAGATAGGAAAACGTTCCCTCTCCGGAATTCACCAACATTCGCCTGGGCTCGAACGACATCCTTCTGGCAAATTCTACTGTTGTTGCTGGGCTACCCTAGCATCTTGACAAATCTCTTCTGTAGAATCTTCATTCTCCGTCGCAAATATATATCAGCCTCATCATTGGAAAATAATTTATAGAAATATTCATATAGATGTTGAATGAAATATTTCTATTGCTAATTGATGTTACATTAGTGTTCGTAGACTGACGAAAATGTACAAGATGGACCGTACACTACGTCTGTATTCATAAACACGTCGTCTAACGAAGTTCCATCGTTGTATCTTAACTTCTGCTATCGAATATGTCTCTGGCGCATAACTATTTAGTTCATCATATCAACAATGTTAATTATGTTGAATGAAACCACTTGAAGAATAATGATAGTCATTATGATAATGTTTATTTGCTGCGCCAATGTTAAAAGTTCTTCGCTACTGTTCACTTGAACTGCGTTCGCGAACTTCACGTTGCAATCTAAAATGATATTCAGCTTTATTTCCAACACTTTTGAAAAACAGTCTTAACAGGCTTATATTGTCGAAATGGTAAATCTTAGAACGCTCGACTTTCAGCAGAATGTAGTATTCGACCTGTTCTTTCTATATATTCACCTAGTTGAACTCTAATCTCAATTATATAAGAGATATTCTAACTTCAATGTTCCTCACAACTTCGCTTAAAATGGAAGTGCGGTAATCTCCAACGTTCTACCCTGCTAACCTAGCGTCTCCACGAGTCGACAGTCGTCGCACTCGGACGAAGCTTTGGGATCTCCGTTAACCTAATAAAAACACTTCCTCACTCTTCAATGACTGCTGGAATAAAATCCTCGATCCTTGGATCTCCCCCTCCAAGTCGAAATATTGGCGGCCATATCAATCTCCCACCATGATTTTAGCGCGTAGATTACTAATGGTTATGACTGGGTAGATTAACCGATCTGCGGTTTTTAAGGTATCAGACATATTTTCTTTTAATATTCTCTTCATTACCAAATAAGAAAATCTTCTTCTAAGGGCCTAAATGCATAATTTCACCAAATTATGTAGTTGAAGTTGATCCCGTCTTCAATAAGACATCTTCTCATTGGCTCTGGGCTGGGATCCAATAGCATAATTTATAACAATATTTATAATATTAATTTCCAAACTCACTGTTGCTATGCCAATTTCAGCCTTCTAGAAGCGTCTATTGTGCAATATGTCACGTGATCGGGCTCTCCCACGGCCTCGAGCTTGTAACACTACCCTCCTGTGTCACACCTCCAGAATTTATATTTGCTGGTTAAATTTTATCATGGGGACGGAAAATGCTCTCATTTTGTCCCAGAATAATTCAATTTTCGGGGGCAGAACCATCCCGGCATTTGCCCGAAGACGAAGTGGGAAACCACGGAAAACCACTTCAAGGATGGCTGAGGTGAGAATCGAACCCCCTGTACTCATTTGGACCACCCAAGTCTGAGTAGACCCGTTCCAGTCCTCATACCACTTTTCAAATTTCGTGGCAGAGCCGGGAATCGAACCCAGGACCTCCGGGGCGGCAGCTAATCACGCTGACCACTACGCAACGGAGGCGACCTGGTAAATCTTTATACAAGGTCTAATATATTGACAGCTATTTTAATTCCATTTGTATAATACATTCAGTATGGTAGCTGTGTGAAATTGTAAATTCAACTTTCTATTATGAAAGCTTGTTTGAACTACTATTATAATCTTCATCTGCCGGCGTATTCCTACATGACTTACATACAGTAGGCTATAAAACAATCCAACATGGTGCCCATGCGTAATATTTCACTGATTCTCAATATTTCCGAAATTATTACAGCAAACATGCTGAAATTTTGTATAGTGATACAGAAATATTAAGTAAGTTCTGTAAGTACTGTGCGTTTGTTTCAAGTGGTTGCCGGCCGACTTACACCACGCTGCTTGCCGGCTGAGTGGAATATTCACAGAGCTTAAATTCAAGAACATAGGATTATCATGCAAATTGTAATATGTAATATGATTACTCTCTGTTCGGCATTAGAACGGCCCTATAACACGAAGACGAACACAAACACGTTATCTCACAATGTATCAAGTCCCTTCAACTGTCTAATAAACACATGGAGTACGCGCAGCTATGTATACAGAACCGGCTAGAAGTAGTAATTCTCGCTGCCAGGCCCCGCTGTGGGAAGCTCGCTGGCCGGCCACCACTTGAAACAAAGGCACTGTATATGTGACTTTTGGAAATCTGATAAACATGAAAAAATATGGCGGCCATGCGTTTTTAAATTATTTAAAATCATCCGAGGGCAGTAAGACTTGGCACAGCGAATCTTTATTCAGAGCTTACTATAGAGACATCTAATGTTGTTAAATTGTTTTCAAAAATTTAAGATGGCATCAATTCAAAATTTTTAAAACATATCCTTTTTAAATTTCTCGTATGTTATTCAAGCGATCGAAGAGAAGCTCCGTATAATGAACTATTATAATAATCGTTATCTAATGACACTCAGTTCTGTAGATTACTTTTTGTAAATTATACAGTGCGCCAGGGAATGTTCTCCGCAGTGCATACAAGCTGCTGCGAGAGATTACGTCACCAAGTTACGTTGGCAGAACGGCTGTCGCATGTATCATAACAAACAGTACACGTTTTACTCACCACAGCCATTCCTAACTGATTCTAGAAGTGCTGACTTATTGCAATACACACTGACGAATTCGACAGCCCACACAAGTGGCCTTCACCCTTTCAAGGACACTGTGCTGCCAACTAAACTCATGACGCAACCACTCGCAGATGCACGTAGCCACTGCGGAGAACATTCCCGGGCGCCCAGTAGAAGGCGTGCACTTAACTTTTCGTAGGATTAACTCCTTACTCATTACAGAAAGATGCCATCTCACGGAAGGAGTCATAATTACTGACACTGAAAGTTATATATTTTAGCAAGTGAATTTTCATTGTAGTGATGATGGTGGAAATTGTTTTAAAGGGTGGAACACCAAGGCCCATTATCCCATTATTCTATTGTAGGTACCGTATTTATTAGCTTGCCACGGTGGGGGAGTGGTCAACGTGTCGGTCTACTAACCCCAAGTTTGCAGGTTCGCTCCTGGCCGTGGCAAGTGATTTTTGAAAGGCGGCAAAAATTACGACACCATGTCATACGATGATGGCATGTCAAAGAACCCACTTGAATTCAGTAGGCCGTGTTCATAATGGCGAAATTAATCTTGGGAGTTTCCGCCAACAAAAATTTCCTCATTTCTCTACTAGAAAGCGCTATAGTGTTCAAGGAGTTTAGATATCTAACCTCTTTGACTTTCATAGTGCTTCAAGAAACAACGAGATTTGACATGCAAGCTACCCTTTGGGTGTCAAATAACAAAGCTTGCACCCAGTACCCGAGGCCATACGATATGTTTATTACTGTATTTATTTATTTATTTATTTATTTATTTATTTAGCGTATGGTTTTTAGTGCCGGGAGTGTCCGAGGACATGTTCGGCTCGCCAGAGGCTGTAGCTGTTTCAATGTGCACACCCATGGGGTGAGCTACAAGTTTCGTTCAATTACAAATAGTTCCAACTTTCTCTACCAGATGTCACTGACACCTAGTGGTGAACGTTGGAACTTTTTATAGAGCGTTTCAACGAAATCTAACCTGCAAATTTATCTTCACACAAGTTTAATTAGTGGAAGGTTCTTTAACATTTTATAAATCTATGGCATGTGACCGCCCGCTTTACTTCCCCTCCGAAGGAATGCATACTGAAGGATTTTAACACTCTTAAAAAATCCGACGACTTCGGCCGGGTTTGAACCCGCGATGTTGGACATAGAAGCTCAGCATGCTACCGACTACGCCACCGAAGCCACTCACCGCTAATTATAGATTATACGCATATTCATTTCTGAAAATTGACGTATTTTACTGATGTCCTGTTTAACCGGTCTCTCGGTAAGTTGATAAACCAGTACCATGAACTAAATATTCTGGTATACAATTCCTTAGTGTTGCATTCGTGTAGGCTATTGTAGAGTCCACGGTGTAACTGTGCACCAAGGCCGCAAGGGCAGCAGTAGCAATTCCTGAGATGGCAGGTTCGGCTCCTGGCATTAACGGCGGCTATCCTGAGTGTGGATTTCCCCCGCGTTTTTCCACTCTCCATCCAAGAAAATGGGAGAATAGTACCTTATTTCAAATTGCGGGTAACCTACCTCATCTCTCTCTAATATTTATTTATTTATTTATTTATTTATCAATATGAAGGAACACAGGCACCAGCCCAAATACATTCCTTCTTGACATTATCTGATTAAATAACATGTATCAGTGGAAAATATAGAAAACAGATTACACAAATTACACAAATGAAGAACAGAGCATAAATACTACAAAGGAGATCGTGAAAATATAAACCATAAAATGAAAACAAAACTGTACAAAGTAAAAAAAAAGAATATAAAAAAATAAAGGAGAAAAGAGTACCCAGTATTCAAGGAACAGCTGCTTTTACTTGTTTATTGAATAAGTTAGCGCCAGCGAATAAATCTACTTGAACATCAATTGAATTATAAAATGATAATATTTTAACTAAAGGCGAATTAGAATGGTGAACACTTTTAGATCTTGGGATGTGAAAGAGTGCTTGCTGTCGAGATCTTACTTGTGGTACATGAAAAGTGATGAATTGAAA
Source organism: Meconema thalassinum (assembly GCA_946902985.2). NCBI lineage: Eukaryota > Metazoa > Arthropoda > Insecta > Orthoptera > Tettigoniidae > Meconema > Meconema thalassinum. Next base: position 93,404,484 of record OX336389.2, read on the forward strand.
TAATTCTTGGCAGTCAACTTTTCCAGTTAAAATTTTCCTCAGCAGTTGCAAAGAACTTAACGACCTTCTACTTTTCAAGGACTTGAAATTGAACAAATTTCGTAAAAACTGAGTCGAAGTATCAAATGGACAAAATACATTGAACGTCTTATAATACATGTATCTTAGAAATTTATTTTGCACAATCTCAATGTGATGAATTTGATCTTTATAAAAGGGATCCCAGATTACTGCTGAATATTCTAACTTGCTTCGAACTAAACTTTCATACAACTTAACAATTACTCCAGTTTTAGTAAATAATTTGGAGTTTCTAATGACAAAACCAAGCATCTTGTTGGCCGAACTAATTATATTTGCAATATGGTTATTAAAGGTTAATTTGCTGTCATAAAGAATTCCTAAATCATTTATCGACGGTACAATTTCGAGTGCTGTTTCTCCAATACAATATTTAGGATTTATATACTCCTTCTTCCTTGTAAATACCATGACTTTACATTTTTTTACATTGAGGACTAAATTATTAATAACACACCAAGCTACAATATTATTAACATCCCTCTGAAGGTCATTCTCGTCTCTCAAGTTGTATATGGTCTTATATAGCTTTACATCGTCAGCAAACAATAAGCAGTCAGAGTAACATAGAATATTAGGCAAATCATTAACCAAAATTAGAAATAGAAGAGGCCCAAGATTAGATCCTTGTGGGACACCAGAAGAACTAACAATATTACCTGAAATTTCACTTCTGAAACAAACAAATTGCTGTCTAAATTTTAAGTAGGAGCATAACAATTGAAGTAATGGTTTAGCAACACCAAACTGGTACAGCTTTGTCACCAGAATTTTATGGTCTACTTTGTCGAAGGCCTTTTCTAAGTCCATGTATATCACGTGAGTTCTTCTATTGGTATCTAATGCATTGTAAACCTTTTGAGTAAAACCCAGCAAATTTGTAATAACTGATCTGCCGGGCATAAAGCCATGCTGATATTGTGAGAGCTCAACCTTAATATGATTGTAAATCTTAGAATATAAAATGTGCTCAAATACTTTTGCTATAGCATTTATCACTGAGACAGGGCGGTAGTTCGATATCATTTCAGAGTTGCCTCCCTTTAGGATTGGAATAATTCTAGACATTTTCCACTTTCCAGGAAAGCTTGACGTCTTTAAAGAAAGATTAAAGATGAAGGCCAACTGAGAAACCAATAAGTCCACACAGCCCTTGATTATGTAAGGTGGTATGCCATCAGGCCCACAGGATTTCTTAGGCTTTAATTTTCTATTTATAGTTGTTCTTACTTCATCCACCGTTATGTGAGTCACGTTCAGCATATCAACCCTGGGCAAAACAGGAAATTCATTCAAAGACAAATGATCCACGTTATAAGTAAAATATAGCTACACACCAGGGGCGTATATACAATTTTTTCGGGGAGGGGGGATGACCACCCTGGAAAATTGTGAGAATTCTCAGGGGATTCTCCTGATAGTTTCCACGTCCTTGCTGTTGTTGATAGGGACGGCCACCACGGAATCTCCTATACCTTGGTTCAGGTCGCCTCTCTCTAAAATAGGTATTTCTTTCTGGACCTACATTTCCCTTCTCCTGTTCTTTAGGGCTTTCTGTTTGCTGTGTCTGATCAATATACACAATATTAATATGTTTGTAGTCCTGACGTTGATTTCTCGCTAAATTTGATGATCCTATTCTTCTTATCAATAATGGCTTCCACCTTCGTAATAAAATCAATCCCAAGCACTATGTCAAAATTTATCTTGTCCACCACGATGAAAATATGTTCATAAGCACGTGCATTTATTTCAAAGTTCAGCAAAACTTGAATCTTACACTTCACAGCTTTATCTTGAAAGATGCCACGCACTTTCACAGCAAAGCCGTCATCTTGTCACTACCCATTAATCTCTGGTAACATTCGTGAGATATTATAGACATAATAGCTCCCGTGTCCATCGAAGACTTGCATGTCTGATCATCGATATTTATACATATAATCGGCAATTCATATGGCCTTTCCTCTCTTATTATCTCGTCTTCTAATAATAGATCCTCATCCGTCACCTCGTATACTTCATTTATCAAAATCTGGTATAATGTGGTGGAATTTCACTCTCTCTCTAGTTCTGTTTCGAAAATGGAGTTGTTGTTTTTTTGTTTGTCCCTGAGCGTCATTCTCACGGATTCCTTGCTGGCTAGTACCGGGTTTAGGATCCACACTCGAGCTTGAATTACTTCCGTTTCCGCCTTCCTCTTCTCTTAATTCCTTCAAGAATCGCTTTCCTTCTTGATGGCGTTCGTCGTAATTCTCTTTGGTCATAACCAGGGGCGTAGCTACAATGGGGCAAGCGGGGCACCGCCCCGGAGCCCCCGAGTTTAGGGGGCCCCCAAACCGTAAAAGAAAAATTATAAATAAATAATAATAAATAATGATGATGTTTTTTCTGTGTAACCGACAGTAGTGGCTACGCTGGCTAAAGCTCAGCATTAGGTCATGGGGCCAAGCTCTCTGCTGACTCGGTAGACGCGTGGGTTCGAGCCCCACCGTCGGCCGTCCTTGAAATGGTTTTCCGTGGTTTCCCATTTTCAACACCAGGCAAATGCTGGGACGGTACCTTCTGACAGGCCACGGCCGCTTCCTTCCACATCCTTGCCCAGTTTCATTCACCATCATTCATTTCATCTCTCATTAACTCCTCTCATGAGGTTGGCGTCAGGAAGGGCATCCGGCCGTAAAAATCATCGCCACAAAGACTTCCATCGCATTTCATCCCCGACCCCGTTGGAAAACGGGAATAATAAGGGGTAGACATACATGATGTTTTTTCTGTGCACAAGATCTTGAAACTGCAACCAGACAAATTGAGATACTCAAGGAGATAGCTGAAAAAAACAGGTATGCAAATTTCCTTCGAAAAAAACAGAATATATGAATTTGGACAACTGGGATCAGGTTCAGGAAATGAATACTGATTATGGGACAATTTCTAGGAGTTATAAATTCCAGTATTTGGGTGAAATTTTAACTCCCAATGCGAATGATAAATTCGCCATTGAAAAAAGGGCTAGGAAAATGGATATGGCATTTAGACTTTACATCAACACTTATAAGTCCAAGTCCCTCTCGTATCAGACCAGGAATAGGCACTATAACACAGTTGTTAAGCCAGAGTGCCTCTATGCGGCAGAAACTTGAACAAGCATGAAAATTGCTGAAAATGAGAAAAAAGAAAGGAAATTCTTACGAAAAATTTTAGGTCCCACTGGGGAAGAATATAAATTTAGAATGCGATCTAACCAAGAACTGTATAACAAGTTTGAAGGGATTTCTGTCAGTATAAGGAAAAGACGGTTGATGTTCTATGGGCACGTTAAGCGATTGGGGAACGAGAGGTTGGCTAATAAAATTCTTAATCTGCAAGAGAAGTGGAAGGTACAACCCCCATGGCTTCAAGAGGTATATCAAGACTTAAAAAGGGCAAACATAGGATTAGTCGAAGTGTGGGACAGGACAGGATACAGATCTAAAGTTGCAAGTGTGAAGGATCCCCCCGAAAAAAGACTCGCTCTTTCAGTGGAAGAACGATTGTGAAGGAGCCATCGAAAGAAAGATCTCTGGCAGGAATCTAAACAATAAGGCAGAAACACTTTGAAGAAGATGAAGACCTCAATAACGGTTGTGTATTTGCAGTCCATAGACCGCTGTATCAAAATAAATAAATAAAAATAAATAAATAAAAGTAGTACTAGAAAAAATATTTGAGAATTCAATTTAGTTCAGGGGCCCCAATTGTACGGAACTACGCGTCGAAACTTGTGTTTAGAAACTAGTCACGTTCAGTGCAATCTGAATGTAAGATATATCCATCCATTTGTGTGGTATTCTATGAGTATTTTTTTGATAGCCGGGCGCCCGACCCAGGTGCCGGACAGACAATGCATTTTTCCCCATTCAGCGCATGACCAGGACTTATCGTTCCATCCCTTCCCCCTCTACTGCGACATCACACCACAGCAATGCACAGTAGCCTGCAGAGTAGTAGCAGTAGTTTAGTTGGTACGTCGCGACAGCGGTTATGTTTCAACGGACGACCATCATTGGTTACACAGCCTTTTTGTCCCGTTAACCAACCAATAATCAGATAGTTGGCTTAGTTCAACAGTTAGTTGAATCTGTTTCTACAAATAAAACACTGCAATCAACTATAAACCACTACACTAAATTGTATTGCTCAATATGATTCACTATGTATATTTTTCAACAGTCTGAAGTACATAAAATCGATGCTCCGACCACTCATAGTGGTCTTTCATGTCTTGATCAGTCAGTCGATAATAAAAAGGACGCAGTAAGCTCGACTGCAACTGAACACGCTGAAAATTATGTTTTGCGAGACAAAATTGAATTTCCCAGTCCCGTCAATAATCCAGAAATGAAAAGGTTAATCATAGCATCAGGACCTTGTCAAGCTCGAGGTCCCTTTCCAAAACAGCCTGATGAACGAGGAAGTAAAAGATAATTTTCATCTAATTACTACAGTTTTATAACAGGTTCTGGGATGAAATGTAACAGACTCTGGCTTTGCTATTCGCAAAGGTTAGACCGTGCCTACTGTCAACCATGTTGGCTGTTCCCTCAACATTCAGAGAACACTTTCGGTAGTACGGGACTAAACGACTGGAAACATCTTTGTGATAGAATTAAAACTCATGAACAATCGGATGACCACATATTTTCTTGTGTTATATTTGAGAAATGGAGGAATGATGAAACAATGATTGATGCTTTACAAAAACAGTTAAAAGAAGAGAAACATTACTGGAGGAACGTTCTAGAAAGAATAGTTAACGTTTCATTAACTTTGGTCACCTCTAACATTGCTTTCTTCGGAAGAAGTAGTAAAATGGAAGATCCAATTAAAGAAAATTTCTTGGCTATAATAGAACTTCTGTCTGACTATGACCCTCTACTAAAAACCCTTTTGCAAAAGCCAGCAGAAAGTGTATACCAATTAAACCCTAGCATCCAAAATGAAGTTATTTATTTGATGGTAAATCAAGTACTGAAAGAAATCAAATATGAAATACAGAGCTCTCCTTCTTTCTCTGATATTATGGACACAACTCAGGATATAAGTAAAGTTGATCAGTTAAGTAAAGTTTTCAGGTAGGCCTACGTCAAAGTGGTAAATTATGAAAAAATAAACCCAAAGAAATAAAGATTTGCGAGAAATTTACTTCTTTTACAAAAGTTGAAGTTCAAAGTGCATTTGGGTTGGCAAGTAGAATAGTGGAATCTATTAAAGATAAAGGTCCTGAATTGAAAAAATGCCGTGGCCCAGGTTATGACGGCGAAAGCGTAATGAGTGGAGTATACAATAGAGTGCAGAAAAAGATTCAAGAAGTTGCGCCACATGCATATTTTGTACCGTACATTGTCCAAGTCACAATTTAAATCTGGTGTTGAAAGACGCTGTAGAAGCCAATCGTGAAATATTACAGTTTTTTGAGGATGTAAAAATGTCTACAACAATTTTTGGACACAGTATCAAACACTGGCTGGGGCTGCAAGATGCATCTGAAAATGCAAACATAACGTTAAAAACACTCAACCCAACAAGATGGTCGGGAAGGTACGAAACAGTTCTTTCTTTAAAGGAGAGGTTTGGCGATTTATTGAGAGAGCTAATCGCACGTACTTTGACAAGTAATAAGGCAAAAGAAAGGAATGATGCAATAGGATTGAAAAATAAAATTGGATGTTTTTAATTTGTGCTTCTGTTAGTTGTACAAAAAACGATTTTGCAGCAACTGAGCATCGTATCTAAATGTCTCCATACTGAAAATACGGATATTGTTTCAGCGTTTGATCTATTAGGTAATGCTCTCTTAGATGTTACAGAACTAAGGTTTTCATTTGAGGACCTTGTAAAAGAAGCTTCAACTGTGGGCTCCAAGTGTGGAATTCCTTGTGAAATTTCTGAGAAAAGACTAAAGCAAGTTAAAAAGCATTTTGATGAACTTAGTGTATACCACCGATTTCTCAATCCTGAAACTAGATTTCGGGTATCTGTGTTTTACCCCATGATTGATACAATTATGGCTCAGTTAAACAGCAGATTTGAAGGCATGAAGTTAGTTATTAATGCCTACAAAGTTGTTCAGCCTTATTTCTTGAACAATGCTTCTGATGACGAACTGATTAAAGAGCCAAAAGGTTTCGCCGAGACTTTTTCTGATGATGTGTCACCAACATTTCTTGCACAAATTTCTAGCGTGCGTGCATCTTTTTCCTTTAAAATTAAGAAAATGTCCACTGTTAAGCAAACTGATAGACCTCCTCTACATTGAAAATCACATTCTAGTTGCAAACTATCCTGACGTGTGTACTGCTTGTTTTATGTTCTTGACTGTACCTATCAAAGTGGCTATAGCAGAAAGATCTTTCTCCAAGCTGAAAATTATCAAGTCCTACCTAAGAAGCACAATGAGCCAAGAACGTTTAAGTAGGTTGAGCCTTTTATCGATTGAAAATGAAAGAGCTCGAAAATTTACCTAGGTAATTAACATGTTTGCAGATGCAAAGAGTAAGAAAAAAGTTTTGTGTAAAGTAGGTTAGTTGATAAGTTTATTTGTTTTAAATAGTTTGTTTAATAATAATAATAATTCATTTTTTGTAAACAATGAGTAAAAATGTATAGATTTATTTTATTTCAAGGTATTTGTATAATACATTTATAATGTTGAGCTTTCGACCAGGCGTGTATTTTATTTCTTAAGCCTAGTAGGATACTTCATAGACGATCCTATCTGTTCCCTTTGGTTTTCTATTCTAGCTTCATTATTGTCAGTAATAAAAGAACAAATATGTGCACTTATAATTTATATTAACATGCAGTTTTCTTCTCTTTCTAATTTATATTTGTGTAGACGTAGTTTTCTTATTACGATATCACAATTTCACAAATTGAAAAGCTATAGCTGTTATATATCATAATTATTTAGGAAATTTTATGGAGCCAACAGCCAAAGTATACATCAAATATTTCTAGAAAAAGGGAAGTCGCAAGGAGGAATTCGAGAAGACAGTCGCTTTGATAAGTTCTTATCTTCAAACATTATTAATATTCAAGGTCTGCAGTTAGGTCAGGTTTTCAAAAGATAGTGAGGAGGCCCCATTTGACCATTTTGCCACGGGCCCCCCCTCAGGTCTAGCTACGCCACTGGTCATAACCTCATTTCTTTGTGGTCTATCGTGGTTCTGATTCTGATAGTTGTTGCGATTGTTTCGACCATTATAATTATTGTTATTTCGATAATTATTATTGTTGTGGAAGAAACCGCTTCTTCGATTCTCCTGATAGTTTCCACGTCCTTGCTGTTGTTGATAGGGACGGCCACCACGGAATCTCCTATACCTTGGTTCAGGACGCCTATCTCTAAAATATGTATTTCTTTCTGGACCTACATTTCCCTTCTCCTGTTCTTTAGGGCTTTCTGTTTGCTGTGTCTGATCAATATACACAGTATTAATATCTTTGTAGTCCTGACGTTGGTTTCTCGCTACGACATTGGGCGTTGGACTAGTATAATCCAATTTCCGAAGAAGTTCGTCCATGCCGGCCAAATCGCTGATTCCTGACGAAATTATCAGTCTTCTCAGTTCAACTGGCAACATTCTGGCAATGGCATCTATCAGTTGTGCCGTAGATAGTGGGGGTTGCAAAAAACGTAGCCGGGCAAGTTGCGTTGTAAAGAAATCGGCGTAACGCGTCGGTAATGTACCCGAATACTTCCTGGAGTATACTTCTGCGCGTAAACTGTTCTGGGCTTCTATGGACCAATAACGTTTCATTAGGGCTTCAGCAAACTCCTCGAAGTCCACAAATGTGTACCCGAAGGCTCCAAACCATTCAAGGGGGCCCTCTCCCATATAGCGTTCCACTATCTTCATCTCCCGTTCTCTAGGAATGTGAGCCTCCGCAAAGTAGTCACGGATATTCCTGATATACTCAATTGGGGTATAAGAATCGAGGTTGGTAAATTTAGGAGGTTTGTCCTCAAAATTACGGATTGCCGTCACATTTCTCTGTTGAGAATCTTGGAAACTGGGACGATATTCCCTCCTTTCTCTTTCGGGTTCTCTACTTCTATCTTCAAGTCCCTCATGGTGTCTTAACATCCTTTCTTCTGGCCTCACTTCTCTATCTCCTGTTTCCATACTGAGTTTTCTACGATAGTCTCCATAGTCCTCCATCTCTATCTTCTCCCTTTCTTCTACCTCCGCAATCAACTCTTTCACTTGCTTCTCTATTTCTTTCTTCATATCCTCTTTATAGACTTCCAGATCTGCCACGTCTCCTAAGCTCAGATTTTTCAATTTCCCACTAATGTATTCCTCAATATTAGTGGATTTTCCTTCCTTAATCTCATTCACGACGGTGACTACTGTATCTATCCTTTGGTCTAAACGTTTACTACGACTTTCTAACGTTTCTTTTAACGACCTTTGGACATTACGATACTAACCTCCTCACTTATTACTCTTGAAACGATACTCTGATAAGTATAAACTGTCGTGCATACATTTAATAAAAATTACTACATCTCATCTTCATACTTCTGGGTTCGACTTTAATCGAAGAAGGAATATTATGTCTACAACGTGACATGATATTACTCCTCGTAAATATTTAATCACAACATTAAATCTGTGTGTGTCCAACAAGAATCGATCACGACGAGGATATCAAACGATAACTACCCTAACGTCGGACGATAATACACACATCAAAAAAAGTTTTGCATCACCTCGGTTCCCAGATCTCCGGCATATAGACGTTGACTGTGTGTATTGTATCCAAGATACAGTCCCTTTGACTGTTCATAGATGTCACTAAAACTGCTCAAAGATGTAAACAACCATGCATGAGCAGGGCCTATTAGACGGAGGGGGTACGACAGCCGATCAGTTCCAGTCATTCCACCAGGACGAAGGTACGCTGCTCATGTTGTCTGTAGTTCTACCATGCCTAGAAGGTCAATACCGCAGTTCGATCGCGTCCGCATTGTTACTTTGTGTCAAGAAGGGCTCTCAACAAGGGAAGTTTCCAGGCGTCTCAGAGTGAACCAAAGCGATGTTGTTCGGACATGGAGGAGGTACAGAGATACAGGAACTGTCGATGACAGGCCTCGCTCAGGCCGCCCAAGGGCTACTACTGTAGTGGATGACCGCTACTTACGGATTGCCGCTCGGAGGAACCCTGACAGCAATGCCACCATGTTGAATAATGCGTTTCGTTCAGCCACAGGACGTCGTGTTTCAACTCAAACTGTGCGCAATAGGCTGCATGATGCGCAACTTCACTCCCGACGTCCATGGCGAGGTCCAGCTTTGCAACCCCGACACCATGCAGCGCGGTACAGATGGGCCCAACAACATGCTGAATGGACCCCACGGAATTGGCATCACGTTCTCGTCACCGATGAGTGTCGCATATGCCTTCAACCAGACAATCGTCGGAGACGTGTTTGGAGGCACCCTGGTCAGGCTGAACGTCTTAGACACACTGTCCAGCGAGTGCAGCAAGGTGGTGGTTCCCTGATGTTTTGGGGTGGCATTATGTGGGGCCGACGTACGCCACTGGTGGTCATGGAAGGCTCCGAAACGGCTTTACGATACCTGAATGACATCCTCCGACCCATAGTGCAACCATATCGGCAGAATATTGGAGAGGCATTTGTCTTCATGGACGACAATTCTCGACCTCATCGTGCACATCTTGTGAATGCGTTCCTTCAAGATAACGACATCGCTCGACTACAGTGGCCAGCATGTTCGCCAGACATGAACCCTATCGAACATGCCTGGGATATGTTGAAAAGGGCTGTTTATGGACGTCTTGACCCACCAACCACTCTGAGAGATTTACGCCGAATTGTCGTTGAGGAGTGGGACAATTTGGACCAACAGTGTCTTGATGAACTTGTGGATAGTATGCCACGGCGAATACAGGCATGCATCAATGCAAGAGGACGTGCTACTGGGTATTAGAGGTAGTGGTGTGTACTGCAATCTGGACCACAAATGCTGAAAGTCTAGCTGTATGATGGTACAACATGCAATGTGTGGGTCTCATGAGCAATAAAACGAGCTGAAATGTTGTTTGTGTTGATCTCTATTCCCTTTGTATTTAACGGTTCCGGAACTCTTGGAACCGAGGTGATGCAAAACTTTTTTTGATGTGTGTAAATCTTCCAAGAAGATTCTATCTTCAAATAAATTAAATGACTGAAAGTTCATAGCTTTCTTCAATAAAACATACAATTAGTCATATTCGTATTCTCTCCATTCAGAACGAATGTCTATGAGTTCTGACGATAATAATCGTTTCCACGTTAAATGATTCTTTTCCATAAGATGTCATGATATCTCACAATATATCACTACCAAGCTCTTCTTCTCTTGACGTTTCTTCTCGACGGATAAAATGCCCAAATTAAACTAATAAAAATTAATTTAATGGGTAACATAGACGAAAATGTCTATCACCTGAATTCAGAATGAATTCATAAACGTCGAAAATAAATTACTGTTCCTTAAAGGAAATGACAACAGCTTGTTCCTCGAACAAGTAAAATAATCTCAGTTCAGAAACTGGATTCCTAACAAACGAAGTTAAAAGCGTCGCAAGACGATCACTACAATAAATTTCGAAGAATAAAAAAGCTATACATGGAGTACCTACATATAGTGTCGAAATATGGATAAAGGATTTGCTCAGAAAATGTCGCTACAAGCTCTAACTACAAGGTTAGTGAACACTGCTACCTGGTCTCTAAGTCTAGAAGATCAAGATAGAGTATAACAAATTACTCGGTTGTTACATCTCCCAAAGATCTGGCCTGGATCCTAGCTCGTCTCCAAGAACTCGTGACCTCAGGAAAGGAACGAATTCCCCTACTGGAAAACAGCAAGCTCCGACCGGGATCGAACTGCGGGCCTCCGATCATCATCTTCCTTGTGACCGGGATAACCCTGGACCTCTTGATAATCTTTATGTTTCTTCTTTCTCCGTCACAGCACAGATTCATCGTATTTGCGAGTAGCGTCGAAAGTTCTGCTTTCCACTTCGAAAGGCATTCGAAGAGAAAGTCTTGGACCTCACTCGCATAACGAAAATTCATGTAGATGGAATATGAACATCGTTCTTTAGTCGCTGATGTTAATGTTGAGCTCATGTTTGACGAGAATGCACTAGAATAGAGTTGTGCATCAAGTCACATGACCGCTCACTAAGCAGACATTCACGAACAGTCTCCTCTAACGAAGCTCCGTCGCTGACTATATTGCTTCCATCTGCTTATACTCCTGGCGCACATATTAATTCAGCCCATCATAATCTGCATAATAGTAGACTGAATAATCTTCTTCAATATGAAATACATCTCCATCCTAGTTGTGTTGTAATACAGTTCCACAATAGCAATGCTAACATACACACTCACTTGTGGCTGCTGCATGCGCTGTAGTCGCTCGGACAAAAGTGTCTTATTGCGCTGGAAAGAAACACTTTTCTCGCGCTTCACAAAACTGCTTATAATCAGTGAAATATTTCTCTCAAACTTCTGAAAGTTCGTAATACACAATATCTGATAGCAAGCTACAATCTGTAGTTGAAATAATGTCTCTGAAGCCGATCAGACCGAAGTGATTGCGGCATCTAAGTTCATCGCAACTTCACTTAGTTTCAAGGCGCGGTAATCTCCTAACTCGACCCTCGCTAATGCCTTGTCTCCACGAATCACCTTCTACACGCTCGGTGAAACACTCGGAACTCCTCTCTCTTCCAATAGCACACGTCTGACCTCTGGGACATTCAGATACCAAAGAGCCTCGTTGCTTGGCGTCTCCCCTCCAAGTCTACCGATTCTCGCCGCCTTTTTGAGTTCCCTCTCAAATTCGCGCGGGCTCTAGCAAATCGCTTATTCCTTCCAATAGCGACCTGCTATCGACTTATAAAATATTTCCAATATTTTATTATCATATTCTTCTCTTTTCCAATATATAAAATCATTCTCTAGGGGCTTAAATGAATTAAATATCCATAAAATTTAGTTGCTGGAACTCCCGTCTTCTCTAAAACTTCTTCCTATTGGCTGTAAGCTCATATCCAATGGGAAAATTTATAACAATTTTTAATCAACTCCTGGGAATATTCGCTGTTGCTAGGCCGATTCTAAGCTTCTGGAAACTTCCATTGCGCAATACAATCACGTGACGGAATTTCCCTCCTGCCCAACGTCGCCTCACGACTGGTTTCTGCCATGTTCCAGCCATCATATTCCTTGGTTAAATTTTATCATGGGCTTCGAAAAAAAATGTATTATTCCCATTTTCATCCCTTATAATTCATTTTACGGGGGCAGTACCTTCTTCAAGGCCACGGCCGCCTCCTCTCTTCCTTGCCTATCCATCCTCGCCATCCCTTACCTTCCCTCAGGAGGCCCCTGTTCGCTTTGCAGGTGAGGCCGCCTGGGCGAGATGCCAATCCCACCTCACCAGTTGTATCACTTCCGATTCGATGTTCCCAGCTCTAGGACACTGCCCGTAGAGGCGGTAGTGGTGAGTTCCCTCGCTGAATCCGTGGGTTCCACCAACCTGGAGGGTAAACGACTAAAAAAAATCATATGCTGTACCAAGTTTCATTGCGTTTGGTTGGTTAAATCGCGAGAAACGTCTACTTAAAAGTCGCAAATTCGCTTGGCCGCCATGTTGATTTTGTTGTTACCAGGTTTTCAAATGTCGCATAGGTGAACTTCTAGTAGTTCCCTTTATCACCGTACAAAATTCCAGGGTGATATCGGTAATAGTTTCGGAGATATTGAATGCTGGTGAAATTTCGCACAGCCGCCATGTCGTATTGGTGAGACGTAACAAAATTTGAAGGGCACGGTCGGGGTCGTCCGGAATAATGCTATGAATTTACCGAGTTTCATTGAAATCGCTCCAGCCGTTTATATTTTATTAGGAGGGGACACACATACGAATCACACACACAGACAGACACACGGACTAAAGGTGATCTCATAAGCCTATTTTTTCATAAATGGAAATAGGCTAAAAGTGGTGCAGTGAAATTAGTGTAAATATCATTAGTGTCTCCGTATTCTATAAATTGTAGAAATTGGATTTTACTTAATTTCCATAACAAATGTTGTACTTAACCATTTCATCTTTCTTTGTTATAATTTACATAGCCCAAAAGTGCTTTTCCGTGGTTTCAAACTTCGACTTCGGGCAAATGCTGTAATGGTTCCTAGTTTAAGGTCATGGCCGCCTCCTTCCCAGTCCTCACCCATATTACCAATATGCACACTACTACAGCCATCACAATGACACAGGTTACCAAACAGATTACACACTGAAGTACACGGGGCTACATGAACACGATATTGCAAAGCCCCTAAATGAACCTAGAAGCAGTAATACCAAGAGTGAACAAAACAGCAACATTCTGTTTGTTTATGCTAAAATAAAGGCAAGAGCCCTGCTAAATGCTCGGGAGACACGCGATATAATGGGCACTTTCTTTGCATTTTTGCAAGACGGCAGGAGTGCTGAGTTCACAGTGGGTAACCCCTCAAGCGTAGCCATCACAAAAGGGAACCGCAATAGGAATAATTATACCTCATAGACTGAGGACGGGTTCCAGGTCTGTTGGTCTAAGGCTAGGAGGTCTCAACTAAAATCACATATCTAAAGACAAGCAACTTCCTACGAAATTAATGTCTAAGAGCAAATGTAGTCCAAAGACAAAAGGAACCTAGTGCTTACTGTAAAACGAAAAGCACGTCTAACAAGGAGAGGTCACCATGTGGTTTCCTAGAAAAGCGTTCAAATTTGGAGGGTTTGCTCTTCATAAAAAAATATTTTGCCCCTGTTCAAGCGTTTTTGCCAATGGGCCTTAGTGTGTTCAAAATTGAACGTTTAAAATCCATCCTCCCGGCTCGTCTCCGTAGCGTAGGCGCTAGCGCGTTGGCGTGGAAAATTGAAGGTTTCGAGTTCGAGTCTAACCTTGACCACCACCTTTATTTTCTTTTACTGATACATCCCTTATTGTCCTTTGTGTTTTCTATATGTATTTGCTGTGGTCTTTTCGGCACTGGAGCTAAGTACAATATTTTAACATCATTATTCGTCCGAGACGCTTGAACGTGTTGTAAGTTTTATTCCTTAGAATTTATATGCAGCCTGGCCGGCGACGCTACGTTCATTCGACTGCGCCGAGTCTAATGCAGAAACGCAAGAGCCCGTCCCTCTGTTCCACCATCAAGCTAAACTTTCTGTATGTAAACAATAACGTGTTTTCTTTTTTTTTTTTTTTTTTTTTAGGCGTTTACCCTCCAGGTTGGTGGAACCCACGGACTCAGCGAGGGAACTCACCACTACCGCCTCTACGGGCAGTGTCCTAGAGCTGGGAACATCGAATCGGAAGGGATACAACTGGTGAGGTGGGATTGGCACCTCGCCCAGGCGGCCGCACCTGCAAAGCGAACAGGGGCCTCATGAGGGAAGGTAAGGGATGGTTAGGATGGATAGACCTTGAAGAAGGTACTGTACCCGATATCCTGATAGTAGGCTGTCAGATATCCGCCCCCTCAATCGGATTGCCAATAATCAAACGCGCCGGCATAGCTACATCAATGAAAATGGCACTGACAGATACTATCGAGATTAGAGCACAATAGTTAACAAGAAAATTATTGTGGAACACACCAAAATATACGGGGGTTCATACTTACCTTTACTTACCTCTTAAATTTATCTCGGGGACTGGGTTGTCAACTGGATCACTTAAAAGTATGCCCACACAATAACCTCCACCATGATATTTAAAATGAACCAGAACGAAGACGAGAAACTTTAAACTGCACAATAATTTATTTCACATAAAGAATGATTTAACAAAAAAAAAAACCACGTGGCAATCAGAAGCCATCGACCACATAACCATGTCCTCCTGTAGGACCTGTATTCTCTACATATAATGTTTCAGCTTTCTCAAGCTCATAGCAACGTAAAATAATAATGCATATGGAATGGAAACGGGATTTGGGATGAGACACATATATCAATTGTTTTGCGTGTTTATATACTTCACATTTTATTTATAGCCACAAGGCTATTATGGAGCGTCCTTGGCCTCTGTAACACAGTTGTCCGGGCCAGCTGCAAGGCACCTGCATTGTCAAAGCGGACTCCCGTTCGTTCAACCCTAGCATAAGCGTGTTACCTCAGAGCTCGGCTCTCCTTTTCAAATACGTAAATGTTCACATCTCAACTGAAATATTATCACGCAAATGTCTTACATGCTTCATTCAAACACCAGTGGATTCCTCCAACAATCCCAAATCATGTTTAATTGTTCAAACCACTTGCTTAATTAGCGTTATTTAGAGTATAAAAACTCTAAATGTTAATAACAAAAGTTCATTAATTATTTATAACAATAATAAATTGTTTATAACAATGTCAAATGACAATTGAAAATTTTATACACGCCTGTATTAATCACTATCATTTCAAATTATTTAACAAAGATATTTACAAAATTATTTTACAATATTATATTGTTTATATTATTTATACAAGAAATACATTAAATCACACGTTTATCCGGTTGATAATTACTCAAATCGTGATGATATAATCGACCAATGAAGGTTAGTTATATTTAACTGTCAAATTCAGGTTTAATAAGGTTTAATAATAATTATTAATATTTGTGACGGTAACCTCCATTCAAAATCTTTATCTCAAATTATTTAACACTCTTGTTAATTTTAACAGTATCTTCATATGAATAATCTTTCAAAGAACAAGAACAATACAATCAGCGGGAAAATACTTCGCTTAAGACGCCCAAAATTACACAACAATTGGCCCAAAATTCATCATATATCTTCATATATATGGCATAAAAATCCTTCAAACTACACACAAAAACCTCCACTTATTAATTCATCAACTTCATTAATTATTGTGGGAACCTCCTTCATTATTCAAGGGCATTACTCAACAGCGACTTTTACACGTCCACTGAACTAACGATTATACATCCATTGTTCCTCTTTAAAAATTCTTATATTCATCAATTGTAATAATGACTGTTATTATTTAACCTTCGTGGGTTTCATTCATGAATCGATATGAAGTAAAAATTTGCCAATCACAAATAAATTTAATAGCAAATACGATTAGACACTCCTGCCTGGTCTATCAAAATTGAGATTAATATCTTCAAAGTAACGCAGTATAAAAATACTATCTTCAATTAAAGTTCATCTAAACTGCATGAATAGTCGAATAGAATACAATTAGACTGTGGAATGCAAACATTATTATTCCAATCTATAATTGAGAAAAACTCCTATCAAATGTTCATTACTATAGTGTATTCAATAAATTGTAATCAACGTTCATATTTCATGAAATTGTCTATGATGCAATGATAAATGTCTATGTTGCAATCATGTTCATAAGACGACTAGTATTTCAAAGATCGTCGATATCGTAATAGATTTTAACGCTCTAAAATCTTTTAATCATTCTTCTTTCTTGAGGATGACAGAAAATTGGTCAAAGTAATTTACTGAATAGAATTACTTTAATAAAATGACACGCTGTCTGAATTCAAATCTGCCATAGCAAATCGTTAACTTTACAGTCAAATCGTGACTACAAAAATATGCAAATTACTGAAAGAATCTAAATCATCAGTCTCAACTGATCCAAAATTATTAAGTATGCCAATGACATAGCAATGTCTCAAAAATCGAAGAAAAAGGCATAAATCAACGAAGTATACTGAGTACAGAAATATCAATCAAGAAAATGGGGCAAAAGATAGGACAGAAAATATGGGAAGAATGGTTGCTCAGATATCGCTACAAGACTCAAATAATACAAGAAACGTTCACGACTACCTTATCTGTTGATTGAAGTTCCAGAGGAAAGTTTTCAAAGAAAACTGCTGTTGGTTCCATTTCACCAGCGTAAAGATGTGCTCCGTCCTCGAATTTGGAATCAGCGTCCTCGGAGAATCGAACTGCTTCCTCCTCCGAAATTGCACTGCTCCGTGGATACGAAAAACATCCTTCTGGCAAAACTCTTCTTTGTGCGCCGGGACAACCCTGGCCTCTCTTGAAAGTTCTCTGAAGTTCTTGCAGGAATTCGCCATGAAGTTTATTGTAGTTATTTCCGCAGAAATATTCATAGTTGTGGAGTATGAAAATATTTCCACTGTTATCTGGTATAATTCAGCGATGGATTCACGATGCATGAGTGTAGTTGGATGTTCACTACATGCTCGCTTTTGTAGAAAGACGATTAACGAAGTTCCATGCTGTTACTTTACTCCAATGATATATGTCCCAATTGCATTAAAGCCTTAGCCTTCCATCTCAACTACTGTTATAATCATTGAAAGCACTGCAAGATTATAATGTTCCATAGTCGAATGTATCGTTGTAATAGCAAACGTATTCTCCAAAATCACTGTTGCACTCCACGTGTCAGCCGTAGTGTATAATGTGGAATTTAAAAGTGTTTCTCATGTGGCGAGAAAATCACTTTTGTTGGCAGCCTTAAAGTTCCAATATCTTTCGAAGTATAACTGTGAAATTGTTCAAATCTTGTACACACCTCAATGTTATACTGCCCAATAGAATTATAATACAGGCTGAAGTTAGCGCTTGATATCTTGACTGGTGGAAACGTTAATGTGAGCGTTTTTACTTCACCTAGTTTCGAGCAGCGTAAAATGGAACTGCCCCGAGTTCGTTCGATGCACCGGACTTTAACCACGCTAAAGACAACTTACTTCACTGAATCACTTGAAAATAACTATATATCGCCAGAAATATATATGCGATCTGACATATGAGATCTGAGTATGAGTTCTGAGAGATATGAGTTCTGAGATCTGAGAGCTCCTCTCTCCTGTGCACGACCTTTTATCAACTTCTTAAGGGGCGTATCCATCCCTTCCATAGCCTGTTGCTGCGTCATTGCTGGAAGTTTTAACTTTGGCTATACTTGACGGATTTTCAAATTTCAAAAACTCAAAATTAATTTCTTCAAAATTCCAAATCAATGCCATAACTAAAATAGATTTCCACAAATCTGCATGCCAAAAGTAATTAAATATCGTAGTTTCAGCAATCTCCGTCTTCCTTCCAAACTATCGTTCATTGGTTCGAGTCTCTCCTCCAATAGCGTAGCTTCTTCCTTAGCACAATACCTTGTTTCCTGCGACTGCGTCGTAAATCTAAGATCTTTCTCGAACAAAATCATGACGTCACCAAGAATCTCAGCTCAATCAGCCTACTGGCATGAAGTATACGTCATCCGTGCCTACGTCATGAATATCCACGTCATAACTATGACATCCATAACTTTACTCATATTTGCCAATACAGCCATCGTGGTCTCAATATAATTCAATTTCCGGGGGCATTCTCCCTTCACCACGTTTTAAAAACAGTTGCAAATTGTTTTTAAACTCTGTGTTATAAATATCTCAATTCACTTGAACACGAAATTGAATTATTATTGGCTTACTCTTGTATGATATTTCTACTATGTTCCTTAATCATAAGTCTCTTCTTCTCTGGTTTGTGTGTGGCTAATGCATTCCCTCCTCTCTACTTTCTCTTCTGTCCTGAATATCTGTTTTCCAAGTTCTGCTGACTTGTAGAAGGACCAGGATCGATCACTACATCCTGTCTTTTCTTTTGATTTTCAGCTTCCTTTTCTCGTAATTCCTTCAGATACTGCTGACTTTCTTTCTCTCTTTCTTGATACTTGTCGGGTGTCATAACCTGACCTTGAGAATTCTGATTCTGATTCTGGTACTGGTTATTTCTGTTATAATTTCGATTATAACCATTGTTGTAGTATCTACCTCTTCCGTTGTTGTAATTCCCTCTATTATTATTCCAGCCTCGTCTTTGCTGATATGGACGGTAACCTTGGGATCTGTGGTTGCGGAAATAATTATTCCTGTGAGGACCTACATTTTCAGTTTTTCCTTCCTCAGGCTTATCAGTTTGTTGCACTTGATCCATATAGACCGTATTAACGTCTTTGAATTCGTGCCTCTGACCTTTTTGTACCAAATTTGGCATTGGACTCGTGTAGTCAAGCCTTCTCAACAATTCGTCCATACTTGTCAAATCTCTAATATTTGACGATATGATCAGTCTTCTTACCTCCACAGGCAGCATACGTGAAATCGCATCTATCAACTGCTCTGTTGACAATGGGGGTTGCAAAAATCTCAAGCGTGATAGTTGACTCGTAAAGAAATCAGCGTACCGTGTTGGAAGAGTACCTGAATACTTCCTCGAGTATACTTCAGCTCTTAGCGAATTCTGAGCTTCTATTGACCAGAATCGTTTAATCAGTGCCTCTGCAAATTCGTCAAAATTGCTGAAAGTGTACCGGAATGCTCTAAACCATTCGAGGGGTCCTCCAGCTAGAAATCTTTCTACGATTCTCATCTCTCTCTCTCTCTAGGAATGTGGGCTTCTATGAAATAGTCTTTAAGATTCCTGATATATTCGATCGGTGTGAGACTATCAGTGTTGCTAAATTTTTGAGGTTTGTCTTCAAAATTCCGGATGACTGTCACATTTCTCGGATATGAATCCATATAATTCCTCCCACTATCACGATACTTCGATTCGGGTTCAATATTCCGATCCTCTTCTTCTTCCCTGAATCTGGATATACGTTCCTCAGGACTAATATCTCTCTCTTCTGTAGTAAGGTTACCTCTTCTCACGTAATTTCTCTCCTCTTCACCAGTCAATCCTTCGGTATCCTTGTCTGTGATTTCCGTGATGACTTTCCTAATCAACTCTTCCTTATAGGTTTCCATCATGCTAGCTTCTCCTAGTTTCAAATTCTGCAGCTTGCTCGTAGTTTCATTAACATCAGAGACAACCTTATGAATTTGTTCCTTTAATGTTTGCACGTCCTGACCTATCTGTGTTCTATCCTCTACCTGCTTTTCGGATAGCGAATCCATCCTTACATTCAAGTCTTTCCTAATCTGAACTACTTCATCATTAATGTCTACTTGTGTACTGGCAAGTTTTCTTTCAATTCGTTCCTGAATCTGATCTACATGTTCCCCACTTGACCTGTTCCATTCATCTTTCCACACTGTTACATTTGCAGTTAACATTTCTGCAATATCTACTTCGATGTCCTCCTTAAGTAAACGATTGTGATCTAATACTTGGGTTCTCATGACCTCTACATCGTATTTTAAACCAGCTAAAGAAGCTGTTGTCCTGACAGACTCGTCAACTAACCGAGTTGTTAATGCACTAATATTACGCGTACAAAGTGTTTTTGAAGTTTCAATTTCCTCCCTAACTTTGTTAACATCAGTCTGAACTTTAGCAATGTCTACAAAAACAGTATTGACTTCTACTTGTATTTTATTGATATCGCTTTGCATATCGTTAACATCTGAATGAATATTATTGATGTCTACTTGAACATTTGACACATCAGTTCGAACATTACTAACCTCTCTTTGAACTTCTTCTACTTTATCCTGTACAGTAGCAACATCATTCCTTACAACAATTACTTCAGCTCTAGCACATGAAATATCACCCCGGACATTAGCAACATCAAGATTCAACATGGTAAGATCTTTTTGTACCTTAGACACATCAATTTTAACATCAGAAACATCTTTGTGAATGTCACTTACAGCATTCTCGATTCCCTGGGTACTGATCTGTAAACGCGACACATTATTCTCTAAGTTTGCAGAACTGGTCTGAAGAACTTTCAAACTTTCATCCAGCATCTGCTTTACACTTTCATTCATGCTAGCTTTCAAATTAGCAGACATATTATTAGCATTCTCCTCCATTTGACTAGTATTCCTAGCTTCCATTTCCTGCATGCTGTTATTCATGCTAGCTTTCATCTCCCTAGCACTTTCATTCATGCTAGCTTTCAACTCCTCTAACATCATTCTCATACTCTCATCTGCCATTTCAATAATATTTCAATACTAAACTGCTTTAGGGACATACATCAAACAGAGCAAAATAACAACATCTGAGCAACATTTTTCACCATATATAAAATTTGAGCAATTTTCTGTCTTAAATCTAACTTATAATTACCTTATAATTAACCCTCGTAGACACTTCATGTTGAAATAAACTCAAGCACATGTTCAAGTTTCTTTGGTTCATTTTAAAATATCCTAACACAAATAATTTACATTTATAATCCAAATAGTTTAATTTTATCTTTAATATGACTATACATGTCATAAGCCGGTCAAATAAAATAAGATTCCAGATCATAGGCGATTTTTCTAAGTTTCCAGCCTATTTAACCTCTTTCAAGTCGTATAAGATCTGATCTTTTCTGAGTGTAATTTTCCTAATACAACACAACATTTATTCCTCTATAATCACACTCTCAAATTCTACAATTGGCTAAGACATCTAACAAAGAATCAACCTCTTTATTTGAGTCTTCACAATCCCTTTGACATCGATAACTTGGTAATCCAATGTTATTCGAACACTCCACAAAAATTGCGGTGTCAATTCTACTGCAATAACTTGGTAATCCAATGTTTTGCTGATCGTGCCAATCGAGACAATCGTGCCCCACGTTGGGCGCCAATCCTACTGTACCCGATATCCTGATAGTAGGCTGTCAGATATCCGCCCCCTCAATCGGATTGCCAATAATCAAACGCGCCGGCATAGCTACATCAATGAAAATGGCACTGACAGATACTATCGAGATTAGAGCACAATAGTTAACAAGAAAATTATTGTGGAACACACCAAAATATACGGGGGTTCATACTTACCTTTACTTACCTCTTAAATTTATCTCGGGGACTGGGTTGTCAACTGGATCACTTAAAAGTATGCCCACACAATAACCTCCACCATGATATTTAAAATGAACCAGAACGAAGACGAGAAACTTTAAACTGCACAATAATTTATTTCACATAAAGAATGATTTAACAAAAAAAAATCCACGTGGCAATCAGAAGCCATCGACCACATAACCATGTCCTCCTGTAGGACCTGTATTCTCTACATATAATGTTTCAGCTTTCTCAAGCTCATAGCAACGTAAAATAATAATGCATATGGAATGGAAACGGGATTTGGGATGAGACACATATATCAATTGTTTTGCGTGTTTATATACTTCACATTTTATTTATAGCCACAAGGCTATTATGGAGCGTCCTTGGCCTCTGTAACACAGTTGTCCGGGCCAGCTGCAAGGCACCTGCATTGTCAAAGCGGACTCCCGTTCGTTCAACCCTAGCATAAGCGTGTTACCTCAGAGCTCGGCTCTCCTTTTCAAATACGTAAATGTTCACATCTCAACTGAAATATTATCACGCAAATGTCTTACATGCTTCATTCAAACACCAGTGGATTCCTCCAACAATCCCAAATCATGTTTAATTGTTCAAACCACTTGCTTAATTAGCGTTATTTAGAGTATAAAAACTCTAAATGTTAATAACAAAAGTTCATTAATTATTTATAACAATAATAAATTGTTTATAACAATGTCAAATGACAATTGAAAATTTTATACACGCCTGTATTAATCACTATCATTTCAAATTATTTAACAAAGATATTTACAAAATTATTTTACAATATTATATTGTTTATATTATTTATACAAGAAATACATTAAACCACACGTTTATCCGGTTGATAATTACTCAAATCGTGATGATATAATCGACCAATGAAGGTTAGTTATATTTAACTGTCAAATTCAGGTTTAATAAGGTTTAATAATAATTATTAATATTTGTGACGGTAACCTCCATTCAAAATCTTTATCTCAAATTATTTAACACTCTTGTTAATTTTAACAGTATCTTCATATGAATAATCTTTCAAAGAACAAGAACAATACAATCAGCGGGAAAATACTTCGCTTAAGACGCCCAAAATTACACAACAATTGGCCCAAAATTCATCATATATCTTCATATATATGGCATAAAAATCCTTCAAACTACACACAAAAACCTCCACTTATTAATTCATCAACTTCATTAATTATTGTGGGAACCTCCTTCATTATTCAAGGGCATTACTCAACAGCGACTTTTACACGTCCACTGAACTAACGATTATACATCCATTGTTCCTCTTTAAAAATTCTTATATTCATCAATTGTAATAATGACTGTTATTATTTAACCTTCGTGGGTTTCATTCATGAATCGATATGAAGTAAAAATTTGCCAATCACAAATAAATTTAATAGCAAATACGATTAGACACTCCTGCCTGGTCTATCAAAATTGAGATTAATATCTTCAAAGTAACGCAGTATAAAAATACTATCTTCAATTAAAGTTCATCTAAACTGCATGAATAGTCGAATAGAATACAATTAGACTGTGGAATGCAAACATTATTATTCCAATCTATAATTGAGAAAAACTCCTATCAAATGTTCATTACTATAGTGTATTCAATAAATTGTAATCAACGTTCATATTTCATGAAATTGTCTATGATGCAATGATAAATGTCTATGTCGCAATCATGTTCATAAGACGACTAGTATTTCAAAGATCGTCGATATCGTAATAGATTTTAACGCTCTAAAATCTTTTAATCATTCTTCTTTCTTGAGGATGACAGAAAATTGGTCAAAGTAATTTACTGAATAGAATTACTTTAATAAAATGACACGCTGTCTGAATTCAAATCTGCCATAGCAAATCGTTAACTTTACAGTCAAATCGTGACTACAAAAATATGCAAATTACTGAAAGAATCTAAATCATCAGTCTCAACTGATCCAAAATTATTAAGTACGCCAATGACATAGCAATGTCTCAAAAATCGAAGAAAAAGGCATAAATCATCGAAGTATACTGAGTACAGAAATATCAATCAAGAAAATGGGGCAAAAGATAGGACAGAAAATATGGGAAGAATGGTTGCTCAGATATCGCTACAAGACTCAAATAATACAAGAAACGTTCACGACTACCTTATCTGTTGATTGAAGTTCCAGAGGAAAGTTTTCAAAGAAAACTGCTGTTGGTTCCATTTCACCAGCGTAAAGATGTGCTCCGTCCTCGAATTTGGAATCAGCGTCCTCGGAGAATCGAACTGCTTCCTCCTCCGAAATTGCACTGCTCCGTGGATACGAAAAACATCCTTCTGGCAAAACTCTTCTTTGTGCGCCGGGACAACCCTGGCCTCTCTTGAAAGTTCTCTGAAGTTCTTGCAGGAATTCGCCATGAAGTTTATTGTAGTTATTTCCGCAGAAATATTCATAGTTGTGGAGTATGAAAATATTTCCACTGTTATCTGGTATAATTCAGCGATGGATTCACGATGCATGAGTGTAGTTGGATGTTCACTACATGCTCGCTTTTGTAGAAAGACGATTAACGAAGTTCCATGCTGTTACTTTACTCCAATGATATATGTCCCAATTGCATTAAAGCCTTAGCCTTCCATCTCAACTACTGTTATAATCATTGAAAGCACTGCAAGATTATAATGTTCCATAGTCGAATGTATCGTTGTAATAGCAAACGTATTCTCCAAAATCACTGTTGCACTCCACGTGTCAGCCGTAGTGTATAATGTGGAATTTAAAAGTGTTTCTCATGTGGCGAGAAAATCACTTTTGTTGGCAGCCTTAAAGTTCCAATATCTTTCGAAGTATAACTGTGAAATTGTTCAAATCTTGTACACACCTCAATGTTATACTGCCCAATAGAATTATAATACAGGCTGAAGTTAGCGCTTGATATCTTGACTGGTGGAAACGTTAATGTGAGCGTTTTTACTTCACCTAGTTTCGAGCAGCGTAAAATGGAACTGCCCCGAGTTCGTTCGATGCACCGGACTTTAACCACGCTAAAGACAACTTACTTCACTGAATCACTTGAAAATAACTATATATCGCCAGAAATATATATGCGATCTGACATATGAGATCTGAGTATGAGTTCTGAGAGATATGAGTTCTGAGATCTGAGAGCTCCTCTCTCCTGTGCACGACCTTTTATCAACTTCTTAAGGGGCGTATCCATCCCTTCCATAGCCTGTTGCTGCGTCATTGCTGGAAGTTTTAACTTTGGCTATACTTGACGGATTTTCAAATTTCAAAAACTCAAAATTAATTTCTTCAAAATTCCAAATCAATGCCATAACTAAAATAGATTTCCACAAATCTGCATGCCAAAAGTAATTAAATATCGTAGTTTCAGCAATCTCCGTCTTCCTTCCAAACTATCGTTCATTGGTTCGAGTCTCTCCTCCAATAGCGTAGCTTCTTCCTTAGCACAATACCTTGTTTCCTGCGACTGCGTCGTAAATCTAAGATCTTTCTCGAACAAAATCATGACGTCACCAAGAATCTCAGCTCAATCAGCCTACTGGCATGAAGTATACGTCATCCGTGCCTACGTCATGAATATCCACGTCATAACTATGACATCCATAACTTTACTCATATTTGCCAATACAGCCATCGTGGTCTCAATATAATTCAATTTCCGGGGGCAGTACCATCCCGGCATTTGCCCGAAGACGAAGTGGGAAACCACGGAAAACCACTTCGAGGATGGCTGAGGGGGAATCGAACCCCCTCTACTCATGTGGGCCACCCGAGACTGAGTAGACCCCGTTCCAGTCCTCGTACCACTTTTCAAATTTCGTGGCAGAGCCGGGAATCGAACCCAGGGCCGCCGGGGCGGCAGCTAACCATGCTGACCGCTACGCTACGGAGGCGACAACGTAAATATTAATTTATTAATATTGTAAATACAAAAAGTAACAACAAATAGTAGGGGCCGATAACCTAGATGTTAGGCCCCTTAAAACAACAATTATCATCATCATCATCAACAACAAATAATAAAGTACTTGATGTAATCTGCCAACTTAAATATTGTACCACAAACATAAAAAAAAGAAAAATGTCAAAGAAAGATAAAGAAAATAATTTTAAAAGATCAAGGAAGGTTCCGATCACGGTAACGTCCATTTCTACGCCAACGCGCTAGCGACTACGCCATGGAGACGAACCGGGAGTGAGTGTGAGAATAAGAATACAAAAGTTTGAGGATTGATTTTAAACGTTCAATTCTGAGCACACTAAGGCCCGTTGGCAAAAACGCTCAAACAGGGGTAAACTATTTTTTTATGAAGAGCACACCCACCAAATTTGAACACATTTCTAGTAAACCACATGGCGACCGCTTCTTTTAAGACAATCATCGTAATACAGTACAAAGATTAAAGGTTTATGTGGTATACTGTATTATGTTATTTGGAAATGTTCTGATGGGTATGAAAAGTCCATTTAAGTCTATTCTTAAGCTAGTAAATGAGGAGGTGGATTGCAAACTACTCTTGAGTCAAGTATCTTGATTTTCTGAAGTCGGATAGACTGTTATTGGATAAACGAAGCTGTATGACTGCAGTCAAACAATTGGATTTCACTCTTTGATTCCTGACGTACGTATCGTACCATACGCGTTGTCATATTGTTAAATGGACAATACTGAACCCTTTATTTACCAAACCGCTGGCAGTCATGACTTCATTTTGTTTTCGACGAGTGGGGGATTTACATTCTTCCTTTCTCCATCTACCGTTCTGATCGTCGTCGTCGTCCCCCCCCCCCCCCCCCCCTTGATAGGGTATTGGAGTTCTTACAAACTGAGATGCCGAAGAAAACAGCCCAAACTACCTAGTATTATATTTTTCTGAAATGAAAACACATGAATGAAACAAGTAGTTCCGTGAAGAACTAAATAACCTATTTTCATATATCCTACTGGTCTTTTCCATTAAAATCTCGCCTGGCTATTAAAAGTATTTTCCATGTGATATGTACCAAATAGCTTTTGATACACGACCTATGTGTCCACCAACGCTATTGCATTGAGAAAGTATATGCTATTCAGTATCGGTGAATAAGACTCCTCCCGCAAGATGGCATCTTTCACGGGAGTTTAATTTAAGAAAAGACAAATGCACGGCTTCTATGATTTACGGATTTAGTGCCATTAGATTGTGATTATTAGAATAACCCAACATACGAATACTCTTCAATCGCTTAAATAGGGCGGTACGTAAAATGAAAAAAAAAAGGTTTTACAATTTCGCATTGATGTCATCTTGAACGTTTGAAAACAATTCGACATGAGATGTCTCTATACCAAGTTCTGAAAAAAGATCCGCTGTTCATTATGGTGTTTGAAGCCATTTTCAGTGTTGCCTTAGTAAACGAACGTTTGATGCTTTTCAGTCGATCAACACGAGTTTTTCCCAAAAAGAGATGGGTTATTCCCTAATCCTGAAAAAATACATGAGATTAATAAATATTCGGTCAACACGAGATTTTCCCAAAATCTTATGTCTTTTTTTTTCAGGATTAGGGAATAACCCATTTCTTTTGGGAAGAACTCGTGTTAACCAACTGAAAAGCATCAAATTTCCATTCGCAGTTCGTAGAATCACTCTTTTCGGATGATTACATCAATAGGAAAATAATTTGAAAATCACTTGGCTGCCATGTTGTTCTTGTGTTTCTCAGGATTTGAAAATTCACATATATTTAGTTAGTTATTAATCCTCTATCACCATGCAAAAATTCAGTTTGATTGCTTAAATAATTTCGGAGATATTGTGAACCGGTGGAATATGATGTATGGGCGCCATATTGGATTGATTAATATATACAGGAGGTTATAGAATTATATGCCAGCAGATGAATATTCTAATAATAGTCTACTGTAGTTCATTATACCAACCTACATTTTTATTGCTTGATTAGGACACGAGAAATAAAACCTAAGTTTTAAAATTCCGCACAGCCGCCATCTTGGGGTAATGAAAACACTTGAATTAACTTAGATGCCAGTAGATTACATTTTGTATGAACATTTACCGTCCCAAGTTTCACTGCGCTCGGTTATTGAATCGCAAGTAGATTCCATTTAAATGTTTTAAATTCGCTTGGCCGCCATGTCGGTTTTATGCTCACCAGGTCACTAATAGACCCATAGGTGAACTTATGTTAATAGCCTCTATCGACATACAAAATTTCAGGATGATTGCTGTAATAGATTCGTAGATATTATTACGTGTTAGCCCTGGTAGCACGTTCGTTAATTGGACTACAGTGGTTAAAAAGCACAACACAGTTTGGCCCCTTGAAGAAATATAAGTTTTATTGCAGGTCTAGCAAGTTACAGTTCACCACACAATTAACAGATACAAGCAATTAGTATCTCACTCTAGGTCCCCTCTTGTTTGGAACACTTCTCTTTCACTCAGTCATGCAGTTAATCCTACCGTAATGAGGTCCGTGTCCTCGGCTAGAAATACCACAACTCTTCCTCTTCTCAATAAGCCACAGTCTGACACTCACTTGTTCTACCTGCACACTTCCTTGAGTACACACAATTTCGCTTTTCGCTGGCTAGGGAACAGTTCACTGGGTTTCGCAATCCTCACAGCACTTCACTGCAATAATCCTCTGTCGCACCAGTGGAACACACTCATCCGCTCAGAAAACACAGTCCTCAAAAACTCACTCCCCCCGCTGGCCAGGTCGCTTATATAGCGTGGCTGGTGACTCAGTGGATGTTTCTGGAGCAGTCCAGGATTCACAGCTTCTCGAGAATTCCATCACTAGTTAGGTCACGAACATTCTGGACGGTCTCTTGGTCTCTTTGTTTCCGCTGCGCAAGCGGCCGGCCGGGGCTAGCCTCGGGCGGCTGTGAGTCACGCGCAAGGGAATGAAGTAACCTCGCAGCCGTAACAATATTAAGAACCGACTAAATATTTCGTATGGTCGCCACGTTGGATTGTTAGCTAATTATTACGAATTGCAGCCAAATGGCCATATTTGTGATTGAACGTCCGAGGGCTCCCAGCAAGTTCAATTTCAAGTAGTTCCAACTTTGGCTACCAGATGCTGCTGTCATTAATACCTAGCGGCGTTTGGACGTCCCTAAATAGTCAAATATAACCTACAAATTTTGCTTCACACTACCAATTGCAGTGGTGGGTTCTTTTACATGCCGTAAATCTATGACATGGGCCCGCCGGCTTTACTTCCCCTCCACAGGAAGACATACTGAAGGATTTTAACGCTCTTAAAAATCCATCGGCTTCGTCTGGGTTGGAACCCGCGATCTTGGGCATAGCAGTTCAGCATGGTACCGACTACGCCACCGAAATATATATTTAGGTCATAAAGTTATGTACCATTAACCGACAGCGGTAGCTACGCTCACTAAAGCGCAGCGCTAGGTCATGGGGCCAAGCTATCTGCGGACTCGGTAGACGTGGGTTCGATCCCCACCTTTGGCCGTACATGAAATGGTTTTCAGTTGTTTCCAATTTTCAACTACAGACAAATGCTGGGACGGTGACTTCTGACAGGCCACGGCCGCTTCCTTCCACATCCTTGCCCAGTTTCACGCATTTCATCGCTCATTAACTCCTCGCATGAGGTTGGCGTCAGGAAGAGCATCCGACCTTAAAAGCCATCCGCCACGTAGAATTTCATCGCATCTCATCCCCGACCCCGTACATACAACGTTATGTACCATTAGATGAAGATTATTGCGTAGGTTCATTATTCAAACTTTTACTTCGATCGCATGATTAGGACACAAGAAATAGAACTTAATTTTAAAATTTCGCACAGCCACCATCTTGAGGTTAAGAAAAGAATTGAATAAAATTAGTAGCCCAAATGATCCTGCGAGCTATGCCAGCGGGAGCGTAAGCTCCTGGTAGGGCCGGTGTCGTGCCCTTTCGTCCAGGTGCTATTTCGTTCACATTCCACGAACAGAGGCAGGTGGGTTGACTCTCTGCCGGCCCACTAGTGCTATTTCGTCCAAACACCTATGATTGACAGTTTGACAGGTCTACAATAACTGTTTCATTTCATTGAGTTTCTTGTTAAAAATAAGTAATTTTTTTATGTTTGTAATAATGGACGTTACTCGCTCCGCTCGTTTGCCACCAGTCAACTATAGTTTACAATTAAATGCTTATAATGTAAACAGCATAGTGAGAATATTAAAAAAATGTGGATTAAAATCTCTCTCTGAGCTTCGGTGTATCTTAATTATCTAAATATTGTGCCGTTGTTCCCGGCAAGGCATGAGGTACAGTTATATACAACAAACAAATATTTTGGAAATTTCCTGAGATTTTCGTAAAAGCACGCCTGTATACGAGTTATGTTACATCATGTGTCCGGCCTTACAGAACTTGATATATGCAGTAGATCTGGCATCAGCGCGCTCCATTTAATGCGTACTGTCTTTTAAGGTAGAGACGCACTATAGAGTCTGGGGCATAAATATTGTCACTAATAAAAATATAAACCTACCTGTGAAATGGATTTATCAGCTTCTTCGCGGGCTGTCTTCTTTCCCTGTGCCATAGCCTTATGGACATCTTGTGCAGCCACATCAGGAACACACGTATTGTGGATCTCTTCTTTAATCATTTCACGGTTTATAGTAAACACTTTTCCACTACAAGAACGGTTAACACAACGCCACACAACTTCACCGCACTTCTTCTCGTTCTTAACCGTACACCGATACCCGTTAAGTAATAAACTAGGTTGGCCCCTTGTAATGGTTGAAAACTCCATAATTAACAAGGATGTTAATTCATAGAGATCATTCGAACGAATTAAGCCTCTGTTCATAAACAAAGGGGGGGAGGGGAGGAATGGAATTCCACAACAGGGATGGGTGGGAAATCCCACACTGCACTGCCTCAACCCTTGTCAACATTTCGTCTGGATGAGATGGCACTCGTTAAATTGTGTAATAATTTGTAAAACCGAGCTGGACGAAATGGCACGTTTTTCAAGGAAATTTGTTGCTGGACGAAATAGCACTGAACCGTAGGGCCGGCCACCCATACCGGACAGGTCAAAAGTGATGGGCCAGACTAAGAGGTTGGGGGTTGGGCGTAGGGTTAACAACCCTATCCTGTAAAAAAAAAATGTTGCGGTTACCTTATAAGTGCCTCGTAATGCTGATCACCCGATGACGAACCAGCAAAGGAAAAGGTTAATGGGAAGGAAAGCGGATATTATGTTAGCGACATGGAATGTGAAAACCCTAAGGAGACCTGGGAAATTGAGAGAGATTAGAGAAGAAATGGGAAAATACCGAGTGGTAATAGCCGCACTACAAGAAATACGATGGAAAGGCCAAGGAATGATAGCGTCAGAGGAACATACTGATGTACAGTGGATGAAACAGCGGGTATGGTGGTACAGGCTTTCTTATACAAAAGTCTGTTAAGTCAAATGTAATATCCCCCTCAAAAAGCCGGATTTTCAACCAAACAAGTTTGTACACAGATCACAAACACCTCAAAGAATGGTACTCCAACCATAACTCATTATCACCAAAATGTGGAGATTGCCGTTGTTTTTTTTTATCTAGACCCCTCATATAATGTAGGCTATTTAACATACAGTTACATTTATGAGAGTTATTTTGATACAGGTACTTAAAACGTATTCAATCGGAATAGATGGAGGGGGGTGACCTGTTCAAATATAAATTTAACTGTGTTCACGTTCCTACAATACAAAATACGATATGTTCAAGTCCATCGTAGTAGGTTTGCAACACTGGGCTGGCATATTACAAGCTCTGTTCATTTTACCACAGCCAGAATAGATGAAGTTCACGCTGATGATCAAACAAACTCGTAACACCAACTAGAATTCATATTCTTCCATGTACGGCAGTCTTTTATTTTCAGCAAGTGTTTTATATATTATTTTCATTACTGTTGTTATTCACCTTCATTAATGGAAAACCCTAAAACACTATATTGTTTGCCGATGATCAGGTAATATTTTCTGGTTTAGATGATGATCGCCAGAGATCCCTTTATAAACTACTTTCTTATTGCAAGAAAATATGACTTGAATATTTCTACAAAAAAGACTAAAGACATGGCATTTGAGGGCACTGAACCAGTCTCTTCATTTAATTTCGTTAGATGTAGGATCTCTTTTTTTAGACCAATAGAAGTAGAAGAAAAACTAAGTAAATTTCAAAACTTGGTCGATACGATCACAACATCGTTGGTAAAGTAGGTAAGAACAGAAGCAGTTCTGAAATTCTATAAAACAATTTTGATCCCAACCCCAGTACCGGTATATGGCTCCGAAACATGGGTACTATCAGTGAGAGAAATGAACAGGATACAGACAGCAGAGATGCGTTTAATGTGACCTCTTGATTGTTTTACACTGTTGGGCCAGCAGTTTATAGTACAGATATCCGACAACAACTCGGTGTACCCAACAGGGCCGTTGAGAGCTAATGCGGACCCTGGGGTCAAAAAACGGGTCCCCTTATATATGTTCCATCAATAACACATTCTCAATTATACACATTCTTTATAACACTGAAATTACAGCCGAAAACAAAAATGGTGACTTCGTGGAATTAATTCCTTTGTGTGATCGTTAGACTGATTGTTTTTCAGTTCTACAATCGTTTTTCGAGTGTTGTATTATTTTCTTATTAGTGTATTCATAGTTATGTTAAATGCCCATTTAAGTGTGACAATTAACTAATACATGTAATTTTTTCCAGGAGTGTGATTACATATTTAGGACTTGTACCCCGCCCAATTCATAGGGCACAATCGTGTTGACCGACTGAAAAGCAGCAAAAGACAATTTGTATAGGCAACACTGAAAAGAATGGCTTCAAACCTCTACATCCCTATAATCAAACTTAAAATACACTGCAGTTTAATTCCCATTTCAGTACGTTGCATACATTTTCTCTATATTCGTAAATTATGAAAACGAAACGTAGATTTTATTTTTAACGAAGTCTTCTTATCCGGGCCCATCTCGTGGGGCCTTGTACCTAACGTTATATAAGCACCATTGTAAATTATAGAACTTCTTGGTACTAATATTTATTAGGAATGGAAAGTTATCGGCTTCCTGCATTAATATACTCTTACCAAACAAGTGGTAGAAGAAGAATTGGTAGATCAAAGACGAGATGGACGAACCAAATAAATTTGGAAACGAAACAGGCCTAATAGCCTAAACAGTGCAATCCATGATGATGATGATTCACCTTCATTACCAAGTTAATCCAAAAAATTCGGAGGGTCGAGACCCTCTGGACGTCCCTTTCCTTGGCTACCACTGACATAGTGCAATTTGGAAAGAAAGGAGATTAATGTATAGTGTTTATGAATTTAATGCTTATGAATATTTTCACATTTAGTAATGTATTTATATCTTTTTAATCACTGTAACGTGTTTTTCGAGGGTTTTTTATGCAACTGGCATAAGTCAGTAGGAAGCCATTCTATATTTATTTACGCGGCAAATTGTTCAGCCAAGAGAATTTTTCATGTTAATTTATTATTATTATTAATTTATTATAATAATTATTAAGGTATTTTCGGAGCATTTTATAAAAATTATTAGCATTCAGATAGGTTTTCTATGTCTTAGAAAACGCTATCAAGCAAATTATTACGAACGACAATATCATAGAAAATTATGTGATTGCGGAATTTTACGGAGTTTTCGTCAGTTAGGGTATATCGAGAGACGTGACTCACTGGGAATTCAAGTACACGCTTAATCTTGTCGGAAAGCATGACGCAATCCTGGGTCGCAGCGTCCAGGAAAGGCGAATAGTTGGAACGGAAATCAACTTCATCATTCGCGCGCCGAGTGTAATGAACTAGAGGAGGGGAAGTAGCGGGGTGCAGCCAATCAGTGGAGACCACGTAAGCTGAAGTCGGCTGAAGAGTGGGGGAGCCGACAGGTGCATATATCGTTCGACGCGCCGTGGAACGAGGACAATCTGTGTAGTTCTTGCCGAGTGTGGTTATGCGCGGGAATCGCTCCGATGTTCCGTGGATTGGAGGACTAACTTTTGTAAAACTTAACCAGTGCGGTTGTACGAGTGTTTGGGTCCGAGGTACGGACCATAGAATTATCTAATCTACCAGAATCTCATCAAATATCGACGAAGATGTCGACGTCCAGGAGACTGTGGGAAGCTCACAGCATCATCCAGTACGAGGGAAATGTTTCGGCAATTTCCAGTAGTAAGCGCGAATGACGCAGAAATACGCAATCTCTCATTTCTCTTGGTTTTATATTTCATATTTCAGTAACTTCATAGCTTGGGAATAAGAGTAAAATCAATAATTTATCAGACTCCGTTTTCACGTAATTTTCTATCGGTAATATTAAAATCACAACGCTCCTATTTAAATTTTAAACTTATTATTATTATTAATTTTGCTATTCTTGTTTTATATAATAAATTCATTTCTTTTACAATGCAATCTTTGCTTTCAGTAGGTAGCATTAGATATAGACCAATTCCTTCTCCTGATAACAATTGTTTGTTGGGTTAATGATCAAATCATACCACGATCTGAGTGAATAGAGTCTTGAAGGTGTTCTGCCAGAGCTAGACGTTGTTAAATACAAATTTAGATTTCAACATTGCATTGAGGTCTTGGCGCCCAATAAACAACATAGCTTAGGCAAAGGGGGGGCTAGCAAAACTGCTACATTTGTACGCTCAACGTGGAGCAAAATAAATACCGTTTTACTTGTCATCCCAGCCTAAGCGAATCTGCTACAATTGTCGCCGACAACTTGGGGCTGAAAACCTAATAACATTTGTGGAAGGAGAAGGGTATATATTTCTGTGCCTGTATTTTGGGGGTTATTTGTCTTTATCAGCGTATATCATTATGGGGGATGAGAAAGAAAGACAGATGAGGTTACGTAGTGGTCATCAACTGGAGAGTGATGATACGAGCAGTATGTCGAGTGATGGTAGTACCGGGGTAGCGGAGGTAAATCCCGATACTGAAACAGGGAGTGTAGGCGGCCAACCAGAATTAAAAACTTTACTTCTCGAGTTCATGTATCAGAACAAAGTTAGTAGTGATGCCTTAAATGCAAAATTAGAACAGAATAATGCAAAATTAGAACAGAATAATGCAAAATTAGAACAAAACAGTAGGGAAAATAAAGAAAGTACAGAAGCTTTAAATGCAAAATTAGAACAGAATAATGCAAAATTAGAACAAAACAGTAGGGAAAATAGAGAGAGTAATGAAACTTTAAACGCCAGATTAGAACAAAACAGTAAGGAAAATAGAGAGAGTACTGAAACTTTAAATGCTAAATTAGAACAAAACAGTAGGGAAATGAGTGACAAATTCGAACTGATTAGAGGTGAAATCAGAGGAGTAATGGAAGAAAAGGCTAAAGAGATTATTGCAGATGTAGACAGAAAATTAGGAAAAGTACAGGAGGAGTTGGAAATTAGAATCAGTACACAGGCTGAAAATTTAAAAGAACTAGTGCAACTGGAAACACATCAGGTCAAAAAGCAATTGGGGGGAGAAATTGACAAAATTCAGGTAGCTACTAAAGAGGTTAAGGAACAGCTGGGGGGTAGAATTGAGAAAGTCCACTCACAAATAGTTGCAGAAGTAAATGATTTAAGAGAGAGTAATAGAGAGAGCATTAGCAAGATTGAGGAGAAACAAGCAAAGCTATATGATAAAGTAGAAGAATCAGAAGGAAACATTAAATTAACAGTAAACAGTATTGAGAGGAAGGCTGAGGAGAAAATCGCAGAATTAGAGTTAAAATTAAAAGCTAGGATCAGGCAAGAAAATAGTCAGAATAGGCCAGTTTTTGTGAATAGCACACACAGGGAGGTAGAACTGGGTAAGTTCAGCAATCGACAGGGGTGCCCAATGGAGTTCATGAACACTATAGAAAATAAATTCGGGGAGAGGTTGGAAAATGGTAGTATTGAGTGGTGCCAGGTAGTTGAAATTTTAGAACAAGTGTTTGTGGGGGAAACGAGGAATTGGTTTGCTGTCTACAGAGACAAGTTT
Organism: Meconema thalassinum; assembly: GCA_946902985.2. Lineage (NCBI taxonomy): Eukaryota > Metazoa > Arthropoda > Insecta > Orthoptera > Tettigoniidae > Meconema > Meconema thalassinum. The sequence continues at coordinate 93,440,572 of OX336389.2, forward strand.
ACTGATATGAATGATTTTAAAATGAAATTCTATGAAAAGTTCTGGAATGAGGTTATTCAGTCGCAGCATCGTGAGGGAGTAGTGTGTGGTAAATATAACCCTAAAGGAAGCTCCACCATGACCGAATACTTTTTAGGGCAGGTATTAGTGTGTAAATATCTGGATGGGTTGAAGGAGGAAAGTGATGTGGTGAGGTTGCTACTTAGGCACTTTCCCTATAGGATCAAGGAGGCTGCTTGTATCCAGAATGTAAAGACTATATCACAAGTAGAAAATTTGTTAAGCACATTTGATGCACTAGGGAGAGGGGGTTATGAGGACAATTTCAATAGGAACCAGGGTAATAATAATAACAGACCTAATGAAGCCAGGCATCAAGAAGTTCAAGGGAACGGTGGCGAAGGAGCCAACGCTCAAAATAGAAATAATAATAATCAGCTAAATCAGAACAGAGGAAATGGCTATGGTAATCAGTATCAAGGAAGGAACAATGATTTCAGGGGAAATCAAGGGAGGAACAATAATTTCAGGGGAAATCAAGGGAGAAATTATAATGACAATAATTACAACCAGAATAGGGGTCAAGGAAGAGGACAGCCTAGTGGTAGTAATATACAGCCAAACAATGACAACACAGCCCAGAACAACCAGACCAGTTCAGTAGTTAGTAGTACTACGGCCAGCTATAGCGGTTCTTTAAACGCGAACCAGGCTGCGAAGTAAGGTCAGAATCTCAGTCTGTAGCATGCCCTGTCCATACAATTATACAGGAACACTATGACCTAAATGTAAGAAATGAATTATTACATGAACTAAATGATGAAGGTATTATTCAGGAAGTGGTTAGTAAGAGCCCCATAGTTAAATTTAACGTGTCCGAGGCGTACACAGATGTTTTAATTGATAGTGGTTGTATGAAGAGTTGCATAAGTAGTGCATTTTATGATAAAATGAAAGGAACTGGAGTAAATTTTGAGGAGATGCCAATTAAAAGCACTTTTGTTATCACAGCTGTTGGGAAGAGGTCTAAAGTAATTTCTAAGCAAGTTTTAGTAGACATTAAAATTAATAATCATGTAGAGAAGCAGATTTGCCTTGTAATTCCAAATTTAGTATTCAGTGTTATCTTGGGTTCAGAGTGGCTAAGTAGAGTGTCTGGTAACTTATGTTATGATGTAGGGAGTTTGAAATTTAAATGGGGAGATTCTGAAGTAGAAGTAGCGTTCAATGACCATATTCAGAGGAGTAGTATTGTAGGTGTGATTTGTACTTTAAATGAGATATCGCCAGCCGTAGAGCGGGGTTCTCCATGTTTTGTGGGCAGTGTGATTACGAACGGTAGTCTAAAGGACTCGTTACGTGATGCTGCATTTCAGGGTAATATAGAGGTGGAACAATGTGTTCGGCTCTATGATGTGTTATTGTGTAATAGGAGAGTTTTTGAGGATCGCATTGGTATGGCCAATTGCTATACCCATTCATTGAACGTTATTGATAGGTCAGTATTCACAGGACATAGATATCCTGTACCTTTCGCTTATCAGAGTGCAGTTGAGGCACAAATTAACCAGATGCTTGAAGATGGGATTATTGAGCACTCTAACAGTCCGTATGTTAATTCTTTGATCACGGTACCCAAGACCGACGGCACAGTTCGTATTTGTTTAGACGCTCGTTTGGTTAACAGTAGAATTAGTTCAGATCAGCTGAAATCTATGTCAATAGAGGAATTAATGCAAACATTTGAGGGGAAGAAGTATTTCACTTGTGTAGATTTGAGTTCCAGTTTTTGGCAAGTGCCACTTATGTACGAAGATAGACCATTTACAGCTTTTAGTCATAAATATAACCTTTATCAATTTTGTAGAACACCTTATGGGTTAAAGAGTAGTTCAGCAGCTTTAATTAGGGCTTTAAACATCGCATTAGGGGATGACACAGGAGAGTTTGTAACCATTTACATAGATGATATGGTAATTGGTTCACGCAGTTTTGAGGAGCATCTAGGTCATTTAGATATAGTTTTTCAGAAGTTAGATCAGGCAGGGTTCACTTTGAAGCTGTCTAAGTCGTCATTCTGTCAGTCAGAAGTGACATTTTTAGGTCATAGAGTGTCAAGTAGAGGTGTGACACCAGAGGAAAGTAGGGTTAGCATGTGTGGACAGTAGCAACAGGGCATCGTTACAGATACTGAGAAATAGGTAGGTAGAGCAACGTGTTGACGTTCGTTTAAGGGAGCCACTTGCAAGGTTGGAAGCAGGTGACGCAGAAACATTTATAGTTTCCAAACGTATTGGAAAAACAGCATATGTGCTGGAGAATAGTGAGGGAAACAGATTATACGGGACGTATAATATACATAGTCTACGAAAATATGTGTCATAAAGTGAGTGTGTTTAGCTGGCGAGCCAGCCTATCAAATGAGTAAGTGTGGTATTTGGTGCGTGGGAGGAGATGGTCTTCCAGGCAGGCGTATCAGAAGTCACACAGGGGGGTAGTATGTAAGTAAATGAGATTTTTTAAGGTACAGGGAAATATGACGGGATTGTCGGATGCTCTTGAGCACTAAAATGTCTCGATACACCAAGGCCAGAATTTGGTAGCGCTGGTGAATTCCCATTTGCCTCCTGGAGATGGGTGAGCGCTTGGACAGGGTATTTTTGCTTAAGGCGTCCACGAGGCAAAAGATGGGCCATCAGAATGCGAGACAGTCCTTCATGAAACTCATACATATCAGCACACGTGATTTCTGTTTACGGCCTCGCCATGTAAGATTTGTAAGTGTGTAATTTAAGGTAATTTGTACAAAGGTATTATTTGTGTCAGGAGAAATGGTCTGTGTTGAGAACTAGTATTAAGTAGAATATGGTCTACGGGAACTTAACAAGACAGGGCGATTACGGCACAGAAACATTTGGTGTTATACACACATCAAAAAAAGTTTTGCATCACCTCGGTTCCAAGAGTTCCGGAACCTTTAAATACAAAGGGAATAGAGATCAACACAAACAACATTTCAGCTCGTTTTATTGCTCATGAGACCCACACATTGCATGTTGTACCATCATACAGCTAGACTTTCAGCATTTGTGGTCCAGATTGCAGTACACACCACTACCTCTAATACCCAGTAGCACGTCCTCTTGCATTGATGCATGCCTGTATTCGTCGTGGCATACTATCCACAAGTTCATCAAGACACTGTTGGTCCAAATTGTCCCACTCCTCAACGACAATTCGGCGTAAATCTCTCAGAGTGGTTGGTGGGTCAAGACGTCCATAAACAGCCCTTTTCAACATATCCCAGGCATGTTCGATAGGGTTCATGTCTGGCGAACATGCTGGCCACTGTAGTCGAGCGATGTCGTTATCTTGAAGGAACGCATTCACAAGATGTGCACGATGAGGTCGAGAATTGTCGTCCATGAAGACAAATGCCTCTCCAATATTCTGCCGATATGGGTGCACTATGGGTCGGAGGATGTCATTCAGGTATCGTAAAGCCGTTTCGGAGCCTTCCATGACCACCAGTGGCGTACGTCGGCCCCACATAATGCCACCCCAAAACATCAGGGAACCACCACCTTGCTGCACTCGCTGGACAGTGTGTCTAAGACGTTCAGCCTGACCAGGGTGCCTCCAAACACGTCTCCTACGATTGTCTGGTTGAAGGCATATGCGACACTCATCGGTGAAGAGAACGTGATGCCAATTCTGTGGGGTCCATTCAGCATGTTGTTGGGCCCATCTGTACCGCGCTGCATGGTGTCGGGGTTGCAAAGCTGGACCTCGCCATGGACGTCGGGAGTGAAGTTGCACATCATGCAGCCTATTGCGCACAGTTTGAGTTGAAACACGACGTCCTGTGGCTGAACGAAACACATTATTCAACATGGTGGCATTGCTGTCAGGGTTCCTCCGAGCGGCAATCCGTAAGTAGCGGTCATCCACTACAGTAGTAGCCCTTGGGCGGACTGAGCGAGGCCTGTCATCGACAGTTCCTGTATCTCTGTACCTCCTCCATGTCCGAACAACATCGCTTTGGTTCACTCTGAGACGCCTGGAAACTTCCCTTGTTGAGAGCCCTTCTTGACACAAAGTAACAATGCGGACGCGATCGAACTGCGGTATTGACCTTCTAGGCATGGTAGAACTACAGACAACATGAGCAGCGTACCTTCGTCCTGGTGGAATGACTGGAACTGATCGGCTGTCGTACCCCCTCCGTCTAATAGGCCCTGCTCATGCATGGTTGTTTACATCTTTGAGCAGTTTTAGTGACATCTATGAACAGTCAAAGGGACTGTATCTTTGATACAATATACACAGTCAACGTCTATATGCCGGAGATCTGGGAACCGAGGTGATGCAAAACTTTTTTTGATGTGTGTATGTAATGCGCATTTACTGTTTTTTTTTTTCAGAAGTCAATATTAATTTAATCTACTTTAAAGAGTGATTAAGTATTATGGTCACGAGGCGCTGCCACAATAGTGTGATCGTGTGCTCAGTGATAAGTGAGATTAAATTTCACCATAAGGAAGGGACCTCCAGTGAAATTAGGAAGTTCTATGGTGATATAAATATATGAGAACACCTTCAATGCGTGTGATATGACATCATAAATACATAGTGCTCACACATTAATTATGTCTATTTCTCCAACTTAGAGAAATTTGAGAGGCGGAAATATCCGTGGAACACTATTCTATATGTAAAACATTGGACTGGTTGCAAAGTGCAATCCATAGTGACAACAAACTTTGACGCAAAGTGCGTGAAGAAAAATTATGAGTGTATATATCTGTAATTTAGGGTGATTTCATTTATGTAATATGTATTTTGGATGGGGTTTATTAACGTGTCTGGGATAATCGGATAATGGACCGTCGTCACGGTAAATCATCCGATGATCCGAGGCGAATATGTAACGTGTTTTTCGAGGGTTTTTTATGCAACTGGCATAAGTCAGTAGGAAGCCATTCTATATTTATTTACGCGGCAAATTGTTCAGCCAAGAGAATTTTTCATGTTAATTTATTATTATTATTAATTTATTATAATTATTATTAAGGTATTTTCGGAGCATTTTATAAAAATTATTAGCATTCAGATAGGTTTTCTATGTCTTAGAAAACGCTATCAAGCAAATTATTACGAACGACAATATCATAGAAAATTATGTGATTGCGGAATTTTACGGAGTTTTCGTCAGTTAGGGTATATCGAGAGACGTGACTCACTGGGAATTCAAGTACACGCTTAATCTTGTCGGAAAGCATGACGCAATCCTGGGTCGCAGCGTCCAGGAAAGGCGAATAGTTGGAACGGAAATCGACTTCATCATCGCCGCACCGAGTGTAATGAACTAGAGGAGGGGAAGTAGCGGGGTGCAGCCAATCAGTGGAGACCACGTAAGCTGAAGTCGGCTGAAGAGTGGGGGAGCCGACAGGTGCATATACCGTTCGACGCGCCGTGGAACGAGGACAATCTGTGTAGTTCTTGCCGAGTGTGGTTATGCGCGGGAATCGCTCCGATGTTCCGTGGATTGGAGGACTAACTTTTTTAAAACTTAACCAGTGCGGTTGTACGAGTGTTTGGGTCCGAGGTACGGACCATAGAATTATCTAATCTACCAGAATCTCATCAAATATCGACGAAGATGTCGACGTCCAGGAGACTGTGGGAAGCTCACAGCATCATCCAGTACGAGGGAAATGTTTCGGCAATTTCCAGTGGTAAGCGCGAATGACGCAGAAATACGCAATCTCTCATTTCTCTTGGTTTTATATTTCATATTTCAGTAACTTCATAGCTTGGGAATAAGAGTAAAATCAATAATTTATCAGACTCCGTTTTCACGTAATTTTCTATCGGTAATATTAAAATCACAACGCTCCTATTTAAATTTTAAACTTATTATTATTATTAATTTTGCTATTCTTGTTTTATATAATAAATTCATTTCTTTTACAATGCAATCTTTGCTTTCAGTAGGTAGCATTAGATATAGACCAATTCCTTCTCCTGATACAATTGTTTGTTGGGTTAATGATCAAATCATACCACGATCTGAGTGAATAGAGTCTTGAAGGTGTTCTGCCAGAGCTAGACGTTGTTAAACACAAATTTAGATTTCAACATTGCATTGAGGTCTTGGCGCCCATTAAAACAACATAGCTTAGGCAAAGGGGGGGGCTAGCAAAACTGCTACATTTGTACGCTCAACGTGGAGCAAAGTAAATACCGTTTTACTTGTCATCCCAGCCTAAGCAAATCTGCTACATCACCAGCACCTAGAAATGCCTAAACGGTAGTAGTTTTTTTTTAAGTCACCAAATATGATACTTGATATTAAATGCTAACTTGGTTAAGCAAACTACATCACCTCGTGGTGTAGTGGCTATCATTCTAAACTATCGCGTTCGATTTCCGGCTCTGCCAAGAAATGTAATTCTGGACTGAGGGCTGGAACAGGGTACACTCAGCCTCGTGAGGCAAAACTGAGAAGAGGTGGGTTCGATTCCCACCTCGGCCATCCTGGAAGTGGTTTTCCGTGGTTTCTCCACTTCTACTCCAGGCGAATGCAGGGAAGATCCCTAACTTAATGCCACGGCCGCCATCTTCCCGATCGTGAACTGAATTACAAATACACCCACTACTACAGACACTACAATAACATCAGACAAACTCTGCACACCCAAGTATACAGGGCTAGATGATCACTATGTCCCATAGCTCCTAAATGAATTAACAACAACCAATAGAATGCAATGTGGGCTTCCCTTAGCTACTGAGGTGAGAAATCAGTAATGTTATTACTGACGTTGAGTCTGAGGGACTCCACAGAATTAATTTCAAATTATAGACAGCTAAGTTTTGATGAACAAAGTATTAACAATCGTTTTAACACACATTGAATGAAACGTCTTAGTGTAAGATTCCACAAGACGTACTCTTTGGGCTGTAATACACATATTTTTTATGATTGAAAAAATAATTAAGTTTCACATTTTTCCCTATCAAGTAAAAACTTAAATGTGCATAAATTAATAAATACTACACACTGACTAAACAGTTAAGTATGATACTGTGAAAATACAGCATACTTATTTATATGCCTTTTTTCATACCTGATAAGAAACTTACACGTACTTAATCACTCACTGTTTTTCATCGCTATCACTGTCCTCAACACATCGTTAAAGTCTCCTCAAATTGAGCATCGGCAACATTTTCTGTCTCCCTAGATGGACCAGGTTTCGAGTCCATTTCGCTTTTACTCAGAACATAACATAACAAGCAAGCTCTACGAGCGCGCACTGATAGCTTCACAACTCACAGTAACGACCCTCCTACTGGCATGGAGTCTATGAGACTCATCCACTACTTCAGACACTGTTACAGGCCGGACGTTTGTTTTAGACGATTGCCCTTGACCTTGAAGCCTGCGGGTGAGCCTGTACATAGACACTCTCTCACCCTATCGCTTCACATTTGTCACCACCGATCTGATGTAATGGAATTCCAGACTTGAGCACGTGGCGACACCGACTTGCAGACAGTACAGTCAACGTCGAAGTATTGTGTGACGCGGAAGTACACGTTACGTATTTACGAACAGAACGTCATTATATTTGCCAATGACTGTACTTCAGTAGGAGTGTGAGACAGCTTTGTCAATCATCGGACCGCTTGGGGCATCTGATAACAACACAGGTACTGCAGTAACTCGCCTCCAGGCTTCCATTAAGATTTTTCACTCGTCTAAAACAAACGTCCGGCCTGTATCTCGGTTGCACATTATTGCTCAATAATGACCAGCTGCGCTATTGCCTATAGTGCGGGACAAACCATTGGAAGCCTGAAGGTCGGTGCGCTGTTGTCCTGTACGTTCTCGCATCCAGCACGTGACTGAAGGTACGATGCAATAGCATGGCAACACCGCCGGGCGCGGGGTGGAGAGCGGAACGGAGAGCCGGTTGACCTTCAGGCTTCCAATGGTTTGTCCCGCACTATAAGATGTTTAAAGACGAAGGTACAGGGAAAGACAAGGAAGTAAATTGAAAAGTGTGAACGGAAGCGAATGATTTATTATCTCCCGGAGTCTGCGAGACACCACGTCAGTAGCTAAGGGTTAAGTTATTCCCATACAGTTCTTGTTGCAGTGACGTATGCAACTTATGCAATATTCGTCGAACACTACTGCGTCTAATTCTCGAGTCGCGATCGATCTGTCGTCTTCTCACTTGGGGATTGTGAGGAACAGCAGCCAGAACAGCCAGCCACATCGTTTAGTTGCTGTGTTGGTGCTTTCCGGGAGACCAGCTTCTTGTTGCTATGAGAAGTGGGCACATATTGGCAATGATACGAGGTGAAAGACACCGTCGTTCTAGGTAGCGCCTAATTCTCCAGCTGTGACTTTCACCGTAAATTAAAATGTCTAGATTTTCTTCACTACTTGTTGTTGTTTCTTTAGGGAGTTTGCGACATCGTGGTCATCTAGCCCCGTGTACTTGGGTGTGTGTAGAAGCTGCCTGATAACCTGTGTCACTGTGATGTCTTTACTAGTGTGTGTATTTGTAATCGAGGTAGGATTTGGGTAAGGAAGCGGCCGTGGTCTTAAGTTAGGTACCATCCCGGCATTTGCCTAGAGTGGAAGTGGGAAACCACGAAAAACCACTTCCAGGATGGCTGAGCTAGGAATCGAACACGTCTCTTCTCAGTTTTCCCTCACTAGGCTGTGTGTACACCGTTCCAGCCCTCAGACCAGAATTAAATTTCTTAGCATAGCCGGGAATCGAACCTGGGCCTCCGCGGTGACAGCCAAGAATGTTAGCCACTACACAACGAGGCGGACTTCCTCATTACTGAGGAGCGACGTATTTACTAGATGAAATAAGATTGTTGTTATATCACTTTAGGGGCTTGGGACATCTTGTTTATCAGCCCCGTGAGGTTGGGTGTGTGTTGAATTTGTCTGATAACCTGTATTGATGTGACGACTGTAGTAGTGTGTGTAACTGTAGTAGGGACAGGGATGAGGTAGGTGCCCCCGGGACTTGAAATAAGGTACTATATCGGTATTTGCCAAGAGGGAGTGTGAAAAAAAAAACAAGGAAAAACCACACTGAAGATAGCCACGGTTAGCACCGGGATTCTAACCTACGATCTCCGGACTTGCTGTAGCTGCCCTCACGGCTGTGGTGCACGATTTAACGAGCACGACTAGCGGTACGCCGCGAGACACGAAATAAGAGAACGTAATGGTAATTAAACCAAAAGGTTCCAAATATCAATAAGGAATATAATAATGAGAACATAAACAAACGACCACCTCGTGGTGTAGCGGCTGTTGCCCACGAGGTTCAGGTTCGATTCCCGGCTCTGCCAAGACATTCAATTCTGATCTGAGGGCTGGAACGGGGTGCATACAGCCTCGTGAGGCAAACCTTGGGTGGACACGAACACCTCCCCCGCCCATATATTAATGGAACTCTATCCCTTCCCCCGCCCTCCATAGATTATTTAGGAGTGAGCAATTGAAATGTAACGTACAATATTGACAAGTATATCATAGGCTATGTATTAAACACACAATGCATTGCTACCAGCACTCATATCTAATGCATATTTTTTGCTGACCCATAATAGGAGAAACATGCCTTCAAAACTGTTCAATTGTCAACCTCGTAGCGTAGTGGCTAGCATTCTTGACTGTCACCAAAAAAAAAAAATTCCAACCCTAATTACAAATTCACACGCTAGTACAGCCATCACAATGATATGGGTTGTCACGCAGATTCTACACACACACCCAAGTAGGTCGGGGCTACTTGACAACGATGTCGCAAAGCCGCTTAATGAATCACCATCCTTACTTATTATCTTATATATTAAAATAATGGGGAAGAAATTTCACCTACCAAAACTGAAATACAGTATCTTGACAAATAATTGTGCTTCGACGACGTTTGTTGACTTGATACTATGAACGTTACGGATTATCCACTGAGCCCCAACTTACTTGATTCTGTCATCCGTGTATTAAAATAATTGCGATTATTCATTTTACCAAGGTCATTCTTATGACCAAGCGCCGGCCGTAGTGAGGGGAGAAGCGATTCGAGTGTTATGTAGCACGCATGCACCCAGGAGTCAGATAGCCTGCCCCGCTGTAACATGTATTACCCATTTAATATTTGATTGCCGCTGAGCGTGGCTGCGCCAATGTTTGTTGTTGATTGTAGCAGCTGCCCCGCGGGACGAAGCGGGGGACACAGCGATGAAAAGATTTCATTCTGCACATAAGTCAAGCAGCATTGCGCGTCACAGGAGCTCATGTCACCACGGACAGTCAAACGATAACTAGAGGCTACTGGTAGTGAGTCATATCCTACTCGCGCAAATGTACCTGTCAACGAAGCAGGCTGACGTGTGACACAAGTACTGTAAACAAGGAATAGTTCCCATCTCGACCGCCGGCAATCAATTCGTAAAAGGGTAATAGCTGGCTGATATTCAGTTTCAGCATTTGTTCTTAGAAGTTGTGTATGCTGGGAAATGAATGCTGTGGAGCAGCAACAGTCTTCTAATCACTGTTTAAATGCCAAGGTGCACATGACACATTTATGCTGCAAAAATAGATCCACTATGAAAGAAATTTGCTGCGTTTAAGTATTATCAATTAGACTAGGTATTGTCTTTGTCGCTAAATCTAGTGACATTAAATTACTTTTAGCAATAGAATATAAGAAATATTCTATTGTTTAGATAATGATTTAGTGACGTTATACCGGGTGAGTTAGCCGTGGTCGTTACGGCGCGGCGTGGCTGCAGGCAGACGCCCACATCCGGGAGGCGAGGAGGTTCGAATCCCCCCGACGGCAACCTTGAAGATGGTCTTCTGTGGTTTCCCATCTTCCTTCCAGGCAAATTCCGGGGTTGGTTCCTAACTATAGACCACAGGTGCTACCTTCCAATTCCTCTCCTTACATTCACCCTTTCCTCCCCAAGACAGCACTCCACACACGACGGTACTTGAAGCTCACCCCAGGGGTGTCCGCACAGAAGGAGCTAAAAACTCTGGCGAGCCGACCATGTCCTCGGACACACCCGGTATTAAAAGCCATACGCTAAAAAAAGTGACGTTATGATATTCCTTTAGTCATATCCCTGGCAATGGGCTGGTTTTTGAATCTTCGTCCTTTCATTTCATAACATTTCGTTTCGGGCCGATAACCTAGTTGTTAGGCCCATTAAAACAAGAACCAGCATCATCATCAACCTTTTGCTATAGGAGTAAAGTTGTTCTGTATTGACAATGGACAGTTAATTTACGTCATTTAAGCCAAGTAATATTTTAATTTCAATTGTTAGTTCAATGGCATACTGGCTATAACAATTCATTGTTTAGGTGTTAGTTAAATCTCTGGCTCCCCTAATTATTATCTGCCGCCCAACCTGTCCCCTAGTGATGCTACTGCCAAGTGTCTTTCCTAGTTTTCAAAATATTTAATCCTACTTTTAGAGATCCCTTTTCAGCTTTCAAGAGATTGAAATCTTCCTGCAAAGCACCAATAATTTTACATAAATTCTCCTATTTTTTTCATTTCTTGTACGTCATCTTCCTTCGATCTAACGTTCTGATTACATAGTGGGCATATCCACTCGCTTTCCATTGCTTCCAATCTATTAAATATATTAGCACAACGAAAATGATACCATTCATCGCAAAACGTACACCTTAAACTGATTTTCACAGCTTTCTTGTATTTAAAGCATGTATTTTAATTTAACACATTGGCTTGATTTTCTCCGGAACTGATGCAGACTTGTTAGTAGACTAGGTAAATAATAAACTACTGTATTTTTTCGCTACGTCTAGTGACGTTAAATTTCTCTTAAAATTAGGATATAATCTTATTATACTGTATAAACCGTTTCACAAAACTCAAACTCCTATACCAGAGGGAGTTAGAAGGTGAGGTTTGTACCAAAATCTTCCAAATCAACTCAATAGTACAGGAGAAATCTTGCATTTCTTGAAAACTCAACGTAATTATATTTATTTGTTCATAAAATGTTTTTAAACAAGAGAACAGTGTCGCGTACAGCCCGCATAGCACTAGGGCCAGGCGGGTAATCTGTACACATGGGGCACACACAACCCATTATGCCAGAGTTCTCGCACGGGTCCGATAGTAAAAATTTTATTGCTTAATGATTTAGTTATGTTATAATAATCCTTTAGCCGTAGAAGTAAAATTGTACTCTATTGACAATATACTTAAAACATAGAAAATACCACAACGTGCTCATCAGTAGAATTGAATATGTGTATCAGATAACGCGAATAGATAGTGAACATCAGCTTTCAGTGTTAATTAACCACATTCACTATTTACCCCCTCACAGCCAGTTTTGACGTGAGGGGCAGCGAAAATTCTTGGGACAATTTCCCCTGTTAGGATTTTCCCAGTCCGCTCCCTTGGAGACCTCATCAGCGCAACTCGGTTTCTGTTTACACCCTTCACAGCCTATAGAGCAGGGGTTCTCAAACTTTCTCTGTCGCGCCCCCCTTCTGAAACATGAAATATCTAGCCCCCCTCCTATTCTCATTTTCTTTCTTAGCCCTTCTTATAGGCTACTTCCCACAAAATACAGTAAAAAGATCACACAAGATCTACTGTGTATGCTACTGCCTAATTAGGATTTCAACTACCAGTTACATTCATAATAATAATAATAATAATAATAATAATAATAACACACAATTCATTATTCTTAGAGTACAACAACGTTTTTGTAAAAGAAATGACATGCCTATGTATTACTTTTGCTTATAAAAATAAAAACAACTGCTGCATGTGCAGTTATTGGAATTGAGCAAATTTTGTTTGTTTCACTAATTAGCTCTCTAGCTGTGACACCTGTGTTCAGTAATGCTTTTCATATTTGAAAGCTCGTGACTTATAAATGACAATAGAAATAGTATATACAATTTTCAACATTTCACTGTGAATTTGAAAAATGTTATGTTAAAACTCTTCACCCATGAAAAAGTAAAACAGGAGAGTAAGACACTTACGGAGTTAGTGTGATGTGTGAGTTTGAATTTGAGATGAAAGTAAATCCAGTCTTGGTTGGATGTTTGAAAGAGCAAACCCGCAGATCCCTTCCAGCTGCAGCCGAGACCGATGCTTCGTCTTGACGGATGCCATTGCGGAATATGTTGACTCACACAAGTAAGTTGAAGCGAAGGGTAATAACAGGTCCACTGTTTTTCTTGATAAAATGGGATATTTACTCCGAATCTTCACCCAAACATTTTCAAGAGACTTCGACTTAAATTAATTTCGAAGTATTCTGTCACTTGAGAGTTCTATTAGTTCCGCCTGTTCTGCCGTTGACAGGTGGGCTGTTACGTTCGTTTCAAACGGATTGCGAATCCAGTCATTCTCAGTTGAAGGTTGTGGAAATCTACCCTCGAATTTCTGACGAAGGTTCTGGAGGTGTTCTATGACAATTCCACTAATTTGACAATTATCTAACCCATATTCTCCCAGGAATTCATTCAGACAATGAAACATCTCACAGTTACCTGTGTTCATCAGGGCTTTCCAAAGTTCAAGTTTTCTCTTAAAAGCCACTTTGTCGCTTAGAATGAAAATATTACTATTTCGTACTTGAAGTGACACGTTAAGTTCATTCAGTTTTTCAAATACGTCAGCCAAGTAGCACAGTATTAGAGGCCATTTCTCATCCAGAAACAGGGTTGCGAGTGTAGGACTGCTGTCCAATAGGAAAATAAGAAGTTCATTCTTCAACACGACAACGCGACGAAGGACACGACCACGAGACAACCTACGTACCTCCGTGTGCAATACAGGTAGAAGCGAATCATGTGTAGATCCCATCTCCTCGCAAAGAATGGAAAATAGCAGACTGTTTAAAGCTCTTGCTTTCACAAAATTTACAACACTAATTACATCGTTCAGCACTTCATCAACTTCCGGTTGTAGTATTTTTGAAGCCACTGGCTCCCTGTGTATCATGCAATGTGTGAATTTTACTCTTGCTCTGAAACCCTTTTTAGTTCCAGTAAATGCCGACGTCCCATTAGTACATATACCAACACAATTTGTCCATGAGAGATTGTTGTCAATAAAAAAGGAATTCACAAGAGAAAAAATATCTTCGCATGTGGTCCGCACTTCCAGAGCTTTAAAAAATAGAAAATCCTCGTGCATTTCATTTTCATGACAGTAGCGTACAAAAACAAGAAGCTGGGCATATCAGTACTGTCATCAAGTTGCAGGGCAAATTTTGGGCTATCATGAAGACGTGGTAGCAATTGATTTTTTTATGTCAGTGGCTATTACATCAATACGACGAGTTACTGTATCATTAATTTTGAGACCGGTATCGACTTCAAACACTCACCGAACTTTTCTCCATGCATGATTGCGCACATTTTCACGGCTGCAGGAAGAAGTAATTTCTCACCAATAATATGTGGTGATTTGGAATTTGCAATTAAATAGCATACCTCCAAGGATGCTCTTAGCGCTTTCTTAGGAACTGTTGCGTTTTTTTCTAGGAATCTAACATTTCCTTTTAGTTGTTGCTCGTGGCGCTTAAAAAAGACACAGTCTGGATGTTTAGTCTGCAATTGTCTCTTAAGTTTCACAGGCTTCAAACTGTCGTTTGCAAAAATCTCCAAACAAAGAACGCATTGAGGTTGTTCCTGATTATCATTCCAAAGAATGCTGGTCAAGCCTAATATCAGATAATCGTCTTGATATTTACGCACTTTCACTTTGTGTGTAGAATTAATCATCATGATGGGAGCAAAAGTAGACGCGGAAGAACAATGGACTTGGTTTAAATTCGAACCTTGTTCTTTTTCCGAAAGAGGACAAGCACTATCACTTTCATGGGGTCTCGTTTTACCACTTCTAATACGCCACTTATCCATGGGTAATGGCGTCAGTCGTATCGGTTTATTGTTAAGTTGGCTAACCACGCACTAGAATTCACCTGTTCACTCACTGTCTTTGAACTGACTGGAAAGGCTTAGCTGAATTCGAATCGGCAGAAATAGAAGAATCCATTCTTGGAATCCATTCCTGAAAGGAAGTGGCGGTCGCATTGTCAAGCGGCTAATTGTCATTAAGTGTTTGGTAAGGAGATGTCACTGCGGGTGGCGAGTGATAGGGAGCTGTGTGGGAAATGTTACTCGCAACCTTTTCTCAGAATTCCTGCTGGCAGGATCTACTGGTCAGTTTTTGTGAAATAAGACAGCAAAGGTACGAGTTTATTATTCTTGAATGGTCTTGGGAACTTTTTTTTTTTCGTGTAGCCGCCTGAGAGGCCGAGTGCAGGTCTTTCTAGTCGACGCTCGTGGGCGACCTGCGCGTCGGGATGAGAGATGGAAAGGAATGAAGATGAATGAAACTGGGCAAGGATGTGGAAGGAAGCGGCCGTGGCCTGTCAGAAGGTACTGTCCCAGCATTTGCCTGGTGTTGAAAATGGGAAACCACGGAAAACCATTTCAAGGACAGCCGACGGTGGGGCTCGAACCCACGCGTCTACCGAGTCAGTAGAGAGCTTGGCCCCTTGACCTAACGCGGAGCTTTAGCCCGCGTAGCCACTACTGTCGGTGTCTTGGGAACTACCTGCCTATGATAGGCTCATGAATATGAGGATAGTAATATTTGTTACAGAATATGAAATATAAATATTTCAATCAAAGCCGGCGGCCCCTACTTTGAGAACCCCTGCTATAGAGCATCCAGCGTTCAGAAAGGACTGTGGAGCCTTATGGCAACAGTGTTGCTAACTGAAGGCAGATGTAGCGCTGACGTCATAGGTTATCTTCACCGCATTCGAGTACTGTGATTTCATAAGTTAGAGACACAATGCAACCCCAGCATCTACCTGAAATAGAACACGCCCAGGAAGAAGCAGTTTTGCAGGTGTTAACGGATTGGACCAGTATTAAGAATACGCGAAGAGAACAAATAACGACATTCATTTCGTTGTGATATGACGCATTACTGATTGACAGATGTCGAGAGCACAACCCTTCCTTCCTTCTCGGATGTATGCTGACGATGCTAACAATTTTTACGTCAGTAATACTGTTGATCATCACCTTAGTTAGGCTATAATTTAGTTTCTTTCAATTTTATTCTTGTTGTTGTTTTATTTAGATTAATATTTGTAATATTGTAACGAGTTAGCCGTGCGGTTAGGGGCGCGCAGCTGTGAGCTCGCATTCGGGAGATAGTGGGTTCGAACCCAACTGTCAGCAGCCATGATTCGATCGAACAGAAAATAAAACAGACGCACGCCAGTAACGCCAATTACGGATAATGCTTCAGTATATACGTTGCCGCCGGAACTGAGCACGTGCTCCACTCCGAGCGATCATGCAGCACAGGACGAGGCTCTTCTTTCCAGCGTGCTAAACTCGAAAATTTTTAAATTACTTAGACGTAATATAATTTTTTTAGCGTATGGCTTTTAGTACCGGGAGTGTCCGAGGACATGTTCAGCTCGCCAGTTTTTGTAGCTGCTTTGAGACGGACACCCAATGGGTGAGCTACAAGTACCGTCGCGTGTGGAGTGTTGTCTGGGGAGGAAAGTTTGAATGTAAGGACAAGGAGTTGGAAGGTAGCGGCTGTGGCCTATAGTTAGGGACCAACCCCGGCATTTGCCTGGAAGGAAGATGGGAAACCACAGAAGACCATCTTCAAGATTGCCGGCGGGGGATTCGAACCTCCTCACCTCCTGGATGTGAGCGACTGCCAGCAGTCATGCCGTAACGACCACGGCTAACTCACTCGGTATATAAACAATAATTGTGTGCAATAACAAAGGTAATCAATTGGCAGATAATTGTAGGAAGCTATTATGACGAAAAATATGTATGTTCAGAGTTCCTTCACGACAAAAGGTGAGGTAACAAAACCTGTGTAGGGGAGGGGGTTCCGTTAAAAGTAAAATCCCGTAAGACCCATAGACTTTTCTCAACGCTGGATGCTCTTTTTTTATAGGTCAGGCATTATCAACCATATAGAGACTGTGAGCATCACCCTCAAGCCATATCAAATACCAGAGGACCATTAAATCCAATATAATAATAATAATGATCGTGTTGGAAGCCATTTTCAGTGTTGCTATAGCAATCGAAATGTAACGTTTTCAGTTAGTCAACACGATTTTACCCAATTGTAATGGGTGGTTTCCTAATCCTTAAAAAGATGTACATGCGATTAATAATGTTATTGTTCCCTAAAGTTTAATCTCATGTTTTTTTTTTTTTTCAGGATTAGGGAACCACCCATTACAATTGGGTGCAATCGTGTTGACCGACAGAAAAACATCAAATTTCAACAATAATACAAATATTCAACAAGCATACGCCCTCTTTCCTTTTCCTATCTCTCTCCCTCGGAAGTGCTGAAATAGCTAGGGATTCACCGCTCGCCAGACATGCTTGGATACTCATGCAGGTAAGGTACATTTACGAGTGGACAGACTATTGGAATCAGAATCTTTCGTGTTACTCATAAAATAGGGATATCCAATTAATTATATTTTACAAACTATTAACATTTTTGACTGTCAAAATACTTGTGCCGAAAACACTATTATTCTGTTTAATGCAATACAATTTGAATTGAAGAATTAATGTCAAGGGAGCTTGTGCTCGGGTGCCGAAAACACTATTATTCTGTTTAATGCAATACAATTTGAATTGAAGAATTAATGTCAAGGGAGCTTGTGCTCGGGTGCCGAAAACACTATTATTCTGTTTAATGCAATACAATTTGAATTGAAGAATTAATGTCAAGGGAGCTTGTGCTCGCGAACACTTTTTGGCTCGTATGACAAGAGCACCAAATTGAATTTAATTTAAAGAGCACTGCGGTGCTCGCGAGCACCAGGTTGAGAATGCCTGCTCTAGGTAGAATTTCACCTCGTCAGCTTATTATTATGTCCACAGTCAACAGTTCTACGCGTGGCAGAGAATAAAGAATTTAAAAACCATTTCTTCAATGTTGCTTTGCTACATTCTATGTAATTTATTGTAATTTGGAAATAACCAAACACAGTATAATCTATTAGGGAGGCTCTTCAGCCGCCAAGCGACCGCTGATCAGCCATATGACCTGTCCTATATGATTCCGATCTTGGAATCATCCCATTCCAGCTCCCTCACATTGGGCCATTGGCTGGGAGTAATCTTGGTAGAGAATCACGGCAGCTCCCCGGTGAAGAATCCAAGATTAACGGCCGAGGGGACCTGTCGCGATGAACCTCGCACCATGTGAGGGAGCACGTTCAAGATCCCCTTTGGGGAAAAATTCCGACACTCCATTGCACAGTGTCTCTAAAACCCGCAGCAGTTAAAAGGGACGTAAAACAAATAACATTATTATTAGTTACAAATATACACACTACTGAAATGAAAATCCACAGCCTGCTTCCAGTCTCCGACCGGGTCAGGAATGGAATGAATGAAGCCCCCATCTAGCGGCGAGGATATGGACTGTGCCGGCTGCCGAGGCCTGACGCACTCCTCTGGGGCAATGATTAAATGAATGACATATGAAATGAAATGATAGTGGAGAGTGTTGCTGGAATGAAATTTTGACAGGGAAAACCGGAGTACCCGGAGAAAAACAGATCTCACATGGAGTGACCGGGATTTGAACCACGGACCCAGCGGTGAGAGGCCAGCGTGCTGCCGCCTAAGCCACGGAGGCTTTTAAATATACACACTACTAAAGACACCAAAATGGTACAGGTTATCATAGAAATTCTTCACACATCCCAAGTGCACGTGGATAAAATGACTACAATGTCCAAATTCCTAAATGAAACAACTACAACAACGTTCGCCTCGTGGTGTAGTGATTAGCATAGTTGTTGTTGATTCATTTAGGGGCTTTGCGACATCCAGGTCATGTAGACCCATGTACCTGAGTGTGTTGAATCTGTCTGATAACCTGTGTCATTGTGATGGCTGTATTAGTGTGTATATATGTAATTGGGGTCAGGATTAGGAAGGAGGCGGCCTTGGCCTTTTCCTAGAATGATAAGGAAGAACATTTTTGATTGTTGGGTTGGTATTGATATCTGTGTCCTCTATAAAAGTTGGAATGTGTATGTCTTTTGTTTCATATTATTAAAAGATGATGTCCAAACATAGAGTAAAAGTGGAAACCAACAGAAAACCTCTTCCAGGATGGCTGAGGTGAGAATCAAACCCACCTTTTCTCAGTTTTGTCTCACGAGCTTTGGTGAACTCCGTTCCAATTCGGACCAAAAGTAGAGGGCTTGGCAGAGCCAAGAAGGTGGCAGCTTTTGCGCATTCCCTCTAGGCCACGGTTCTCAAACTTTTTCTGTCGCGTCCCCCTCCCTTCAAAAACAGTTACAATAATAATAACATAACTTACAATTCATTATTCTTAGAGCGCATCAAAGTACAAAAACGTTTTGTAAAGAAAAAAACATGCATATGTATTACTCCTTGCTTATAAGAATAAATACAACTGCTGCATGTGCAGTTATTGGAATTGAGCAAATTTTGTTTGTTTCATTAATTAGCTCTTTAGCTGTGGCACCTGTGTTCAATAATGCTTTTCATATTTGAAAGCTCGTGACTTATAAATGACAATATAAATAATATATAGACTACAATTTTCAACATTTCACTGTGAATTTGAAAAATGTTATTTTTAAACTCTTCACCCAAGAAAGAGTGTAACAAAAGAATAAAAATGTACATGGATCAGAATTCGGTCATTCTCAGACACTTACGGAGTTAGTGTGATTTGGGAGCTTGAATTTGAGATGAAAGCAAATCCAGTCTTGGTTGGATGTTTGAAACAGCAACCCGCAGATCCCCTTCCAGCTGCATCTGAGACCGATGCTTCGTCTTGATGGATGGCATTGCGGAAAGTGTTGACTCACACAAGTAAGTTAAAGCGAAGGGTAATAATCCGTCCACTGCTTTTCTTGATACATTTGGATATTCATTCCGAATCTTCACCCAAAAACTTTCAAGATACTTCGACTTAAATTCATTTCGAAGTATTCTCTCACTCGCGAGTTCTATTAGTTCCTCCTGTTCTGCCGTTGACAGGTGGGCTGTTACGATCGTCGACTATCAAACGGACTGCGAACACAGTCATACAAGTTGGAGCTTGTGGAAATTTACCCTCGAATTGCTGACGAAGGTTTTGGAGGTGCGCTACACGGCAATTCCACTAATTTGACAAATATTTAACTCATTTTCCTCCAAGAATTCATTAAGACAATGGAACATCACAGAGTTTCCTTTGTCCATCTGGGCTATCCAAAGTTCAAGTTTTCTCTTAAAAGCAAACACTTCGTCGCTTAGAAAGATAATATTACTATTTCGTCCTTGAAGTGACACTTTAGGATCATTCAGTTTCTCAAATACGTCAGCCAAGTAGCACAGTATTAGAAGCAATTTCTCATCCAGAAACAGAGTTGCGGGCGTAGGATTGCTGTCCAATAGGTTAGACGAATTTCATTCTTCAGCTCCACGACGCGACGAAGGACTCGACCGCGAGACAACTAACGTACCTCCGTGTGCAATAGAAGCGAATCATGTGTAGATCCCATCTCCTCGCAAAGAATGGAATATAGCCTACTGTTTAATGCTCTTGCTTTCACAAAATTTACAACACTAACTACATCGTTCAGCATTTCATCGACTTCCGGTTGTAGTACTTTTGAAACCAATGTCTCCCTGTCTATCATGCAATGTGTGAATATTACAGAATTAGTACCAGCACTCACTTTAGCTCTGAACCCCTATTTAGTTCCAGTAAATGCAGACGTAGTTTGTCCATGAGAGATTGTTGTCAATAAAAAAGGAATACATAAGAGAAATAATATCTTCGCCTGTAGTCCGCCCTTCCAGAGCTTTACAAAATAGAAAATCCTCGTGCATTTCATTTTCATGACATTATCATACAATAACAAGAAGCTGGGCACTATCTACGATATCAGTAATGTCATCAAGTTGCAGGGCAAATTTTGGGCTATCATGAAGACGTGGTAGCAATTGATTTTTTATGTCAGAGGCTATTACATCAATATGACGAGTTACTGAATCAATAATTTTGAGAGCGGTATCGACTTCAAACACTCGCCGAACGTTTCTCCATGCATGATCGCGCACATTTTCACGACTGCAGGAAGAAGTAACTTCTCACCAATGGTATGTGGTGATTTGGATTTTGCAATTAAATAGGATACCTCCAAGGATGTTCTTATTGTTCTTTATTAGGACTGAATATTTCCGATGAAGGGCAAGCACTATCACTTTCATGGGGTCTCTTTTTTTACCACTGCTAATACGCCACTTATCCATGGGTAATGGAGTTACTTGTATCAGTTGATTGTAAAGTAGGCTAACCACGCGCTTGAATTCACCTGTTTACTCACTGTCTTTGAACTGACTGGAAAGGCCTAACTGAATTCGAGTCGGCAACGGTAGGAATAGAAGAATCCACTTTGAAAGGAAGTGGCGGTCACATTGCCAAGCGGCTAATTGTCATTAAGTGTTTGGTAAGGAGATATCGCTGCGGGTGGCGGGTGAAAGGGTACTGTGCTCAGAATTCCTGCTGGCAGGATCTACTGGTCAGTTCTTGTGAAGACAGTAAAAGTACGAGTTTATTACTCTTGAATTGTCTTGGGAGCTTCCTGCCTATGATAGGTTCATGAATATGAGGATAGTAATATTTGTTACAGAATATGAAATATAAATATTTATATCAGAGCTGGCACCCACCTTTATCACTCTCTGCGTCCCCCTGGTGGAGGGGGAGGGGCACTTTGAGAACCCCTGCTCTAGGCAGATGGCGGGATGGCGTTTTCAAGTCCCGTGGCACACTACTACACTACAATTATCACAGAGACACGTTATCGTACAAATTCAACACGCGGGGCTGTTAACCAACATATCGCAAGCCCCAAAAATGGAATTAACAATAACAATATGTATATGAATAAAATTCCTTTAGTCGAAGTAGCACAACGTACAGATGAACTTTTTTTTTTCGTGTGGCCTCCGGAGAGGCCAAGTGCAGGTCTTTCTAGTCGGCGCCCGTGGGTGACCTGCGCGCCGGAATGAAAGATGGAAACGATGAAGATGAATGAATCTGGGCAAGTATGTGGTAGGAAGCGGCCGTGGCCTGTCAGAAGGAACCGTCCCAGCATTTGCATGGCGTTGAAAATGGGAAACCACGGAAAACCATTTCAAGGACGGCCGACGGTCCACGCGTCTACAGAGTCCACAGAGAGCCTAGCCCCATGGCCTAACGCTGCGCTTTAGCGAATGTAGCTACCGCTGTCGGTAGATGAACAATCAATATGTTGAAGTCTTGACAAATGAAGACTTGAGGCTATTAGGTCGCGTAATGCACAAATAGTAGATGGAAGATAGATCATTAAAATAACAGACTCATGCGGGATTCCAACCCATGGCCTCTGGCTCTGATCACTGAGCTAATGGGGGGGGAATTTAAATGTCATTTGGCAATGACTTATCTATGACACTGGCGTGTGCCAACCAGCCATCAAAGTCAATTCGGGTTTAATCGTCCACGGGTGAGTCAGTACAACATCAACAAGAATGGATGCCACAATATTATTGTGACCTGATATTATGTTCTAGTAGTGGGGATAAGGGATCAGCTGTAAGCTCTACAGGGCGACGGGAGTAGTGTTTTGTATTTTGTTGCCCATCTCCCGGTCGCTCCCTTCTGCAGCCCAATGTGTAAAAACCACCCGCCACATAGACTTTCATCGCATCTCATCTCATCCTCGACCCCGTTGGTAGAAATTTTCACGCATTTAATCCTTGCAGCCGTTGGATGTGACACACTGTATGCAGAATTTTCCAAATGGCTACGAGATCTTCTTGAAATTCCTCTTGTATTGGTTGATGAGGTTTCGTCCACTGTACAAAGAACTCGTTCGTCAAGCGCACAGCATCGTATACCTCTCGTAGTCTCCCTCTGCCTCTGAACCCCTCCTCTTAAATGTGCCTAATCTGTTAAGCCATACAGTACTTGCAGAGCATATCCGTAATTTCACTCACTGATTGATTATATAGGCCTACAGTAATAGCCTAGATCTAGATAGTCTTGTAACGTGATGAGAGTTACTCTGAAAAACACAAAACAAAACAATATACACCAATCTAAACATATTATTTTGAATAATACGAAACATAACAAAAGACGGTCACCAGTGGCGGCCGGTAGAACTTTAGGTCAGGAGGCCGATCACAGTTCTTTCTCCAGCGCCTCTTTCTTGATAACTATGACAGAAGAAAGAAGAACAAAATCAAGTTACTTGTTAATGAAATGAAAATATTACGGTAGTATTCAATGTTTTTAACCCCGGATCCCAAAGGGTAACAACACTGAGAACCGGAGGTGAAAATGATAATGCAAAAATAATGTGAATCCCAGGGAGCTAGTGTTCTTTTTCTTCCCCCAGGCATTATTATTATTGGGAGCTCAAAACTGGAAAAAATCTCTGATTGCACGAATACAACATATCGCCATCCGAGTGCATGCTTTCGTTCTACCGGGAAGGTTGCTTTAGGCTTCGATCACATTGGAGGCACGCATGTGCAAGTAAATTTGGTGGCGCGCGCGTGCGCATACAAACAAAATCTGTAGGACAACGACAGATGATGATGATGATAATTGTTGTTTTAAGGGGCCTAACATCTAGGCTATCGGCCCCTAATGGTTTGGGTGATCGTGAAGATGAAAATGAAAAGCGAACTTAAAACTAAAACTAACTACTTACCTACATACTAGAAGAAGAAATGGAAAACGAAAGGAGAATAAGGCAAATAAAGGACAGGAGGAAAAGAAATGCCCTCAACCCTCGAAGAATGCGGATTGAGGGACTTGGAAGGAAGGAGAGCCATGAAAGGCAGATAGGAAAGTGAAAGGGGAGAGGGTCCGCCCCGAAGGTAAGGGACAAAAGGGGAAAACGGACCCAGCTCAGGAATCCCTCGGGGTCGCCAACTCCCGAACTCACCAGCCGTGAGCCCCTGAGGGTGTAGCATTATCTAGGGTGCACCAGAAGTGGTGGGGCTACATACACCCTGCCTCCTTAAGGGCCTTGAGCACAAGGCAGGAGGTAAAAGGAAAATAAAAAGAAGGCTGACCCCTCACAGAAGGAGGGTGTCAGGAAAGATGAGACAAGGGCCAATTAAGGCGGGAAAGGAAGAGACTCCCTAGGCCTCGGATACCCTAATACCGTCGGGGTCGGAAGAGAACAAGAGTGGACCAAGGGAGGTCGACAGGAAAGAAGAAAGAGAGGAGCCCGGCACAAGTAAGTGGAAGCAATGCCGGACTCAGCTGGGGCCCCGTGGTCGCCAACCCACGCCCACTAGATGTGAGCCCCTGGGGGAAGGACAACGACAGAAACAAGTGGTGACGTGTCCATTGCCGCTCTCACTGCCCGCCACAAGCAAGTGCACGCTTGCGCAAGCTTGATCCGACTCCACTTCGAAACAAAAATATTTGTTTTGTAGTTGCACGCGTGCTTGATCTCAGTTGATTTCTGACCATCGAGTCAGTGACAGTCTAGTGTTGATTTCATGTAATCAAGTGTTTGACCAAGCATATTAAAAGCGAGTGTTTTATTTTCATAAACTTTTCACTGAAAATATATCAATCGGCGCTTCAAACGGTTATAATTAATACGTTACCGTACATTAACTTTTTGGGAGAGAAAGGCCTACAACATTTTTAATATTGGTAGATTGAATATCATTTTTAAAGTCATCAAAAGCATATTTTAAAGTAAATGCCGTAGTTAATAAATCTTCAAGTCTTACCTAAAAGTCACCACACAGTTGCACACTTTCGGAAATTAGAATGCCTCCTTATTCTAGGTGTGATTTTGTCCAGTGAAGTATTCAAAGAACTTATCAGGCTGTCTAAGCAAATCGTTGAATATTCGTGCATAATCTCCATCTTCCTCTGTGTCCGAAAAATACTCGTTCACCCACTCTTCCCTGATTTCCTGCTCATCCAAAAATAAAAACTTTAAAACACCATTTTCCAAAACAATATCCTCGTCGTCTGACATCTTCATTTCGACTGACCTGTTTATAATAATTAACTTGCTGCTTGCATTTACTGTCGACCAAAGTATTATGTGCACTCGAGTTTGAAGGTTGTTTGTGAAGTAACCAATAGAACTACATAAAATCCAATAACATCATTTTCGTACTTCTATTTTACGTTAGGTCATGTAGGTTTGGAATTTTTAATTTATATTTTAATATTTTTTATCGCAGTTGGAACACAAAAAGTGCACGTTTTTAGGCGTTTTTCAACCATGCGTCACATTTAAGAATTATTATCTCAAAAACCCGTCATCAGATCGAATCCAAATTTTAACACAATATACATTGGAATGTTGTATAACTGGTTTATTAATTTCAAAATTGTGTGTGTCCAAGAAACAAAGTTGTTATCATTTTTTCAAGGTAACATTTTCTCGGCTCGGGGTGGTTGGAAAATGTAGTTCTTGGTTGCATTGTAATCCTTATACATCGAAAAGTTATGCTGTATGACTGTGAAATACGTAAATTAATTCACTTATTTTATATCGGTTTGTATTTCTACGGGGAAATAACACATGTTTCACCAACTAGCCGCTCAGGGAACAGCTGTACAGCGTTGCCGAAATGGTGCCCACACGCATCTTGGCGCGTCTCGCTCGGAAGTGATGGGCTCCATCTCAGCAACGCTGAACAGCTTTCCTTGGAGCGGCTAAATGGTGAACCATGTGTTATTTCCTAGTACAAATACCAGTGGCGGCCGGTGGAATGTAAAGCTGGGTGTTGCACCAAAATTTCTGATGTCGCAATTTTATATGGGAAGTTTACACATGTAACAAAAATGAATTAACGTTAGATAAACTACAGTTCTATAAAATGAAATACATGGGTTTTCCAAAATAACTGTACGTTCGACAAATAGACACATTTTAATGGCTCTTTTGGGCTTCTTCCTATAGGAATTCATAAAAAATCAGATGTATGTATTTAAGCCCTATGCCTGAGTTAATGGTGAAACGTTTTGCTAGCTCCTAACTGTTGGGTGAGAAATGTAACTGTTTACCTTTGCCTAAGCTATGTTGTTTTAATGGGCGCCAAGACCTCAACGCAATGTTGAAATCTAAATTTGTATTTAACAACGTCTAGCTCTGGCAGAACACCTTCAAGACTCTATTCACTCAGATCGTGGTATGATTTGATCATTAACCCAACAAACAATTGTATCAGGAGAAGGAATTGGTCTATATCTAATGCTACCTACTGAAAGCAAAGATTGCATTGTAAAAGAAATGAATTTATTATATAAAACAAGAATAGCAAAATTAATAATAATAAGTATAAAATTTAAATTGGAGCGTTGTGATTTGAATATTACCGATAGAAAATTACGTGAAAACGGAGTCTGATAAATTGATTTTACTCTTATTTCCAAGCTATGAAGTTACTGAAATATGACATGTAGAACAAAGAAAATGAGAGATTGCGTATTTCTGCGTCATTGGCGCTTACCACTGGAAATTGCCAAAGCATTTCCCTCGTTCTTGAAGATGTTGTGAGCTTCCCACAGTCTCCTGGACGTCGTCATCTCCGTCGGAATTTGATGATATTCTGGTAGATTAGATAATTCTATGGTCCGTACCTCGGACCCAAACACTCGTACAACCAAGTTTTACAAAAGTTCGACGCTAACTCCACTGAACATCGGAGCGACACGCACTTGCGACCGTACACCTCAAGTATTTCACAGATAGTCCTCTTCCACGGAACATCGGAGCGATTCCCGCGTATATCCACACTCGGCAAGAACTACACAGATTGTTCTTGTTTCACGGCGCGTCGAACGATATATGCACCTGTTGGCTCCCCCACCATGGTACCGACATCTAGCTTACGTCGTCGCCACTGATTGGCTGCACCCTACGCGCTAGATCCCCACTCCTTCCTCATTACACTCCGCGGGAGGGAGAAGTCGATTTCCGTTTCAACAATTCGCCTTTTCTAGACCTTGCGACCCAAGATTGCGTCATGCTCCTCGACAAGATTCAGCGTGTACTTGAAATCCCAGTGAGTCATCTCTCTCAAATACCCTAACTGACAAAAACTCCGTAAAATTCCGTAATCAGATAATTTTCTATGATATCGTCGTTCGTAATAATTTGCTTGATAGCGTTTTCTAAGACATAGAAAACCTATCTGAATGCTAATAATTTTTATAAAATGCTCCGAAAATATCTTAATAATAATTATAATAAATTAATAATAATAATAAATTACCATGAAAAATTGTCTTGGCTGAACAATTTGCCGCGTAAATAAATATAGAATGGCTTCCTACTGACTTATGCCAGTTGCATAAAACCCCTCGAAAAACACGTTACAATGGGAAGAATTTTAAACACAGCAGGTTGTCTAAGGTTGGGTCTCAAACTCCGGGATAATAAACATTCTCAACAAAAAACACGGCAACCGAAAAGTTTGTACGTTAACGAAAAATGTTATTACTAACAAAGACGGGCACATATTCTGCATAAGGATAGGATTTTTATCATTTTAAATGATCTTGTCGACTTCGTAGTTACGCTGGGGTCTGGCGTTACGTTACGGTGACGGGACGAAATGTACCGAGAATGCACTGAGGTGTGTGACGTCATAGTACTGCTTGAGCTTCCTCCTTTCCACGCGCGCTCCGGTGAGCGTAACGTCATCAAGCCAGCTACCTCCTTTGACCTTGGTTTGCACTTGCTAACGGACTTTGAGTTCACGCAGCATTTAAAATGATATACTATGATTTACTATAGCTTGCACCCCATCAGAGGAATCAGCCATGAAGTGCGCTCTGTCATACGTCTGCGCAATTCATTTTTGCGGAGTTTCATTCAATTTCTGCTTCTTTAATTCATCCAGTAAACACGCTGCTAATGTGTGTCCATCATGTTTTGTTTGCCTCTTACTACGTATCGGTACACGACAGCCAACTGAAATATGTTTGAAATATCACTAGTTTCATCTGCTATAATGGCTAAAATATCCGATTCCTTTATTTGCTTTGATACTTCTTCTTGGCAAACCTCCAACATAATCTGTAAAAGTTAATTTTGAATTGTTTTGGACGTTCCTTTGAAAACAGTTGCCCTTACCAAATGACCTTTATCACAGCATCCAACTCAGCGCTAAAACTAATTAGTTCTCTCAAAACACCTCGATTTGTTGATGTTACACTTTCATCATGATCACGCAAGGCCAGTTCGAAAGAGCCACAGAAACGAATACAGTTTATTACAATATTTAACACATACCTACTGAGCCTAACTTCTTCGTTATATTCCGCAATTTACCTTCTATAGGCACTGTCCAATTGTGCAGCTTCGTTAACAGTTCCAATTTATTATTTATTTATCGTATGGCTTTTAGTGCCGAGAGTGTCCGAGGACATGTTCGGCTCGCCTGAGTCTGTAGCTGCTTCCAGCGGATACCCTAAAGGGTGAGCTACAAGTTCCGTTCAATTTCAAGTAGTTCCAACTTTCGCCACCTGATAACAATGATACCTAGTGGTGAACGTTGGAACTTTGATAGAGCGTTCTGACGAAATCTAACCTAACAAATTTCGCTTTACACAAGTTTAGTCTGTGAAAAGATCTTTTACATGCCATAAATCTATGACATGGGACCGCCGGCTTTACTTCCCCTCCGAAGGAAGGCATACTGAAGGATTTTTAACGCTCTTAAAAATCCGACGACTTCGGCCGGGTTTGAACCCGCTATCTTGGGAATAGCAGTTCAGCATGCTACCGACTACGCCACCGAAGCCGCTAACAGTTCCAAAAAGTGTCAATTTCAAACAGCTGAAGATTGATTGGTTGGTTCCTCAGCTTAGGAGCTGCGACAACACGGTCATGTAGCCCCCTGTACTTAGGGTGTGTGGAGAAACTGTCTGATAACCGGTGTTAATTGTGATGGCTGTATTAGTGAGGACTGCAGACATTGAATTTCAAGCAGTTCCAACTTTTGTCGCCAAAGGCCAACGTAAACGACTACTAGTTCAGAACTTGGTTACTAGACGCCACCGCAGTCGGCTTCTGGTGATGAACGTTGGAACCTAAGAGCGTTGTTCAAATTTTAACCTATAATTTAGCTTCACACAGGTGTAATAAGGGAAAGTTCTTTAACATGCCATAAATCTATGACATGGGACCGCCGGCTTTAATTCCCCTTCGAAGGAATGCATACTGAGGGATTTTAACGCTCTTAAAATATCCGACGACTTCGGCCGGGTTTGAACCCGCGATCTTGGGCATAGAGGCTCAGCATGCTACCAACTACGGCACCGAAGCCGCTCAGCTGAAGATTCATGTTTCTTTATTTTAGGGATTAATTTCCATAACTCCTATTTTGGTCCACGCGTATTCTCCACCAACGAACATGGAAAACAGAATAAAGCGTTTTTAATATGGCATTCCCATAACCAATTATTATTGCCTTAAATATCTCCTTTAAACGCCCTCCTATACTTATATTTTCGACAATACTTATCCGGTAATGGTCTACCGAGTGTTTTACTGTAAGTTTATTGTCATCAGGGAGCTGGGAAAACTGTCTAACTAGTAAATTACTTGCTCTATTAATTTTCACTCACACTCCACAATACAATTAATGTTTCAAACTAAACATTCCGTTAAAATAAAATAGTAACTTACAAGATGCACAGATGATACATCTGGGCGCTATATCGGAAAGTAGCGCGAAAGGCAAACTAACAAAACACTGAATTTTGCTAGCCTAGAAATTTCGCAGTGAATGCATAGGTCTACTCACAATCAACCAAACAATAATAATAATAATAATAATAATGCACAGTTATGTATCTGCCTGGAACCAAATACTCAAATCAACTAAATACAGAACTAATCGTAACTCAAATCCCTCAAGAACAAGGGTGGTAAAAGCAAACATAAACCGCTACAGTACACCAACAATACGTCGCAAAATTGTTCAGCCAATTATCTACTGTACTTATAGCAATGGTGGCGTTCTTAGGCTCGCTTCACAGAACAATTGACAAAAATATTAAATGAAGTTATGATGAGAAAACATCTAAAAATAATTGGGTGTGAACCAACTAATGTCTCCCTGTGAAATTCCGATAATTGTACTGTTGTGGGTGGTGTAGCATTCCCTAGTGGTGTGGGAAAGAGACTACCCTTCAGGGACAGATGACCTCGTAGTTCCGACCCTTAAAACAACAATAACTAACTAAATAACTAACTACACTGCCCTTCGCGCGGGGGGGGGGGGGGCGTGGTGGCTCAGCGGTCTAGCTGTATGCCTCTCACCAAGGCGGTCCGGGTTCGATTCCCGGTCAATGCATGTGAGATTTTCGAAGTGAAATGCCATGTCCTGTGGTTCGGATTCCACGTAAAAAGGAGATCCCGTGGCCCATGATCTCAAGATTAACGGTCACGTTAAACTACAAGCTTCCTTCCTTCTTTCCTTCGCGGGGTAAGAGAAATCGCGGGTGTTGTCAAATCCAAAGAGGTGGTATAGTCTAACGGTGCTATTTGGAACTGAGTGTTGCCAGGGGGCTGGCAGCTCGTCTGCAACTCCCTACTACCCATGCTGGCCAGCAAGCTATGTACAAGCTTGGCCTCGTCCCTGCGGGCCACGCTGTCTACTTGGGAGTCGCCACAATAGAGCTAACCCCCTGGAGTTTGATTTGAAGGCGGCAGCTTATATAGGTACAGTGTGAAGCATTAGGATAAATAATATCAAAATATCAATGATGTTAACACATTTTTGAGTGCATTAGATATATAAAACTAAAACATTAAAGGAAAAGAAACGACGAATTAGGTGTAACATTATTGGGAGTTGTGCAACGCTGCAACAATGTCACCAGCCGCCACTGACAAATACAAACCGATATAAAATAAGTGAATTAATTTACATATTTCACAGTCATACAGCATAACTTTTTGATGTATGACGATTACAACGCAACCAAGAACTACATTTTCCAACCACCCCGAGCCGAGAAAAAGTTACCTTACAACAACGATATCAACTTTGTTTCTTGGACACACAAAATTGTGAAATTAATAAACCAGTTATACAACATTCCAATGTATATTGTGTTAAAATTTGGATTCGATCTGATGACGGGCTTTCGAGATAATAATTCTTGAATGTGACGCATGGTTGAAACACGCTTAAAAACGTGCACTTTTTGTGTTCCAACTGCGATAAAAAAAAATATTAAAATGTAAATTAAAAAATCCAAACCTGCATGAACGTAAAATAGAACAACGAAAATGTTGATGTTATTGGATTTTATGTAGGTCTATTGGTTACTTCACAAACAACCTTCAAACTCGAGTACACATAATACTTTGGTCGACAGTAGTGTGAGCACATTGCTGTTCAAGCCAGGTGCGCACGCGCGTGCCAACAAATTACTCGCACAAGCGTGCCTCCAATGTGATTGAATTTCACAAGAGCTGACCTGTAGATTCAGCAAGCAGGAATTCGGAGAACAGGTGTAGTGTAATAGAGTTAGTGGTAGCAAATTCCGTATGATTTATGTCGCAAGCTAGCTCAGCGTATTGTTGGCAGACGTAGTGTCGCCTAACCCTTACACTATGTCGCAAGCTAGCTCAGCGTTTTGTTGGCAGACGGAGTGCCGCCTAACCCTCGCAAGGCCACTCAGGCCTACGGGGGTGGGGTTATCTCCTCTGCTTTGCTTGAAATGAGACAGAATTCATTTTCAAAGGCAGAAATACTTAACCATCCTAGATGTAAGCATAAAGAGACATTCACGCCTTAATCAGTGTGAGCACACAACTCACAAGTTTCAACTCTAGGACACAGTCGGAATATTATTTTTAACAAGCACAGATGAAGAAATCACGACCACGTCATGGTGTAGTGGCTAGCATTCTTGGCTATCATCCCTGTCCGATTGCCGGCTCTGCCAAGAAATTTAAATCTGGTGTGAGGGCTAGAACGGGGCCTAACTCAGCCTCGTGAGGTAGAACTGAGAAGCACTGGGTTTGATTCCCACCTCAATCCTCCTAGAAGTGGTTCCCCCACTTCTATCCCATGCAATTGCCGGAATAGTGCCTATCTTAAGGCCACGACCGCCTCTTTCCTGATCCTAGTCTCGGGTTTGAACCTGAGTGAGCCTAATGTACGTTATCCGAACTATTCATCTTCAGAGTTTCATAAAAATGTGATCGTAGTACCTAGATTGTTATTAATTCATTTAGTGGTCTTGGGACATATTGATCAACAGCCTTGCACTATTGTGTATATCTTGAATTTGCCCGGCATGTGTTTCTGTTGTGATTGTACAGTGAGGACCTTCTCTGTAGAACGGAACCTCGCCGAGGCCGTATGACGGACGGTGAGCGATGAGTTACGGCCAGTTGACTAGCATTTACCGATTATACGACAGCGGGTCTGGAAGCAATGGATAACGTCATAGCATTTATTATATACGGAGTTGGCAAGATACCTTACTTGCGATAATTAAGACTTGTGGTGAAGCACTGTTGCCTATTTCGTATCCCGTAACAATGGTTAGGTATAGAACAAAACATCGAATTTTCCTAGTGGAAACTTGATCTTCTAAAGAAGTCTTCCAGTAAATGTGTACGTACGATTCAGCGTCGTGCGGTTTTTACTTGTGGGGAAACCTCTAACAAAAGGTATACAGAAACAATCCCCGTACTCGGGAGACTCCCAAGAACGAAATATCAGTGAGGAGTAACTCCAGCGAGTGTACCAAAAATTCCTACGTAGGTGCAATGTGTGTTTAGGAAATGAAGAACGGCATTTCCAGCAACTACTCTGGAATTCAACTAAGTAACGATGAACATTAAATACGTTAAGAAGTGTAAATTGTTGGGCGCTACGCTGCTACGTAGTGGCCCCACACGGCCCCGGCGAGGTTCCGTTCAATAGAGGACCTCACTGTAGTAGGTGTAGATTGCTAGACAGGTGTATTCAGCCCAGAAATGGTGTCAACTAACCCAAGAACTGGACCGTTTTCATATGCACATAAATGCATAACAAACCAATTGTTTAGTGGCCGTTATTAAACTGTTAAAAGAGGATACTTGGTTAAACATTCCAAATAATGTGTGTATTGTGTGGTCTCTTTATTATTATTAATCTTGTTTGGTCACATTGGACCACTTGAGTCGTTCCACAATCACTTCTTCTTTGAAGGTAGTACTGCTTGGTTCTTGCGCTCTTTCCAGTACTTTTTCATTCTTTCAGATCGGGATTTTCTCAACTCATCTCCATAGGCTTTCTATGTGTCATTTCTGCAGAAAATTTGTGAGTTTTAAGAACGGTGTTAATTTTATTTTTCTCCTCGGCATCTGTTACCTTGAGTCCAACTGCTTTGAGATCTTGTTGGATTTCTTGGATCCATTTTCCTCCAGTTTTCTTTCCTAGATTTCTCAACACCAGTTGGCGTACAATTCTGTTTTCTGGAAGTCGTAAGATGTGAAAAAAATATGAAATTCTTTTCTTCTTCATTGTGCTGGTGATTGGATCAATCTCACGATAGACAGTTTCATTTGGGAGAATCCTCCAGACTCCCTCAACCTGATACTTTTTATTTACGCACGTTCTAACGATTCTTCTTTCCGTTTTGAGGAGCTGATCAGTTCTTTGTTCATTTTTAATTTGGAACAGTGTTTCACAAGCATAAGTGGCTTCTGGGAGAGTTACAGTTTTATAATGTTGGATCTTAATAGCTATTGATAGGCATTTTTTTAATTATATGTTGACCAGGTTAGAGATTGTGCCTTTTTCATTTTATTTGTTCTATTTATCCAAGTTACTTTTTCGTTTAAGTTATGTGTTATAATTTCTCCAAGATACTTAAATTGAGGAACTAGGTTAACTTTATGATCATTTGTATAGACTTCATTTATATCTAAGGGTTTCATAGGCATGATCTCAGTTTTTTCAAAGGATATCTGTAATCCTATCCCTTGAGCAATTTCTTGGAGACTAGTGATCTGAGTACAAACCTCTTCCTTGTCTAGTGAGGAGCATCCCTATAGAACGGGGCTTTCCAATAGCCGTGCCGTGGACACGTCGCAATGACTCACCGTCACAATTATAGCGCACCCCACCGCGAAGCCCTGGATGCTGTCATAGTACTTATTACAAACGCAGCTGGCAAGATACCTTAGTTGTGATAATTGAAGTACTGTAGCCTACCTCGTATCACTTGAACATGGTTAGGTATAGAACAAAACATCGAATTTTCCTAGTGGAAACTAATCTTTGCAAGAAATTTGTTCGCAAGTTTCAGCGCCGTGCGATTTTTACTTGTGGAGGAAACTAAAAAAAAAAGTATACAGAAACAATCTGCACACTCTGGAGGATTTCGAGAACGAAATAACTTGACTGATACTGTGAATGAATCGCAGAGAGTGTACCAAAACTTCCTACGTTGTTGCAATGTGTGTTTAGAAATTTAAGGAGAGCATTTCCAGCAACGACTCTGAAATTCATGTAATTATGTTTATTAAATACGTTAAAAAGTGTAAATGTGTTAAAACTATGTAGTTGGGCGCCGCTGCTGCTAGCGCCAGTGCCTTGCTAAACACGCGGCTAGCCACAGTACCCCGGCCGCCTGGCGGCATATGCAAGTCTCGGTTCTATAGGGAGGGTCCTCACTGTAGTATACCATAGGCCTCAATGTAACTCACTGAAGCAAGAACAGGGAGAAAAAGCCATTGCATTGTAAAAGATGCCTACAAAGAATCTGTATGGAGTTGAATTTAGAAATCGCAGAAAATCAGAGGATGGCTGACTGTGAAAGTGAGCTCTATCTGTGTTCCAGGAATCTGGATAGTATGCACCACTTAATGTACTAAGCTATTCTTAGACAATTTTCATTGAACTTGGCAAGAACCTTGTTTAGAATTCAAGTTCATCAACCTGAACATTCAATGATCTTCATGATAACGTGTGTTCAAACTTAACATGCTTGAATTTTATATTCAAACATTCTGATCAATCGATACATTATTTCATATAAATTCACTGATTTTGTTGACAAGATCCTTTCTGTAATTCATTTGGACCATGCTGTATCATCATGAAAGGGGCTTGACCCCAAGTAACTGTACCTGTAATGATATCTTTAGAAGTTCAGCATTACATTTTGATAAATTTACCATATAAATCCTTAGTAAATTTGGACCATGTGGCAGCATCATAAACAGAGCAAAATGGGGTGGGAAATACTATATATTGTAGGACTCTTGGGTCTTCTATAATGAAGAGTTCATCACACCACTGGAACCATGCATCTTTCAAAGAAGAAAGTTCTCAAAGGGACATTTCATGATTTGAAGTAGGTTGTGAAAACTGTTCAGCTTGTAGGCTATATCAATGTACACAGTTAAAAATATCCTAAAACAGACTTGACTTGAAATATTACACAGAAGTTACGCAAATAACAAATCGAAAATTCCATCAGTTTTAAAAGAAATAATTGATTTTATTATGTTCCTCATAATTTTTTATCTGGATATTAGCACACTGGAACTTTCATTGAAAAACATATACTTCATGAACTGAAAGCAAAAGTAGAAGAGTAACCGCAACCCCAGTATCTCCCATCGCTTTTCTCATCCTTTTTCATTTGCCTATTATAGGCCGGACGTTTGTTTTAGAGGAGTGAAAAATCTTAATGGAAGCCTGGAGGCGAGTTACTACAGTACCTGTGTTGTTATCAGCTGCCCCAAGCGTTCCGATGATTGACAATGCTGTCTCCCACTCCTACTGAAGTACAGTCATTGGCAAATATAATAACGTTCTGTTCGTAAATACGTAACGTGTACTTCCGGGTCACACAATACTTCGACGTTGACTGTACTGTCTGCAAGTCGGTGTCGCCACGTGCTAAAGTCTGGAATTCCATTACATCAGATCGGTGGTGACAAATGTGAAGCGATAGGGTGAGAGCGCGACTGTGTAAGGCTCACCCGCAGGCTTCAAGGTCAAGGGCAATCGTCTAAAACAGGGGTCTCCAAAC
Source organism: Meconema thalassinum (assembly GCA_946902985.2). Lineage (NCBI taxonomy): Eukaryota > Metazoa > Arthropoda > Insecta > Orthoptera > Tettigoniidae > Meconema > Meconema thalassinum. The sequence continues at coordinate 93,476,778 of OX336389.2, forward strand.
TTTCCAGCCTTAGGGCCATACTGATTACTCCAGTAAGTTCCGAGGGCCAAAACCATATTATCATTGTTGCCGGTGGTAAAAAGTGAAATAGTCCACTGATGAAAAAAAGTCCGAAAAAGTACGCAACGTTGAAAAAAGGCTGCAAATCGGACTAAAGTCCGCAAAACGGCAACACTGCATATTATTAATTTTCCTGTCATTATCTGTAATTTCTAGATTAGTCGTAGAGTACGAGCCATGAGGAGTAACGTGACACGACATCTGGTGGACACAAGCGGAGATAGGTAGTACCTTCTATCGCTAACAGATGGCGCTAATAGCACGTACAGAGTAATCTCGTTGGTTCGAGAGAGTTCTGGTGTCTTCCACTCACTTCTAGATGGCAGTAATTGGAATATATAAGAAGGCTAGTTGCGCAACCACAAGTCAGTTCCTATGACACTGTTGTGAAATAAAATAGTGCGTACCTCCTTAAAACGTGTTTGTGCGTGTTTAAGTTTAAGACATCTTTGTAACAGTATTTTGATTTGAATTGTTGCTTTTGTGTGTGATTTAGTAGTATGGAAAAGAAGCGAAAAATTGATAGTGAATGCAGAAAATTCAAAGATGAGTGGAACATTCAGTATTTCGTAATTGAGTCCAGTAACGAGGCGCTATGTTTGATTTGCAATGAAAGCATAGCCGTTCTCAAGGAATATAACATTAAACGTCATTATGAAACAAAACATTTTCAAAATTACTCAAAATATACAGGAAGTTTGCGGACAGAAAAGCTATGAAGCGCGGATTGAAATCGCAGCAATCTTCATTTACAAAACTCAAAACCGAACAAGAGGCTGCAACTCGTGCCAGCTTTCGTGTGGCTCTTGAAATTGCAAAACGTGGAAAACCATTCACCGATGGAGAAATGATCAAAGAATGCATAATTGCAGCAGCCGAAGAAATGTGCCCTGAAAAGGTAAATTTATTAAAAACTGTCAGTATATCAGCAAACACTGTGGCTCGAAGGGTATAAAACATCGCTGAAAATATATCCTCTCAACTGTTCGACAAAAATGGAGATGTTGAGTGGTTTTCTTTGGCCTTGGATGAGTCAACGGATGTGTCAGATACTGCTCAGGTGTTGATTTATATTCGAGGAGTAGATAAAAGCTATGAAGTGCATGAAGAACTTCTTGATATGTATAGTATTCATGGCACAACTACTGGTACAGATATTTTAAAGGAGTTGAAATGGCCATTAATCAAAAGAACCTTCGATGGAAAAACTTGAAATGTATTACAACTGATGGAGGCAAAAACATGAGTGGGAAAGATAAAGGAGTGGTCGCTCTTGTGTCAAAGGCTGTAGAAAATGACGGTGGTTCAAAACCATTAGTCTTACATTGTATCATTCATCAACAGTCTTTGTGCGGAAAATGTTTGGATATGTCTGAAGTTCTGAAACCAGTCATATCAACTGTTAATTTTATGAGATCTTTTGGGCTGAATCACCGACAATTCCAACAATTTATTGAAGAGATTGGAGAAAATGACTTATGTTATCATACTGCCGTACGTTGGCTTAGTTGTGGGAAAGTCCTTCAGCGCTTTTTTGAACTTCGAGCAGTGATCGAAATTTTTTTGAATGAAAAGCATCGCCCTCTTATTGAATTACAAAACAACGCATGGCTGTGGAAGTTAGCATTCTATGTTGATTTGACAAAACATGTGAACGAACTGAATTTGAGATTGCAAGGAGAAAACCAGCATCTTCCTGATTTATACACTAATATCAAATCATTCCGGAAGAAATTGATACTGTTTCAATCACAACTAAGAAGTAAATGTTTTTCACATTTTAAAACATGTGAAATATTCAGCCACACCACTGAGACTGAGTTTCCTATCGATTTTGCAATCGAAACTTTGAGTGCTTTGAAAATAAATTTTGATACTCGTTTCTCGGACTTCGATGCCTTTGCGAATCAAATTAAGATTTTTCAGGATCCTTTTGATACTGACATTGAAACCCTAGCCCCGGAACTTCAAATGGAAATGATTGAACTACAGTGCAGTGATATAATTAAGAACAAATATCAAAACTCATCTTTGTTGGAATTTTATAAGAGATTCCACTGACACAATTTGATAATTTGCATAAATTTGCTCGTGGGCTGTTTTCTGTACTACTTATTTGTGTGAGAAGACCTTCTCCAAAATGAAGTACTCAAAAAATGTTTACAGATCTAAATTAACTGATGAGCATCTTAAATCTCTTCTAATAATTGGTACAAGTAAAATTAGTCCACAACTGCAAACTATTGTCAGTGGAAAATCTCAATTACATAAATCTCATTAGTATTTCATATGTCTGCATGTTATACATGTCTTTACCCATTACAATTCTGTGTTTCTTTATCCAACTTATCACAAAAACAATAACAATAAGCCTACAACAATGTTATGAGTAGTTAGCCCATGACCATATCAATGTAGATGTCATATTAATAATTATTCAACATAAAATTAGAATACTTCAGTAAACTAAATTAAATTTGCTATAAAAAAATATGTTCTCTAAAAGGAGTTTTCAAGTATGCTAGCTCTCCGCGGGCCGGACAAAATCTGTCCGCGGGCCGGATGTGGCCCTCGGGCCGTAGTTTGGAGACCCCTGGTCTAAAACAAACGTCCGGCCTATACTATTCTTTCACAACCATTGGTTGCTTGTCTATAGTCTGATTTACAAAAGATGCTCGGTGAAAGCTGTCATCCACTTGAAGGGTGAGGTGAGGAGTGGAGACGAGAGGGGTAACGGTCTCCATAGCAACAGCAAGCAATGGTGCAATGTATGCAGACACAGCAGTAAGCACATGGTTTGACTCAGTGTGCCTTCACTTGTCACGGTCATTAGAGCACCTGGCAGGGGGGCTACCTTCCCCAGTATTTGTGTCTTCCTGCAAGCCTCTTGGAATGTTATGAGTCATGATCTACCTTAGTGGCAATGCAGCATTTCCCCACGAGCTAGCTTTGACAGCTGTCAGTGATCATTATTGGTAATTCAGAGTATAGTCACATGTCAAAAGCTTGAGGTTCAACAGAGAACTCACTAATATAGAAGAATAGGTGTTAATATGTTCAGCAAGAGTACAAATGTCAATGTACAGTCGCTCCAGCAAAAGATTGGTAAATGCATGGTTTTTCCCTCTTTTATGTTACTTCTCAAACCCAGTGCCAAACCTCAAAGGAATGTGTAGGCTAGAATGATTTTTTAACAGCCTATATAGATACAGTAGAGTCCCACCAATCCGAACCCTGCTAATCCGAAAATCCGCCTAATCTGAACAGGGCTAGGAAAAAATGTCTACAAAATTTATTTTGAATTTTTTACAGGGTGTCTTACGACCCGGGAATTCTCAGGGAATTATGCATTTCTGGAATAATCAGGGATTTTTCTCTGTTTGGCTGTATCCCGTAAAAGTGGAAGCAATACTTTTGGATTTCGCGGGAAGTGATAGACCGCTACTTTTGACAGTGCTCAGCCAATGAGCAGTGCCTTCTCAAGCTCAACTGAAATGCATGAAAGTAAGTGAAACTGAACAAGGAGTTAGAAGGAAGCAATCGTGGCCTATTAGATGGTATCGTCCTTGCATTTACCGGGGTTGAAAATTGGAAACCTAATTCAAGGATGGCCGACGGTGGGATTCGAACCCCCTTGTCTATTCAGTCCGGAGCACCAGGGTTCATGGTCTTATGCCTTAGCAAGGTCGGTATTTCACTACTCACTGTTAGGAAATGTATGCACAAGGAAATACTTTGAATGAGTTTTAGTGTTTTTGTTAAAAATAAAAAAACGAATGATACGCAAATACGTGATTTATAAAATAAAGCTATATTATACACAACATTTAAAAATATCACTCTAAATTGCAGTCATTATGAAACTGATTCCGTATAATTTAGTCTCATAAAGAATAAAAAAGGAAGATTGTAGTTTTACGTGACCGTGAATCTTGTGATTATGAGCCACGGGGCCTCCTTTTTACGTGGAATCCGAACCACAGGACATGGCATTTCACTTCGAAAATCTCACATGCATTGACCGGGAATTGAACCCGGACCGCCTTGGTGAGAGGCATACAGCTAGACCGCTGAGCCACCACGCCCCCTCATAAAGAATATCTTCAATTACATCATCAAAAGACAAATAAAAGAAATCTACATCAAAACCTGTTAGTAATATTGGCCCTTGATCATTGTTCTGTATGGGGATGGTATTTGTGGGTCCACGATTCCTATTACGTCTGTCCAGTTATCTGCTCGCTCACCAGCTGTGTCGCTTATGTAATTGTTACTCTCAGATGAGCTGTAGGAAGAATTTTCCATTTCAGAGTCACTGAAACTAAAATCTGACAAATCTTCATCTGAATAATCAAGTATTGACACTATCTCAAAATCACCAACTTGTTCTTCTGATGCCATTATATCCAAATACGGCAAATACCACGACACGAAAATACTGCGTCATCCAACATGCGTAATTATCGGCTGTCACTACCAGGAAAAAAAATCTTATCAATATGCTGAGGTGATTCCCTACACGAGTAAGGTTGAAATAAACAGCTCTCGCCACCTATGACGGACTTTCATGTACTTCATTGACCTCTGCAGCGCGATATTTGAACAGTACATAAATGTATGGTTCTGCCCGGGGTGGACAAAAAGTGGAGCACATATATATGGTTCCGCCCGCCGAAGGTTAAAGTCAATATATTGTCTTATTTGACGAAAATCGACCTAATCCGAACAGGGTTCGGTCCCAATTAGTTCAGATTAGCGGGACTCGACTGTACTTACTAGCATTTTCTCCGGGCTTTGCCTGGGTGATAAAATTCCCCACCCACTCAGAATCCCTGTCCATGGAAATGTCACTTAGTTATAAAATATACAACGTAATAAAACATTTGAAAATAGTATTTTATACAGATAAATGACAAGTGAAGAGTAAGCCTTCAATTGTGCAGGCATTTGTATCTTTTTCACAGAGAGATAATCTCAGTGATACTAAATGCAATCATTAGCCACTAGGTAAGAACAATGCCATAGAAGGCTCACTTGCTTTCATAGCAAATTACATCTGAAGTGCATTTTCCTATGATTTAGTGTTAATGCGTTTCTTAAGAATGTGAACTTTTTCAATGCGAGGGCAGTATGGTCGAAACTTCTCGTGATATTTTAGACTGATTTTAGTCTTTGCGTCAGACAGGTTAAATAAAGTTTGGTATGCAAAAAAAGAATATATTGAAGGGGGTTTCCCATAATCCTTATTCAATGAAGATTAATGAGAAATTATAGAAATGATTGGTGCCATGCCTGCGATGAATACAAATACCAAATTTAATGATCCACTCGTTAGAGTTACAAGCATTCACTGAAAATTTTACTTTTGTATACATTTGTCATAACACAGTCCGAAACGTGTAAATAGCACAAAATTCGGAGAAAAAAACTGACAAACTTTGAATCTTATACGTAAAATCCCTGATACCGCTGTAAAGGTCTCAGTAAACCCGCCATTGACCAAAACAACTACCAAGAGTGAATTCATTCTTCGTACTGCACATGATGTCTTCAAAATTAACAGACTTGAGGAGTTGAACCAATACACAATTTACTTCTTGACTGATGACAATCTTTAAAAAGAAAAAGAAAAAAAAAACAACATTCAAGACTTAAAAGTGGGGATACTTTGTAACAATTTTATTAGTTCCTCTAAAATAAAGATAATGATAGTCTTGAATGGATAATACAAGACTTGTTGTAATTGAATTAACATATCAACTTTGTTCTTCTTCTAGAAACACTACTTAAGAGGGGCAACAGATTATTTAAAGATTAATTTATCGTAAAATAACAATTGCTATGCTTCTGTTAACAACTAAACATACCACCAACATAACTGTCAGGACAACTCAAAAATTGGTGCATACTGAATCGGTGAACATGAGACGATGTAGCAGAGCCCAATTTTATTGACATAAACAAACCCTTTACATACATGAAACCTGTTCATAACTCGGACATAGGTGTCATAACATTGTAGAAAAGATTTTCTAATGTATGGTTGTTGGACATGGAGTGCTAATCAGATGATTCAAACACACAATTTACTCACCTTCAGTCAATTCACCAGAAGAAACATTGGAGGATTAAATGACATGTGAGGGTGGGTGCTTATTCTAGAATGAATGTTTAAAAAATGTGGCAACCATGAGTACAGTTACTATAAACTTCATCCCTGAAGAATTTCAGAGTGAAAAAATAAATTATACTCATGTAGCAAAGTGAAGGAATAATAAGAAATGAAGGTGAAGTACACCAATTGGATTTAATGTTACAAGTAAATTATGTATTCATAAACCTTACAGTGGCCTCAGGAAATGCTTCATGGTCCACTATGCTCGAGTACCCCAATTGCAAATCCAGCTAATCAACATGTTTAATTTGCAGAGCCATTATTAAAGGTAACCTGATATTCGGGGAGGTTCAGCAAAACATTCAAAATCAGATTAATGGAGGAAGAAAATTAATATACAATATGGAGAAAACTAATGTTAAAAACTGAACAATTCCTGATGGAGCTTAAAATAAGACTATCCCTGATTCATATCTTTCCCCTTTTCGAGAGCATGATCGTTCCTCTTCCTTCAAACTATGCTTCCTTAGTAAAAGATGATGTCCTTCGTAAAAGCAAACTATGTTCTTAAAAATATTACATATACTCTTATGGTGTTAGAGTAGACAGATGTAACTTTTAGAGATTAGCTCACCTGCTACCAGTCATACAGTATATGTAGAATAAGTCTTGAAAATAAGATGACTGTCCAGATTTAAACCTGAGTCCTGGCCAATCTTGACCGGTGTGCTGTACATCCGTGTCAGGAACAGGGCACAGACCCCTTCCAATTTTGCGATGAAGATAAAAATCACACCTGCCAGGATTGCAGGAGACTACGGGTTTTAGTTCTGACAACGGTGTTATTTTCAGGTCTCGTTCTGCATGTGGTGTACCAGATACAGCATTAGTGACCAAAAACAATGTTACTTCATTTAGGGGCCTAGGACATCATGCTCACCAGCTCCAAATATTTGTGTGTGTGACACACACACACACTCTCTCTGTGTAAATTTGTCTAAAAACCTGTGTTATTGTGATGACTAGTATTATGGAAATTTAATTATTAGGCTCTAGGATTGCTGCAAATGCCCCAGGACTTGAAATTAGGTACCATCCTGGAATGATCGGGGAAAAACTGCAGTCATTTGAACACCAGTCACCCAGCCAAGCCGTGCAGCATGCCTCAAGGCTGCATTCGCCATTTTGGGTAATTGAATGCCCTAAAAATGTTCTATTGTATACTTACCAAGATATTTATAAATCATGGAAGTTAGTATCTTTCTTTCTCTATCCATACAGTCTGTTACATTGTGAGCAGTATATTCATAGCTGAAAGCACTCGGCTCCTCTAGATATTTTAATAAGCCTGTCCAAAACCAAAGGAGCTAAAAGAGTTTTGGACTTTTGACTTCTTACTTCTGGTCGTCGCAGGCTCCAAATCAGCCCTGCAACTAATTGGAGGTTTTAGATCTCTTCTTTAGTCATCTGGGACAGAACATAAGCATATTTCAGGAATGAAAATATTAGGGCACACAATCCACCTTTATTCTCTAGAGCTATGCCATATTGTATTAATGATCCATGAAAGCTGGGTAATATAGGTTATTCAGCATGTGTCAATAACATTGTCCACCGCAAGTGTAGTGTAGTGTTATCTTTTAGTAGTATTATTCTTTGAGTTAAAATGAAAACTGTATCAGTTTTGTCAGCAGCACAACAGTTCATAATTAAGACAAATTCAATGGTGTAAATACTTAATAAATAGACAAGTGCTGTACAACAAAGTGAGCTTGCTAACTTACAATTATTGGGCGATAGGAAAAATTAAGTTAGTCAAAAACACAATTTTTCAAAAGAGAAAAATAACAGACTTGTTTCCTTAAGAATTTTATTCTTTAGACTGTTGAAGGTTCTTAACACTATGTGTATCAACATATTGTTTGTGCTGAAAATATGAAGTTGTGTTCTAAAGGAATTATACAGCACAGTTATTTGTCCCTCTGATTAATCTTGATTAGAATAAGAGCAAAATATAGATATCATCAATGGTTCAAAAGATATTTGCAGTGAATGTCCTCATAGACTGATCCTGTGGGACCTATGTTTATACTCTACAAATGTGGACAAAAAGCATATAGGCAACAAATTAAACTTCTCTTCGAAGAGAGTTACATGGTATAGAATAGGGCTTTGCAATTGCTTGAAATTGCATGAATACAAAGCCCTTCATGATGATGCAATGTGCAGTACAACTAGGACTCCAAGCATATAGAATATGGCTGTCTGCTGGAGGCTCGACATAGCATAGCTGTTAAATGGATATGTAGAATGGATCTTTCAACTAAAAATAAAAATCTAAGGACATTTATAAATAAGTAGGAACGTGTGTATTTTTTTGCACTGCAAGGCACAAGAGCAACATTTGCAGAGCCATTATTAAAAGTAACCTGATATACAGGGAGGTTCAGGCAAAACATTGAAATTCAGATAAATGGAGGAAGAAAATTAATACACAATATGGAGAAAACTAATGTTAAAAACTGAAAATGAAAGAAATACTGATATAGCTGAAAATAACTTCTTTAACTGTGGACTCTTTATAAAAAATAATCCTTGTAAGTTAATACACCGAAAGCATTCATCCCTGGTGTAAACTTAGGTCATTGTTTCAACTGAAATAACACTGCTTGTTTATGCCATACACAGACACGTATACAGTCCACAGTGAAGGCAGGCGGGTGCATAAGAGAAATGGTTCTTCTGCAAGTGAAAAGTGCATTATACCCAGAGAAGCCCTAGTACAGAAGGTAAACAGGTGTTTTTTCTGATTCCCTTACATACCACTTGACTAGATGAAGCTTTCTCATGATAGAGATTGTGAAACTAAATAATAGATCTATCTTTATAATATCAGAAATTGACAGGGGGGAAATACAAAATACCTACCTCAAATATTGGAGCCAAAGGGGCTGAAATATATCCATAATTTTAAAATGAAGACAATTTTTTCTGAGAAGAAAGAGAACTTGCAGAATTTGAAGGATGTGTTCCAATAAGAGTTAACTTAATATGAACAATTTCTGAAAGAAAAAATAATTGTGCCCTCAATACCAGCTACATATCCAAAAAATATATAGGCTACGCTAGTGCTCACAGCAACCTGATACAGAGTGTCCATAAAGTTAAGTGGGCAGTACTGTAGAGATTTAACATTTGAATAAATTCTTACAGCAATCCATTTTTCTCTACAACAGATTAATTCTGGTGGCTGGCACACATTTCATGTTGCACATTGTTCAGGCGTGGATTCAAGGGGGGGGGGGGGGGGTCACGGGGGTCATGACCCCCCCAAACGGGAGACCAAATTTTTTTGCAAACTCAAAAAACCAAAACACAAGAACCAGACAAATACAACTGAACGAATTTTAACTGAAAAACAGTTTTTTTTTTCATTTTATTCAATACTGAAAATATCTTTATAGCAATTATGTTCTGTTACAAGTGTACATATTTACAACTTCATACCTGTTATATAAAAATGATTATTTATATAACAAAATAAACTCATCTATTTTGTTTAGCGAACCTTGTGATTACCGAATCGATGTTTATAGGCTAGTGATGTCTCGATGAATGTGCAGCAATGCACGGATAGGAATTTGGGGCTTTTTCCGCACCAAAAAATTTTGCCGACGTCCAAACTGCAAGCCTGGTTGGCAATTTAAGCTGTGACTTTCCCCCTTTGTCGGTACCAACTCGATTTGCCGAAACTGTAACGTACCTTGATACTTTTCTCGAAGCTTGATGTAAAAGTTGCAAAACACGCCGTTGCAATTTGTACGAATATTTTTGGTGCGCTAAACGTATCAAATTTTTATCCATATAGCTTGCAAAAAATTGGTCTGGTTTTGTACATTTGGTTACTTTGTGATTGCGTTTTTAGTGATACCATTTTTCTTAACAATTTCGATTCTCTGACCCCCCCAAACTCTAGATCCGCGCCTGACATTGTTGAACCCTTTCTGAAGGGTTGCTGAAACGATCTGCAATGTGCTGGATAAGGCTGTCTGTAGCTCTGCTAGTATGCCAGGATTGTTTTGATACACATATCCCTTCAGTGAACTCCAGAGATAAAAATCCAGGGAGTGGTGTCTGGAAACCTAGCATGACATATTCCACAGGATATTATGCAATTACCAAAGAAATCAATCAAATGTGGCAATTTTCTGCGTCGACGGTGTCTTGGCAGAAAATTGGCCAACTAACATTTAGTTTGTATGAAGGAATTTCCTCACGCGAGGGTCGTCAGTCCCCCAGACACAAGTGTCATGATTGTTAATGTAGCCGGGCAGATGTAATCACATCTCATTCATAAGGAAGGTTACTGTACATCAAGGAGTAATCAATGTGGGCCCCATGATCCACTTCTTTCAAATGTTGCACCAAGGTCACTTTGTATGGAAAGCATTATAAGTTATTTTGCAGAATTTTGTGTACTGAAGGCTGCAATGACCTGCCAAGATAATCATCATACATATTTCTTTGGACACCCCAGCATCATGTCGTTAACTGCCACCACGATCTCTTCTGAAACCAAGCGACAACCAGAAGGGTTACAGTTGTCAATCATGAATATAAATCATTTATAGAAATGTCCTCGCCATGCCTCAAGTTGCAGGAGATTGCACTGCTCAGTTACTTCAGGGACAATACGTATTACAGGCCGGACGTTTGTTTTAGACGAGTGAAAAATCTTAATGGAAGCCTGGAGGAGAGTTACAGTACCTGTGTTGTTGTCAGCTTCCCCATGCGGTCAGATGATTGACAAAGCTATCTCACACTAAGTACTGCTGAAGTACAGTCATTGACAAATATAATGGCGTTCTGTTCGTAACTATGTAACGTGTAAGCTACTTTCGCATACTGACTGACTGCACCATGGTGTCGTCACGTGCTCAAGTCTGGAATTCCATTATATCAGACCGGTGATGACAAATGTGAAGCGATAGGGCTAGCGGGCGACTGTGTAGGCTCACCCGCAGGCGTCAAGGTCAAGGACAAACGTCCGGCTTGTAAGTATGATGGAAGCCAAGTCTAGACAAACTGATTTCACTTGCCTATTACTTCAAAGAGTGGGCATCAAAATGAAATCCGAAAATGGATATTCCTTTTCTTTTCTTAAGTAGGCAGTATAGATCAATGAGCAAACTATAATACATTGAACATAGGCTTCAAAATGTAACTAAAGAAAGGAAATTCTGTCCATTACAGCTAATTTCAGAACAGGGGTAATACTACATAATATTCAAAATATTTTATACAGTAAGTAACTAATATTTCAAGGGAAAATGCATCTGACTCAAAGGGAGTGATGACAGACTCCTGGTCATGACAGATGAAAATTTTGTGCAAATTAAGTTTGCCTCATCATCTATAGTTTGTGAATGACAGAGAAAGCAACATAGGCTAGATAATGCATTCTTCTGTACATTACAACTATAATGCATACCTGTGGCTTCTCTAATTTCAAACACACCCTGCTGGGTCTTGATGAAATTGAACAAATATTTTAGTAGCCTATAATAATTTATAAAGAGATTTCCTAAGTTTATGCAACTCCTAGGCTGATTAATGTACCAGAAATAAATTTTACAATATCAGCCTTTGAAATTTGGGATAGGAGTGCCAGATAGTGATTTGGTACAAAACCCTTCAACACATGAGGTGAAAATTACAACTAATTAAAAAAACAACAAAAAAAAACCAATATTATCTATTTCTTGGTAGATAATATTGAGCCAGGGCTACCTACCAGTTCTGGGTTCAATACTTCCCGTTATTGCACTCTATCGGTACAGAACGAGGAATTCCACATTCCTTTCCTCTTGAGATAATGATCGTACTAGAATATCACCACTGCACTTTTAAACCGAACTTCACATTGGACATCATTTCACTAGCCTGCTTAACCTGGTGGGGAAGATAATTCACATTCGGTCCGAAATTTACCAATCTCCCCGAATCACTTGTTCTGAACACGACGATCAACATTTGTTTTACTTTGCTCTGGGCGGCCAATTCACCAATAACCTTATAGGCTACCAACAGATTACATGACCTCACTCATACGACAACACAGGACACGTGACAATTCAATATCACTATATACTGTCATAATTCAAAACTAACCAACCTTTAATGAAATAAACCCTTCAAATTATGGATTTTTGTGCACCCGTACGATTTTTACTGCCTGATTATGAACAGACCATCAGCAAAATGCCTTCTGTAAATTTTATGGTTAAAGCTTCACATGGGTACTTCTGATAAGTAATATTTACAGCTTCACAACATCCGAACGTCCGATAGAAATGCACATTTTGTCGATGCATTATAGCTCTAGCTTATCACCAAGTCAATATGACCTGTTACATACAATCTGAGAAATAAATAACAACTTTAAGGAGAAGTTTTGTTATGAAAGTGGAAAATAACATTACCCCCAAATGTATGCAAAGCTAGCTGATATAAGAATTCCTCTATTAAACCAAAACAAAGAACACATTTTTAAAACATCACTCTGAGAAACTTATTCCACAAACACTCCTAATTTACTTTGCTGGCAAATTTCACTTCCCGTTTGGTCTCATTCGCACAGACCATGCTTCATCAGTGCACTGTGCAGCCATGTTACTGTTAAGCACGTGATGGGGCTCAGCCAATGAAAATCCAGGAGTGTCTGCGCTTGTTGTTGGGCCTATCCGCCATTTTACAGTCGCCATTGAAAGGTGAAAACCCTTCTCGGTGTTCGTGGGCTATATAGCGATTGGAGTGGCTAAAGTCAAGTAAATCGTGTGATTAAGTGATCCGATCGAAATAAAAGATGACGGGGAAACCATGACGCATCCAAATCATCAAACCAACGGTGCAAGCTTGGAGGACTGCCACACAAATTTCTTTGCACTGGTGAGTTGTGTTCAGATATGATTCTGTAGAATAAGAATACGAAGTCAAATTATAGCTGCGGATGGTAAAATGTTTTCCGGATTTCAGAGGAATCAGTAGTCTCAAAAATTCCATTAATTTTTTTAATTCATTAACAGAATTGGTAGATTGTTGGTATGTTGATACAGTGATGTTTCATCTGTCTGTAGTGTCACGCTTCGCCTAGCCCGGTAGAGAGTACGCAATTTGCACCTTTTTGGAGCAGTGTCCCAATTTGTCAACTGCCCCCTAAGAACGATGATACTCTCGGGATATAGAACTTGATTTATTCATTCTGTTAGCAAAAAAAATGCAAGTGTCATTTAGTAAGTTGTGTATATTTCATGTTTCTTTAGAGCGGATTAGTGTTAAGAATTTGTATGAAATACCACGCCAGTCCAGTTGTACGTTAAAGGTCATCTGCCTATACTCCGTCACCTGCTAGCGGGTTGACCGCAGATGCGTAAACGGACGGTATTTTCTTTTGTGAGATGAACTATTTCTGGTTGTTTGACTGACTTATAAAAAGAAAAATCCTTTTAACGAATAAGGGTGGGCGTTTCGAAAATTTATCTGGAAATTTTGGTTTGAATTTAATTCAGGAAATCTGGATTTGTTCGTAATCACTGTCAACTCTGCCAAGCGTGTTATGATCTATTTATCTTAATATATCATGTGCTCATTATATATCTTGATTTTAACGTTCGGTTTCGTATTTTTTCCAGACTGTCATTGTAATAATACCAAGTTTTCTGTTACCCTTTTCAGAGTGTAAATATGCAGGTGTTTACAAATGCGCGCACACACACGTCTTACAGGACCGTAATATTTTTGTAATTTATTGGCTTAAATATGAGAAGGGGTGTAACTTATCTGGTGATTTAAACGTGACAATTTTCGGTGAATGTTTTTAAAAAGTTTTTAGTTGGGAATTAATTGCTTCAGTAATTATTTTGTGAGAGTTTCTTTTTCACCCCCGAGTTCCAGAATAGGAGATCCTTATTATCAAGCATATGTAAACATTGCTGTCTTGTGTTTTCTGAATGCTTTAAGGACTTGGGGAAGCTGTGACTACAAGGTTGTAGTTTTATCTACTGTAAAATGCTCCTGGTCATGTATGTACAGTTTCGTTTAGGGAACTAGATACTTATCAAACTACTATAGCATTGTAGACCTTGACATGCTAGTATGCTGTGATTGAAAACTTGTATATGCTTATGATATCCATGTATATTTTGTTTCACTATGTACAAAGTGTTAAATGGTTTTGGATTTCTTTGATTGTTGATTGCCTTTCATTTAGTTATCAACTGAAAAAGAATACCTACTGGTAAGCGTATTGCAACACGTATAATGGTATACTCGTTTGGAAAGTGCTGCCTCTCGTCGGACCATTTGAGAAGCACATCTAGGGAGCCAACACTAATGCAGTGTTGCAACATGCTTTCTGTCGCGAATAAACAAATGTTTTTTTTTCTTCGGTGCTTATGCAGTATCTCTAGTATTGCACTTGATAATCGGGACATACCTTGCTTATTAATAGCATAACGAGTGGTTACGTTCAAAAACGTATCCTCTCTTTTAACGAGCTCTTTTCGAGTTTTATTATCAAGTGGCTATGAAGTGGTGCAAATGTCAAGGAATGGGTTGCTGCCGACTAAAAGTGGCGGGAGGGCTCCCGATGGGAGTAGATTACGTTAGCTCGTGGTGGGCTCCTACCATAAGGTCGTTTGGAGCTCGACTTGTTAGCAGCCTGTACTACGAAGGCATGCGATATTATGTCGAGACGTAGGAATCCGGCGTGTGCTTGGCCACTCGCTTGAAATTCCATACGTGCCGGTCTTCATTGACCCTGCAAGGTTGTTAATCGTGACCATAAAATAAGCAGGTGTTACAGTTTTCTTGCTTGTACTGCAAAGGTTTTTTTTCTTCTTTGAAACGTATATGGTGTTCATTTGCAAGCTGATTTGGTTATGAATACAGTGTGTGTTATTTTGTGGTATATGGTGGGGGAGTGATGTTTAGGAAAATACGGCATATTGCCAATTTTGGATTTTTTTATATGAACTCTTTCAGGATAGGCCTATTTATTTTCCATACTTTATCGTCAAAAATACTCTTGCTATGCATAATTATTTTTAGATTTGGCGGCAACGTAATACAGTATGCCAAGAGAGTTAGTGTAGAGTTCTACTACAGTTCTAACGGGTTTCTCTTTTTTTTTTTTTTTTTTTCATTCTTGTTTTGCTGAAATGTTTTCTAACATACTTTAAGAAATGTTACATTCGTTGATGGAATAATAATAATAAGTATTGCTACTCGTAGATCCATATTGTCACCCTCAACTTTATGCAGAGATCAGATTTATAATTTTTATATTTTCATTTGTGAATAATGTGAATCTCAGGCGCCCTTAAAGACGATGCATTTGTTAGGAAAGGGAAGATGTTGCTAGGATCGATAACGCTAATTTACGGTACTGGCTTTACTTGTTGAAATTTTCAAAGGCTTTTCTGGGTAATAACCGGTACCGAAAGAGATTTTAAAATGTTTTGTATCGATATTCTCCTGCTGACGCAGCGTCTCGAAGCTACGGATGTCATTCCGTTTACGTCCACGGCAAGACGAGCTACAATTTAGATTTCTATTTGGCGATGGCGATCTACAGTAATATTACAGGTATCTATCCTATTTGGATTATTTGATGATATACCACTGCGTTTTAATTGTAGGTATATGCATGCAGTTTGTGCAATGGTGTATGCCAGAAATTACTTGTAATAATACCGAAGTAATAGATTAATCAATATTGGTGATTCGCTAGTGTTATTAGGATAACTGCTGGTTTTCCGAAAGTGCCGTAGTTCTCATTTATGGTACTGTATACTGCTCGAGTCTAAGCTGCGTGAACCTGAGAGGGATGTGCATCGCGGACTAGGAGAAATGGTGTTGACGAGTGACGAGGTTTCTCAGTCCGTGCATAGTACCGAACCAAATACATTGGTAAAAATAGGTCGTGTCAATGTTTTTAAATTTATTTTGTTATACTGTGCTTTGTTCATCTCCATGGTCGACATTGTCAAGCCAGTATGTAATGTCCTTCACCATTCTCTCTTCACACCGGTTCCGGTTCGCGCGGATGCCCGTCTCGACAAAGCTTATCCACGCAGCCCTTCATACACGTGCTTGGAACCAGCTGTTATCCGGTCTTCATCGCAGCGTTGTCATGCCTTCGAGCCTGAAATATTCTTTTAGTACTAAAGTTGAGGTCACTACTAGATGTGGGGCTTGCCAGAGATATTATTTTTCAGGATAGTAACTGCAAGTCTGGCTACCCACCGATATTTGGAAGAAGAAAAAAACTTAGTTATAGCAAAAGCTGTACATTATTTCTAGTTCAGGGCTACAGTTGGGTCTGCATTAATGTAATGTCGTCTATTCTGTCTAATGGTGAATAAACGAGTTTGGAGAAATGTAGTAATTGTCTAAATGCGGCTCTTTTCAAGACAATCGCACCATCATTTTTCAGTGGAACGGACGTTCTGGTGGGAATCTGAAGGCTTGGGGTTCGTACACCGTCCTTTGTAGTCTTATAATATTTTCTCTTTTTTTTTTTCCCACACAATACTTCTAACTAAACAATGCACCCAGCGTAGCTGAGCGAATTCTCCACGAGTGTAACTGGTAGTTGCACATCTGGAGTGCCCTGTTTCTAATCTCAATAAGAGACCGCGGCCGTCCTAACTGGCATTTTAGCCTATTTTCATCATATGGAAAAATAGGCTTATGAGATTACCTTTTGTCCGTGCGTGTGTGTGTCCGTTATAAATTCTAAACGGCTGGTGCGATTTTAATGAAACTCGGTAAGGACATCGTCGTATTTTGTACGACTCCGACCGTGCCCTTTAAATTTAAGCAAGTTTCACCAATCAATCACGGAAATATTTCAACGGCGCTCGTTCATAGCAGGACAGAGTAAAAATACGTCGCTCAGAACGACCAAAGTGAGAAGTTCTGTCTGACATGGTTGCTGCATTCCATGGGGGATTATTAATGATTTTAATTTTTTTTTTCTCTTTCAATTCTGATATCAATAATGGAAAGGCCAGTCAAAAAAAAAAACAATAAATTCGCAAAACATGATGTATCTCTGATTGTTTAGTATGTTGTTTGGACCCATTAGGGCTATGTATACCCAAGTTTGCAACTCTCAAAAAGTTGTGGAAAAACTTGTACACACCAAAAAACCGTGAACTTTTTTGGACTTGTTTCAGATCCTGCTAAAATATTCAATTTTTGAAAAAAAAAACTGGCCTATTTTCAAAGTGCCCTAATTCTGTAACCAATTGACCTACAGAGCTCCGGTTGGTCTTAATTTGTCAAACATGTATTGATCTTAACAAACGTATCGAGTAGCTTTCGACGAAGAATGCATGGATTAGGAGATATAGCCTAGAGCAGAATCTGAAAATAGTCCTACAATATCGCGTTTTTTCGTGTGTAGACATTTTTCCACAACTTTTTGAGATTTGCCAACTTGGGTGTACATAGCCCTAATGGGTCCAAAACAACATACTAAAAATTCAGAGATACATCATGTTTTGCGAATTTAGCGATTTCTTGTGTCTTTTTTTGAATGGCCTAATGGTGTGTATAAAATGCAGAGATTTCTTTGCCTTTCAGGATGAACTTAAGAAGTGTCCTATACAACTCGCAATTAGAGCATAGATCGCGTGCGTAAAACAATTGATTACTCCCACTTCTCCTAGGCGTTTCATTATTTTGCGAAGGTTATTTCAAATTTTGAGATAATAATGTGTAACTTATATCAATGTTTTTAAAAAGTGGAGAAATGGCTCCTTTTTTAAAATTCCAATAGTGATTTAAAAATATGGATTAGTCTCGTCAACCTTGACTTGTTACCTATTTATATATAGCTTCATTGGGGCGTGCTCTTTGTTGAGTTCTTGCAACATTGTGGTATGCCTTTCACAACCGTGTTCATGTCAATAATAATATAATGGTAGGCATGGTCCATTTTTCTTTTAATCTTCAGAAGGATAGCTAATTTATGTTGCATTCGTACCCAGAACATCGTTCATACGTATTATTCAGAAGACTAATGACATTCCGTACTAGGCTATGGACGTTAATTAATTTTAGTAATCGATTTGCTGGGGTACTTGCAGTTGTACTGGTTTTAATCCAGTAGATAGCCGGAGATGCAAGCTGTACAGCGCTGCGCATGACGCCATTCATTCCCGCGCTCAGTCGTAGCAGGATAGTGTAACAACACGTCGCGCACAACGACCAAAGTGAGGTTTTGTCTGACATGGTTGCTGCATTCCATGGGGGATTAGTAATAAATTAAAAATCGGAAAAACAATTCTCTTTCAATTCTAATTAATAAAGTTTTGGATTATTCTCTTCAACTTTTGACTAGTTACGTATTTATATGCCAATGTTGAAGTTTCTAGCTTCACTCGAGGTGCTCCTTCTAAAGGTCTTACAGCATAGTGGCATGCCTTTTATGACCATGCTCACGTCAATAATAGTAATATGGTATTTAATAATGATGTTATTAATTTTACGTCCCTTTTAACTACTGCGGCTATTAGAGACGCCGGGGTGCCGGAATTTTGTTTTAACGTACCAGTAAATCTACTGATACGGTTCCCTCGCATTTGCGCACCCTCTAATTGCCAGCTGACTGCGCCAAGATTAGATCCAGCAACCCTAGCCACAGCCAGCGAGAACGTTACCCCTGAGCCACGCAGCCAGTCAATATGGTATTTAGAAGTATAGCTAATTTCTGGTACGTTTGTACACATACTCGTATCATCTGTCCACGATTTTATGATGATGGGTAATACATATTGCTCAGAAGGTTAATGTTTTAGTACTATATTTTTGTGGGTACTGGTTTAAATCCAGTAGAGAAGGGTGCTCAACATACATTCTGGTCTGAGGGCAGGAACTGGGTACACTCAGAAGGCGCGTGGATACCAAAAAACCTAGTCAGTAAGAACGTTGTTGAAATTTACGGAGAAAGGAGGTAAAACTGAATTATTCTAATTTTTCTCCTTGACGTGATGTTTCTTTTACTGGGCAGTAGGAAAGTTTTAAGATGCATAATTATTCCCATCTTAAAGGCAGGTAAGGATTGGACTTCCCTCCGTTCCTTTCTTGGAATTACAGCTGTACACTTCCCACAGAGAGTGAAAGATTTGCTGCATTCCATGGGGGATTATTATAGTTGCAGTTATCTTGGGACATCCACAGGAAATGGCCAGTTTACACCCGGGAAATGCTTAGGAGGTTCAGTGTGGTTTACAATTTTACTGTGAACTAACGTTCTTGCAAACTACTGATATTTTAAGTCGTTTAAATAATTTATTTGTGAGTGAAAACGCCCCTTTCCAAACGTAGAAAAGTGGATAGCGAGTGGCGTGTTTTTAAAGAAAAATGGCCTGGTTACTATTTTTGTAATGAGAACAATGGAAAAGTAACGTCTGATACGCAAGGAAAATATCTCATTATTTATATAACACAATATCAGGTGACATTGAAGCCTCCGTGGCTTAGGCGGCAGCACGCCGGCCTCTCACCACTGGGCCCGTGGTTCAAATCCCGGTCACTCCATGTGAGATCTGTGCTGGACAAAACGGAGGCAGACAGGTTTTTCTCCGGGTACTCCGGTTTTCCCTGTCCATTTCATTCCAGCAACACTCTCCACTATCATTTCATTTCATCTGTCATTAATTTAATCATTGCCCCAGAGGAGTGCGTCAGGCCTCGGCAGCCGGCACAGTTCATATCCTCGCCGCTAGATGGGGGCTTCATTCATTCCATTCCTGACCCGGTCGGAGACTGGAAGCAGGCTGTGGATTTTTCATCAGGTGGCATTATGCTTATACAGTACCATGAGGGTATTACGAAAGGAAAATTAAAATTTAATGCAAGGTCTCGCCATTCTTGTCTGTCATCGCGTAGGCTCGTATTCAATTCCCGGCTCTGTCAAGAAATTGAATTCTGGTTTGAGGGCAGGAACGAGGTACACTCAACCTCGTGAAGCAAAACTGAGGAGAGGTGGATTCGATTCCTGCCTATTTCCTACTTCTAGTACAGGCATATGCCCGGATGGTGCCTAACTTAAGGCCACGGTCGCTTCCTACCCAAATCCTACCACAATTACAAATACATCGCAGTGACACAGGTTACCGGACAAATTCTACACACACCCAAGTACACGGGGCTACATGACCACGATGTCACAAAGCCCCGGAAAGAAACCACAAGAAAGGTCTCGCCGCTCAAAAACAAATGTTCACGTAACGGATCGAGGAAATTATACTTGCAGTCCGCGCTAGTTTAGAGTTGCACATTTATTAGCCCTGAAAGGTAAATAATATTTTGATGGGTTTGTGAAGGACTGTATAGAAGGCGATTAGATAATGGCATGTTCCCATACTTCATGTTGTACTGATCTTCAAGAAGCGAACTCACAGTTCAGTGTCATATGGTCGGTTTATTATGTCAATTGACTTGTAGTATAAGTTTGTAAACAGATGTAAATACCTTTCTATGAGTGCAGAGAAAATTCATTTGTTCCAAAATCCATTTGCAGTTGATGTTCAGCTACAGGTCGAATTAATTCAGCTTCAGTGTTTTTCCCAATTAAGGGATAAGTTCGTGGAGGGAGATCTTATTAACTATAACACGCCTCTTAGTTAGTCTTGTGTAGTTCGCGAACGAACTAGTTCGGAAGAGCGGGTCCCACAGACGAACTACCGAACTAGTTCCCAGATCCCTCGCTTGTTAGTTCGTTCGATCCTTTTAACAGCGCGAGAGCGCGGGACCGCCGTAGCTCGTCACCTCGTCACATCACCACTCATTGCACGATCACATGCGCTTTGGTTCGTTCAGTCAGTTAGTTCGGTGCAGTTGATTGGGTGTATCTATTGTTAGTTGCAAGATTGTCAAGTTTTGGCGCGGTGCGGCGAATGTTGAATGTTGGTTTATAATACAGTAATAACAGCATAACACACTACTAGTGCTAACAGGTAATAACTACCTTATATTTGTAATGTAATACAGTGGCGGTTCATAAATTGAAGTTACTGATAGTTAACTGATTTAGATGTGGGGATAATTCCACGGTTTTATTTAACTTGGTCATACGGGATTATTTGAAAATATCTCCATTTATTTAGAAAATTGGCGAACTATATTTCACTTCGGCAGGAAAATTCTCAGAAATTTGGCTTAAAGATTCAACTATCAGCATCTTTGAAAGCACAAACTGTCCTTATGACAGGTGGTTAATATAGAGACCACTATCCCACAAAGGGTTATTAATATTGGTAATATTGCTTGTGCGGCATAGCCTACTTAACCTGTACCCAATAGTAGAAGTATTTTTGTTACCATATATAATGGTATTTTTATTTACTAAAATAAACGTATTTAGAATATTATATAAGTAATATTTCTTCAAACGGAAATTTAATCCGGCAAATGAAAACAAAACACGCTTTCATCCAATTAACAGTTGAAAGACAAAATAAAGAATTTAAAAAATTAACAAATCCATTTAAAAATTAAAATACTACGAGTACGCTCACAATGTATGTAAAGTAAAAAAAAAGTAGTTCCGTGAAGAACTATAGAGCCTATTTTCATATATCCTACTTATGTTAACTGCCACTATCAACATACGAAATTTCAGTTTGATTGCTCTAATAGATTCGTAGATATTGAGAATCGACTAAATATTTCAGATGGTCGCCATGTTGGATTTTATATATGTAGGTCCTAGAGTTATGTACTGTTACATGAAGATTATTGTGTACGTGTAGCATTCAAATTTCAATCGCATGGTTTGGACACAAGAAGTAACAAGGAGATTTTAAAATTTCGCACAGCTGCCATCTTGTGGTTATGGAAACAATTGAAATAAATTAGATGCCATTGGATTAACATTCGTATAAGGATTTATTGTACCAAGTTTCACTGCACTCGGATGGTTAAATTGCGAGAAACGTCCATGTGAATATTTATACTTCGCATCGCCGCCATGTTGGATTTATGATCACCAGGTTATTTAAAGTCCTATAGGTGAACTTAAGTTCATAGCCCCTATGAACATAAAAAACTTCAGTTTGATTCCTATAATAGATTCGTAGACATTCAGAGCCGTCTAAATATTTCGGATGGTCGCCACGTTGAATTGTTAAATGTATAGGGCATAGATTCATGTACCATTACAGGAAAATTATTGCGTAGGTTCATTATTCAAACTTTCACTTCGATCGCATGATTACGACACAAGAAATAAAAACTTAATTTTAAAATTCGCACAGCCGCCATCTTGAGGTTATGTAAACAATTGAACTAAGTTAGATACCAGAGCATTATAATGTGTGTAAACATTTCCTGTACCAGATTTCATTGAGTTTGGAACATTAAATCGCGAGTAAAGTCTATTTAAAATTTTCAAATTCGCTTGTCGCCATGTTCGTTTTGTAGTTATCCGGTTTTTGAAAGTCTTATAGATGAACTTCCAGTAGTGCCCTTTATCTCCGTACAAAATTTCAGGGTGATACCGCTAATAGTTTCAGAGATATAGAATGCCGGGGAAATATTTCGCACATCCGCCATCTTTGGTTATGTAAACAATTGAACGAAGTTAGATGTCGGAGCATTACAATGTGTATAAACATATACTGTACCAAGTTTTATTGCGTTTGGATGGTTAAATCGCGAGAAACGTCTATTTAAAAGTCGCAAATTCGCGTGGCCGCCATGTTGGTTTTGTAGTAACCAGGTTTTCAAAAGTCACATAGGTGAACTTGTAGTTGTTCCCTTTATCACCGTAATAAATTCCAGGGTGATATCGGGAATAGTTTCGTAGATATTGAATGCTGGTGAAATATTTCGCACAGCCGCCATGTTGGATTAGTGAGACGTAGCAAAATTTGAAGGGCACGGTCGGGGTCGCCCGGAATAGTGCTATGAACTTACCGAGTTTCATTGAAATCGCTCCAGCCGTTTAGAATTTATTAGGGACACACACATACACACACACGCACACACACGGACGAAAGGTGATCTCATAAGCTTATTTTTTCAAAATTGAAAATAGGCTAATAAGAACAGAATAGCTGAATATGCCATTTTACATTTTGTGTAAATTAGGCTACTGATTTATTTTCCCATTTGATGTTTAATTACCCAAAATACGGGTAATAACCCAGGCATTGACTGCACTGATCGTTATAAAGAAACTGCTATAACAAGCAAAAGAGCGCGTGCAGTAGCAGTAGCAAGGCGAGCGAACGATCTGTCTTTCAGGGCTCGTGATGGGAACTAACGAACTAGAAGAGCGACCTAGTTCGCTAAGGAGCTGCGAAAGTGCGAACTAAACTGATCGCTCCCAGCCGCGAACTACTACGCGCACCAGTGCCTGACGAGTAATGAGTGGTGACAGACTGCTATAAAAAAAACGAGGAGTGCGTGCAGTAGCAAGGCGAGCGAACGATCTGTCTTCGAGATGGGAACTAACGAACTAAAAGAGCGAACTAGTTCGCTAAGGAGCTGCGAACTAAACTGATCGCTCCCAGCCGCGAACTATTATGCGCAAGACTACTCTTAGTAGTGAACATTTTTCGGCTATCATGAAATTTGCAACAAAAGACATTTTCAAAAATGATGTGATGTATGCATACCACTTATTATTCCCGTTTTCAACGGGGTCGGGGATGTGATGCAATGAAAGGCTGTGTGGTAGGTGTTTTTACGGTCGGACGCCCTTCCTGACGACCTCTCGAGTGTAGTTGTGAGATGAAATTAATGAAGACGAATGAAACTGGGCAAGGATGTGGAAGCAGGATGTCGACTTCTCTGGAAAACAGGGAATACTCAAGGAATTTTTAAATCCTGGAAAACTCAGGGAATTATCAGGGTATTTTAATGACACTCAGGGAATTTTAGTTTTACAAGGTCCAACCTTGAGTAATTGAAAATTAAGCATTTAAATTTTGATGGGGGGTGAAGTCTAATCTGGTGATGATTGTTGTAGATGTATTTTCGTACTGACGTTAAATCGGTAAGCTCTCATTTCTTGCGAGATAGGACATCGCCAAATTACATGTGTAGACTGTGTATCTCTAATTAGTATGAAACAAAGTCCCCGATTCTTGGATGTCACCGGTAATCTCGAGAACCACTGGATGGATTTTGATGCGGTTTTCATCATTCTGTAAAGGATATCTCGAGGAAGGTTTCTATCGAAAATAATTTATGATCATAGGAAGCCAAGCAGTAACGATTTCAGTGTAAAAGTCGAAAAGAAAACGTGGCGTCCGTGCGCTTTTTAAGCTTACGCTGGGCAAACCGTTAAAAATATCAATATACTATGAGTGTGTGTGTTTCATGCACCTCGCCATTCTTAAATTACGTCTGACAAGAATTCGTTGCACTTGCATCTCCACGGTAATATAATATAGTCCAGTCAGTGATTTTTAACCCATCATGCCGAGACGTAAAATGTACTGTAGGCTATATAGGTAGTATATATAATATCATATGGCCTCGGGTGCCTGGTGCAAGCTTTGTTAATTGACACCCAGAGGGTAGCTTGCATGTCGAATTTCGTCGTTCCTTTGAACGCTATGAAAGCCAAGGAGGTTTGACATCTAAACTCCTCGACACTACAGCGCTTTCAAGTAGAGAATGGAGGAGCTTTGTGTTGGCGAAAATCCCGAGATTAATTTTGCCATTGAACACGGCCTACTGAATTCAAATGGGATCTTTAACATTGCCAACAACGTATGACATGAATGTCGTGATTTTTGTCGCCTTTCAAAAATCACTTACCATGGCCAGGAGCGAACCTGCAATCTTGGGGTTGGTAGTCCGACACTATAACCACTCACCCACCGTGGCAAGCTTATATAGGCAGTAGTTCATTGACATCGAAAAAAAAGCGCTTATCACGTAATGCATTCATAACTGTTCCCGGGCGAAGCCGGGGCGGGTTGCTAGTTTGTATATAAATGTGTAACTGTATGATTTTTGAGAGCATTACTGTGGCCGAGCTACTTTCAATACTTGCAAGTACAATAGTTTTTCTGTATGGGCAAAATATAGAAAAATATATATTTCTGTTTGGTCTTTAAACTTTGTCATGCTACCCTTTATTGTTTAAGCACTTTCTGAAATGCTTTTTAAGTACAAACTCTGTTTTATATATTTATTACGGCCGCTACTGGTACTCAGGGAATTTTCTGATTTATCCTGGAAAAATCAGGGACTTGTCAGGGAAATCGGCTAGTTGGTTTTGGTAGATATCCTGGGAAGGAAGCGGCCATGGCCTACCGGAAGGTACCGTCCCAGCATTTGCCTGGAGTTGAAAATGGGTGAAACCATTTCAAGGACGGATGACTTGGACTCGAACCCTCGTCTACAGAGTCCGCAGATAGCTTGACTCCATGGCCTAGTGCTGCGCGTTAGCGAGCGTAGCTACCGCTGTCTGACTAAAAAAAAAGTGTATAAAATATCCAAAGTTACAGAATATTGGTTACTTTTCGCAATTTGTTTTACACTGAAGAAAATGGAAATTGCAACACCATGACGGCATTGGTCGCTTGTGTTGATTTTCAAGATATGGAACGATGCCGTGTAGGTATGTAAACTATCAAAGTTTCAGACCCATTGGATTGTTGCTACAGGTCTCCCCACGTGATTGGTCGCGGAGGAATCAAATCCAGTATACGGACTCTGGTGTAGCGTAGTTGACTTGCAGTCTGTGCAGTGAAGTGTTCCCCGTCAAACATGCCTCGACGACAGAGAAGAGCACGCTATCAACAACTGTCGCCGTTTGAGAAGGCTCGGGTAATTGGTCTGTGTGAGGCTGGATTATCGCTAAGGACTGGCGCTGCACGTGTTGGCCGACAGGCATCTACGGTACAACGTGTATGGCAGCAGTGGTCAAATGAAGGTACCCACACTCGTAGACCTGGCACAGGCCCAGCGCGACAGACAACTGGGAGAGAGGATCGCCGCAACATTCGGATGGCCCGGATGGAACCCCATGCGACAGCAGCGCAAATTCGAGCAGCTGTGGCACCCCACGTTACACAACAAACAGTTGGTAATCGCCTGCGTGCAGCTGGCTTACGATCCCGTGTCCCTGCAGAAGGTGTTCCATTGACCTCACAACAGCGACG
Organism: Meconema thalassinum; assembly: GCA_946902985.2. Taxonomy (NCBI): domain Eukaryota; kingdom Metazoa; phylum Arthropoda; class Insecta; order Orthoptera; family Tettigoniidae; genus Meconema; species Meconema thalassinum. Next base: position 93,503,148 of record OX336389.2, read on the forward strand.
TGTAAGGCTGGCCTGGTGTCGAGAACGATCGACGTGGGTCGACGAATGGCATAGGGTCGTGTTTAGTGATAAATCGCGCTTCTGTCTTGCCCGCAGTGATCGCCGGAATCGTGTGCGCCGACGTACCGGGGAGAGGGGCCGCCCAGACCTTATTGTCGAGAGGCACACAGGGCCAACACCAAGCATTATGGTCTGGGGAGCTCTTGGCTTTAATGTGAAATCACAATTAGTGCTTGTTGAGGGCACCAACAGTGGTTGTCCCTATGATGGCGAACATTGCTAATGGGATGTTTCAGTAGGACAATGCCCGGGTTCACACTGCACGCATCTCCAGAGAGAAGCTCTCCACATCACAACCTTAGAATGGCCCCCCGGGTCCCCGGACGTCAGTCCTATTGAGCATGTGTGGGACATGATGGGTCGACAACTGGCCAACCGTCCTCGGCCACCCACAACTCGGGAACAACTGACCCATGCAGTGCAGCAAGCATGGTCCACAATTCCTCAGGAAGCGATCCAGGGCCTTATTGACTCCATGCCTTGCCGAATTCATCAATGTATTGCAGCTCGTGGTGGGCACATCCTGTATTGATTGTTGTCCAAACTTGCGGTCAGAGGGACCTGAAAGTGTAATCATCGAATCACAACCGAACACTCGTGTTGCAATTTCCATTTTCTTCAGTGTATTTTGTGTGTCACGATAAGTCTTGCGAGACGTTAGTTAATTGAATGGGGGTTGTCCGGAGGAGAATAATCTGGCCTGCATTTAGTTTAGGTATCTGCCATTCGGACCGCCGGGAAATAAGTTGAACACTCCTGTATAGCTGGCGAGGCGTGCAGCCCTGCGTGACGTCAACCATCATCGTGCTTATAAGTCACATCAGGTCGGTGCGCGCAGCGGCGTCACGTCGTTCGCAGCGACCATAATGTGGTGTTCCGCCTGACATGGCTGCTCAAAATCATACGAAAAAGTAGCCTTGTGAGTCATGCGGGAATCGACTGTATTTACCCGCATCTGTCTATGGAATGGAAGGGAAAAGTATTATCGCATGTTTGGTTTTGCACACATGCATTTTTTTTTTTTTTTACAAAAATATGAATGTGTGTTCTTCGGCGATTAATATTTGTTCTAGAAATTGAATGATTATTATAGTCCGTTACTTATTTAATCCAGATCTTAGGACATAGTGGTCATCAGCCTGTTTTAATTACGGTTTGTGACATCTACCTGAAAGTGTGTTTAGAATAAGTCTCTCACTTTCCTCGTTAACGAACGGCTCGCTTTTGCAGTCTATCTAGGCGGATATATTTACATTCCATGCCTGCGGGGAGCCAAGGCTTTTCCAGCTAGAGGCACAGTGTTGTCAACTCTCCACCGTAACCACTGAGAGCAAGCAGCAAGACTGGACAGAACTACGAACAGAAGTGCAACACTGGAGACACAGATTTCCTTACTGGAGACCTGGCACGCGAGCAGGTAGCCAGGACTGGAGTCTGGACTCCGCGTGGAGAGACAGAGGAACCAGGCTATTGGTCAGCAGTGAACAAAGGTTATACTGTAGTTGGCGCGTGGCACTGTCCAACGTTTCTACAGCCTTGGGAACATAAATCGAAAGCCTAGAATATTTTATATCCACTTGAAACCTAACAAAATTGCAACGCCATCGTCGATAACCCTTTTACTAAATTTCCAACCAGCTTTACCTTTTTCAATCAACGTAGCCAAATGGTGTCAAGTACGCTCCAAGACTGGATGGAGTAGCAGGCAGCCAAGGTTCTAATCTTGACGCTGACAGCGGTCACCCTCGGTGTTGGTTATTCTCTGTGTTATCCTAACACACACTCCATTTATATGCTGAGGGGGCTGTCTTTCTTATCCCGGGATACCTATCCCAATACGTGGGTCCTGATAATTAGTTACACATACTGTTCCGCCCTCTTATACATCACACACTGCAAAAGGCACCACAATGACTGATATCATACAAATAACATACCTTAGTGCATAGACCTGATGAACTGATGTTCCATCATCATAATCAGTCTCCCCTGAAATCATCTGAATCAACAAAGGAAAGGCCAAGACAAAATGATGCTTTGGTTGAGAGTGGACTCTTAAACTATCCTTATTTATTTATGAAAGTTGAATTTCCAACCTCATGAAGCAATCGTTCGTGTTGATTTTCAAGGTAAAGAACTTCGTCATGTACTGTAGATAGGCAAAGGATAACATTTTCAGGCACATTGAATTGTTTACACACGTTTCTCCACGTGGAGGAACTACTTCCTGTATATGAACCATAGTTCACTTCCAGTCTGTATAGTGCAACATAACATGCCCCAGGGGTAGAAAAAAGGGCGCTCTCCACAATGGTCGCAGATTTACGGAACTCGGATGATTAGTTGGTCTGTGTGAGAGTGGGTTATCTCTACGGATCGTAGCTGCACGTGTTGGCAACAGTTTTTTTACGGTACAATGGATATGGCAGAGGTGCGTACGCTCGTAGATACGGAACAGGCGCAACACGATGTACAACTGTGAAGGTTGATGACCCCGTTATTCGGATGTACCGCAGCACAAATTTGAACAGAATTGGCAACCCACGTTACACAACAAACAGTTGGGAATCGTCTGAATGCAGGTGGTTTATAAGCTCATGCTCCTGCTGAAGGTGTTCCATTGACCCTAGAACATGTCGTGGAAGACTAAGCGTGGTGTCGAGGTAGATTGTCGTGGGCCGACGAATTGCATAGTTACAGTACATCTGCATTGCTGAACTGCGCGTCTGTATTGCCCTCAGTGATCGCCGCAATCGCGTGTGACGACGTACCGGGAGCGGGGCCGCCCAGCCCTTATTGTCGACAAACACACAGGACCAACACCGGGCATTATGACCTGGGGAGGTATGGGCTTTCATGTGAAATCATACACACATCAAAAAAAGTTTTGCATCACCTCGGTTCCCAGATCTCCGGCATATAGACGTTGACTGTGTATATTGTATCCAAGATACAGTCCCTTTGACTGTTCATAGATGTCACTAAAACTGCTCAAAGATGTAAACAACCATGCATGAGCAGGGCCTATTAGACGGAGGGGGTACGACAGCCGATCAGTTCCAGTCATTCCACCAGGACGAAGGTACGCTGCTCATGTTGTCTGTAGTTCTACCATGCCTAGAAGGTCAATACCGCAGTTCGATCGCGTCCGCATTGTTACTTTGTGTCAAGAAGGGCTCTCAACAAGGGAAGTTTCCAGGCGTCTCAGAGTGAACCAAAGCGATGTTGTTCGGACATGGAGGAGGTACAGAGATACAGGAACTGTCGATGACAGGCCTCGCTCAGGCCGCCCAAGGGCTACTACTGTAGTGGATGACCGCTACTTACGGATTGCCGCTCGGAGGAACCCTGACAGCAATGCCACCATGTTGAATAATGCGTTTCGTTCAGCCACAGGACGTCGTGTTTCAACTCAAACTGTGCGCAATAGGCTGCATGATGCGCAACTTCACTCCCGACGTCCATGGCGAGGTCCAGCTTTGCAACCCCGACACCATGCAGCGCGGTACAGATGGGCCCAACAACATGCTGAATGGACCCCACGGAATTGGCATCACGTTCTCTTCACCGATGAGTGTCGCATATGCCTTCAACCAGACAATCGTAGGAGACGTGTTTGGAGGCACCCTGGTCAGGCTGAACGTCTTAGACACACTGTCCAGCGAGTGCAGCAAGGTGGTGGTTCCCTGATGTTTTGGGGTGGCATTATGTGGGGCCGACGTACGCCACTGGTGGTCATGGAAGGCTCCGAAACGGCTTTACGATACCTGAATGACATCCTCCGACCCATAGTGCAACCATATCGGCAGAATATTGGAGAGGCATTTGTCTTCATGGACGACAATTCTCGACCTCATCGTGCACATCTTGTGAATGCGTTCCTTCAAGATAACGACATCGCTCGACTACAGTGGCCAGCATGTTCGCCAGACATGAACCCTATCGAACATGCCTGGGATATGTTGAAAAGGGCTGTTTATGGACGTCTTGACCCACCAACCACTCTGAGAGATTTACGCCGAATTGTCGTTGAGGAGTGGGACAATTTGGACCAACAGTGTCTTGATGAACTTGTGGATAGTATGCCACGGCGAATACAGGCATGCATCAATGCAAGAGGACGTGCTACTGGGTATTAGAGGTAGTGGTGTGTACTGCAATCTGGACCACAAATGCTGAAAGTCTAGCTGTATGATGGTACAACATGCAATGTGTGGGTCTCATGAGCAATAAAACGAGCTGAAATGTTGTTTGTGTTGATCTCTATTCCCTTTGTATTTAACGGTTCCGGAACTCTTGGAACCGAGGTGATGCAAAACTTTTTTTGATGTGTGTAGTTAGTTACACATAAAAATGACAGTTCACTAGTATGTTGACGGGTACTGAGTTCAGTGGTTTTCCCTATGATGGCGAACGTTGCAAATGGAATGTTTCAGCAGGAGAGCCCGCTTTCACACAGAGTGCATCTTCTGGGAAGATTTACACGACCTTAACAATTCATTGGCCCAACAGATCCGTGGACCTCAGCCCTATTGATCATGTGGGACATGATGGGTGGACAACTGGGCACTTGCTTCAGCCACCCCAACTGCTGAACAACTGACCCGTGCAACAAGCTGCACCACAATCCTCCAGGAAGTGACCCGTACCTTATTGACTCTATGCCCCAAAGAATTCAGCTTCGTATTGCAGCTCTTGGTGGCAGATCCTGTACCAATTTTTCTTCACATTCGAGGTCAGAGATACCTTAAAGTGTTACCATCGTACCACAGACAAACTTTCGTAGTGCCTGTTCAATTTCAGCACTGCTTCATGGTGTTGCATTTTCGTTTTAATGCGCGTAGTTTCTTAAATGTGTTTCAAGGATAATAAATGTCCCTAAAGGTTAATATTAAGTTATGTAAATAATTACGTTGATACATCGTTAATATAATGTAGCATTGTAACCATTATAATTGTGTACATATTGTATTTATTAAAGGTCGTGCAAAAACAACACTTTGGACAAAAAGCATCACGACAAGTTTGTTTCACTAATATTGCATGGACTATATTTGTAGGAAGAACATTTGTTAGGTTAATCTCGTATTTGTAAATAGTTTATAGGAATAAAATACATCATGTATTTCAGTTTATTGAACAACCCATATTCTGTCATAGTCTTTGAATTGAGTTACCCTGACCAGTGAAGTCCTTGAAAACTACTTACTCTCCGATTTTTCCCTTGTAAGCATCAGTATCTTCAAGGGGAATAACATGGCATTCCCCTTGAACATCATAACTACGAGTACATTATTATATCTGGTGTTGCAGACTGCAAGATTCCGCGAGAAACATGAAATGAACGGATTACATGACACTTCTAAGTAACTAATAAAGTTTGGGTTTCAAAACGTTCTTGCAAATAATCTGGAATTCCATGAAACAAAGAATCGTTGTGAAACCAAAAACAAGCGTCAGAGGCATTTACTCATCTGCAGGCGGCAAATCCGATACTTCTCCCATATTCTCTCACCCTCATAGAAATACAGTGTCTAGGTATTACATTTTAAGAACTTATTCCACTTGTGGAACACTTCCTCTACCGGGTATCTCACGTAAGGTTCGTCAGTCGCATTTTCTCCCGTGTTCATGAAAGCATTTTTTATTGAAAGATGGTATATTGGCTTTCTCGGCCAGTGAATTAAAACACAGCAATTCTTCTAGGTTTGTGCCGTATCTTGTGCGACACCCCACACAAGACAAGGCACAATCCTAGAAGAATTGCTGAGTTTTAATTTACTGGCCGTGAAAGCCAATATACCATCTTTTTGGAACCCTTCGTAGGGAGGTAAGGCTGCTTGAGCTTTTAGTTTTCGCAGTAAAGAGTTGCACTCTATATAAAGGGAGGTAGCGCGCAGTTGGCTACTCCAGTGGGGGTCCGGGCGGGGACACCCAAGAGCCCGCTGATGAGCCAGCTTGATGTCCTAGGTGGAACCCCACACAAGACACGGCGCAAACCTAGAGGAATTGCTGAGTTTTTATTTTTTTTAATTTCTAGGTAGTTAGCTTCTGGCTTGTATATCCGGCCCTTAAACCTAGATAAGCTAGGAAGGGAATAGTTCATCCTTCAGGGAGTGAGAACCTGACGATCATCAGTTGGTGACAGGTTTCCTCACACAGTGCAATGCATATTGGAAACATTGTTCAAGCAACAACCCTTAACGAAAAAGGACATACCATACGTAATTAACGCGTACTATTGATCATTTTGGGCCATTATTTAAGGGACATCATCGTGTAACTCCTTGATGACGGACACTTCATAAATTTTCTCTTCCCACCGAAGCGATTCCCGGCCAATGCAGTAGCAGTATGTTATCAAATTGAGAAACCACGTCCAATTGGTCGGATTCTATGTAAATAAATGATTTTCGTGACTTATGAATTCCTAGTTTGAGGTGAATCATGGCTCTTTAATCCATGGAAGGCCCTAGCCAACCAAACGACCGTTGCTTAACCACATTCCCTGCAGATTGCGGGATGACGTGGTCAGCGTGACTTGTCCCCTCAGTCGTTAATCTTTGGTTTCTTGAACGGGATCACTGCCTCTCTGACGATACTACTGTTGTCCCGTTCCAGCACTCACGTCAATTCTAAAACCCCTGACCTAGTCTGGAAACGTACACGGAACCTTCTGGGCCAAAAGCAAGCGTGCTACCCGAACACCACGGGGCTGGCACGCAAGTTAAACTGCAAGGATGCCTTTTCTTTCTTGGAATATATATATATATAATGCTACTGGAATGTGGAACTGGGCATTGTTTTAATAGTTTTAATATTAGCTACCGAACCATTCTTGGTCGTGATGAATACATCACCCATAAACTCTGCACTACATTCAACCGAGGCGACTTCTCGACATTGGCTGGCCACAACTAACACGGCCAATTGTGAGTGATCAGTTTCTTCAAGGTCGAGTCGCATTCAGTGTGGTGGGTGGAATGCAATGACCAGACAACGCAAGAATCCTCGGAGCAGTGTTTATGCTGATCGTGTGTTGCTTTGGTAGGGTGACTGACGGTCTCGCCCTTCAAGTGATGTGACGTAACGAGCATACGCAAAGGCTCATTAATTATTCGTCCGGCCACTGCCACATTTCAATCCTATTAACTTAACATAACATAACATTAAAATCAACGAATTAATCAAAATATTTGATACTTGGATTCTAGTCGAAATTATTCTATGTCATATGTCCCTTTATTTACAATCCGAAAATCGACTTCATAAATGTGGCCTACATTGTCAAACAAGAATTTGTATAGCTTGCCATTACCATTGCTCTCCATCATTGAATACACAGACCCTTCATTTGGTGTACGAGTGCTGCCTTTAATTTTCAGTTTATAGCAAACTTGAACTACAGTAAGTTCACAGGAAATAAGGAATAAAATAAGAAAATAACCTATCGAAAGGGAAAATACTTCAAGACATGATGTAAACACAGGCCCTGGAGTACTGTTAATAGCCTCAGATAAATGTTCAATCAAAGCAATATTTATAAAGCAAGATGTGGACGCCCATTAATTTTGACTCGTCCAGTAACATTACATATATCATGCATAAATGATGTTACGAAAATGTTACATGAGAGCTCCATAGAATAGAGATATAGTTGGAAAGCCAAATAGGAAAGCATGCTCAGTCACAAACCGGGTATAATAGCCGAACTATTAAAGTTGAACTCGGTACTACTTCCATACTTGCTTGGGGGTGGGATAAGACTGCTAAATGGTGTCGGTGAGTTGTTTTTATTAATGTTAACCATAGTGGACACACACACTTCAATGACGATCAAAATGATATGTTTCTAAAATTGTAGACAATATGGAATGTTACAGTTCATTTACTGTAACTTTTGCACTTTTTTTTTTTGACAGCTAGGGTTCCAACTTTCCTGAGGAAAGACTGAATTTATAACCTTTAGTCCATTGCAAATATATTTAATCACTTGAAAGTTTTTTCAGGTTATTTTTTCGCTTGTCCCAGTAATTGGGAACATATTCTGTCGGCTAGACTGAAACGTTGCCTTATCAAACTGAAGAACCACGTGCTCGTGGCATGTGTGTGCGGTTGGTAATGGACGCATTACCGTGTATATCCGCCTGTGCAAATAACGTGATTATATTAAATTATAATAATTATAATTGATGATATTGCGCTAAGTCGTCTGTAAGTATTATTTCAACTTGAACGAGTGTTCACTTTTCAGTTATAAACTGTGATTGCCTTCCTACCAGGGATATTCTTTTTCAGTTTCAGACTTCAAAGCTTGAAATAACATGGTTATGTGGGCATAACGATATATTAAAAAAAAACATTATTTCTAATTAAAATGCAATCAGAATATTAATACGAAACATAAAACATTTGTCAACGTCTAGCAAAAGACCCGAACACTGAGTGCCGTCGATCTTTATTTAAAGCTATTGAGCAAGACGCGTGTTATCTAGCTTGTCAACCATTTCCGAGTAGGTGGCCTGTAGATAGCAATGATTCTGTCTAATTTGTCCCATCGTAGATCGGAAGTAGTCCTTGCCCCTTCTCATCGAAAAAAAAAGGTCTCTCTGCAGAGCAGCTTGACATAGGTACGACGAACAGTTACAAAGTACAAACGTCACACATATTTAAACGAAGTAATCAACAAAGTTTAGACAGAAACTGATTAAATGCTGGAGCTCCACAGATTTGGGAAAACACGACACAAGAGTAGCACCAAATGTCAAACTTCTGACGCCACGTGCATCACTGCTTTTGGAACTCTATCGGCGTAATGCAGGTTGTATGCGCAGGTTCTGCTTAAAACACGAGATGTGCGAGGGAAGTGTCGTGTTATTTTACCTTGTTTGTTTCGAAAAAGGAAAAAAAAAAAAAAAAACAGGCGTGCGCGCTGATGCTCCCCGGCAGGAGTAATGATTTTGTGTTGTGTGTCAGTATCGTATCTCAGTTTTAAACCGGCTATCGCAAATGATAGTTCGAAAATGCACATTTTCGGATCGTCGTGGTAAGGGGACGAAGCTTTGTTCTGTGGAATAAAGAAATTACGACCTGATTTTCCGCCTAACGTAGTATTAAATCATTTATAGAGTAGTGTTGGGTTATTTTACTTTATTTTTTTAAGGGTGCTGTACTTTAAAAAATTGTCATGCAGCTAAAACATGAGGGGGGAGACATCCTCCCCGTGTTTTACGCCCCTGTGCAGCGTACTGCAGACTATCGGCCTTCACAACACTGAATAGAAAACAACAGACACAGCTCATGAAAGAATGGGATGCTGCGAATTGCAACACCGTAACATGGGCAGCAGAATATTTGTCAAGTTACTCCGCCGTTGCACAGTGACCAATGTTAATGACCATAGTAGACAATAATCATATTTTAACTCGTTCAAACTACACCAGGTATTGATGGAATATTGTTCCAGACAGTATTTCTAGAAAGGACTCGTAGTGTAGGAGACTTAAGAGAAGAAGAAAAAAAACTCTGTGCAGCGAAATTAAAAATGCTATAGTTTTTCATATGCTTCGAACAATCATTATTTTGTGTGATGTGGCGTGCGGTGCCTTGAGGCCAACAATCCGATGTGTGGTTACGCAACAACGCAGGTGTTTGTGGTAGTAATTGTGTTTTGAACCAAAATTTGGAGGGTATCACAACACAAAATAGCATACATTTTGCATCAACGTTTAAGAACTCTTTGTTCAGAATGTTGTGGACACATGCATACATTTTTACCGTAATTCAAAGTGACTCTAGTAGCTGCTGTTAATTCATTTAAGGGGCTTGGGGCATTTTGGTCAACAGCCCCTTGTAGTACGTACAGGGTTGGGTCGGTGCCCCGGGACTTGAAGTAAGGTACTATTCCGGCATTTACCTGGAAGGAGTGTGGGGAAAACACTGTGATAAACCATGCTCAGGATAGCCTCTGTCAGCACCGGGATTCGAACCTACGATCTCCGGACTTGCTGAAACTGCCATCGCGGCCATGATGTACGATTTAACGAGCACGGCTACGCCGCGGGATAAAGTGACTCGAGGGCGAATTTACATTACATGCAAAGGCGACAGTTCTTATTGGTAGTACCATAGCTGCCTTTAAACAGGCCTTGGCCACATCATTCGTCCGGGTCCGGCCGTGCGCCTTGGGCAGAGTAGATACTGCTGTCTCTCAATATTCTAATTTGAAATCGGGTTATTGGAAAGAAGTTCACTAATATGTATGGACGGAGGAAGGTGCGTATATTGTTGGATGACAAAAGGGAGATTCTGATGTAAGTTATTTAATAATTAGTGAATAAAACGATAAAACTGATAAAATTACTTCACATAAAATTAACTTAGGCCTGTACTAAAACATGACAAGAATCAAATAAATACTTCATATAAGTGCTAACAATTTTCGTTTCCTACTTTCACTTGAAGTAGGCCTATTGAATGCGTCTGTCTATAATAATAATAAACTTATTTGATTTATTAATTAAATACTATTGATATTACATTAATGTGATATGTCTCACGAATCTGACGACAAATCCAGTACAGATTATCTGTACTACTACTACTACTACTACTACTACTACTACTACTACTACTAATCATAATAATATCGGCCGGGGTAGCTACTCACGTTGAGGCGCAAGCCCCTGGGACCAGACTATCTCTGGACTCGGATGACCAGTGGGTTCGAACCCCATCGTCAACCGTTCTTGAACTGGTTTTCCGTGGTTTCCAATTTTGAGCTCCAGGCAAATGCCGGCCACTGACGCTTCCATCCAATTCTTTGCCCAGTTTCAGTCATTGTATCTCTCATTAACTATTCTGGTGAGGCCGGCGTCAGAAAGGGCACCCGGCCGTAAAATCCATTCGCCACATTTTAAAATATCATCTTAGTTCAACCCCAACCCCGTATAAACGGCAATAATATGGGTTGGAAATAATAATAATGATTGTGATAAAGCACCATTAGACTTCTCGAGACATCTCTTGCCTCTGCTAATTACAGTAGGTAGCTCGGTAGGCTGCCTGTCCGTCATTCATATGCAATTTCTAGCAGGCATTCTTATTCTGACATCATACGAAACAGAAATAGACGAAGGTAACTTCCTCATGCAATAAATCGCTATCTGTGTTTTAGTAACTAATTAGTATCAATGATTTATATGTATCTGTTTTACTTAGTCTACACTGCTTAAATGCCAACGAATACATGAGAAAAGTAGGTATCGTAGGTCATGGTCGATCGAAAGTAGGCCTGCTGATTATTGACGAGAATAAAGACTTCGCTAGTATCAACGTATGATTGTTGTTTCAACACATTAAAATTTTGCAAGGCTTCGTTATAGGAAGCCATGGTAGTACCAGATGACAATATACCGGTATGTATTGTTCTTTGGGGGTGTGATGAATTTGTCTGATAACCTGTGTTTCTGTGGTGACTAGTAGTACGTGTAGCTGTTTGGAAGTTGAGGATGGGGTAGAGGCCCCGGGACTTTAATTAAGGTACTATCTTTGCACTTGCCAGGAGGGAGTGGGGAAACCCCGGGGATAAACCACACTCAGAATAGCAGCTGTCAGCGCCCGATCGCTGAACTTCTTGCAGCACTCCCTTCACAATCATGGTGCACGATTTAACGCCCTTGGGTCCACATACTTTAGAGCAAAGGCTTATTGAACTTGTCAGTGTCAGTAATGAGGTATAGCGTCGTCGTCTTCTCCTTATATAGCTTAACTCGCAGCACACCATAATATGATACGAATCTATGCCAGGAATCAAACATGTGGCACGTGCAAGATTCTTGAAATTAACTCTGATACTCATCAACAGGTACCCTTCTAAGGATCAGCATCCTGAATCTAGATCAGACCCAGGCAACTCAGTGTCGGTGAGACGTGCACATAGACTAACCGAATGAACGTTGTGTTAGTTTTGATCGTGAGCGCGAATTGTTATTTTCCTCTAATGAAACTAGCGAAATTTATTAAGCAGCCTAAAATACAAATTCACTCTCATGTAATTTTATCCATCAACCTTCGGCATATTAGGTTTCTATTGGCTATGCCACAGAGTTGGCCCATTACCAACAGAAGTTGTAACTTTTAGAAGGTTTCGTCTATGCTCATAGATTATATGATAGTGTATGTTGGTGATAATCATGACCAACTGAATATTAACAAAATCATTCAAGTAGAATAAGACTGCGGTTACATGCCGTCACTGATACACATGGTGGATTCTCTAGGCGAAGATTAGCAAATAAGTTATTAAAATACTCGCCATTTATCTACCATGAAGATTGTAGTGTCTCCAGGTTTTTCTGATATCAAGGTTCACCCCAGGTTTTCTCAAGGAACTCCAGGTTGGCCTAATAACTAATAGCCTAATAATTGAAATTCTCCATTTTGTAAAGTTCTAATAGAGCTGTATTTTTTAAATGTTATTTATGAAGTTTCATTAATTTGATTCTTTGTCATATAAGAGAGCTATTTCAAAGTAAGCCAGTAGTGGATTCACTTTGCTACGCTGTCATCTAATAACCACCCAAACAACCTCCAGAGATTGGCTGCTTCAGTAGGTGATGAGTCACTACCATTCGGGTGACGTCATTGCCTCACACTCTGCTGCCAAGCCGTACCGGGGTCGGAATCGCGAATCTATGCAGACAAACACAGAAATTGAACATTTCTTGTTTCTGCCTGAAGTTAAAGAGCAAATAACCGCAGAAACAAACAGTAAACACATTGGGCGTGGAAACATTTTAACTCTGTAAAATCCAAAAGATTATCATGAATATTATTGCGGACCATGAAAGTCTTAATCGACATAATTAAATTCGCTGCAACTCCTTGCAATAATCTGAGCTTTCGTTTCTTGTTTGTCTTTCTCGACGACTCCTTATTCGAAATTTGACGGATTGAAAGTAATCCAACAAAGTAAGTGTGTTTACATTCGTAGTGGGAAAATTGAGTAAGACGGTTGCAATGGGGGTTTTGAGAAATGATATTTACTGAGTCAGAAAATAACAGAAAATCTTCAAGGGAAGTTAACAATTGAGGACCTTCTGTTATACGATTGGCATACTATATTGTTTTGCAGGTTTTGTTCTACCCAAATGATGTACATTACAAATCAGTTGTTACGTCCACCTCTCAGCATAATCTCCTTGTAACTTTATGCACTTTTGTCATCGATGTGTCAGTATCTCCAGACCTTCCTGAAACCATTCTTTCGGAGTGCTGCGTACTCATGCCTTGACAGCTGTGTCCAGTTCTGCAAAATCCGCAAAACGGCGGTGATAATCACTTGGTGCCAAGTCGGGAGAGTATGGTGGGTGTGGCAGCACTGTGAATCTCATTTGATCAATGGAAGCCGTGTGGGGGCGGCCATTGTCATGTTGCAGAAGCACACCTTTAGCCAATTATCCTCATCGCTTGGTTTGGATGGCACGACGTAAGCGCTTAAGGGTTGCCACATACGCTGCACAGTTAATCGTGGCACCCAATTCCAGCCAGTCAATGAGGATGATGCCGTTTGTGTCCCAGAACACTGTCGCCATTCGCTTGCCAACTGTTGGCACTGTTCGACATTTCTTTGGCGGTGGACTGCCCCTATGCATCCATTGCATCGATTGTTTCGTTTGCGGCGAGGAAAATGGGCCATGGGTGTGCTTCTGCAACATGACAATGCCTGCCCCCACACTAGACGAGAGACCACTGCTGCCACTGATCAAATGGGATTCATGGTGGTGCCAGAACCACCATACTCTCCCGGCTTGGTACCAAGTGATTATCAGCGCCGTTTTGCGGATTTTGGAGAACTAACACAGCTGTCAAGGCATCGGTACGCAGCACTCCGAAAGAATGGTTTCGTGAAGGTCTGGAGAGACTAACACATCGACGGCAAAAGTGCGTCAAGTTACAAGTAGATTATGTTGAGAAGGTGGTCGTAACAACTGATGTGAAATGTACTGTACTTCATTTGGGTGGAGAAAAATAAAGTGTGAGACAATCTAGTACGCCCTTCGTATTTTGTCCACGTAGTAGCTAAGTATATAGAGTTGCTACAGGAAGAAGGGATAGGACTCGGCCCCAACTTTCTCAGTCTTCGTTCGGAACAAAGTCAAGAATCACACACTTCTAATCTACAAGAAGATAAAGATTTTAGTTAAAACTTTGATACTAACAAAGTAAGACCTTATAGTCTATTTTAAATTATTGTTCTTTATACAGTTTGGATGCGGCATAACCATTGATTATTTTTCCAACCGCTTGAGCCTATTTCAGAATCTTCCACAGTCGAATTCATTAAAGAGGCCGTGTAGAGTGGTGAGAAAGTAACCTAGTTTTATTTTGGATATAAGATGTGCGCTACCTTTAAATTAAAAAAAACATACGACGCATAGAGGATTCAATTTCTAGTTCAGATTTGTGGTTCACTTCATACTAACCTTTTAATTAAGAACATACGAAGCATTGAGGATTCAATTTCTAGTTCAGATTTGTGAATTAATTTGTAGTTTCACTTCATACTGTTTTCTTATTACAAGGAAGAAGGAAGGAAGATTGTAGTTTTCCGTGACCGTGAATCTTGTGATTATGAGCCACGGGACCTCCGTTTTACGTGGAATCCGAACCACAGGACATGGCATTTCACTTCGAAAATCTCACATGCATTGACCGGGAATCGAACCCGGACCGCCTTGGTGAGAGGCATACAGCTAGACCGCTGAGCCACCACGCCCCGGAGGCAGGGTGATCTTTTCATGGTGAGCAAATAATTACACATCCTTAAATAAGCTTGGAGCATTTCAAGATATTCTGCATAAGAGTTCTGCACATAATTGTATTTACAGTCTTGAACATTGGATGTGAGGCTTCAGGATAGCCGTTAAGTCAGTTTCCTTTCGTATAGGTAGGCCTATACTCCAAATTTCATTATGTGATTAGTATTTTATTTCTGAACTAGTTTTATTACCAGTCTTCCCATCAGACCAAGCTGCTCGAGCATAGTTTTAACTCCGTGGATAGGTGATGAAGTTTCATATTCTCTTGTCCAAAATTAAAACAAACGAGAAAATCTTGCAACCTTCATTTGGACAATATCAATAAATTGTACCAAGAAGAGAAATAGAAGGAAAGAAATACTCTCAACCCTGGGACTTCGGAAACGTAGAGCCAAAAATATGCCAGACAGGAATGGGATAGTGGTGTGTCCAACAGTAGTCACAGGGTTTCTACGAGTTGCCCAACAAAATAGATACGAACAAGGGATTCGTTATTTATTTAATGACGGATATATTCGTACGGCACAACATATTTCCCCTCTACTTGGGTACACTCCCTTAGAGGTATCCCCTTCCTCTTCAGTTCCGTTCACATTTATTTATAGTAATCGATTTATCTACTAAGTGAAATTGTATTAAATTACGTCAAGCAGCCTTCCTCCACACTTCATGGCACATAATAGTATCGAAATAATGGAGGAATAATTATGTACTGACCTAGAATCAGGACTATCAGTATATGTCATACTGCTTTATATGCAGTGGAGACGATGGATGCCCTGGTGAATGTCTTGCCTCGGCAGCTGCCCTCTGTAAATAATTTCTACATTATGGCTTAATGCTAGTGGTTTAGAAATTGCTTGAAGCAACTCAAATTGGCCTTTGTCAAATTCTGAAATCGGATTTGTCTAAATTAATCAATAGAGGCGATATAATGCTTTTCGAAGGAATTCAGAGGTTTAACAGAACTTCACCGCAATAGTTGTTCCAGTTATTGCGCGGTATGTCGCTTTTAGTAGGCCTCCTTTCTCGTTCATTCCAATGATAATGGCTGCGGTGTTTGAAGCTATCGACAATTTGTAAATTGTTTCCCATTTTGACTGAACATTGATATCATTACGATACCAGTTACCCACCTCCCTTGATGTTGTTGTGGAGTGACATGGCGATTGACTGAAACAAAGGTGAGGGAAGGATGGGATGATGACGGGAAAGGAGGGGGTGGGGGCGAAGAAAAGTAAACATGAATATTCCAGAATGTTGGGCCCGACGGTACTATGAAATAAGTCTAAACTACCGTATTACCGTAGCTCGCGTACTCCCGCCACATTAGAAACATTCCAGGTCCCACTATTGTGACAAAATTGCATTGTGATCCGCTCACTAGGCCAATGTTTCCACCCACCCGAAAGAATGTGAAGCACATGTACCCGGCACACTTTTGAAACGTGACCGAATGGAATATGTGAGACGATGGAATAAGTGGGAAAACCTTCCCCTGCTCCATCTAAGTCAAGCAGGACAACACATTTTGATCGCTGCGAGCAACGTGTTGCTAATACCAGCATCGGGCCGACCCTGTTGTGACGTAGCGCGTGAATATATTACGTACTCATACCTGCCAACTTTTACGGTTTATCCGTAAAATTTACGGAAATTGCAGCATTTTACGGTTTTACGGATGAACGGTGTCATTTTACGATTTCGCGGACAAAAATTTGAAACGATAATTAACATTCGATAATCCCTCCCACTTCCGTACAATCGATTGTTTGCGTGGGTCGAAGGCAAGTCCGCGATAGTCGATAACTCGTTCTTTGAGTTGATTCGTACTTTTGACCGTGTCATGTTTGTGTCGTCATTGTAATTGAATTTGAAGCCGGGATAACCGTTCTTCCATGTGAATCTTAGGTGTCAACACGCTCTGCTTCGCAAATTCTTTGTTCCCCTACGTTCGCTCGTTGCGATTTAAACGATATTCTTTGACCACGTGAGTTGTTTATTGTTCGCGAAGTTGGCGTTCTTTGAATGTTTTCGTATTTTAAGGTTATGGCATATATTAATGAAGTGTTCGAGTTTTTGTGCTATATCTTCGTGCTTCGCAGTTTCCTGTATTCCTTGGACTAATTACATTCGTTCCACGTGTGTGTTTTTTTCTCTCTACCATGTGCATATTCTTTCTTTACGAGGTTGGCGTCGTGTTCATTTGACTTGTGTGCTTTGACTTGTTTTAATGAAGTGTGGGCTGTGTTTTATGCGATTTATGTTATAATTTTATGTGACGTTTAGTGATCCAGGTTCCTTTCGATGTTTTAGTAGATATCGAGAATGAACAAATACAACAAGAAACAGTACTTCCAGACATTTAAAGAATCATACTCGGTTGATTTTCCGTGCATACTAAAATCAAGAAAGGGAGAAAAATTTGCCTTTTGCACGGTATGTGCGTGTGATATTAATATTGCTCATGGTGGAAAAAACGATTTAAGTAATCATGTGAAGTGCGGTAAACACATAAGTTATGTTAAATCGAAGGAAGATAGCAAGAAAATCAACACCTTTTTTGCCAAGGCTGGTAACGTTGACAGTGACGTAATTAGGGCCGAGTGTCTGTTTACTTCCTTTTTGGTGGAACACAATGTGCCCTTAAGTGCGGCTGATCATGCTGGCGCTTTATTTAAGAAGATGTTTCCCACATCAGAAGTTGCAAAGAAATATAGTTGTGGTCGCACGAAAACGACGTGCATTGTAAATAAAATGGCAAAAAATGCATCATCTGAAGTTGTTAAGTGCCTTCAGAACGGACCATTTTCTTTGGCAACGGATGGAAGCAATGATACGAATGCCAAGTTGTATCCTATTGTTGTTACATTCTATGATGTTCGGCAGGAAAAAGTAGTGAGCACTGTGCTATCCATACCAGCGTTGGACGGGGACTCAACAGGGCGAAACATAGGTAACCTGATGTTATCACAGCTGAGTTCTCATAATATACCAATTGAAAACTGTGTGGCTTTCTGCTCCGACAATGCTCCTGTTATGATAGGACACAAAAATGGGGTTTCAGCAGTTCTGAAGGAAGTTCAACCAGGTATTGCCATCATAGGGTGCATTTGCCACCTGATTAATCTAGCAGCTGAAAAAGGTGCTGGAAGATTACCAGTTAAAGTGGATGAGATCCTTGTAGATATATTTTATTTCTTAGAGAAGAGTGTAAAGAGAAAAGAACGCCTTCAGAAATTTCAGAACTTGCACAATAAGGAAGCAAAGAAAATTCTGAAGCATGTATGTACTAGGTGGTTATCTTTAGGCAGATGTTTGGATAGACTACTGGACCAGTGGGATCCTCTTCTTTCTTTCTTCAAGGAGGAAGTAATATTATGTACCCAAAACATTTCCACAAGCTTGACATCTTTCAGAATACCTAAAGTTGAACAAAGTGGATCCAAAGAGTATCAGAAGAAGAGAATTCTTGATTCTGCTACTACACATGCCCCTAAAAGAATAGCATATTCTTCCAAATGTGACAAACCCATCCTAAAAAGTAAGACTTCTGCTACAACTCGTGAGGAAAAATTGTTTATGTTCCTGTCCTCAAACTTGAACAAGGCCTTTTGCACTTTTCTTCATGTGACTATTCCTGTATTTGACAAATTGAATGTTGCCCTTCAGACTTCTTCCCCACAAGTTCACTTGTTATTAGAACTTCTAATGGATTTGCTAAAGCAGCTGTTCACCAAGTTTGTTAAGCCCAAAATTGTCAAAAGCTCCTCATTGCTTGAAGTTGAGTACAACTTGATTCAAAATCAAAGAAGTGATGATGAGTTAGTTATTGGCATTCAAACTTCGAACATAGTGAATGATCTCCAGGATACAGATAAATCCCTTTTCTTTTCATCAGTGAGAAACTACTTTTGTACTGCCTGTGACTACATCATCAACAAGTTTCCACTCAAGGATGACGTGCTAAAGAATGCTCAAGTTGCTAGGTTAGACAAAATTGAAGATGCACAGTTTTCTTCCGTTCGTTTTTTCTTGGAAAAGTTTCCTATCATGTTATGCAAGGAAGAGAATGAAACTACCGATGAGGTGGTGAATGAGCTTCAGAGGCAGTTTACAGCTCTTCAGGTAGATGACACTTTGGCTGCACATCAAGATGCTGCAAGTGATTCCAGTTGGGCACAAATATCAAGAATTCGTGGAGCCGATGGACTTCTTAAGTATAACCGAATTTCTAGAGTAATGCTCTCTATTCTCACCATACCCCATAGCAATGCAGAATGTGAACGTGTTTTCAGCCTTGTGAAGAAAAATAGAACACAGTTCAGGTCATCCATGTCCAATGAATCTCTGGAGTCTATTTCTATTTTGAAGACCAGGAGTTCTGGTCCCTGTTATGACAAAGCATTTTCTCAAGACTTTTTGCTGGAAGCTAAAAAGGCCACAACCATGACTTTAAAGTCGAACTAGCATGTGATTTGCAGTGTGTATTATATTATTTCTTGCCTGTGTTACGTTAAACAAGTTTTATTGTGTAAAACCTTTTTCAAATATCGTATATCGGCTTAATTTATCAAGGAAGTCCTGTTATGTATGCTCCAAACCAATATTCACCACGCCTGCTGCTGATTAACATGGATTTCTTCTTGATTGTTATGTTCATCTACAAATCATGTAAGTAGATATGATTTCATTGAAATATCCTGTTTAAAGCATGAATTATTGTATTTTGTAGCCCAGAAGTATTATTATTTTCGTCAAGCCGGGGTATGTCGAAAATCGTTAAATTTTTTGTCGCGCGTGAGTTTTACTGATAGCCCTTTTCAAAAGTTGGCAGGTATGCTACTGTATACTGCTCGAGTCTAATCTGCGTGGACCTGAGAGGAATGTGCATCGCGGACTATTAGAAGTATTATGAGTGGTGGTGACGAGTGATGCGGTTTCTCGGTCCTTGCGTAGTAACAGAAGCAAATACATTAGTCGGTGACTGTCACTCATTCCCAACGCCACACTGGTTTTAGAAAAGACCCATGTTAGCAGTATTGGAATAGAGAAGAATGTCAGGTAACACGGCGGGCTGTTGACAGGCTTCTCAATTCTCGCCTGCTCCTACCCTGCCTCTGCTCTTCATCCCGCAAGTTCACAGAGCTTGGAACCGAGCAGTACATGGTTGTTCAGGCGAACGTCTTGCCTCGCCAGCTATCCACTAAGTTAATACCGAATACCAACTAAGTAACCAAGTACAGTAAATCGTTCGCTAAAATTTATATGGCAACTTGGATCTCTGAATAAATACGTACGACGGCTAATCGTAACTCGAACACCCTGAGCAGATGATCTGTGACATAAATTATAGTTATCCTCTTGAATAATAAAATGTAATTTTACTCTTATTATTTTTGTTATTATTATTATTATTATTATTGACGTAAATACTTCTTTGTAAGGAGGGCATTGTAAGAATATTTACCACGATGCTGTGATCATTTAAGAAGAAAACACTTCATTGACCCCCCCAGGGTCTCACATCTAGTGGGACATGGGTTGGTGACCACGGGACCCCGGCTGAGTCAGACATTGCTTCCACTTACTTGTGCCGGGCTCCTCTCCGTCTTTTCTGTCGGCCTCTCTTGGTCAACTCTTGTTCTTTTCCGACCCCGACGGTGTTGGGGGTATCCGAGCCGTAGGGAGTATTTCACTTTCCCGCCGTAATTGGCCCTTGTCTCATCTTTCCTGATCCCTCATTCTTCGAGGGGTGAGACCTCTTCTTTTCTTTTCATTATATTTCCTTTTCTCTTCAAGATTCTCGCACTGTTTTTGTGAATTGGCTCCCCGTGTATCTAAATTACCTTTGGCAAATTTTTTGAATCTACACTTCATTTTGTAGGTATTTTCGATATAAATTGCATTTTGCGAGTATTTTCAACCTCAATTCCATTTTGTAAGGCTTGACAATCTAAATTGGTTTTTAGTAAGTCTTTGAATGTAGGTGGAGGCACTTTTGTGAGTATTTTGAATTTCAATTGCATTTTGCAAGTATTTTCATCCTAAACCGCATTTTGCAAGTATTTTCAATCTAAATTACATTTTGTCTGGCGGGCATTTTGTAGTCTACGTATTTTTATCCTCAATTGCATTTTGTGAGTATTTTGAATCTAAATTACATTTTGTAAGTATTTTCAATCTAAATTGCATTTTGTAAGTATTGCCAATCCAAATGAGAATTTTGAATCTAAATTACATGTTGTAAGTATTTTCAATTTCAATTGGATTTAATAAGTATTTTGAATTTCAATTGCACTTTGTGATTATTTTGAAACTGAACCGGCCTTTTTCAATCTAAATTGCATTGTGTATTTTCAACTCCAATTGCATTTTGTAAGTATTTTCAACTCCAATTGCATTTTGTAAGTATTTTCAATCTCAATTGCATTTTGTACGTATTTTGATCCTAAACTACATTTTGTGCGTATTTTTCAATCTATTCTTTTAGCGAGTTATTTTCCTTCTAAATTACCTTTTGTAAGTATTTCCACTCTGCATTTTGCGAGTCGTTTCAATCCTGGTTCCATTTTGTAAGTATTTTCAGTCCAGCTAAATTTTCGTTATTGTTTCCATTTCATTGTCATTTTCGCTATCACCCAGACCATTAGGGGCCGATAACCTAGATGTTAGGCCCTTCAAAACAACAATTATCACACTACATAACAAATTTTAACTTTTTGGTTGTCCTTATGTTGAAAGTGTTATTTCCTGATTGTATGCCCTAAAAGTATGGAAAATGACCATTTATGTCCCATAAACTTTGCTATGCTCATGTAGATATTGATTTATATTTCATTTGAACTTTCTTTTCAATTTTAGATACGTGAGTGCTTCTTGTGGTGAATGTCTTGCTTGAAAGTGGATTAGTTTTTAGTATCTATATATTTAAAACAGTAAGGTGATTTTTGTTATCACGAGATAGAGAGAACGACAGAACCAATTTACTTCGTAGAGCACTCTAACGAAAGCTCTTGGCCTCTAGATTTGCAGAGTGTCTCTAAAATAAACAAATATAATACGGTATATTTTTAAATAAATATAGAAAATAGCAGAATTCTTTCCCCTCGCGCATGCGCACAATCCGCCTGGGCTCATGACAAAATGGCGGTGAGAAGTCCATTAAAATGTAAGTTATTTAATAAGCTTCCATGTAATTGAAAACATACATTAACCAAGTTCTGACAATACAATATAATAACAGTATGAACATATACGAATGTATATTGATTTTATTGATAATGAATTGGATTATTTCCTTCAGATAGCGGCTTTTGAAGATAGTGAATGGTTGCGTCTGCATCTAAATGTGAGTGCGCGAGTAGCTATTTGGTTAAGGCGACTGATTGATGATCCAAGGATCGCAGGTTCGATCCCAACTCTCGCCAGTATTTTTTTTTTTTTTTTGCCACTGAAATATTGTTTTATCAAGGAGTATTAGTAAGGTTTTATGTCAGTTAAAGATACATATTTCTACACATTTTCTCAACACGTTTTATTTCCGTTTTACCATTGCATTACAGCATGTCCTCAATACGTCGTTTGAATATCTGCAATCAGTTCCAGTAACTGACAACAGATGGCAGTACCTCGCCAATATAGTTCCAGTAACTGAGAGCAGATTGCGTCGATATATTTAAAACACAAGGCATGGCCTTGATGGCGAGTTTTCGCGTGATAGTTAAATATTGTTTTATCAAGGATTATTAGTAACGTTTTATGTCAGTTAAAGATTCCTACATTCCCTCTCAATAAGTTGTATTTCCGTTTTACCATTGCATTACAGCATGTGGTCAAAAGAGCTAATATCTGCCATCAATTGCAGTAACTGACAAAAGATGGCAGTACCTCGCCCATATAGTTTCAGTAACTAACAACAGATGGCAGCACCATTGCATCGATATATTTAAAACACAAAACATGGCGCGTTTTCAAGTGATGGAGAGTTATAGAGGGGAAATTTTAAGAAGGGAAACGTTGAAGAACATTAACTGACAGTTGAGTGTGTAGGCTATGTTGTTTATGTACTTTAATATTGCAATTTCTTCGCAATGCTTCGGTGGTCAAGTTGGTAGCATTCTAGACTAAAAGTTATAAATTATGCATCGTCGATATACTCTTAAATTATTAGTGAAAAGGTAGTTTTCCAGGCCCTGGCGCGTGTCCACAATTGCTTTCGCCATGAGAGACACTTGGCAAACATAATTCGTTTGAAGGGCTCCGACATCGTTGTCACTCAGCCCCATGTACTTTGGTGTGTAAGTGTAAAATTTTCTCTGATAACCCGTATTATTGTGATAGCTGCATTACTTTGTGTATTTGTAATTAAGGTGGGAAATGGCAAGGTGACGGCCGAGGCCTTAAGTTAGGAACCATCCCGGTATTTGCCTTGAGTGGAAGTGGGAAACCACGGAAAACCACATCTAAGATTGTCGAGGTGGGAATCAAACCTTCCTCTTCTTAGTTATACCTCTAGAGACTGAATGTGCCCCGTTTTTGCCCTCAGACCAGAATTAAATTTCTTGGCAGAGCAGGAAATGTAACCCGGGTCTCCGAGGCGATAGCCAAGAATGGGTGGGCTTCCATGTGTTAATACGATTTTTGACATGCACGGGACATAGAATTCTAAAACAGCCTCCATTAGGGTGACTGCCGAAGTGAGTATTGAGTATATGCCTAAGCTCATTCCAGTAGTTGGCGAAGTTATTCTATGTTCCCCTGCAAAATGTACTGCCATAAACTATAACAGGTGATGGAAATAGCTTATTTAGAGCAGTTTTGTACTGTTTATATCAAAATGAAGAACGTCATTCTGCGCTGCGTTTTCAAGCTATTGCCAAACATTTCGCTGGCAGGAACAATTATAAGGAATTTATTGTAAGCGATCAGTCTCATCGCATTCTCCTCACCAACCAACTTGAGTATGAGAGTCTCTGGACGGTCATGTTGAACTTCATTGTATAAGACAGTTGTTTAATGATTATTTGTTTAGAGTACTGAATCTAAATACGCAGTTGATTTCGGCAATGGAAGTATTTTTTGCCATTTAATATTTAGCGGCTCCGATATTGCAGGTCACTATAGTGTTATCGAATAATACGAAGCCACATTTAAAATCCAATATAAATAGGCCATTTCAGAAACAATTCCAGATGTTATGCAGTACAGTGAAAGGTCTTTGACGATCAAATGTAAACATTGTTCTACATTGTATTTCTCTTGCGTAAAATCTACGCGCGGTTACTTTGGCCTTTACTGTTGTGATGGTAAAATTGATCTGCTGAAATATAAAATATTTGCCAAGCTGCAACAATGCAATGATATTAATTTTAAAGTCTGTCTGTCTGTTAGGTAGTCAGCCCGAAGGCTGGTTGGATCCTCAAAAAGTACCGCCGTTACGTTATGTGAGTAGATACCCACAAAAACCCAAGGCAGCACTATTTTGAGGCGTTCTAGGCAAGAAGAGGAGTGAGGTAGTTTGCCATTGCTTTCCTCACTGAGTCAGAACAGTAGTCCTAACCCTATGAGTTGAACCTTTCACAGCATTCACAGGCACTGACTGTGCCCCGAATGCCATTACTAAGCACCACCCATACCTCAGTAGCTTCCATATAATCACAGCCATGAGTGAGACTGAGACATCGGTGAAAAGCCACCTTTTACTCTAGCCTGTGCCAACTGACAAATGCAAAAGTACTGTATTCATCAAGAGATGGGGAACATTGAACTTATATCCAGTAGTTCAAACACATACATCAGCGTTAACATATTGGCGAACAGGTGTGCGAGTGTAAACTTTTCTCTGATAACCTGTGTTAATGTGATGGCTGTGTTGATGTGTGCATTTGTAATTAATGTGGGGAATGGGGAGTTAACGACCGAGGCTTTAAGTTAGGAACTATCCCGGTATTTGCCTGGAGTGGAAGTGGGAAACCACGGAAAACCAAATCCAAGATTGTTGAGATGGGAATCAAACTTTGCTCTTCTTAGTTTTGCCTCACGAGTGCGCCCCGTTCCAGTCCTCAGACCAGAATTAAATTTCTTGGCAGAGCGGGGATCGAACCTGGAATCCGGGGCAATAGCTCAGAATGTAGCCTTAAGAATGGGCTTCCCTGTGTTAATACGATCTTTGACAAGCACTGAACATATAATTCTAAAACTCCCTCCATTACTGTGGCTGGCGAAGTGAGTCTATGCTCATTCCAGTAGTGGCGAAGTGATTCTATGCTCCCTTGCATAATTTACTGTCATGGAAATACAAAGTATTGTACCTTCAACAGGTGATGGAAATTCATTATTTACAGCAATTTCATTCTGTTTATTTCAAAATGAAGATCGTCATCCTGAGTTGAGTTTGCAAGCAAATTGCAAAAATTGCAAGGATTTTATTATTGGCGATCAATCTCATCGCATTATCATCAGCAACCAACTTGAGAATGGAAGTATTCATTGTATATGTGAATATTATTGTTTATTGATTATTTGTTTAGAGTGCATAACAATGGGTCTAACCACGCAGTTGATTTTGGCAATGGAAGTAAGTTATTATTTGCCATTTAATATTTGGCGGCTACGTTGATGCAGGCCACTATAGTTTTATATAAAATGACGTTAATTTGGGCAGAAATGCTGCTATAAATAAACCCATTTGACGAAATAGAACATTAGCCGCAAAAAAGTGGGAAATCGGAGAAAAATAGGAAGCCACTTTTAAAATCCAATATAAATATGGCATTTCAGAAACAATTCCAGATACTATGCCGTTACAGTTTAGGGTCCTTGACGAACAAATGTAAACATTGTTCTGCACTGTATTTCTCTTGCGAGAAATCTACACTTGGTTACTTTGACCTTTGCTGTTGTAATGGTAAAATTAATCTGAATAAATATAAAATATTTGACAGGCTTTAACAATTATTTTTCACTGGAGATGATATCTCAAGGAATTCCAGAGGGACTAATCGGCAGTACGATGCTATGTCCTTCGTTTCATGGCGCAGCGGTCAAGCTGTATGCCTCTCACCAAGGCGGATCGGGTTCGATTCCCGGTCAATACATGTGAGATTTTTGATGTGAAAGGCCATGTCCTGTGGTTCGGATTCCACGTTAAACGGAGGTCCCGTGGCTTATGATCGCGAGATTAACGGTCACGTTAAACTGCAAGCTTCCTTCCTTCCTTCGTTTCATTTGGTGCCAATGTTACTGTGCCACACGCACACGGTCCACATTGTTTTAAAATGTATGGAATTGCACATCATCGCATTTCTTCGTTATATTCCAAAAATATAAGCGATGGTTTGCGGCCAGTTGTATTAGACTCATCAGAGTTCTTGAATCCCTTGGAACTAAACGACTGGCCACCACATACTCCAAACGCTTGGCCCGTTATGCTGCTTAGAAATCTGAACGGTTCCCAAGGACTCCTAAATGCAGCCATATTGCTTGGATTTGGAAATAATAGGTGCAGTTAAAATTAGGCAGAGATGTCTAATCCTTCGACTTGATATAACACCATCCGATAAAACACTATCATTTTCTTTTAAGAGGCAATATTTTCCAATTCATTTGGCATACTTTATCACAATCAATAAAGCTCAAGGGGAAACTCTGGAACGTATAGGCCTCAATTTGCCCCAACAATTTTTCAGTCATGGCCAGCAGTATTTTGCAATGTTGAGAGTGCAATCTTTTGACGCCCTCATAGTTTCAATAGAGTCAAAAAATAATCGTACAAAGAATGTACAGTAGGCCTATAAGAAAATTCTTCAGTAAATATTTTTCTATTGACCGTCATGTTTTGACGGGTTTCAACTAGTATTCAGTTTAAAAGGCGTAGAGATAATAATACATGCTCCATTGATGGCATGAAGAGGTTGCAAGCATCCAATAGATGCTTTTTTTTTATGTCTGCGGCCAGTTTATTAAGACAAGAGCAAAAAATTACTCGGTACAAGCGTCTTCAAAACTGTGTGAGGCCTGTAAAGCATATTTCGGTATTCCCGTCGGGGATCAAGACAAACCCTGGTCACCTCATTTTGCCTCTGAATACTGTAAACGAACTTTGGAAGGTAAGGATGCATTTAGTTTGAAAATATGGATTGAAATAAACACAATAAATTTCACGTTAAACTTTATGTTCTGTTCTTCTGCAGGATGATACAGAGGTGAAAAGAGGTGCATGAAGTTTTGGTATACCAAGGATTTGGAGAGCGCCCACTGATCATTCAAGCAATTGTTACTTCTGTACTGTGGACCCTTCAAAACGTAGAACTGGCAAAAATTCTCCCAGCATCATTTATCCAGATCTTCCTTCATCCATCACCCCAGTGCCGCGTGGTCCAGACCTCCCTGTACCCATTTCGAATGAGAAGAAACAGCAAAGTTCTGATTCAGAAGAGAGTGGACAGTCCGATGATGTAAACGTTGTAGATTCCGACTTTGGAATGGAAAGGAATCAATACTATCCTAATCAAAATGGCATAAATGATTTGGTCAGGGATCTTGGTCTGACCAAGTCAAATGCTGGCTGAGCTTTTGATATCAAGGTTGAAGCAATGGGACTTGTTGGATGCAAGTGTGAAAATCACTGATCAGAAGAAGCGTCATCCGTCTCTGCTTATTTTTCTTATCAAAATGATCTCCGTTTTTGCCACAATATAAGAGGTTTGTTTGAAATCGGAATCATCTTGAACCCAACTGAGTGGCGCCTGTTCATGGACAGCTCATCAAGGAGTCTCAAAGCTGTGGTACTGCGTAATGAGAACAGTATCCATCTCTTCATATCGCTCACTCAGTGCATCTCAAAGAGAATTACACCAGTATCAAGATCTTGCTAGAATCCTTGAAGCATGATGAGTATGGATTTGAAGTTATCGGAGATTTCAAGATGGTGTGGTTTCTAATGGGTCTCCAAGGTGGTTTTACCAGTTTCCATGCTATCTTTGTCTTTAAGATAGCAGAGACGCCAATGAGCACTGCAACAAGCGACTTTGGCCTCAGCGGACTGAGTTCTCTGTGGGGACACACAATGTCAAGTGGGAGCCACTGGTAGAAAGCAAGAAGGTGCTTATGCCACCACTGCACATAAAGCTGGAGCTTATGAAGCAATTTGTAGGAGCCCTAGATAAAGAATCAGCAGCTTTCAAAAACCTTCAAACCTTCTTCCCTAATTTGTCCGAGGCAAAGGTCAAAGCAATGCAAAAAATTTCCACAGAAGCTTGATGGGACTGGGAAAGCTGCTTGGACTAGCTTCATCGCAGATTTTCTGGGCAATAACAAGGCTAAGAACATGAGCAACTGGTCTGGAACTTAGTGAAGAACTACAGTGCAATGGGCTGCAGATTGTAGCTAAAGGTGCATATGCTTGATGCTCATCTTGATACTTTCAAGGAGAACAAGGAGAGCGCATCCATCAGGATATGCTGCAATTTGAACGCCGCTACCAGGGACAATACAATGAGAGTATGGTGGGAGACTATATTCGGGGGCTAATTCGTGAAAGTGACGCAGAATATAACCGTAAATCTCTAAAAGCAACACACTTCTAAATACACTACTGTTTGAAGAAAATGAAACACAAGGACAGGAGATGTGACTACATTGCACTTTATACCACAGATTAGGGACATGACAATACATTACATACCGTCCCACGCGGTTTGTAGGCGCGTCCACAAAGCATTAACAGTGTCGACAGGTGGACCTGAACGAACAAGTTGCCGACCGACCATATCCTGGACATGTTCGATGGGCGATATGTCAGGTGAACGGGCAGGCCAGGGAAGCAGAGGTATCCGTCGTTCTACGAAGAAGGCTTGCATATTCCTCGCCACATGCGGGCGGGCATTGTCCTGCTGAAATATGGCCTGTGGAACGGCCCGCAAGAGGGGCAGTGCCGCGGGCTGTAAAACTTCCCTGATGTAGCGGTCACTGTTCAGATTGCCCGCAAGACGTACGAGGTGCGATCGCCTGTTAGTAGGCAATTGCGCCCCAAACGATTACACGTGGTGTTTGTCCGCTATGCCTGCAAGAGGGGCAGTGCCGCGGGCTGTAAAACTTCCCTGATGTAGCGGTCACTGTTCAGATCTTGATTGGTTAACTAGTGTTTGGAATGTGGGGCTAAAAAGTATGCTCCTCACGATCACCCAAACCATCAGGGGCCGATAACCTAGATGTTAGGCTCCTTAAAACAACAATTATCATCATCATCAAAAAGTATGCGTCTACGTACTGTTTTCGGAAACCAGTCTATAGACAGTGAAAAGCCGGAAGTAAACAAAAAAACAAATGTAGTTAGATGGCGCATGGGTCAGTATATCATTATTATACAAAGCCAAAACCGAAAATATATTCTAACCGAGAACAAATATAACAAAACGTGGCGCATGGGTCTGTGCATCATTATTATACAAAACCGAAAACATATTCTAAGTGATAACAAATATAACAAAACGTAAAAATGCACTTTCTCACCAGATAATAAAGTATTATTCCATTCTGTACATGATAGAAATTAGTATTCTACTTGTTAGGGTTTCCCTTTGCAGCAATGATTGCTTGCAATCGTCGTGGCATGGAACGGACCTACAGTAGTTAGCCGTGGTGCAGGATGGTATTTTGTTCCATTCGTCTTGCGCAGCTTTTTTCAAGTCAAGTCGTTCTTGTTAGAAGTTGGCAGTTTCCTGATATCTTCCAGCACTTTCCGCGGGTGTTCTATTGGATTCATATCGGGGCTCTGAGGGGATGTATTGAGTTGTTTTGGCGTGTTATATGATAGCCACAGCTTAGTACACACATCAAAAAAAGTTTTGCATCACCTCGGTTCCCAGATCTCCTGCATTTAGACGTTGACTGTGTATATTGTATCCAAGATACAGTCCCTTTGACTGTTCATAGATGTCACTAAAACTGCTCAAAGATGTAAACAACCATGCATGAGCAGGGCCTATTAGACGGAGGGGGTACGACAGCCGATCAGTTCCAGTCATTCCACCAGGACGAAGGTACGCTGCTCATGTTGTCTGTAGTTCTACCATGCCTAGAAGGTCAATACCGCAGTTCGATCGCGTCCGCATTGTTACTTTGTGTCAAGAAGGGCTCTCAACAAGGGAAGTTTCCAGGCGTCTCAGAGTGAACCAAAGCGATGTTGTTCGGACATGGAGGAGGTACAGAGATACAGGAACTGTCGATGACAGGCCTCGCTCAGGCCGCCCAAGGGCTACTACTGTAGTGGATGACCGCTACTTACGGATTGCCGCTCGGAGGAACCCTGACAGCAATGCCACCATGTTGAATAATGCGTTTCGTTCAGCCACAGGACGTCGTGTTTCAACTCAAACTGTGCGCAATAGGCTGCATGATGCGCAACTTCACTCCCGACGTCCATGGCGAGGTCCAGCTTTGCAACCCCGACACCATGCAGCGCGGTACAGATGGGCCCAACAACATGCTGAATGGACCCCACGGAATTGGCATCACGTTCTCTTCACCGATGAGTGTCGCATATGCCTTCAACCAGACAATCGTCGGAGACGTGTTTGGAGGCACCCTGGTCAGGCTGAACGTCTTAGACACACTGTCCAGCGAGTGCAGCAAGGTGGTGGTTCCCTGATGTTTTGGGGTGGCATTATGTGGGGCCGACGTACGCCACTGGTGGTCATGGAAGGCTCCGAAACGGCTTTACGATACCTGAATGACATCCTCCGACCCATAGTGCAACCATATCGGCAGAATATTGGAGAGGCATTTGTCTTCATGGACGACAATTCTCGACCTCATCGTGCACATCTTGTGAATGCGTTCCTTCAAGATAACGACATCGCTCGACTACAGTGGCCAGCATGTTCGCCAGACATGAACCCTATCGAACATGCCTGGGATATGTTGAAAAGGGCTGTTTATGGACGTCTTGACCCACCAACCACTCTGAGAGATTTACGCCGAATTGTCGTTGAGGAGTGGGACAATTTGGACCAACAGTGTCTTGATGAACTTGTGGATAGTATGCCACGGCGAATACAGGCATGCATCAATGCAAGAGGACGTGCTACTGGGTATTAGAGGTAGTGGTGTGTACTGCAATCTGGACCACAAATGCTGAAAGTCTAGCTGTATGATGGTACAACATGCAATGTGTGGGTCTCATGAGCAATAAAACGAGCTGAAATGTTGTTTGTGTTGATCTCTATTCCCTTTGTATTTAACGGTTCCGGAACTCTTGGAACCGAGGTGATGCAAAACTTTTTTTGATGTGTGTATTTAGAGCTTTGTGCTTCGGATCGTTGTCCTGTTGGAAGATGTTCGTGCCTTGCAGACCTAATTTTTCTGCACTAGTGTTCAAATTTTCCTTTAAAATATTTATGTGCATCTTGTGATCCATTGATCCTTTTATGACATGTAATTTGTCCTACACCTGCTGCACTCATGCACCCCCACACCATGATGAAACCCACACCGTGTTTCACTGTGGGCACAAGGTTCTGCGGCTGCATTTTATTTTTTTTCTCCCGCCAAACCATTCACCTGCCATCTGACCCAAATATGTTGTATTTGCTTTCGTCCGATAGTATGACTTAATTCCAGAAGTCATCGTCCTCTAATATACTGTATGTTCTTTGGCGAAAGCAAGCCGGTTTTGGAGATTCGTTGCAGCCATCCAACATTTCTTACGAGCTACCCTGCCATTATACCCATTTTGTTTGCAGGTATTCCTTATTGTATTATGTGCCTCCCTTCTCCAGCTCACCAGCCAAGTTCGGTGCACTAAGTCTTGGAGTTTTCTTGATTTCTCGCGTAATAAATCTTTCGTCTCGATCGGTCAGTGCCCGAGGACGACCACTCTGCGGCTTGTTTTGGAATGTTTTTGTTGTGCAGAAGCGATCCACCACCGACTGAACCATTGATCGAGGTTTGCCCACTAGCTTTGCAATCGCATAGGACGATTTGCACTGATTATGCAAGCCCAGGATAAGTTTCCTCTCCGTTACGCTTCTCTCTTTACCTTTCCGACCCATTGTACAACCTGCAGGTCTCCAGAGCCCTTCACATATTTTGAGTGAGTTGTGGAAGGCTGACACCAGCGCATGCGTTAATCACGAGTGACGTTTCACCCCCGATCTCTCATTTTAAACAGTCATTCCGAGCGTAGACGAATACTTATGAACTAGGTAATAACGTAGATTTTACGTTTTGCTATCCTTGTTATCGTGTAGAATATATTTTTGGTTTTGTATTATAATGATGTACTGACCCATGCGCCATCCAACTACATATGTCTTTTTGTTGTTGCTGATTTTCGGCTTTTCACTGTCTATAGACAGGTTTAATTCGCAAAACAGCACGCAGACGCATACTTTTTGGAGTGAGCCCGTGCGAAGTTTTCGGACTTCACCGCAAGGGCACCTGTACATGCGTTTATGTCTTTGATCGAAAGTTTGGTTATGAAGGTGAACTCCTAAGTAACAAAGTGTGCTTACCTGTGTAATTACATTTCTTTGCACATTTAATTACTGTATTTGCTTTTTTTTTTTTTGCTGCAAACCTAGGTGCGTATATCCACCACTTCAGTAATTATGAATAAGGCCTTTTGATAGCCGGAGTGAAATAGGCAGATGAAAGTGGAACTTCTACCGGACTGAAATGCCTATGTCAAAGTATCTAACTCAAACAACTCTTCCCTGTAGTGAACCATGGATTTGGTATACAAATGATTCCTAATATAAAAACGCATACCGAAGTTTGTATATTATAATTAAATAGGATGTAATTAAACACAAAGCATAACAGTGAAACTGGAAGGCAAAAACATCTGATGAGGTGTGATTCGAACCGACAAAAATTGATAATTTCACCAAATTCGAGGATGTTATCCCCTAGGCCGTCATTACACATATAATAAAACCTATGTAATGTGACGTCATAGCGTGTGTAAGCGTCAGCTACGGTTCGTAATGTCGCAGAGCATTTGCCGATGATTATTTCGTACGAAGTATGTCTGTAATAGCTGTGCTGCTAGTAAGCTTACACATTCGTAGGTTTATTTATGAGTAGTTCGCTGGAATGAGGAGATAGTCAGCCATTCCATCACTCGGGCGATGGATACCGTCTGGTGGATGAAAATGGAACTTACGGTCATAACCTATGTTAGTTTTTATTAATACTTACGGAGTCGTGAAATGTTGAATTGATAAGTTTCTAGAACGCCCTGTGTCCTGACGCTTCTAATGAATGTTCGTTTATGTAATTCTGTCATGTACTTTTCTTTATGTGTTACGAAAATGAAAATCCGCAGCCTGCTTCCAGTCGACTGGCCGGGTCAGGGAATGGCATGAATGAAGCCCCCATCTAGCGGCGAGGATATGAACTGTGCCGGCTTCCGAAGCCTGTTGCACTCCCCTGGGGCAATGATTAAATGAATGACTGGTGAAATGAAATGATAGTGGAGAGTGTTGCTGGAATGAAATTGTTGACAGGGAAAACCTGAGTACCCGGAGAAAAGCCTGTCTGCCTCCTGTCCAGCACAAATCTCACATGAAGTACCGGGATTTGAACCACGGACCCAGGGGTGAGAGGCCGGCGTGCTGCCGCCGAAGCCACGGAGGCTTGATGTGTTACGAACAGTTTGCAATTCTTAGTGAAGTGATATATGGGAGATATGAATACAACTCGCCAATTTTATGTATAAGCTGTCTTAGCCGGCCGTCATTATTCTCTACTGTTTGGTTCTTTTGATGAATCATTATCTCTTAGCTTGCAATGATAAGCCCGTGTAAATGATTTCAATAAGAATGTTTTAAACACATTGCTATAAAGGAGGAGTTGTGCTAGATCAGTGATTCCCAACCTTTTTCCCCTCCCGTACCCGTGTGTACATATTCATCTAAAATAGTACCCCCTAAAAAGTATACTTTTAAAACGTTTAATATTTTACGGGCAATATGCACATAACTCAATAATAAAACATTAATAATAAAAAATAACTTACAACTATTTATAACTTATTTCTTCTATACAGTATAACTAATATTTTAATATATTATTTTTTTGCTGTTATTATGCATTACATTTCAATAAAATGCTAATTTTCGATTTTTCTTTTATTTACTTCTGCAAATGAAGATGTATAAACATTTGAGGAAAATAAACAATTATTGAAAACCAATTAATTTTAGCGATTAGTTTGAAAAAAAAAAAAAAACACAAATCAAGACAATAGCGGTGCAGCGGTGAAACTGGGATTGGGGTAGGGTGGGTTGTCGAAGGGGACCATTGACCTTACAGTACGTGCCTGAATAAGACGGCTCTGCGCGTCGGTACATTACGACTGACACGTACGATCGGAGTATGGCGCCCGCCATTAACGTTTATATTTTGCGTACCCCTAACCGGTTCGTTGCGTACCACCAAGGGGTACGCGTACCCCAGTTTGGGAACCGCTGTGCTAGATAAACGAAAGGCGTGTTTGCACATCTGAAAAATGGCGCCTATTAAAATGTGCACGCTAGTGGACGAACATTGCTGCTAGTAGCGCCATTATGACCTTGAAAATCATGTTTGCTTTACATATTCGCTGTACTCATCCTGAGCGTTAGTCAACGTCCGTTGTTGACGTTGCGAGTTGGGTGAGACAAACATGCCTTTCAGGAGTCGAAGAAGGCAATATCAGCAGCTTACTAAAATTTAACAGGGCCGTGTACAGGCCGGACGTTTTAGACGATTGCCCTTGACTTTGAAGCCTGCGGGTGAGCCTACACACTCACTCTTCTCATCCTATCGCTTCACACTTGTCACCACCGATCTGATGTAATGGAATTCCAGACCTGAGCAGACAGTACAGTCCACGTCGAAGTCTTATGTGACGCGGAAGTACACGTTACGTTGTTACGAACAGAACGTCATTATATTTGCCAATGGCTGTACTTCAGCAGTAGTGCGAAATTACATTGTCAATCATCGGACTGCTTGGGGCAGCTGATAACAACACAGGTACTGTAGTAACTCGCCTCCAGGCTTCCATTAAGATTTTTCACTCGTCTAAAACAAACGTCCGGCCTGTAATAGGGCTCCGAAAAGGTGGATGTTCTTTCCGCGATATTGCAGAAAGACTTCGGTTTTGACAATAGTCACGGGAAGACACTGTCTGAAAAAGACCGGCGTCCGGCTGCACACAGCCACTATGGAGAGGGAAGACTCATGAAGACAGACTTATTCGCGGCATAGCTGTGGTGGTTCGTACTGCATATGCAGCAGCTATTAAGGCTTCATTTGGCACCAGAGTTCACATCGAACTATAAGTAATCCTTGAAGGTCAGCTCCAAGCCAAACGTCCTGTTGCGTACATGCTAATTCGAATCTGCGACTTCAGTGGTGTTATAGCTAGAGCTAATTTGTGGGCAGAATGGAGATCTGGTGTATTCTCCGATGAGAACCGTTTCTGGCTTGGTGTCATTGATGGTCGTATGTTGGTACGGAGGAGGTCAGGTGAGCACTTGGTACCAAGCTGTCTATGGAATCAAAACACTGACCCTATACCAGGAGTTACCAGGAGTTAATGATCTGGGGAGCGATTTCATACGACAGCAGAAGCACTCGCGTTGTTATCCTAAGAAACTTGAGAGCATATTTGTATGTCAGATTGGTAATTCATTCACAGTATTCAAGGGGGTGTTCTCCAAGAGGATAACGCTCGTTCTCATACTGCTGCTGTCACCCAACGTGCTCGATGGAGTGTCGACCAGTTGCCTTGACCTGTGAGATCACGAGATCTTCCGGCCATTGAGCACGTGTGGGACATTATGGAACAGCAAATCCAGCGTCATCCAATACCAGCATTAAACGCTGCTGATTTGACTGACGAACTGTAACAAGCGTGGAACTCCATCCCGCAAAATTACACACGGCATCTGTCTGACACTATGCATGGAACTTGTGACCTGTAAACTTATAATCAAATAAATGTTACATTGACAGTTGCTTAGTCTAAATTGTAATCTTCCAAACTAATGTATTTTTGGTATTAATTAGGATTTCATTTTCTGTTAGTGTATACGGTATGTTGCCGTCGAGGCCCCACCGCCGAAGGCGACATTATTATAGTGCGATGCTGCCACAGAATCTAAATCATTTGCAGAGCTATGTTTTTTTTCTGATGATTGCCGGTAAAAGTCCCGTTTATATGTTTGGAATGGCCCAGAAGCTATTTCATATTTTATGCCTGACTCATAAACTTGTACACCTTTATGAAGCTGAATTCCATTAATCTTTACGAAAGTTGAATGCTTGATCCACTGAAGCTCCCATTAAATTGTAAATCGTACAGAGAGTAGTTCAGGGTCGTGGTGGTCACGAACTAGCTCAAAAGATGCCTCCTCAGTTCTCTTCTTTGAGCAAAGACATGCTTAGTACACAGAACCTGCAGTGTTTGCGGTGGTGTCGAATGATATGTACTGAACGTTTTCATTAAGTCTGCCAATTATATATATTTCATATTCCATTTGTTTTTGTTATTCCAGTCTCATTTATTAATTTTGGGATACTGAGAAATAAAGCGTATTAACTCCATCCCCAGACTCGACCACAACACATCCCATCAGCAGTGGCATTGTGGAGCAGGGATCATTTTAATGTCGTTGTAGCCTACATTTAGTAATACATTAGTAGGAGGTGAGGTTCATATTGTTATAATCTTCCCATGTAGTCTGTTTTATCTACAGTATACTACCCTTTGTTCCATCTGGTTGTCGTGCCATTTCGTCCAGGTGCTATTTCGTCCAAATCCAC
Organism: Meconema thalassinum; assembly: GCA_946902985.2. Taxonomy (NCBI): domain Eukaryota; kingdom Metazoa; phylum Arthropoda; class Insecta; order Orthoptera; family Tettigoniidae; genus Meconema; species Meconema thalassinum. The sequence continues at coordinate 93,539,849 of OX336389.2, forward strand.
GAACAGAGGCAGGTGGGTTGACTCTCTGCCGGCCCACTAGTGCTATTTCGTCCAAACACCTATGATTGACAGTTGACAGGTCTACATTAACTGTTTCATTTCATTGCGTTTCTTGTTAAAACTATTTTGTTGTTGTTGATGTTTGTAATAATGGACGTTACTCGCTCCGCTCGTTTGCCACCAGTCAAATATAGTTTACAATGAAATGCTTATAATGTAAACAGCATAGTGAGAATAGAAAAAAATGTGGATTAAAATCTCTCTCTGTGCTTCGGTGTATCTTAATTATCTAAATAGTGTGCCGTCGTTCGCTGCAAGGCATGAAGCACAGTTATATACAACGAACAAATATTTTGGAAATTTCTTGAGATTTTCGTAAAAGCACGCCTGTATACGAGTTATGTTATATCATGTGTCCGGCCGGCAGAACTTGATATATGCAGTAGATCTGGCATCAGCGCGCCCCATTTAATGCGTACTGTCTTTTAAGGTAGATACGCACTATAGAGTCTGGGGCGTAAATATTGTCACTAATAAAAATATAAACCTACCTGTGAAATGGATTTATCAGCTTCTTCGCGGGCTGTCTTCTTTCCCTGTGCCATAGCCTTATGGACATCTTGTGCAGCCACATCAGGAACACACGTATTGTGGATCTTTTCTTTAATAATTTCACGGTTTATAGTAAACACTTTTCCACTACAAGAACGGTTAACACAACGCCACACAACTTCACCGCACTTCTTCTCGTTCTTAACCGTACACCGATACCCTTTAAGTAATAAACTAGGTTGGCCCCTTGTAATGGTTGAAAACTCCATAATTAACAAGGATGTTACTTCATAGAGATCATTCGAACGAATTAAGCCTCTGTTCATAAACAGAGGGGGGGGGGGGGAATGGAATTCCACAGCAGGGATGGGTGGGAAATCCCACGCTGCACTGCCTCAACCCTTGTCAACATTTCGTCTGGACGAGATGGCACTCATTAAACTGTGTAATAATTTGTAAAACGGAGCTGGACGAAATGGCACGTTTTTTTTTTTTTTCAAGGAAATTTGTTGCTGGACGAAATAGCACCTGGACGAAATAGCACTGAACCTCCATCTGTACACCCTAGATTGGGCAGTGGCTAGTAGACTACATTTAGTTGTCCTCTGACTTGGTTTGATGCATATTGTAATTTAGAAATGGTACCGGTATTCTTGAAACGACACGTTTCAGGTATTTTGGAGAATGGTATGTTGTCAGAATGCCTGTATTATCACGAAATTCACTAATTACATCTTTACTACTGAATTGTAGATTCCGTGACAGTGTTTCGGACGTTTTTAATCTTCCAACTTATTTTGCTCATCAAATTTAGTTCAAAATTTGCCTTGTAGTTAGCAAGCTTCTAATCAGCAGTGCGCACGCATGCTATTCTCCCTTTCTTCCCTGAGCCACTTGCATCGTTAACAAATACTCTCAGGCCATGACAGAATGAGCTGTATCAAGGAGATATGTTAACTACTGTTACTTGTTGGTGGTACTATATTTACATGGCATAAACAGCAAAGGAGCTTGCCGTCAATGACAAATACATCAAATGGTCATGATCTACCTCTAAATTTTGGTTTCGAGTAAAGACACATTGAGGCAACTAACTAACTTTATTTTAAACAGAATTGAGAGATTAATATAAACCAAGAAAAATATTTCTGTCATATTTTTAAGAAGCATACGAAATGAGTAATCTACTGTAGCTCTCGGTGGAGTAGATAGGAATGGTTATGGGAGTTGGCTCGTGCCTGTCTCGGCTTGTCGGTGTTGTAGGCTTGAGTGAATGGAGCCGCTGCGTTCTCCAGCCCGCGTGTATTGATTGATGCGGTGTTCGTGGTTGTGACCTGGTGTATTGGGCAAAGGATTCGTACAGTAGCTATTTGGAATGTGTATTTTCTTTATAATGTAACCTGTTATATAATTGGAAAATATCGATTTCAAGTACTGAAGATAGTTAATAGGTTATTTCCTTCAGAATGTACTAGTGTTCCTTTGATGGCATTCATCGTTACAAGTCAGCACCAATTCTATTCTGATGTGTACGAGGAAGTCATCGATTTAAGAAAAAGGATATGGATCATAGGTGTGACCGTATCCTTTATATTTATTCTGTCGAGAAATACATTTTGATGTACGAGATCCAGAAATATATTTGTGCCTGGGCACGACTCATTTTGACATTCCTGTTAAGTAGACTAATGCCAAGCTGTAGCGTAAGTTCAAGCCAGCATATCCTCACGATATTCAGTATTTTTTTAAATTGCGGGACATGGCTTGGGCTGAGGGTTGCTATTTGCGGAGGCCACTTGTTGCGTTGCGATTATTCGACCTTGCTTTATCCCCATTGTATTTTATTCCTAGGAGTGCTTTTTGAAATAACGTAATGATAAAGTGCCATATCCCGACTAGGGACGTAGGCGACCCGATTAGAGTCCTTTTCTATGACGAGATCTCTCCACAGGCACCCTGAGCCGGAGTTTTAACGTGCGTTAGGGTGGCCAGTTCCTTTCCGTTTCTCCTTCCATAGTATCGGGGAGGTTTCCATTTGGTATTAGAGGCTGGGGCATCCCGTACTCGACCATACCAAGACCTAGAAATTTCTGGCTGAGCCGGCAATTGAACCCAGGACCTCAGGGGTCGGAGGCAACAACTCTATCTACTACACGATGAGGCGGTCTGTTTTTAAATAACATTTATTAATTCACAACTCACTCCTGTTTCGGACTGGATTGACGAAAGAAAATATTTTTCTGTTCACGGTACCGTTATGATTTTTCTAGTTTCTTTTTTATGGGCTAGAGTCATTCGGTTATCTGTCTAGTGTTGGTACTATGAATGTGAAATGTCTCATGATATGTAAGTAAGCATGTAATGTACGGTATGTATGTTTACCACAGCAGCGTAGCCGGATGTGTCATCATGTTTCTTTCAATGGAGAGTTGCTGGTACCTTATTTCAATTCTCCCAGCATAATTATTGAAGCCGGGAAGATAATTAATTTTGAGGCAAACAATTAAATGCAATGATTAGCTTGAGTTATAAACTGTTGAAACATTACTCTTTTCCAACTGAATAAAAAACGCCAGTATTTTGGGTACCCAGACAACCATTTACACGATTTCAGATCTTGGCTGCTCTTTAGTTGCGCAGGAAAAATAATTTTCGAACAATACGGAATCATTATTGTTTGAGACGAGACATTTATCCCAACATTGACGTTGATAATGACAGTTACACACACAGGGGAGCGTGGTGGCGCATGTTTCGCTGCTCGTGTTTCATCTGGACGGACGGGGTTCGAATCCCTGTGAAAGGAGGGTGGAATATCCACCTGAAAAAAAAAACAACAACACATGGCATTGGATAGGACGTCCGGCCTTGTTCCCCGACCAACATCCAAATGAGCCAGTTGACGCTGGTGACCCCCACAAAAACTGGGAAATTCGCAGACAGTTATCTTTTTAATGTTATGTTAGGCCCCTTAAAACGACAATTATCATCATTATTTAATGACAAGTTACACACATTACTATAGTCACCACAGAAGCACAAATTCAATAGACACCCAAGTGTACGGGACTGAAACGAGCATTTCTGAAGTCTTCATGAAGTAGCAACATGTCTTACGGCTTGTTGCTTCGGGAGATTTACCGATACGGTGTTAAATTCCTTGAACGATTATTATTATCATCGTTATTGTTATTTTTTATTATTGTTGTTGTTGTTGTTGTTGTTGTTGAGTGGTAGCGACCTACTTTAGTGAGCCAGTCTTTAATCGAAGACTGAATATTTTCAAAAAATAACCAAGACTGGTCCAGTGTTTTACAACACTGCCATTCACTCCGTGCGATAATATGACACTTGAACATTATCCGTAGGAGTGGTAGGGTAGCACCCTGCCGATAAGCTCCTTCCGGAATACTGTATATATTTGTATAGTCTACTATTTTTTCAATCATCACTTCAGTGACGAAACACTTCCAAGCCTTCCAAGCACAATCACAAAGTTGTGCAGTTACATTTACACAAGGAAGATTCGTCACAATAGTTTGGCGTCTTGTTCGGATTGATTGAGATGGTTTTGCCTTCCTTGCCTTCCTGTCCGCATAGAAGCAGCTACAAACTCTGGCGAGCTGAACATGTCCTCGGACACTCCCGGCACTAAAAGCCATACGCTAAAAAAAAACCATATAGAAATGAAAAGTCAGGATTTGATAATTTTGTACTAGATCGTCATGGTGTACGGAAAGTAATCGTTTCAGTCTGTGACCACATGGCCTAGCTGAATTGCTACACAAATGAATGAGGGTAATTTTTGACTGCCCAGTATTCATGTGCAGCATCTTAATTGCTATTGAATGTGTACTGCATATCTTATTACCCTGCATTGGGATTCAAACGTGTACTTTTATTGTTGGGAGTCCTTTAGTATGCGTTTGTTTACGTGGCCTGAATCTGTCATTTTTCCTTATCCTTTTTCGTCAATCATAACATTGTTCTTTATTGCACAGCGCTGTGCGACGTACGTTCACATACCTATATACGGCGAAATGGAAGCCACAAAGCGATTCCTTGTTCGAAACTAGGAAGAAAGCACTGAGGTAAATATTTCGCGACTTTACGGTAAAACTAACTTAGGGGCGATATTACAACATATCTACTGCAGTGTAGAAGAATTTAATCACGTTCAAAGAGTCTATATACGCTTAGCCGCACAGAACACGTGTATTTTTTGTAAACAAAGTATATTTGCATATTCATTTTTACGAACACTGAACACTTAACTGAATGGCACCGTCGGTAACGTTTTCTCGTAATGTGCTGAAGGTTTGTGGGAATTTGAGTGTGTTTAGATCCCAGTGTTCTGTGCCAAAAGAGTACTTGACACCCTTCTTGAATCATGTCCGGTAGTTTTGTAACATAGCTCGTACATAAATGTTTGATGCCCTACAGTTCTATTCGTCTTTCGTAGTCCTCCTTATATGAATTTGCACTCGATGAATATCAAGTTGAACTTCGTATTATTTACGGAACAGCTAGTCTTAGCGCTAGCACACACAAACAATGAATGAGGGCAATGACCTTGAGAGAAAGGAAGAGGGGGGGGAGCTGTAAGCAACTCCAAAGCAGTCTGTTGTTACGTTGTCGCGGGAGTGCGCATGCGTGGCATCGACTAGTTGGTTAGCTGACTTTGCTCCCGTTAGCTCAGCCGAACTTGGTATTTTCCTCGGGACGTTTCGGCGGGAAAATAATCCAACTCTCTTGGTGGCCTTTTATATGTTTGCATGTTCCTGGCGCCGCATAAATGAACAACCGAATTGTATTCTAATATTTCTCTCACATTGTCACACACACTGGAGCCATCAGACTGAAGTAAAACAACTGTAATACAGTTTTCAACGGTATATCTAGTTTAAGGGTTTTCTCTAGCTTTCTCGAGAGTAGTGTAAACGGCATTGGGTAAGCCACTTCCAACTCTAGTTAGTTCAACTGAAAAACCAACCTAACATCTTGCTTTGAAGTGGCTTCTGTATTTCTGAATAATACTACTGAAATGACAACTTCCTTTACCCAATGAGTACGTTTGCAACATTTCGTCATTTCTCTCTCTGTAACCGGCGCGGTGGTTAGGAATACGCAAGGTAAAATATTCTTTATTTAGACAACAGAGCGTCCATTTGTGTACTTCATATACGCAGTCACCACATACCAGCTTGTCGTGTTTTCCGCAAACAAACTGGAGGAGTGATGTTTTTATATCCTTGTTCACTTTACGAGACCCTTCCTGATTGCATGTTGCTTAAGCGAGAGTTCCTTCATCCTCTTAAGAGTACGAATAAGATTTCAGACTCACTATCTTTGGTAGACTCGTCCGGTGCAGTCTAAATCTCATAACGTCTTAAGTACGAAATACTGTATATATTTGTATAGTCTACTATTTTTTCAATCATCACTTCAGTGACGAAACACTTCCAAGCCTTCCAAACACAATCACAAAGTTGTGCAGTTACATTTACACAAGGAAGATTCGTCACAATAGTTTGGCGTCTTGTTCGGATTGATTGAGATGGTTTTGCCTTCCTTTTCCACTTCACAGTTCCATCCATCTTTACCAATAAAATAACGCGGCTCCACTAAAGGAGTGTTTTCATTAGAAGTTCTAGAATCATCTGAAGTATGACTGTCACTCGAAATTTAATCAGCTACTTCTTAACCACTTTGTTCCATGTCACTACTAGGCCTACAGCTTCTATGGTTACGATATCTTCACTAATATCGTCTTCTTCGCTATCTAATCCACCTAAAACCTACTTTTCTTCCAACTGTGTAAACCAAGAAGTAATTCTTCTCTCCTACTGTCTATCCATATTGATGGAACACAAAAGAACGAGTAAATTAAATGTTCGACAGCGGACACAACTGTACACGAAACTACTGTCGACCAAAGTATTGTGTGTACTCGAGTTTGAAGGTTGTTTGTGACGTAACCAATAGACCTACATAAAATCCAATAACATCATTTTCGTCGTTCTATTTTACGTGAGTTCATGTAGGTTTGGAATTTTTAGTTTATGTTTTAATATTTTTTTTTTCGCAGTTGGAACACAAAAAGTGCCCTTTTTTAAGCGTGTTTCAACCATGCGTCACATTTGAGAATTATTATCTCAACAACCCGTCATCAGATTGAATCCAAATTTTAACACAATATACACTGGAATGTCATACAACAGGATTATTAATTTTACAATTTTGCGTGTCCAAGAAACAATGTTGTTATCATTTTTGTAAGGTAACTTTTTCTCGGCTCGGGGTGGTTGGAATATGTAGGTCTTGGTCGCGTTGTAATCCTTATACATCAAAAAGTTATGCTGTATGACTTTAAAATACGTCAATTAATTCAATTAGTTTATATTGGTTTGTATTTGAACGGGGAAATACGACCTCGCCTCGCTCGGCAGTGATGGGCTCCATCTCAGCTACGCTGTACAGCTTACCCCGGAGCGGCTACCCGGTGAATCATGCCTTATTTCCACGAACAAATACAAACCGATATAAAATAAGTGAAATAATTTACGTATTTCACAGTCATACAGCATAACTTCTTGATTTATGAGGATTACAACGCGACCAAGAACTATATTTTCCAACCACCCCGAGCCGAGAAAAAGTTACCTTACAAAAATGATAACAACTTTGTTTCTTGGACACACAAAATTTTGAAATTAATAGACCAGTTATACAATATTCCAATGTACATTGTGTTAAAATTTGCATTCGATCTGATGACAGGTTTTTGAGATAATAATTCTTAAATGTGACACATGGTTGAAACACGCTTAAGAACGGGCACATTTTGTGTTCCAACTGCAATAAGAAATATTAAAATATAAATTAAAAAATCCAAACCTACATGAGCTAACGTAAAATAGAACGACGAAAATGATGATGTTATTGGATTTTATCTAGGTCTATTGGTTACTTCACAAACCACCTTCAAACTCGAGTGCACATAATACTTTGGTCGACAGTAGTGACAAGCAGTCACTGTGACCCGGACGTGTCAAACCACACAAGAATTGCGCCACTACCTGAGTTGTGTGTCCGTGTTGGGTTCAGAGAGGGGTTGAATAGAAGCTACTATTATCTCTAGTCACCTCAGGACCTAAGCGGTACCTTTGATGTTCTGATCTATGACGAATCTAACGCGCCAGGAAATAGTTCCCACCTTTTCTGCTTGTTGTTGGAGTACAATATTTTCCAGCACATGTTGCTATGTTTCCATAAGTTCACTGGATTACTTTTCAAAATTTCTTTTGGAAAAATCTATGAATACATTTTCCATTTTCTCGTTAATTGGGAGCTTTACTAACTTTGCTTTTCAAGTGATGGCATTGTGTGTGAATATAGTTTTAGTGGTATTTGAAACGATAGGCAGAGTAATTCGGTACGAATTTCATATAATATTACATTTTGTTGTGTATAAACTTTGTTTGAGCGACTAAAGAGCACCCGAGTAATTCGATTTTATGGCGAATCAGGCTCAAAGGTTGGCAACACAGTTACGATTGCACAATGTACAACATGGTTTCCTCGATAAGACAACGTGTTTAAACTGCAGCTGTAAAGCTTGAATCAGCAATAAACTACTACTTCAAAGGTGATAAAAGTGGACAGAAGTTGTGTTAAAGGTGCAAACAAATTATAGATGTATAAGGTAGTCTCCATGCCGGAAACTCAAGATGGGCCACAGAGAGAGAAGAGCGTGGAGGGATATTTTCCTTAGGACTTAACATGACGTTTGATATACCTGGTGCCTCGCTGGCATCGGGTGAGCGTGGGCTAGAAAACTTGGCTGTCCTGAAAATGGTTTTCGTGGTTTCCCATTTTCACCACCAGGAAAATGCTGGGACGGTTCCCTTCCAAAATCCCTTCCCCGACCCGCCCGGAAAAGAAATTAAATGGCCTTTGACGGCATTAATTTTTTTTCTGATATATATTTTTGAATGCTCGATTTAGAATTAAAAATAACGTAGAACGTTTTGAAGTGCATTTACATACCAAATACCAACACATCCAGTTGTTCTTTACTAGAGTGGACATATATGTCGAGTAAGTGGCTTGGGGCATTGTAGTCATCAGTGCGGTGTACTCGTATGCACGTGTGTGTGTGGTGTCAGTTCAAGTGTGTTCAATTGTAAATACCGTTTGTCTAGAATTAGGAAAGAGGTAACCGTGACCATATTAAGGGTACAATTCCGTTATATGTCAGAACATTGATAACTATTTCTAGGATGGCTGAGATAGGTATCGAACCCACCTCATTATCCTCACGAGCTTAAGCGTTGTTCTTCAAATATCTTGGCAGAGACAGGCCAAGGAAATGAGACCTCATGTGAACCAAAGTTGGTATGTGATAGCACCTTATAATGTGTTTGACGTTGAAAACCGTCAACCATTTACGCCCTATGGTTATGGTCGATCGACTATATTCGGGGACGTTTTATGCGGGCGTTTGTTAAGCCTGAAACCTACGGATTGTATTACTGACTCTTACGAGCCACCGGAGCTCCATTTTTACGTGGTATCCGAAACACAGGACAAGATATTTAACTTTGAAAATCTTACCTGCGTTGACCGGGAATCGAGCCCGGTCCACCCTAGTGCGAAGCAAGCATCTTGACGACTGCACCATCACGCCCCCTTCTCTCTGCTATAATATTACTAGCTGTCTGCCTCTCACCAAGGCGGACCGGGTTCGATTCCCGGTCAATGCATGTGGGACTTTCGAAGTGAAATGCCATGTCCTGTGGTTCGGATTCCACGTAAAAAGGAGGTCCCGTGGCCCATGATCGCGCGATTAACGGTCACGTTAAACTACAAGCTTTTGTGATATTCTTCTTTTCTTAGTCGTTTACCCTCCAGGTTGGTGGAACCCACGGACTCAGCGAGGGAACTCACCACTACCGCCTCTACGGGAACATCTAATCGGAGTGGATACAACTGGTGAGGTGTGATTGGCACCTCGCCCAGGCGGCCTCACCTGCAAAGCGAACAGGGGCCTCATGAGGGAAGGTAATGGATGGTCAGGATGGATAGGCAAGGAAGAGGGAAGGAGGCGGCCGTGGCCTTGAAGAAGGTACCATCCCGGCATTTGCCCGAAGACGAAGTGGGAAACCACGGAAAACCACTTCGAGGATGGCTGAGGTGGGAATCGAACCCCCTCTACTCATTTGGAACACCCGAGGCTGAGTAGACCCCGTTCCAGTCCTCATACCACTTTTCAAATTTCGTGGCAGAGCCGGGAATCGAACCCAGGACCTCCGGGGCGGCAGCTAACCATGCTGACCGCTACGCTACGGAGGCGACTTTATGATATTACTTGGTAATTTAAAAGTATTCTTTCAACTATTTTCATTTTCTGATTGCGCTGAGCTCATACATTGTGGCTTTAATTTATGATCACTCGGAAGTACGGGGTCATATTTAAATAGCTGTGTTAGTGTAGTCGTAAAGCAAATAGCGTGTACATGTACCAATATTGCTGAGCAGTGCCATAATGAGTTTATTCAGGATGTCTACTATTCTGGAAAATATTGAAAATGCGGAATTCTTATGAAATTTTAAAATTCTGGAAAACTCAAGGATATACCAGGAAATTTCCGAGACATTCAAGGAATTTTGCTTTTAGAAGGTCTAATCCCGAATAATTGCAAGTTGTGCAGCACATTTTGCTGGGGAAACTTATATTCTGGTGATGTAAAAACATGTTTCTTATTGGCCTTCAATCAGTAAACTCTCATTTCTTGAAAGATTGTGCACATATTTAAACACGTAATCTGTGCATATACTGCTAGAGTCCAAGCTCTATGAACTTGCGGGGTGAGGAGAAAGAGTAGGGAAGGGTCGGGCGTGAAGAGAAGGATCTGTCAACAGCCCACCGTGATATATGGTATTCCTTTCTATTCCAATACTGCTAACATTCGGCCGTTGCTCAAACCACTGTGGTGTTAGGAATGACTGAGTGAGTCACCGACCAATGTATTTGGTTCTGTTGTATGCACGGACCGAGAAACCTCATCACTCGTCAACACCAGTACTAATAGTCCGCGATGCACATTCCTCTCAGGTTCACGCAGCGTAGACTCGAGCAGTAAGTATACATGTGCAACTGGATTCATTTTGAGAGCTTCGTTATTGAAGTTACTTTTAATACCTGCAAGTTTTGCAAATATTGAGAGTAGTTATAATTTTTATGTTAAACTTTTCTGCTTCTCTGATAGTTAGTATTTTATGTGTATTAAATTTAGAACTTAACAAAATATAGAAGGAAAAAATTGCTTTCAATTTGAAGCTTTTATCATTCTACCAATTATTGTTCAGGCACATTAAAATGTTTTTTGAGTACATACTCCTTAGTTTATGTATTCCCTTTCCAGATCATAGGGCTTAACTGAAGTGGCCATGTGAAATTTTATAGTGACTTTATTTTGGCCGATAACGTACCTCAGGAACACCTGTTAAGATTATTTTGTGGTTGACACTCTGTTATTGTCATAACCATCACTGGAAGGTTGGTCTGAGCATTCTACGAGCTTCCTGTGCTACAGCTTTGCCTGTGATAGAGTGGCCAATTTTTTTTCGCTCTTTCATCTGGTCCACACGGACGTTCAATAGGATCTGTCCCCGAACAGCAGTTTTATCGCTCTAACCAATAGAGAACAATTGCACAGTATTGTGAACCATTTGATGTGATTTTTGACTGCACAGAAGTCCTTCCACCTACTGGTGTAGCGGCTAGTATTCCTGGCTGTCGCCCTGGAAGTCCGGGTTCGATTCCCAGCTCTGCCAAGAATATTAATTCTGTTCTGTGGGCTAGAACGTAATTCGCTCAGTCTCGTGAGGCAAAGCTGAGAAGAGGAGGGTTCGATTCCCAACTCAGCCATCTTGGAAGTGGATTTCCGTGGTTTCCCACTTCTACTCCAGGCAATTGCTGGGATGGTCCCTAACTTACGGCTACGGCAGTCTCCTTTACAATCCTCTCTGAAATTAATAATACACACATTAATACAGCCATCACTATAACACAGGTTATCAGACAAAAATATTCCCCCACACACAAAATACGCGAGGCTAAATGACTACGAAGTACAAGCACCTCAAATGAAATAACGTCTTAACATGTACAGTCTAAATTGTCTGCAGGGTGCCTGGAGAAATGGTCCACATGCTCTATAACTAGACGAAAATGTATAGTGTTGTATTTACAATCAGTGGAGGTCTTCATTTTCCCATCCTACGCCTTAATCTCCATGAAAAGCAACGGGATCTGCCTTAACATTCGATGGTGGATGTTCTAGATGTAAATTGCGTATCACGTTTCTGACTTATGGAAAAGAATGATGAGAGGAATCGTTAAGAATTCGCTCATTGTGTACTTTAATTGCGTTACTAATAGGAGGAATGCTATGTCTCCGTCCTGCTTATCGGAACATGGAAGAATGTGTAAGTAAAAACTGTGTTCCAAAGATACTAATGATACCAAATTGCCGGCATTGCTACTGGCCTTTAACGGAGACGATCGTGGTTCGAAACAAGAGTTTTCTGGACTATGAAAAACCCCTAGCATAATAGGAATGGGTCTGGTTGGCTCCAGCGACCCCAGAATAACTAGGATAAGCTGAAGGATTTATGTTTACAATACTCGGAGTAAGAATAGATCTGCGGGATGAATATATAAACTTCATTGAAAGTTTTGAGATGCATCTTTCAGCAAAATGTTATTATGAAAGTAAATTGGCGTTCAGCGTATGCACACAGTGTGGTTGGAGAGGTTGCTCGGGCACATCAGTTGTTGATCTTGGAACTTACATTAACGTTTTAGAAAATTGCAACATCCAGAATGACACGTATGAAACCAAAATAGGTGGCTGTGTACCAGCATTACGTGATTAGCAGTGGCGCCAAATCTTTTTTTTTTTCAGGTCTAGCAGACACCCACCCCTCGTTCTGTGAGGACCCCCCCCCCTTTTTGCACCTCTCTGCCCTACCCCTACACCCTAACCCCCTTATCAAAAACCGGACCCCTACCCCAATAATTACGTTTTTACAGCTTATTTCGCACAGTTCTCCCCTTCTCTTCTCTTCTCTCTCCCTTCTTTCCTTTCCTCTTTTCCTTCTCCTTCCCTTTCCTCCTCTATCCGTAACCCCCCAACGGAACCCACCCCCCAAGGGGACCGGGAGACCCACCCCCTCGTCAGGTCTAGCGGTCGCTAGACCTCGACCATGGATTCGGCGCCCCTGGTGATTAGTATCGAAGACAGACGGCATACTCCTAAGCCCAACAGTGCCCTGTCTTGTGTGATCGAGGAGATCTTGAGTTACGCCAAGCTCAATCAGTAAATCGTCATCAGACGAACTGGAAAGGTGACAGCATGTGCCAAAATGCCTCGCCGACGTCAAATGGCATAATAATATCAGCACCTGATTTAGAACGGCAGGAAATAATCGGTCTCCAGAAATCTGGATTGTCGTACCGTGACATTTCAGCTTGACACGGGCATGCTGCTATGACGGCGATGCGTGTATGAAAGCAGTGGATATAAGAGGGTCGTACGCATCGACCAGTGAATGCTGGACCCCAGCACGGGATGTCTGTCACCTTGCCTGTATGTTCGTAACGGACTAAACTGCTTCCGCCACAGTGTTAGCTCCAAGGACCATATAATAAGAGAGACGAAACTCAAAGGCTAATTTTCAAGACACGTTTATTGGCTCAAATATTAAGTCCATTGCCTGGGCTAGAATGGCTACCAATCTCGCATATAAAGTAACTACGATCGACTGGGATCATTACGAACGCACATTATTACCGTCAAAACTGATTGTCAGTGTCTGACATCAAATCGAAATCGTGCATTATTGCACCTGAAGAGGCAATATCGTTCCAAAAATGAAATGGTAATAATAATGAGTTTCGGTGTGACATGTTGGTATGATTTCCAAATCTACAAACACTTTTTTTTCTATTATTTGCCTATTTGAAAGCTTAGCAGTGCTTTTGAAACAAAATAAATGTTCTTAATAATGACTTGAAGCTGTTAAAAATGACTTAATCAAGTGTAATTAGGGTTTTCTATTTGTGGCATCATAACCTCAAAACATTCGTAACCCCTTCCACCCCCTGCACCGAGGACCTGTTTCCGATTATTGTTACTTTATTCACCAGTAATTTAGCTATAATGAAATGCTATGTTAATATATTGTATTTTCCCATAAAATATACCTCCCCAGGCCGCCTCTACCACATGAGATCATCATAACCTCAATATATTCTACAGCAAAATGGATTCAGGATGAGGAGTAGGACAAATAACTTACTTTGTGAAATACATATTGCATTTATTTGAATCCCACTTTCTGCATGCTTACATGTTGTCTTTTACATATGATTGTGCAGTTGAAAACAATCTTCAGAGATGTGAATACCAATGGTTAAGCTCGTTTAGGACACAGAAACACACGAGATCTTGAACGTGGTCAGTAGGCTACTTGGATGGTTGACGGCACACGGTTTTCAGCCACCCGACCGCAAACTTCAGCTGAGGAAACCATCTTTGGAAAACTGGACCAGCCTCAGGTGGAAGATAAACTGCAAATGTCCAAAGCACAAGTCGGAGCAAAAATTAAATTTCAATGTAGGCCTACACAGATAAATGCAATGCATGTAGTAGTATTATTGCAAATCAACACCACACTATACGCAAATGGTCGGTAATCCTCCTTTCAGTATAACAGAGGCAGAGTGGGGGAATGTTTGTTTGCAGTAGGACTGTGGACAGGAGCAGCACACGTGAGTTGCTCTTCTGCCCAGTCCTAGTGTAGGCTGGGCGCCTGATTCTTGTTTCATTTATAACCCCCTATCTTCATGAAGCTAGAGAATGTCTCAAATGACGAATGTGATAAAGCTGAAATACATTTGTGAATAGAAAAGTTTATCCAGTGTTCACTTAAAGTTCAGAAGGTTACAACACTGTAGCACGACCGCTTATAACACAGGTTGTTTTGTTGTTGCTTTTATCATTCGAGGAGCTTGGACATCTTGGTCATTGAGATCCATGTAATTGGGTGTGTGTAATTTTGCATGATAACCTGTTGTAATACGGTGACTGCACTAGCGTGTCTTTGTACTTTAGGTGAGGATTGGGAGGCTGGCAGCCGTGGCCTTAAATAAGGAACCATCTCAGCATTTGCCTGCAGTGGACGTGGGAAATCACTGAAAACTACTTCCAATATTGCCGAGGTGGGAATCTAACCCACCTCGTCTCAGGTTTGCCACATGAGGCTTAGCGTACCCCGTTTCAGCCCTCAGACCAGAATTACTTATTATGGGCAGGGCCAGGAAACGAACCCATACCTCTGGGGGCAACAACCGAGAATGCTAGCCACTACACAACGAGGTGGTCAAACAAGATTTGTGTCAAGAAATGTAACTAGCCCTAATGGGCAAGACTATGGAGTTGTGTGTCTACAAGGTATAGGGGAGCTGAGAACATGATAGCCTTTCTTCCTGGAGTTACAAACTGGTATTCACTCACTGAGAACAGTTTCGGGCTAGACTACCCATTACAGATTTGGCTTGTCAATCTTTCATTTGTTTAATCTTGACTTACAAAAGCTGCAGAAAATGACAAGCAGGAGATGGACAACAGAACACGAAACACTTTTGCTGCCATACAGCTTACAACTGATCCACTATCCCCACCATGAGCAACGATGTGATCAAATATAGCTCACACAGATTCTTTACCCTAGTGACACAGCATTATGTTTCAACAGGTGACTGGAATCAAGCAGACCACTGGAATTCTATAGCATGCTTTGACATTAGATATTTCTGAAAAATACTGCTCTTATTGAATGGTGTCAGTATTGATAACAATATGCCATGGCAGTATCAGTTTACTTCTTGAGTTATTGTAATCTTTCACCTTATTTGCGCCTATTTTAACATGGTTATGTATATGCTCACCAATGCAATGCAATTGCAGGAATTTCCAATTATATTCCACTGCCCATTGGAGGTTGTAATCCCTACAGTGAAAACTGCAATGTCCATTCAATGCATCGATTGAGAGGGGAGGAACTATTCGCACACATCCTGCATTATTTACAGAAAGAAAGGGTATTACTTTGGTATATGAAACACACACTGCTATAACATTTGTGAAATCTAGTTGACAAGTAACATGCTGGTACAACACACATCTGTTCCCAGGTATTCACCCATATATGCTCAAATTTCACAAACATCTATTCCTAGCAGCAATAATGTTTTAGGATTATTGTGTCAGTTGTACAGCTACAGTTGAGAAAACGGCTGGCTGCGTAGCTCAGCGGCAACGTTCTCGCTTGCTGGGGCCACGGTTGCAGGATCAAATTCTGGCGCAGTCAGCTGGCATTTGACGGAGCGCAAATGCGAGGGAGCAGTGTCAGTAGATTTACTGGCACTTAAAAAAATCCCCCTCGGGCTAAAAGTTTGGCACCCCGGCGTCTCTAAAAGCCACAGTAGTTAAAAGGGACGTAAAACCAATAACATTATTATATCTAGAGATAACAACTTTCCATATCAAAACAGTGTCATATACCTCAGACTGAACACTGCCGCTGTTATCGATACAACATTAATACACAGTACACCTGCACTGATTGCACACACACATTTGTTGTATCACCAACATCCAAATAACCTACATGGGAGTTATTCATGAAGCATACAGACACCAACTGGTAAGGAACAGGAGTCCGCAAGTTGTATGCATTTATGTAATTGCATACAACCCACACACCACACACCGCAGGGAAATAATTTGTATACAGAGAGCATGGAGCTGTTGCAATGGAAGATCTGGGAAAGTAAATATTTGAGGAGAAACACCATGGCATAGTGAACATTGCATGCGAAATGCTGTGATATGTTCAGTAATAAAGAAACCGTACACTCAGATGTCACTCAGTAGTAGGGAGTAACATACATCCCTTGCAATGGTTTTTGCAGCATGTTATGTTATATGTTGTTGTTTTAAGGGGCGGAACTACGAGGTCATGTATGGCCACAACCTTGGTGAGGTATACCATACCAACTGATGATCCCAACCATACACTGAGGTAAAATTGTCTCACGAATACGATGTCTGGAATGCATTATGTCATAAATGAATTGGCTCCAAAGTATTAAAGCAACCAAGAACCCAGTGCTATTCAGCACCTAGAACAAATACTAGGTACTGAACTGCATTGTCATGCACAGGAATACAATGCTAACTTTCTTACATAATTTGGGTGGTCAAGGTAAGAGAACTTACCCTCAGTGTAAGAAAAATGTCCCTACAATGCCAGAACAACCCTTGTTCTCTCAGCTATAAAATGCATGTTAGCAGGCTCCACCATCATATAGGGAGGTACAATTTGACATGCTGCATGCATAAAATGATGATTAATAACACGGTAAGACTGAAACCTACAATGAAGCACCACTCAAAAGGAGCTACAGCCTAATGTACACTACTGAATGTAGTCCTATTGTACTCCTAGGCTTTTGCATACAATAATGTAGTAGGCCTACACCTTGCAGGCTTTAGGATAATCATAATAGAGAACCAGAGGGAGGATAACAAAGTAGTTAATAAAGCCTGCTGTTATTTTGCTGGAGGGTATCTGTATTAATATCTTCTAGCAAGTACACAAACAATATTAACATACGTATATTTCTAGAGCCAACAAACATTCTTTGTCGACTTGATTTCGACTCTTTCACCCATGCCTAGGATTGTACCAACCACTGCCTTATTCCCTGACGCATATGTCACCAGATGTCAGAGCCATGCAGAGTGTATGTTAAAATAGGACCAGGGTCCAAACCTGGGTTATTCGATCACAAGTCACTTTGTATTTTTAATACTGTACTTGAAGTACTTGATTGAGGCAGCTGCATGCACCCTCTGCAAATATAAGCATAGATAGAAAAATTATGGACATGGGTAGACCCTACCGCACTTCAAACTACGTCAGTACCGTTAACTAAACTAAAGCTGATCCTGCACATTTACAAAGACTTGACAGAAGTCTTCAGCAAGATGAAAACAATTGTTTTGTACATTTGGCAGGAATAAATTACATTAAATTATATATATATATATATATATATATATATATACAGAGGATGGCCAAATTATTAGACTCAACGTCGATTTTTCTATTCGCTATGCTTTATTTACACAAAATTACACAATTAATTAATACTACACAGTGATCAGTACTTGGTATGCATTCCTTTGTGTTTGATAACAGACTGGAGTCTTTGTGGAATGCTGCTCACCAAATTCACACAGTTTATTCTTATTTCTGGGTCATGATGCCAGATCTCTGTGAATTGCTCCATTAAGGCTTGCTTGGTAGTAATGTTACTCTTCTTCAGCTTCATCTTCATTATAGCCCAGATATTTTCAATGGGGTTCAGATCTGGCGAGTTGCCTGGCCAGGGGAGCACACTGACTTCCTTTTCAGCCAAATACTTGATTACTGACTTCGCAGTGTGACAGGGAGCCCCATCCTGCATCATGACAAATTCCCCATTTTGATACCAGCCATTTGCTTTTGGCAGAAGTACTTCCTTTAGTACCCTAATGTACTGATACTGATTCATAGTATCCTCTACAATATAAAGATCCCCAGGGCCCCACACAGACATCATCCCCCAAACCATCACACTGGTTGGGTGCTTAACACTTTGTTGAACACAATGTTGAATTCCTTGCTCGGTCTCCTCCTGATGTACTGGGAGGATTCATCGCAAACAGAGAAGATGGACTCATCTGTAAAGATCACCTGGAAGGAAGAAACATCTTTGTAAGGTTCAGCTCTCGGAGAGAGAGGAAAACTGTTCCATATATAAGAATCAAATGAGCTTCCAAAAATTTTCAGTATGGCAGTTTGCTCTGGCAGGCCTCCTCGAGGTATTAATCCTTCTAAATGATCTGTTAATGCCTGTTTATTGTAGAATGAAGAAAATGACAGGAATTACCTTTTGCCAATCTAATGTGGTCCAATGTTTGAGTCCTTTCGCCCACTTAGTACGCTTCACAGCCATTGAAGGAGTGATCTTTGCTTTTTTCCTTGGCCGACAGTTTCCGAATCCTTCCCTACCGAGTGTACTTCGCACTGTTCTTGGCGACACATTCAATCCATACTCTTGCATCTTGAGGGAGAGGTCCTTGTTATTTGATTTCCTATTTTGTAGGATAAGATTTTTGAGTTTTCTTACGCCTCTGTCACTGAGTTTTTGTTTACGTCCACATTTCCCAGTATGGTTTGGCTGGTATATTTGACCTTTATCACATTGTTCTTTGTTTCGGCAAACACATTTCTGGAATATATTCAATATTTGAGCTATGGCCCTCTGCGAGTGATGCTTTTCTTAAAAAAGAACATGTGCAACTGCTATTTTTCTAGGAGATAAATCGCCTACCTTACCCATAACCTCACTTTTTTCTCTCACAGAACTTCACACTAAACTCTGAGAATACAATGCCTGTTGAGTGTTTCCTGAATTCAGAACACTGAAAAGAATAATTCTGCAAACTAATATAATCACTTAACATCCAAAAACACACTTATTCACTTAATATTTATAATGGAAATCTTCGGGCTAAAGAGGCTGATATCACATTAACCACAAGATTAGACAACAGATGATTGCAGTGCTACCACTATAAACAAGTTAATACCAAAATTCCTTCTAAACATCCCAAAGACATTGTTAAATACATAATATTAGCATTAAGAATATTTAATAAAGAGTATTGTGCAATTAAACTATACTTCTTTACTTTTTTCACCTTGAGTCTAATAATTTGGCCATCATATATATATGTATATAAGTGGAGAATTGTCCACGTATATTCGGATTTTTACACGAAAAACAAAAGTAAATCTATAAATTTTGATTACAGTATCATTATACCGACTGAAACTATGAGCAAGATTTACACCTTAGCAATTAATACCTGCCCTACATATAAATTATGTTGTCCCACGTTTAGAGCGAACGTAGGTGTCGCCATTTCTAATAACACCGCTTGTCACTTGTTATTCAATTAAGTAATGGATCCAACATAATGGAGATAAGTCACTAAAAATGCAGTATAATACTGCCACAGTTGTCGCAAACCGGGCCCAAACATAAAAACAATAGCACATGGCGACCACGTGGCGGCCTTTGTTTTGATTTGAAAAGGTCCATAAGAGTTTCCAACGCCTGGTTGGCTCGACGCTCGACTACTAAACGGGCGTTGACTTGCCTGCGTCAATGGTTCGAAGCTGCGGACAGGACTGGTGTCACGCATGCCATTACGTCGGCTTCAAATACCTAGAAACCACAAACGCTTTCGCTGGCGTGCTGAGTGGCAAAATGGAGTGTTATCGGATGAGTCCCGCTTCAACTTGTCCTACAGTTATGGCCGAATACGTGTTAAACGATAACGTGGTAAACGCAATCTGGCAGTCTGCATTGTTAGCAGGATAGTGGGCGAACGCTATATGTGGTTTGGGAAGCCTTCGGATACAACATGCGATCTCGCCTCTTACGTACTGAGGGCAATCTGGACAGCAACTACTGCATCAGAGAGGTTTTAGAGCCCGCGATACTGCCCCACCTTCAGGTAACTCCTTATGCCATATTTCAACATGGCAATGCCGGCTTATACAGTCGGACACTAAAGTCTACATACACCCTAAAATTAACACACAAAGTCAAAATCAATCAAGAAAATATTCTGTATTAACTTTGTGACATAAACAGACATGTTAGGAACGAAAAAACAACATACAGTATATACTGCATACTGTACTGAATAATAGTTCCATATACTGACATCTTGAGCATACGAATGGAACAAGGTCAGGTACAAAAGTAAACATACACTGTGATGTTGTTCACTTGCAGGTGCGATTTAATATTTTGTATTGCCGCCCTTTGCTTCGATCACAGCTTCCAAACGGCGAGACATAGATTCCACCAATATTTTTTGTGTCCGCAGCTGTCAAGTTCTTCCACTCTTTTGCTGTTGTATTTTCTTATCCTACGCTTTAGTTCTCCCCACAGATGTTCAATTGCGTTGATGTCTGGTGACTGGGGAGGCGAATGCAACTGTTTTGGTACATTGTCAAGTAGTCATTCTTTTACGACAATACCCGTATGCTTCGGGTCATTGTCTTGCTGAAACACCCAGTCTGTTCCGAGTTCCAGTTTCTCCGCAGACTGTTTCAAATTCTCCTTTAAGATGGTCAGATACTTCCATTTATCCATAATGTCCGCAATAAATACTTAATTTCCAACCCCACCTCCAGACATGCAACCCCATACAAGAATGTTTCCACCACCATGCTTCACTGATGGGACACCGACAGCAGTGGCTACGCTGGCTAAAGCGCAACGTTAGGTCATGGGGCCAAACTCTGCTGAATCGGTAGACGCGTGGGTTCGAGCCCCGCCGTCGGCCGTCCTTCAAATGGTTTTCCGTGGTTTCCCATTTTCAACACGAGGTAAATACTGGGATGGTACCTTCTGACAGGCCACGGCCGCTTCCTTCCACAGCCCTGCCCAGTTTCATTCACCATCATCCCTTCCATCTCTCATCCCGACGCGCAGCTCGCCCACGGGCGTCGACTAGAAAGACCTGCACTCGGCCTCTCAGGAGACCACACGACACTAAAAAAGACTGATGGGACAAGATTTTTTTCTTCAATATTTCGTTCCTTTTTCGGCACACCTTTTACTTTCCATCACACTGGAAGATGTTGAGCTTACTCTCATCCGTGAAAGGCACTGTATTCCAAAATGTGGAATCTTAATTTCGATGCAGAGTTGCAAAGTCAAGGCGCTTGTTTATTGACCCTGCTTATGAACGGTTTCTTCCTTGCTCTTCTATTGTCAAACTCATGATTGCGCAGAAGTCTTCGTACTGTGATGGGATGAACGATATTTCCACTAGTATTTGCGACATCTACCGCCAACTCCGTAGCTGTATTTCTGGGATCTGCATTCACTTTTCTAATGACCGTGTCGGCGCTTCCTGTGAGATAATTTGGGTGGTCGTCCACATCTAGCTTCGTCTTCTACACTTCCTCGATCATTGTAGTTTCTTATTACGGTTTGGACACTTGCATGGCTCCTTCTAACAATTTCCCAAATTGCCCGCTGTGAAAAGCCATTTTTACTGAGCTCAATAATATTTTTCCTCACCTCCACTGGTATTTCAGTTCTTTTTGGATCCAGGTTACGCGATCGAATTATGTATTGCAATACACGTCTACTGTATCAACAAACCACACCAACTTGACTGTGTTCACTGCAACGGCTCTCCTACAACTGACGACTGACTCGACGTGTATGTTGACTTATGTATCGCAGTAAATACACACTGCTGCATCTATCACGCTTCTAGGGCACGATACCGGAATGAAGACCTTGGTTTATGTTGTTGTGGACGTGGTGAACGCAGACATAGTTATACGTCCACCTCTGTGCATACAGTGTTGTACACAACATGCAACAAAAAAAAAAAAAAAAGGGGGTGTATGTAGACTTTAGTGTCCGACTGTATGTGGCGAGGAGTATGCAAGATTTCTTCGTAGAACGACGGGTGCTACTGCTTCTTGGCCTATACGTTCAGTTTAAGGCTAAATGTCCCGTTTTTTAGTTTGTAATTCTGACACCACGTAGCAGCACCAAATTGAGACAATTTCTTTTTTCAGTTTTCTCTTGAACGAAAGCTCGTATTTGCGATCTGAAAACCACTATGTATACTAGACCGCAATTTAATTTATATTAATTCGATGCATTTTCCAAAATGTGAAAAACAAAAAAGTTACAAACAGTTTTTTATATCTCTGCCTAAAATATGAAAGAAACCTGGTAATACGAAAACGAAGATTTATTTCCTGATTCCAATGCATTTTTCAGAATTAAAATCGGGTGAATGGAATCGACAGCATTAGTCTGGGAATTGTGGGTGGTAGGGGGCGCGGCTTCACAAGATCTCTTGCGCAAGGAAAATAAACACGCTGACAGGGCGGAGGGAGAAGGGAACAATTTGACGACAGGAAGGAGTTGTCTTCCTCTTGTCATAAATATTAGTTCGGCAAGTTACATGTACAAGTGCCTAGTCGTGGAAAAATATCTGAGTTATAAAATTATACTGTAGTAGTGTCACAATATGTAACGTTGACACAATGCGTTTGTACAGATTCATTTCTTACTTCCACAAACATTCTTGTTGATAATAATACATTCTAGGGGCTTGGGACATCTTGGACATCAGTCCCTTTGACTGGCTGCGTGACTCAGCGGTAACGTTCTCGCTTGCTATGCCCAAGGTTGCAGGATTGAATCCTGGTGCAGCCAATTAGCATTTGAGGGTGCTCGAATGCGAGGAGCCGTGTCACTAGATTTACTGGCACGTTTAAAGATCCCCTTCGGGGCATAATTCCGGCACCCCGGCGTCTCTAAAAGCCACAGTAGTTAAAAGGGACGTAAAACCAATAACGTTATTATTATTATCATCAGTCTCGTGTAGTTGATTATGTGTGTAACTGTATTAGGGTCAGGGATGGGGCAGGTGCCCTGAAACTTCACGTACGTCACTATCTCGGCATTTACCTGGAGGGATTGTGGAAAAGCCGGTGAAAACACACTCAGGATAGATGCTGACAGCGCTGGATTCCCTTCTAGGTAACTGTTAGTTATTTGAGGATAAATTCCATCCGATGCGGACGTCCAACTCTAGGTATCGTCTTCTAGACATAACAAACAAGACCACAAACCGAGAAAAGTTCTAATCAATGGATTATCGATTTATAAGAGGCCAAATGCGCACACACATAGACCTACCTACCTATCTACATACATACATACATTTATTTTGGTGATTCGTATGGGTCTTTGGTTCTTAATTTCCTTTTTTTTTTTTTTTTTTTCATGAAATCTGAAACGACTCTGTGAGGCCAATCACTATAACTTACTTCAATTTTCATGGAAGTAATAATAAAAGTTCATTTATGTAGGACATTTTATTACAATAAACAAATTATGAAAATGGATAGGCCTACCAAGGGCAAAATTATTATGTACGAAGGTGGATCAGAAAGTAAGTTGCACTAACGCGCTGCAGCAGCGCGCTGTGTGTCGCAAATTTGGGCACAGCGGAGAACGGGACGTCGACTGCACGTTCACTCCAAATATGCGACAATCCGATTCATATGGGCCAAGAAGAATTGCACGGACATTCATCGTGAAATTAGTGCTGTGTATGGGGAGCGGGCCATTTCCCGGCAATGGATCGTAAAGTGGTGTCAGCAATTCGTAGCCGGACGCACGGATATCACGGACGAATATCGCGAGGGCACGCCCGCAACGTCCAGGACCCCTGCAAATGTCAACAGTGTGAATGCGATCATTAGACAGAACGGTGGTCGACGTTTCCAGACCGATGTGGAGGTGAAGGCCGCTGTCTCCGTGTGGTTGCAGAAAGCTGGAGGAACTTGATATGCATCCGGCATAGACAAGTTGGTTTTGCGTTCGCAGAAATGTTTGGAGTCTCTTGGAAACTTGTGGATAAGTGACGTTTCATTGTACGTCGTTATAGGCATGTTGCTGTTGTATAGGTGGTGTAATAAATGGCCATAACTGGGAAGTGCAACTTATTCTTTGATCTGCCCTCGTACATTTATAGAATTAAAGTTCCTAAGATATTCTCATCTGCCTATTGTCAGCACAGGCAGTTCTGCGTACTATAAACAAACAAAAACATATTATACCTAATTATTTCCTGTTCTTGAAGTCAATGCTTCAATTTTTTCCATACCAAAGATAACGTTTCATGATTTACACATACTAATCAGTATTTTACTTCACCTCAGTTTCTCTTATATCAATTGATCTGGTCATCCTGGGATCAATGATCTCATGCAACAAGATTTTCTCTTAGCAGAATGTCAGTTACAAAAGCTTTTTTTGTCTCCAGAACTTTTCGTCCCTCTTTATTGTTTCTATGTGAATGTCCTTAGGCGTCCATGCCACAAAATAACATATTTCCCGCAATGTTATTTCCAACTGGCCCTGGTTCTGGAAATAAAAATCATGTGAGTGTTAGTGTTATCAATTTGTTCTCTTCTGAATGGCACTGTTCTTGACATTCTCTAGGCTTTTTTTCTTTTTCGCTAACTTTCTGCCAACAAAATCCTTTTAGCTTTTTGCAGGCTTCCAGTATGGTCATATTCCGTGCAGAATAAGGGCAAGTGACTTCGACTATAGCGTCATCTCCTATTAATCCGTCTGGGGTGGCACCTAAAAACCCGTAAGTTTTATGTACGAAAAGACCACATTCTTCGACATTTCTACCGATTTCTCCTCTAAATTTTGTTTTGCAATTCGCTCTTTATCACAGTCATACTGCATTGATTTTGAGTGAAATTCGTCGTTTTTTGCTACTGGAGCCCATTTTGAAGTAGGTTTCCTCTTGCATACATATCCAAAATTGGATGCCGTAAGTCTGTCCTTTCTAGCTGTGTGCCACTTTTCATTTTCCCTTTGGCCCCTTGTTTCCTTTTCCAGTTTTTGTATATGGCCTTCACTAAGCTTTAGTTGCTTGATCTTCTCATCACTAAACTCTCTCAACAGTACCTCATCGAAATCCCACTGCATTGATCGGTTTCCATAATCACGTGAGACAGTACGTTTCATTTAATTAGACTGTTGTTGGGACATTCTTTTCCCTTCTCGCGACGGATTTTTTTTTTCTTCGGAAAGCTGTTCTTCTTCTCTTTCTGCAGAGTGAAGTGTCCTTCACTATTGTGGCTTTTTTTTTTCTAAACTGATTTCATTGTTTTATAGTGCCGGGATGGCCCAAACTGAAAGACCAGCCCGGCAGCTTTGGTTCTATGAGTGAAGGAACCTCGTTTCCCTCCATTGGTCTGCTTACCTCCCGTGAATTTTGCAACAAGGGACATATCATTTTCGGCAGCATTGCTGATGTGTTTGATACTAGCTGGGAACTTTTTGCAATTAGGGGCTGCTAGCAATAACGCATAAGTGTGGTTGCAGTTGTAGTTCTAAAGTACTGTTTGCAGTCTTTATGGATCCCAGTCCAATCCAGTATTTACGGAAACCAATTTTCCATTTTCATAATCGCTACGCCTTTATTTTTCCATACAACGCATTGTTTTCATTTGAAGTCGAACTTGCTTCTCTGAAAAAAGTTGACACTGAATAGTTCGTGATTTTGTACTCCTACACTTATGAATTAGAAGTAAAAAACAAACTACACCCTTGGCGCGATAGCCCATGAAGGGCCTAGGCCCACCAAGCAACCGCTGCGCTGTTCAGCCATGTAGCCTGCAGATTGCGGGGTGACGTTTAGTCATCCAACTTGTACAGGTAAAATACGTATAAGTGAAATCATAACTGTTCAGTGTGCATCACCGATTATCTAATGCAAGCGTAAAGTAATATATAATTTCAAATATAAACTAGGAAAAAACTTACGGGTGTGTAGAGGTGTTTTTCTCTTTTTTAGGGCCTGACTTCCTTTTCTTGGTACTTAGTCGCAATCTCTCCTGGGATTTAGTGGACCGCTCTTGAATCGGTTTTGGTCGGTTTTGGTGGTGGCTCCATTTTTTCAACAAAAACGAAAAAAAAATACTCCACGTGATGACCGTAATGCTCTCCACCAGTCGTAGCCTACCTATATGTACATGTATCTATTCTACCAGAAATACTGTCCAAAAGTGCCGAAAATAGAACAGCTAACGGGCATTAAAAATAATACTGTTGCAGGTAAAATAAATTAAACAAAAAGTAATCAATGAGATCGATGAACTAAAAACAAGAAGTCGTAACTAGGAACTGGTAAAATATCAAAGGATCACTCAGAAATATTCAGACTTGTCAATAATTCAGAACTAACCAGCACAGTCAATCGCTCTCTCAAATCACTCGACCTCCCCTCCCCCCAACCCTCTCTCCATGACCTTGTTCTACTGCCGCGCCTTGTTGCATATAACACTTTTATTCACAAAATTCTCAAAGTGATCCCGACGAATCTATTCAACCGATTTAGGTTTTCGATGCGGCTTTGGAATCAGTGAGTAAAACTCAACTTTCGTATTACCCGTTTTCTTTCGAATTTTAATCAGATATTAGAAAAACAAACTGCAACTTTTCTGTTTTTGAAATTAAAAAGTAAGCAATGAATTAATATCATTTCTGCTACTAGACAGAGTGCATAGCAGTTTTCAGATCGCAGATCGGACCTCCCCTTCGATACAAAAATAAATTAATAAATTCAGCTTTGCTTGTGCTGCCATCTGTTGAAATATATTCTAACCTAAGTGTCGGGACATTTAGCCTTAAGCCGCAGATACACTTAACCATTCGCCCCCGAATGAGCATGGTTTGCCCTGTTGTTCAGATGTGTACATGGCGAATCGAGTGGATTCGCATGCCTCAGCCCAATCGGACAGTTGTCGGTACATCGAAGTGAGCATGTGCTATGTTCGTACTCAGTATGGGCGGTTGATGACGAAGTGGGGTAGCACCGAATATTATGAGCTCTTCCTTCTCCATCCAATCATCTCCTGTCGGTGCATATATGACCTCTCTTGTGCAAGTCAAATTATCTTTATTTTTTTCCAGTTGAAATTGAATTGTCTCAAGATAATTCTCTCACCCTTCTGTGGTACTACAAAAATTATCCTGTACTGTGGAACCACAATAATGCTATTAAAGAAAGCTTTCCAGTCGATCAACACAAATTGTGCCCAAATACATTAGGCGGGAAACAAGTATTTATACATCCTAATTATTATTGTAACGAACTTTAGGAAGTGTGTTATTTACTCTGTTTTGTTATTTATGATTCTAATTGAACCGTTCCTATTTAAACTAATATTTCTCTGAGGTTACGGTGTATAAATACAGGATTCCCGCCTAGTGTAATTGGGCACAATTTGTGTTTACCTACTGGAAAGCTTTCTTTAATAGAATTAGGCAACACTGAAAATGGCTTCTAATTCTTCAACCACAAGGATGAGTTTTACTGCAATAATTTAAAAAAGGAAGATTTCTTTCCTCAAGCAAATTTTAAACGATGAGTGCCGCAAGAAAATTTAAAGCATCAAAGGTTTCTACCGGAGGGAAAAGGCAAGAATTAAAAAAAGTAACACTACTGGAACGGGTAAGTACTTGCAGCTTTTGTTGTTGTTGTTGTTGTTGTTGTTGTTGTTGTTGTTGTTCTTGCAGCTATGTTGAACAGAGTAAATATAACCATAATTGCTCGAGCTTTTGAGCTCATTGCCATTTGTTTCATCGGATTAATTTTTTAACAGGAATGGGAGATGCGTACGATCTTTCTCGGTTCACCATTGCAGCTTCAGGTCAGGCAAGAAGTCTGTTTTGGTGCAGCCAATGGTTGTGGAGTACCAGATACCGATGCAATTTGCTTCCTTCTCTCCCTGGGATTTGAGATTTGTGTGTGTTTTTTTTACATTTATTTACGACTCCCACAATACACTACAGGTGCACAGCACAGACGGAGTTCCTTGTTCAGTCCGCACGAGGTCAGAACACAGTGGCTCATTGCTCATCCGGGCCGTGATTGTGCACACCCTTCCATCGGCAACGCATGCTTATTCGGGGGCAAATGCTCAAGTGTATACGCGGCCTTACTTCTCGCCCATCGAGCATGTCTGGGATGTGGTTGTTCGGCAATTTCTTAGTCATGGTTCTCTACAGTAGCAACCACTTTTGATACTTTGAGAATTCGCATACAAACCGCGTGGAGAGAGATTCCCTAGGATCATAACCCGGCCTTCTTTGCTTCCGAACCACGAAGTTAAGATGCTCTGATTGCAGCACGGAGGAAGCTTTACACCATACTGTGTATTTTCAAGCTTGGACATACTGTACTGTTCTGTAATCCTGATCATTTGTGTTCTGCCATATGGTGTATAGTTCATTTCAATCGCATTATCCTTCTTGTTGTTGGAATTTTCACAAACGTTTTGTGCTCTCTAAAAATATCAGACCTGGTATTAAGTGAGGGTCCATTTCAACACATAATAAACAATGTCAAGTTTCTGGTTCATGTACGCCTCTCATTGGAGACGGTCCCTCGTGGTAATTTATCAACTCTTTACTAATTACATTTACACGGACTCGTTCAGGCACCCCTATGGCACACCGGCATTCAATTAGTACATAGGGCTGATAACTGAAGTCCCTAAACAAAGAAAAAGTGGTAATGACTCTTGGTTTCGGGGGGTAAATAACACGGCACCAGGGGATTTTCAATACGTTACATCTTGGCAAGTTAAGTGATACTGCTTTCAGCTCAGCATACACATTGCCACGGTTGTTGCTGTTCGCAGCGTGGAGTCAGTTGTGGATTTTTCTGGGTATATCCTCTTGGGTTTACGTTCTATCAGTAAAGCTGTCTTAAAAGCACATTTTATGATCTGCAGTTTGTGAACGAGAGAAGCCTCCGTGGCTTAGGCGGCAGCACGCCGGCCTCTCACCGCTGAGTCCGTGGTTCAAATCCCGGTCACTCCATGTGAGATCTGTGCTGGACAGAACGGAGGCAGACAGGTTTTTCTCCGGGTACTCCGGTTTTCCCTGTCAAAAATTTCATTCCAGCAACACTCTCCACTATCATTTCATTTCATCTGTCATTCATTTAATCATTGCCCCAGAGGAGTGCGTCAGGCCTCGGCAGCCGGCACAGTTCATATCCTCGCCGCTAGATAGGGGCTTCATTCATTCCATTCCTGACCCGGTCGGAGACTGGAAGCAGGCTGTGGATTTTCATTTTTCAGTTTGTGAACGAGAAACTACTACTGCGTGATTTTCTCTTTAATGGAGATTGCACTTTTGTCCGAATGTGATACTTCGTTGCTCGAGAACGGAAAGTACGAAGTACCTGAATATGTAGGCAAGTTCTTGGCGTTCAAACTAATGCTGACGAAGTACATCCGCTGCAATTTTCCCTTTCGTTTGTAACTTACGGATGCGCCAGAGGCTAAAAAAATTTCGTCGGCGAAATTTTAGTGTACCGTCTTAAAATTTCCACGAGTGAAATTCTCAGCCGTTGACTTTCTTGGTCGACCGATGGATGACCTATGTCAGTTCTTAGTTTTCATTCCGAAACGTTTGATGACTGTAGTGGAATACTTCAGCACAAAAGATTATGATATTTAATAACGAGCACTACACGTATTCCTATTTGGGGATGGTTTATTTAAGTTTGGTTGAACTGTGTTTCTTTTTTGTTCGATGCTTGTGTTCTTACCTGCCCTTCCTTCTTATTCTTGGATTTAACTTCTAGGTTTTATTTAAAGTACCAGTTGCCCCACTGTACTTCGATGTCCATTGAGCGTTATGCGTTATTTGTTCATAAAATATAGCCGCAATGCGTGTAAAACCATTTAGATGCTCCCTATTTCATTTTCCCAATGCCCATAGCATCCTGTATACTGTATATAAGGCATTTAGGCCAGATTGGACCTGCCGTAGTGTTTTGAACTCATTGTACCGAGCGTTCTCTAATTATTTTCAAACTCGAGGAACAAGTGGTTGGTTGGTGGTTTTCTAAATGCTCTCAGGTCAATTTCTTCGTTTCTTGCACTGTTCTATCAAGAAGCTATGTAATGTGGGAGAAGTTGTTACTTTTATGTTAATGCGGGTGTATTGATCTTTTATCTACCTTTAGTAAACCTTGCATCACATGCATGTGGAGTAGGAAGAGAATCTGTATAAATTCTGCGCAACGACTGGTTCACAAGGGGAGAGAGATAATCATTGGCCCCCTCTTTTTTTTACGCCGCATCAGATGCCCAGTATGAACCTTCGTTGTATGAACAGAATGGACTAGTGCTTAGTCATCAGTCTCTAACTAGTGACAATTTAAGCACTTGGTGGGTGAGAGATTTGATGGCCTCCTTCCATGTGCTACAATTTTAATGAGAATTGAGATTCGTTCCTTTGTGATCAGGGTGAAAAACGATACTGGTCCGTGTATGATATATTAAACGTTGGCATTAATGCTGATCATGATACTTCCAAAATATTTTATAGAACTTTATTTTTCTTATGAAAGTGAAAAGTGCTGGCCTTTTCTCAGTTTTGAGATCATTATGGTAGATAATTGCATTGAGAATCGTAAGGTCTCAGTTAAAATTAAGGTTGTAAATACATCGTGGAATTCTCCTCACAGTCATGTATCATAACTCTGCGTATATCTTTCTGCATAGTCTCTTGTTCGATACTGTCTGTCATACGCCAGTTTGATTCAAGTGTTGGGTCTTTTTGTTAGTACATGTTTCTGTAAGTTAATTCATTGGAGGCAAGGTGGTGACACACCTAATTATCGTTAACGTTGTTTCCTACATTACCCCCTCTTCGGTTTCCCTTACTCGATGTGCTGGGTCACAGTTCTAAACATTTACCATCTGTTGGTTCGCTGATGCAATCTTGGTAGCTTGATGAGATTTTTTCGTCCTTTTAGCATTCCCAAGTAAGCATCTACAACTACTGCTCACCTACATGCGTCAATAGATTTCATCTTGGTCGCTGAGTTTACGATCTTATTTGTGTGTTAAGTCGACGGTGCGACTTCTCCCTAGTTGGCAAATGTTTAAGCGAGTCCTAAATATAATTGTTAACTAATTTATGGAGAACTATAGTCTAGAAACGTGATTGCTATTCATCATAGACGAAATTGACTTTGCTGTCTCAGAAATAGTGTGGATAGAAAGTGCAGGACTAGGGAGGCTTGATTGAAACGAGCACCCCGTATAAAATATAAAGAGAGGCAGTAGAACCCCGGCAATCTGAATTCATTGGGGCTGGTAGTCGGTTCATATTCGGAAATGTTCGTATTATACGAAAATACATGTATAAACTGTATAAACTCACAGCTACCGTACTAGCAGCACAACACAACGCAGTGTAGTGATGGCCGATGAGAGATAATGCTTTGAAATTGCTGTTTCATACTAGAGTGAAATTTACTTAGGAATTTTAACAATATTCCTTTATAATTTATTACAATATGCAGTACTGTACACATTTTGTAAAATGCAGTAATACCATTTTGTACAACAAACTTGCATACGATACAAAATTGCTTATTTATCATTTCTATTTTATAGCTTGATTACTTTTAGCTACTCGGGAATTTATTAAGAATATGTCGTATTTGGATTATTTTCTGATTAAAGCTGGCTTAAATACGGTACTGTGATTCAATTCTTCCTTTACATTGGGAACGGGATTTTATTTTTTCTCTATTGCGGAATTTTGTTAGGATTATCCCAAATTTCGGATTTCAGGGGTTCGGATCACCGGCGTTCTACTGTTCTTTTCAGGTCAAAGAACCGCGAGACCGTATCACTCACATACTGTATACTAGCTTGTCGAGTATGTTGAGGTTCCTATTACGATGTAGAAATCTCTTGTTAGAAACTGGAGAAGAATGATTATTTAATCTGCTGGCAATATTATTCTCCAGTCTCTCAAAGTCGCTGGATATCTCCACAGAGCGCGCATAATTTAAAGCAAGAACATTAATGCAGCCATTGGCCGTTTATTTTCTTTACAAGACGAGTTAGGGAAGGGATTTTGGAAGGAAATCGGTCGTGGATCTATTGTAAGGAACCGTCCCGGCATTTGCTTGGTGGTGAAAATGTGAAACCACGAAAACCATTTTCAGGACAGCTGAGGTGGGATTCGAATCCACGCTTTCCCGATGCTAGCGAGGTACGAGTTAGCGCGTTGGCGCTCGGCTAACGTGGCCCGTACACAAAACTTTTACCTCTAGGTTTGGCTAGGTAGTGAGGACAAGGTCCCCTTTCTGTCGCCAGGTTGAAATTTCTTGATGGTAGGGTTTGAAAGGTGGCGATGTGCAGTTCTGTTGTTAGACCTCTCTGGATTGCACTAGGAATATCTGCTTTGTGGTTTGCGAATGGCATAGTAACCACCATGATCAGATGGTTGCACCGTCAGTTGGTCGCTTTTAACTCGTTGCTCTAGATTCGCTGGGGGGACAAATTCATCGTGACTCAATACGTTTAACATTCCCAGTTAATTGCAGCTTTGTTACCACAGGTTCCGTTGAAGACCTTGTCATTTCGTCTCGAATTGTACGGTACTAAGGCCAAATATAGGTTACTAAAAAGGCTTCGAAGTTAAGGAAAAGTCTGTTTTTTTAAGCTTCTTTGCCCAAAATTTGAAAAATAAGTGTGAATGAAGGGTCCCTGGCCTTGTTTAAGAGCAATGTTATTTTGCCTATAAATGCATATTTTGGCCATTTTAATTGGTTTTGTCATATTTTGCTCATTTTAGTGATTCTATATTCATAGTTGGTTATATTTTGAGCATTTATGTTTAAATTTTGACTGGGTATATGTTATCGGGGCTGAGTTTCAAACACGGGATTTGCAAATGGTGCAGTGGATATATTTTTCTCTGTATTCCCGAAACGGGCAGATAGCAGGTTTAGAAGACCCCAACACTAACGTCGTACTGTGTGGAATCAATTTCAAGGAGCTTGGCTAGGGAAGAGAGAACAATTTCCAACACCATAAGAAAAAGATGGATGAACGCTCTCCTCGCGATGGTTTTTAGTGAATCCGATGTAGTTCGACTCGACCACATTTACGCAACATGCTGTATGACATCACCTATACGGGGGTCAGTGCTAACCGAATATTATAAATAGCAATTAGGAGACTTGATAGTGTTGTGGCTTATCTGCTTCTTTCTCACCAAGGCTGGCAACGTACGATACCTGGGTAATATACGAGATTTCTCGAGATGAAATCGCGCCCATTGGTTGGGATTCAACAATGCAGTTGCATCAACTACAGTGTAAGAAGTACATGTGTGGGGAATGGTGTGCGGATAATTACTAGTGTACAAGCAGACATGGGCGTAGGTATTCATTCATTTTAGCAGGGGGGGGATAGAAAATCTACATAGGCCTAAGTCTGTAGTTAGGAAAACACTCCGAGCTTAGTTCTTTATTGGTGCATGTATTTCAGCTAGATATAATGTTCCTATAAATGAACAACATAAAATATTGTTTTTTCGAACGTTAGTAACAGTTACACTTGATATTTCCCTTTTATCCTAGATTGAAGTATCCATACACAGCTTAGAACTATCTTAAGAAAATTGCGGTATAGATTACCTTGCAAGGTAATTTTCTTTGGAATGCACTAGACTAGTGGCATGGTTACCTCCGACATAATATTGTGCTATTCCTGCGAAAGTAAATCGTTCAGTATATTCTTGCTTGAAATGTTATGCCTTCTGGCCTGCGTCGTTACAATTGGCTGGGTGTCATACAGAGTAAATGCAACTATGTAACTGTCCTACAACTAGACGTAGGATGAAAATTATTCAGCTAGGGTCTCACAGAATAGGAGTTGTTAGGTAATATATGTATAAATGGAACCAAGGTAGCCCGGACTCGATTCCTGGCGAAATATGTGGGCGTTCCTAATGAAAGAAAAAAGGGAAGTTGTTCGGATTGCACGTGAGGTCTCCCGGCTAATGATGCAGGGTGACGAGCAACGTAAAACTACAAGCTATCTTTCTAGGTAGAACCTACGTCCTGAACAGTAGCTGCCATGCAGTCAGACATAAGTATTTGTTGCAGGTTACAAGCTTTGGAAGGATTATGACGGGAGAAATTATTCCAATTAGTAGTGGGCTACAGTTCTGCGAGGATTTTCCTACGGCTTGCGATTATGAAGTTCCGCGTGTGAATGATTCATGCACTCAAATTTATATTTCTGTTTTCATAAACTACAGTAAGCATTCGGTTCTCCCTATTTAAAATGGTTAAAATAAATGGATACTAATAGGACATCGGAAAGAGCTAATGGATGTCACAGCCATGCCAGAGGAAGCCTTTGGAGGAGAACATAGGGCAGTGGTAGCAAAACTAAAAGTAGACAGGTCATGAGATTACCACAGAAAAGGGAACGAAAGATTAAGGTTTGGAGACTAAAGGAAAAGGAGGTTGCAGAAGAGTTTAAGAAAGAATTGCAAGAACAGATACTAAGGACGGATATTACCCTTGTGGAACAAGAATGGGGAAATTTTAAGAGTGCATTTGTAAACAGTGCAGATAAAACATGTGGTAGAACATCAGGAAAGGTACGGGAAAAGGCGACAAAATGGTGGAATGATAGAGTGAAAGAAAAGGTAAGAGAGAAGAAGAAAACTTGGAAGGAATGGAAAACAAAAAAGACTGAAGAAAGTAGAGCAAAATATATAGAAGCAAACAGATTGCAAGAAAGTCGTTGCAGAGGAAAAGAAGAAAAGCTGGGAAGAATTCACCCAGGAGAAAAGGGAGGATTTAAATTGTGGAAAAAAAAAATTGCTATTTGGAATTATAAAAAGTAGAAGGAATGAAAAGGTGAATCCTGGGTTCGTGAAAAACAAAGGTGATATATTGACAAAACTAGAAGAGATAACGGACAGATGGAAAGAATATTTCAGCGAGCTGTTGAAGGTGAGACGTCAGGCATGCGGAGAAGTTACGCACACAGCCAAAACGGTGGAGGAAAAAATAGAAGAACCAGACATTACTATGGCAGAAGTGGAATGGGCAGTTACGAAGTTCAAGATGGTGAAAGCTCTGGGAATCGACGAAGTGGCAATAGAAATGATCAAGGCGGCAGGACCAGTGGGACTGCAGTAGCCATACACACTTCTCAGGAGTGTGTGGAGAGAGAGAGAGAGGAAAGTTCCTGAAGTGGAAGAAGGGAATAATATTGCCAATATTCAAGAAAGGTGACAGGAAGGTGTGTGGTAACTACCGAGGAATCACCATCATCTCGCATGTTGCCAAAGTAATGGAAATAATCCTAGAAAAAAGAATTACAGTAAAGGTAGAAAGCCAAATAGAGGAGCAGCAGTTGGGATTTAGAGGGGGCAGGTCAACAGTGGAACCCATTTTCATCATTCTGAGACAGAACATTGAAAAGAGTTGGGAATATGGGAAGGGTATGGTAATTACTTTTATTGATCTAGAAAAGGCCTATGATAGCATCCCTAGAACAAAAGTTTGGGAAAGCTTAACAAATAGGGGGATAGGCAAGGAATTGAGAGACATGATAAAATGAATGTGCATGGATTGCTACAGTAGTGTGAAGACAAGGGTCGGGACATCGAAATGGTTTAAAATTGTCACAGGACTAAAGCAAGGAAGTGTGTTGTCAGCATTTTGGTGATGGATGACATCATGAAGGCAGCAATGAAAGACTATAGTAGGGCAAAGATGAAGGTAATGTTGTTTGCAGACGATGTTGTGGTCTGGGGAGAGGATGAGGTGGAGGTACAAGAACAGTTAGACGTAATGAATGAAAATCTTGAGCAATGGGCATTGAAGATAAATGTGGAGAAGAGTAAGACAGTGGTGAAGAGTAGAGGTAAGAAAGAAGGAAAAGGAGTAATCAAAGTCGGAGATAAGGAATTGGAAGTGGTCACTTCAAATACTTGGGAAGTGAACTAACTGAAGATGGAAGACTAGATATGGAAATTAGCAGAAGAATACAACTCGGGAGTGCTTTCTACCAACAGGTACGGGGACTAGTATGGAACAAGGATATACCAATTAGGGCTAAAGAAGTTATGTACAACTTGGACAATGACTAAGAGGGATGAGAGCAGAGTACAGCCAGCTGAGCTGAGATTCCCAAGAAGTATGGTCTAGAAAACGAGGAGAGACAGTGTGAGAAATGATGATATACGGAAAGAACTGGGAGTACAGAAACTAAATGACAAACTGGAGCAAAACAGATTGAGATGGTTTGGACATGTCAAACGGATGAATGAAGTAAGGCTACCAAGACGAGCACTGGAACGACGGATGACATGGAAGAGAGGACGAGGAAGACCAATAATGAGTTGGAAGGACTCTGTGTAATATAGCAATAGAAGACGGAACCTGGATTGGAGCACCGTGTCGGAAGAGGAATGGTGGAACGACAGAACAAAGAAGAAGAAGAAGACTACTACTAATAGGTAGGGTCGTACAACTTCGTGATATTCTAGTGTTCGACAACTATTTAAACGGAGGGTTTGGAACACAAGACTCAACGCCAACCTTGATCCCTCTCAAACACATCCATGTGCGTAATAGACCTATACGCTGTGAAAAAAGTGTTTTTTGCTCGAACGCTGCCTATGAAATACGTCTCACACACCGCTTAAGGTACTGTATTAGTAATTTGTTGTGCGTTTTTTTCTTCAATCAAATTGGGTTATCCAACCACAATATATTGTAATCGGTTGTAGGATAACGTTTGTCCAATATAAACTGCATCAGTCATCATTTAAGTGCTCCATTGGTCTTTTGAAGAGGGAACGAATTGCCGCACTCGTTCTTATATTATGTTTTGTATACAATTTTCGACGTTCCTTTATGACTGTAATACCTAATAGTTTTAACAACAAATTGTATATCCGCCTTAGTCAATACATAAACGAAAATAAATTATAATTACACTTGCTCCTGGTACATGTTTCGGGGATTAATTGCTTTTATCCCCTTCATCAGCCAAGACAAATATCCGATGAAAGATATACGATAGCGTAGCACTCAAAAAATAAATAGCTATTTAACTTAATATGGTGCACCATATAAGTAGGTCACAGGAAATTGTTGAGCAAAACTAAAAACATATAACAGCGAAGATATTCAGCCATCAAAACACAGAGAATCATTGGACAGTTAACTCGTAAATCCGCTCCAAAACACTGGTCGAAGCTTGAATTGGCAAAAATCACAATACTTCACCATAAGGACACAACCAATGAAGATGCCTTATGCTCAACAGGTCCAAGTGTAATTATAATTTATTTTCGTTTATGTATTGACTAAGGCGGATATACAATTTGTTGTTAAAACTATTTAGTACGTCAATACGGAACCATCATGGTAACTAGTTTAAATAATAGAATGTAATACCTAAATCATAAATTGATGGAATGGGTGGAATAATGGCCTGAAATCAGGTTGCCCCCGTTTTTTTTTTTTGTGTGTTACTAGCACACACTACTGACGTATCAGTTAGGACCAAAACCTTCCCAATAGGTGGAATGTTATGATGGATTCTGTGCAGGGCCCTTTATGTTTTCCAAATATCGCTCTGCAACACATGCTTGGCCTATGCGTGGATATCTGTATGGCATTTTGTGATTATTTTGGTACTGCACAATGTATATTTTGATCAGCAGTCCTATTCATTAATATTTTGAAGCCTTCAGAGAACTATTATATCGCTCATTAAATACAGTAACGCCGTATGTAAAAAAAACTTATATATTTTTTTAATTTTATTAATGCAGCCAATGACCATGTCTTTTTCAATTCAGGACGGGTCGGGGAAGGGATATTGGAAGGAAACCGGCCGTGGATCTATTGAAAAGAACCGTCCCGGCATTTGCCTGATGGTGAAAACCATTTTACGGCCGAGGTGTGATTCGAACCCACGCTCTCCCGATGCCAGCGAGGCACGAGATAGCGCTTCAGCGCTCTTACCGCGACCGGCAAAAGAAACTTACTTATACGGTTCAATGTGATTTCGTGTGTGCTTTGAAATGTAAGAACGTCGCGTCTGTTCCTGATTTTTGAGATATAACGTTATTGTATTGAGCGATATGTTCTAACTTCATATTAAATAGAATATTGTATTTTGTGAACCTATTTGTGTGTTACAGCTTATGCTGTATGTCTGACAATATTAATTATATTAATGCTAAATGTGTTTACATATCATATAATCATGCAGTCGTAGAACCAAATACATTTGGAGAAAGGGCTTAACTCAAGATGTCAATGACATTTTTTGCATAGTAAGTCAGGTGTAATTTAATTGGATATTATCGAACTCCTACATTTAGTAAGTTCATAGCATAATCTACAGCATTAAAAATGGAATCATAGTAACTTACAATAACCATGACTTCGAGATAGTTTTCTATCTTATCTCATAACTGCTTATAATTACACTCTTGTCCTATCAATCCCCTCAATTTAATCTGTGCGAA
Organism: Meconema thalassinum; assembly: GCA_946902985.2. Lineage (NCBI taxonomy): Eukaryota > Metazoa > Arthropoda > Insecta > Orthoptera > Tettigoniidae > Meconema > Meconema thalassinum. The sequence continues at coordinate 93,578,562 of OX336389.2, forward strand.
TAGTTTTAGTTTAACACACAGTTCCCTCAACTTATGGTCCCTTAACATGCAATACCTCGTATCCAACAATGCTCTTCTTTTCAAATAGTTTCGTTATGATTGATCACGCCTCCCAGCCGCATGCGCTTTAAAATCATTTTATTTACAGTTATCCACAGAAAAATGAACCTAACATGAATTGTTCTGTTGGACGACACATCTACACACGGCTGGGAGGCGTAACCTATAAGGAAAATGTTGGAAAAGATCGGTGTGAGGTACGAGGTATTGCACGTTAAGGGACGTTATGTCACATTTTCAAGACAAATTCACCAGTTTGGATGTATGGTATTTAGATTGTTAATCTCAGCTCTTCAGATAATTTTCAGATTGCATTTAACTTCCAATAATGAAAGCCAATTGACTGGCTGCGTGGTGTAGCGGAAACGTTCTCGCCTGCTGTTCCCAAGGTTGCAGGAGCGAATCCAGGCGCAGTTAGATGCGAGGGAGCCGTTTCAGTGGATATATTGGCACCCCGGCGTTTCTAAAGGCCTCAGTAGTTAAAAGGGACGTAAAGCCAATAACATTATTATTATTACTATTATTATTATTATTATTATTATTATTATTAGTGCATGCCAATTTGGGACAGAAACATTCAAAACTACAGTAATGTAATTGTTTTGATTCCTCTGGAAATTGTTTACTTGCGAAGCTGCCTGTCTACCTTAAAAACTGGGTAAGTAGATGCTGAATGAATGCTCTCCCTCAGTCCATGTGAACTACTAATTTCATTATCTCTGAATTATGCCTGGTGGCCACAGAAGTGTTATCGATATTCGGAGATACGTTTCTTCCCATTCAATGTTATCTGGAATACAGTATCCGAACTAATGTTTATCATATGGTGTCCATTGTAAATGTGTAACCGTAACAAAGACTAGCAGCACATATCAGCGGATACGCCACTGATTTGAGGCTACTGCTGCCTGCTATCTCATCCGTAATAGAAGAACTTCTCTCTTATCAAGGCTCTGACTGATGCACCAGTAATCGATGGGAACCAAGGAGCGTATACTTAGCACAGCATACGTTCAGGTTCTCTTGTTATAAATCACAAATAGGCAATTTTTCCTAAATCGCATTGTTTTTATAACATTGGTTGGCTCATCAGTGCTCATGAATTCTTCATAGTTTAATGGGGATATTTTTACTATTTTATTGTTTCGACACCCTCTCCTTTTGTAGGTAGGCCTATAATTTATCCGAGAGAATTGTGGTCGTACGGTATTCCACTGGACACGATTGGGCCTACATTTGTGTCTACATTTCTTAAGATGTGGATTATTAATATTAATATTTATTGGATTATCGCAGTTATTGCATTGAAAGCATATTTCTTAGTACCATTCAAATGATTCGTACCTACGTTTAGTGTAATTATTGTAGTTCAATCGTTTGCAGTCCATGTTATGCTGAAAATTAGTCGGACATTTTATGTTTACAAATTCCCTTCGTCGTTTCTCACTCAGGGTAGCCGCTGTCACCGCAGCGATTCGAATCTGCAATTTCCGGGACTTGCTGCAGCTGCCCTCGCGGCCGTGGTGCACGATTTAACGAACACGGCTACGTGGCGGGACCGGCAGGAGTTAAAAGGGATGTTAAAACAATCTATATATTTAAAACACTAAGGCGATTTTTGTTACCGCGAGATTGAGAGAACGGCTGAACTGATTGACTTCGTAAAGCACTCGGACGAAAACTCTTGGCCTCTAGATTTTCAGTGTCATTAAAAGAAAAAAAAATGTTACCGTATATTTTTAAATTCATAAAGAAAAATGCAAAATTCTTGCCACTTGCGCATGCGCACAATCGTTTGGCATATGAGAGTCCTAGGACAGACATGGCGATAGAAATCCACTGCGTTTTAAAGTGATAGTTATATATGAGAATTATAAATGATGGGACTATTTTCTATGATGTTTCCACGATATATGTACTGGAATAGGATTATAAACGAAGGGAAATGTTGAAGAACTTTATCTGACAGTTGAATGTGTTTGTTGTATTTCCGTATTCTTATTTCTTGCTATAATCATAGTTTACTTTCATAATTCCTGTAAAGTAAAGCATTCTCCGCGATTTTCGATGCCATATACTTATAATTAGGAAACCAAAATGCAGTATTCCAGGCACTCGCGCGTGCAGACGATCGCTTTCGCCATGAAAGACAATTGGCGAACATAATTCTTTTGAAGGGATAGGACATCGTGGTCACTTAGCCCCGTGTACTTCGATATGTGTGTAAATGTTTCTGTGATAACCTGTGTTATTGTGATGGCTGTATTGATGTGTGTATTTGTAACTAATTAAGGTAGGGAATGGCAAGGAGATGGCCAAGGCCTTAAGTTAGAAACCATGAGAAACCACGGAAAACCACATCCAAGATGGTTGAGGTTGGAATCTATTCCACCTCCCCTCAGTGCTACCTCTCGAGGCTGAGGGTGCTCCGTTTCAGACCAGAATTAAATTTCTTGGCAGAGCAGGGAATCGAACTCGGACCTCCGGGGCGATAGCCAAGAATGTAGCCTTAAGAGTGAGCTTCCCTGTGTTAATAGGATTTTTGACATGCACTGGACATATCATTCTCAAACTGCCTCCATTACGGTGGCTGGCGAAGTGAGTATGATCATTTCAGTAGTTGACGATGTGATTCTAAACTCTCCTGCATAGTGTACTGTCATGGAGACGCAAAGGATTGTACCTATGACAGGTGACGAAATTGCTTATTTAGAGCAGTTTCGTGCTGTTTATATCAAAATGAAGAACGTCATCCTGAGGTGCGTTTGCAAGCTATTGCAAAAAAAAAAAAAAAAAAAAAAAAGCTGACAGGATTTTATTATTGGTGATCAGTCTCGTATTCTCCTCAGCAACCAACTTGAGTATGAAAGTCTCTGGACGGTCATGTTGAATTTCATTGTAAAAGCCAATTGATTATTGATTATTTGTTTAGCGTACATAACAATGAGTCTAACCACGCTGTTGATTTTGGCAATGGGAGTATTATTTGCCATTTACAATTTAGCGACTACATTGATGCAGGACACTATAGTGTTATCGAATATAACGTTAATTTGGGGATAAATGCTATAAGTAAACTATAAATGAACCGATTCGACGAAAAAGAACATTAGCCGCAAAGAAGTGAGAAATCAGAGAAAATACGAAGCCACTTTTAAAATCCAATATAATTACGCCATGTCAGAAACAATTCCAGATATTATGCAGTAGTTTACAGTGTAGGGTCCTTGGCAAACAAATGTAAACATAGTTCCGCATTGTATTGCTCTTGCGAGAAATATACGCTTGGTTACTTTGGCCTTTGTTGTTCTAAAGGTAAAATTATCTGACTAAATATGAGATATTTGAGAGGCTGCAGAAATTTTTCACTGAAGATTATATCTCAGGGAGAATATTCGGCAGTACAACAATGCTATGTCCTTCGTTTCTTTTGGTGCCAATGTTACCATGCCACATCAATACGGCCCATATTGCTTTAAAATTTAATTGCACATCATTGCATTTGTCCCTTATATTTCTAAAATAGAAGCGACGGTTCTTACGGTCATTTTTATATATTAAGACTCCTCAGAAGCTAATCAAGTCAGATCTGAAAATCGAGCAAATTCTTGCAACAGGGAGGGCACACTTCATAGATTAAACAATATTTTGCATTCAAGATTCAACATACCTCTATGTTGAATTACAATCCAGCCGACGATATTCGATTAGCATGGCTCATAATATGGGATGAAGCCCCAAAGGCAAATATTCATTCATTAGTGTGTGTGAATCAACTTCTAAAAGATACGTAACGACATTATTCCTTTTTGTGGGAAAGTTATTCTTCTTGAAGGGGACTAGAGGTAGGATTTGCCTGTTGTGGCACACGCTTCTCGCCAAACAGTTATTCACTTAAATACTATTCTCTTCGAAACCAGATGAAATGGAATTTTCTGTTTTTTTGCCACATGTTAACAGCGAGTCCTCGGCGGATGGTGAGGAATCACATGTTACTGAATTACCAGCCAGACTTTCAACGCATGGGGATATCGTGAGTGAGATTTACGGCGAAACATTCACTTCTGGAAAGGATATAATTAATTTCTCGAAAGTTTGCATTCTTACACCAAAAATTGAACAATGGGGTCATTGAACTTAGAGCCAGTAGTTCAAACACATACATCAGCGTTAACAGATTAAATACTGAGGATGAAAGCCAGCTACTTAAGTTTCCTACAGAATTTTTGAATTCTTACGAATAAAGTGATTTACCTCCACATACTTCAAACGTTTTAGCCATAGCTATGCGACTTAGAAATCTGAACGTTTCCCAAAGGATCCTATATGGAATCATATTAATTGTAAGAAATGTGTATGATAATTGCTTGTATATGGAAATAATAAGTGCAGGTAAAATTAGGCGAAGAGGTATAATCCTTCGACTTGATTTAACACCATCCGATAGAACACTTCCATTTTTTTTTTGAGTCAACAATTTCAAATTCACTTGGCATACTTTATCACAATCAATAAAACTATGGGGAAACTCTGGAAAGTATGTGTCCCTATTTACCTCATCAAGTTTTTAGTCATGGCCAGCAGTATGTTGCAATGTTGAGAGTGCAATATTTTGACGCCCTTAAAGTTGCAATAGTGCAAGAAAGTAATCGTGCAAAGAATGTATAGAAGAAAATATTTCAGTAAATATTTTCTCATTGACCGTCATGTTTTGACGGGTTTCAACTAGTAAAATTATTATTATTATTATTATTTCTCTCATCAATTATGAAATAAATTATCTTTTTTAAAACTGGGGAAGTAGTTGCTGAATAGATGCTCTCCCTCAGTCCATGTGAATTACTACTTCTCAGAGTTACGCATGTCGGTGTAGTAGTGTTACAGATAAACCTTAGATATGTTTCTTCCCATTCTAATTTCATAATTGATGTATAGTTAATCAACTTCAGTGATGCATTCATTAGTGTAAATAATTGCAATATAGCACAATGAGACCTCAATTCACTATCAGACCGGAACGGCGAAGAGATGAACCAGAATACTGCGCTTTTCATCCCGTGCTATTTGGTTTCCTATTTCAATAAACCGTGTTATATCTGTAAATGTAAAAAATAAATAGTCACCTTATATCCAGAATTTAATATTCTATCCTCCAAAATCTGTTGAGTAATTTTCAGGAATCGTATCGCTAAGTGATGTTGCAGTTTTTTCTGACATGAGACTTAAGTTTTAAAATAAAAATATGTGATTTGTATAACTCTTGGCTTAATTTTTATGTACACCTCATTCAGGCGATTGCTTTCGGTATAATAATCGTAATAATAATATTGGTGAAGATACTAGTTGAGCGTCCCTTCAACTGGTAGTTGCATTTCGCCTTAGGATGCGTTCTTTATCAAGCCATGAAATTTTGTAATCACGGGTCCTTAGCATTAAGTGCCCACAAATGCTAACCGAATACCGGGACTTGATCCCGCAACCTTGGGCAGGAGATGAGAGCCTACAGCTGTTTTTCTCGAGGGAATTCGCGGGATGGTACTCCGCTTAGGCCTCAGCTGCCCCCTTCTTAAGTCTTGCGTCAGTTATGAATTCACACGGTAATTAACAGACACCACAATCATACATTTTCCACACAGAGGATGATGACCACGATGTTCTCCTACCGTATCTGTCGCACCTTACAGCCGGGCACCACCACGAATTAATGCAATCGTAAGACTCCTGCATTTCATGTTTTGTGATTTTATACTGTACTATTGAAACCCGTTTTTAAAGCATGTAATTTTACAGGTAGAGTTATACATTTTGTTCGTATTCTATTGTAATTTATTTGGGTAAATATTGATATCATGAGCCTACACGTTCGTGCCACGTTGGAGAATATGTTCATGAGAAAATGAGTCTTTAATGAAGCCATGTTGTAGCTGTTGATAAATTCTCGATATTTGTGTACAACGTGAATCAATAAATTTGACTGGAGTATAGAGAGAAATACTGTTACCAATACGTAGGCATGAAAGAGAGCGAGATATGTGAATTTTCAGCACGGCGCGAGCTGTTAACTCAGTGCGGGCGGCCGGCCTTGGCCCGATTCCGATCGCGTGCTTGTCTGTTGGGAGAGAAGAAAAGCCTTGAGGAATCTGGAACAAACTGCGCCCATACTTGACTTTGCTTCTACATTATAACGGTTACAATAATAATATTATACAAATGTAAACATCTTTCTCTTCGCTGTTTGCACCTCAGTTGGAAGTACTGGGCTCGAAGTTTGTTGAAGCTCTGTCGTCTTCTTGAATCCCTTCTGTTTTTAATGCTGGTGGTCCTAGTGCATTCCATTACTGCTTCGGTGTTCTTCATCTTCATACCCCCCAGGGGCTCACATCTAGTGGGACGTGGGTTGGCGACCACGGGACCCTAGCTGAGTCCGGCATTGCTTCCACTTACTTGTGCCGGGCTCCTCTCCGTCTTCTTTCCTGTCGACCTCCCTTGGTCAACTCTTGTCCTTTTCCGACCCCGATGGTATTAGAGTATCCGTGGCCTTTCCCGCCTTAATTTGCCATTGTCTCATCTTTCCTGATCCCTCCTTCTTCGAGGGGTCAGACCTCTTGTTTTCTTTTCATTATATTTCCTTTTCTCTTTAAGATTCCCGCACTTTTTTTTTGTTAATTGGCTTCCCGTGTATCTAAATTCCCTTTAGCGGTTTTTTGCAGTAAAATTTGTAGGTATTTTTTATCTACGTTATATTTTGTAAGTTTTTTCGATCTAAATTGCATTTCGCAAGTGTTTTCAATCTCAATTGCATTTTGTAAAGATTGTCAATCTAAATTGCTTTTTAGTAAGTCTTTCAATATATGGTCCGGGACATTTGTGTGTATTTTGAATTTCAATTGCATTTGTAAGTATTTTCAACCTAAACCGCATTTCGCAAGAATTTTAAATCTAAATTACATTTTGTGTGGTGGGCATTTTGCAGGTTTTTTGATTCGCAATTGCATTTTGTGGGTATTTGGATCTAAATTACAATTTGTAAGTATTTTCAATCGAAATTGCATTTTGTAAGTATTGTCAATCCAAATGAGTAGTTTGAATCTACCGTACATTTTGTAAGCATTGTCAATCCAAATGCGTAGTTTGAATCTACCGTACATTTTGTAAGCATTTTCAATTTCAATTGCATTTTGTAACTATTTTGAATTTCAATTGCACTTTTCGTGTATTTAGAATCTGAAATGGGCGTTTTTCAATCCAAATTGCATTGTGTATTTACAATTTCAATTGCATTTTGTAAGTATTTTGAACCTCCATTGCATTTTGTACGTATTTTCAATTTCAATTGCATTTTGTACGTATTTCGACTCTACATTGCATTTTGTACGTATTTTGAACCTAGCCTACATTTTGTGCGTATTTTTCAATCTATTCCTTTAGTGAGTATTTTTGTTCTAAATTCCCTTTTGTAAGTATTACTGCTCTCCATTTTGTGAGTAGTTTCAACCTGAGTTCCTTTTTGTAAGTATTTTCCGTCTCCTTTAATTTTCTTTCTGGTTTCCATTTCATTGTCATTTTCGCTATCACCCAAACCATTAGGGGCCGATAACCTAGATTTTAGGCCCCTTAAAACAGCAATTATCATCATCATCTTCATAGCTTTTGCTGCAGCACTGAAAAGTGATGCTTGACTTATATTTAATCCTACATGGAGACATGTATCGCATTGTTTGGTAGAATATTTTCATTGTGGTAAGGGGTGCTATTTTTAAGGGGTAGTCCAGTTTGATAATCCCAATCCCCTCACAGAAATAGGCCTCTCAATCTGCGGAATTCTACTATTAGAATGTACTGGAAGGTGCAATTTGCTTCTAGACGTAATTTCAGAGACGCCGCACAGCTACTTTTCACGACTTGTTAAATGTCAATTGCTTCAGTATGAACTTACGGTTTTCATTTGCAATTCAGCCACCCCATCACCGAGTGAAATGATTTTGAAGTGAGTCTGAAATCTTCCACATAGCCTTCTATTTATTGTGAATATTGGTTACTATTCTTTCTTGTGTTTTCTTCACATAACTTATCTCGATACTGAAATTTGCTATATTGAACAGGTTTTAAGATCCCGACTCTCAAACTGTCAGAATTCCACAAGATTTAAGTTCTCGGGCTGAGACTGGCTTAATTCAACACTATTTAAGATCTCATAATGTTAACTCGCTCGACGGAACAGGGTGGATGTTGACGCCGTTAGCTGCAAAATCAAGCGTCAGTTAATTAATGATTTGATGAGGTAGCTTGGCTATCGGCTAGAAAATGTAAGAACGACTGATTGTGCTAATTATGTGTGACCTACGAGGTCAAGGGTGATAAAATGTCGTGCGCTGGGTTGTCAAGGGGACTGATTTCTCCTAAATAGTACCCGAGGTCGTCCCAATATCTCACTTTTCCATTTCTTTCTTTCTTTCTGCCTAATTATTTATAGAATTAGCCTCGCTGCATTGAAGAAGAGTAAAACACCACCATTGAGTATGCAGTCATTTTTCTCTAATGAAAGACAGGTGTGAATTGACTTCGGCATCACTATTTCGCTGCCTTCTGTGATGTCGGGGCACATATTGAAACTCCGGATCCAGAGGTCTTGGGTTCAATTCCCGGCTCTTCCAAGAAATTAAATTATTGCCAGGGGTTAGAACGGGGTACACTCCAGTTTTTCGTGGGCCAAAACTAAGAAGAGATGCGTTCTATTTTCATCTCGGCCATCCTATAGGTCGTTTCCCACTTCTATTCTCACCTCAGCCATACTATAGGTTGTTTCTCACTTCTATTCTCACCTCAGCTATCCTATAGGTTGTTTCCCATTTCTACTCCAGGCAAATGCCGGGGTGGTTCCTGACTTGGGGCGTGGTGGTGGCGCAGTCAAGCTGTTGGCCTCTCACCAAGGTGGACCGGGTTCGATTCTCGGTCAATGCATGTGAGATTTTCGAAGTGAAATGCAATGTCTTGTGGTTCGGATTTCACGTAAAAAGGAGGTCCCGTGGCTCATGATCGCATGATTAACGGTCACGTAAAACTAAAAGCTTCCTTTGCTTTGGTTCCTGACTTAAGGCCACGGCCGCCTTTTTCCCAATCCCAGCCCCAATTACAAATACACGTACTATTACAGGAACCTCAATAACACAGGTCATCAGACAAATCATGTATAGGCTATATATTCACACACCCAAGTATACGGGACCAAATGACCGGGATGCAATCCCGAAATGAATTAATAATTGTATACTTATGACATTTTGTATTCGCGTTACGTAAACAGAGTATTCTGATCTCGCTTTACTTTGTCAGTGATTTTTTACAACATTCTGTATAAAGCGCATGTAAACTAAACGCTGGTCTACGAGTAAAAGGCACAGTCGGTGAACACGCTATGAAGAAATCAACTAGCTTATACAGTAGATGCATATACCTTGGTATTCTCATTTCCTCGTAGAGTATTATCCGTCTTAATTTGTTTCTCTTGTTGGCCGACAATGCACTTTTGGCAAACATGACTATTTGTACTGATTTCGAAGAATTTCAGAAAATTGATCATTGACGTGTCTTTTTGACATGTACGTGTATATCCGCAGGATCGAATGTTCAATATACGGAAAATGACTATTGTTATCTTCAGAAAATTGGCTGAGTATTGAGGTAAGATCGATTGCTTTGTTTGACTTAAGTTCCGTACGATATGTGATACACTGGCTCCTGTCATTCCGCACCGCTGAGCATTCGAAAATTCCCTGAGTATTGGTAGAGCGTCATTTTTCTGGCCTGAGCTCGTGGTTTCGTATCCTTCCAGCTTGACATCTAAGGGATTCCTATAAACCAGGATTGGTTTTGATTACTTAAGTTTTCTCTCTTTATTATGTGGATTGTTACCTGTTTAGTTAATGGCACAGGACTTCATTGTTCCGCCCCTTAAAGCAACTTCAATCAATCATAACTGTTGGGCAGTAATACCACTAAACTCCCATTTAGGTCTCCTGTGCCTAGCCTTATTGTATTGGGAAAGTAGGAATTTGAGTTTCCGTTGTAATTGTCGTTGTTTGTTCCCACCGTTATGTTGTATGTGGCCCTGTATTAATGTTCGCGATGAGTAACAACCACGTTGTCTTGTCTGATTGCGAAACATATCATTATAATACACACACTTAATATATACCGGCAATATCTTATTGTTATTACTGAGCACTTTCTGTAATAGATAGTATCATTGTTGCTCGATGTAGTTCATTGTTGGTTTCATTGGCGTAATGGAACTTGACTGGGCCTCTTCTCAGGAAATAATTTGCACTTGGGCAATACACAAAATCACTATACACTGGAGTTGGGTGTGTATGTCCCCAATATTCTATAGGTAGGCACGCCAGTGGTTGCTCTTTATTTATAGTGTCTTCTTTAAAGAAATATTATCACCTAATTTGTTTGGTAGGGAGCATCAGGTCCCGCTGGTCGCTGATCTTGGCTTTCTTGACCGGGGCGCTGCCCCTATGGTCATACAACTACTCGTTTGTACTCTCTAGGCTGAGTGCACTCCGTTCCAGTCCTCACGTTAGTTTCTAAAATACCTGACGAAGCCGGGAATCGAACCCAGGGTCTCCGGGTGAGAGGCATGCGCGGGGCTGGCCACCCCAATCTTAGACTCTTAATATTTTATAGTTACACAGCCTACAGTCGCCACTGCCCAGGTACATATGACTGATGACATATATGTCCTATGCCCCTGAACACTTCAACATTAAAAAATAATACATATCATCACTAGGTAAATGACTACGTTGTCGGCGGTAACTTCATATAAAACTGAATACACTCTGGTGACGAATTTTATGTCAATCCGAGATGCTGCTGTTGCACGAGCTATTATAAAACATATTCATACTCTCACCATTTGAATTTGTACTCGGGATAAATACAAAATTGTTTCATATTTCGGCATGGTGTTGAAGCCGAGATCGACGTGAATTTTGCTAGATCTAGCACCAAGATTCTAGATTTGCCAACGCTGGTGGGAACTAACGGCGACATTTTGGATACTGATACAGTCACTCTTTCAAACCACGGTCGGTCTCGTTTCAATGAGCAGCAACTGGCAAATCATTTTACATCCCATGCTAGTTTTGTAGTGACTTGTGCGGTAAATTACCTACCAGCATAACGAGCCTTACGGAATTTACCTCCACATTCCTGTCTTTGTGGGATCACGAAGAGCTGCACGAGTTTCACTTCCGCTATGTTGTTTCATCTTGGCATACTTCTTGGGCCTAGTAGATTGCATTTCGTGTGTTCTTACCTCCATCTTATTGTTTTGCTGTTTGGTGTAGCTCATATATCTACCATTTGTTATTATTATAACTTATTATTCAAGTTATTTATGATGGATAAAAACACCTTCGCTGTTTCCAAATTGTAGCACTCTTTTTTTTTTTTTGTAATTTTGTTATACTCCTTGTTCTTAAAATATAGATTTGAGTTTAAATTTGTACCCACAACACCTGTCGATTAACTATCGTGTTATTCAGGAAACAATTTTTGTGTTACACATTTCCTGGGTGAAAGTAGGAACGAAATTGCCACTATGCAAGGACTGCGGGACAAGGAGGTTACATTTCGTGTATGTGCAGAGTTCGTTGTCCTGTAGTAGGTTGGTCGCGAGAGTAGTAGGCCGTTGGCTGGGGAGGTGTTGCCGCTGCTACTGCCACAAGCACGGAGCTCTTTACCACAGGGTACACTCTTGAATATGACTGGATTTTCCGCATTTCTATACTGTTTTGTTTTTGCACTTTTTATGAAGCTGTTGTAATTTATTTCCCTTGCCAGTTTGCTTCGATGTCATAGGTACTTCCTTTACGAGGTATTTACAATCCAACTTTTATCCTAACCGTTTCAGCTTTGTCAATCTTTGAATCTAAAATGTTTGGTAGAGTGGTCATCACCTTCCGCTGCTTTTTACTCGATACTGGGTCCACTTCCTGGTGTAGCGGCAAGCATTCTTGGCTGTCGTCCCGAAGATTCGGGTTCGATTCCCAGCTCTGCTAAGAAATTTCATTCTGATCTGAGGGCTGGAACGTAGTCTACTAAGACTCGTGAGGCAAAACTGAGAAGAGGTGGGTTCGACTTTCATCTCGGCCATCCTGGAAATGATTTTCCGTGGTTTTCTTCTTTTACTCCAGACAAATGTCGGAATGGTTCCTAATTTAAGGCTGCGGAGGCCTCCTTCCCAATCCTCACCTGCATTACAAATACACACTGCTTACAATTACCACAATCAAAGAGGTTATCAAATTGCTTACCCAAGTACATGGGGCTAAATAACCACAATCTCGCAAAGCCCCCAAGTGAATTAACAACTACCCTGTACTGTGCATGATGGACTTGCCTAAGAAACATACCTTAAACCAATATAAAGTTAAGCTTTGAATATAGATCTGCACAATAACACATTTTGAATCAGCAGAGGTAGTTAATGTTCGTTAATATTCTACTAGCCTCTTACACATCTAATAAAGAATGATTGAACTTCTAAATAAATAAAAAAGTTTGTAATCCTACAAGGATGTAGATAGAATTTACCGTCAAAAACAGAAAATATAAAAATTACACCCTACTGTCGAAACTAGGTCGTTGTTTATAACAATTCAAAATACAGCATTTTTTTTTTTTAAATATAGCTCATAAACATTTTAAACTAGGATTGTGCAAATAACATACAACTATTTGGATAAAATGTTGTTGCGACTTGGCGAGTATCAGCCCCGCGCACTAGGATGTGTGTAGTTTCGCTCTGATATTGTGTTATTATGGTGTCTGCACGGGTGTGTAGACTACTTATATTGTGGAGTGGGATTTAATAGGCGGACGTCGCCGTTTATTAGGCACAATCTCTTAACCACTTTTACGATATTTGTTACCGTTATGGGGCTGAGTGTCCCCTGTCTCAGCCCTTTAACCAAAGTTGACTGAGCCCGGGATCGGACCCGGGATTTTAGGGTTGTCAGGCAGTAACGATAATCATTAAACTTCGAACCACATGTTCTTGTCCATCATGATTTGCAACATACTATTAAAGCGAGAAAGACCGCATGAAACATACATACAGAAATGAACAAATATAAGTATTTAGTGTATAAAATGTAGTGTGCTAATTAGCTTAACATCTTTTCTCATAAGAAACAGTACATCGGTTACTATCGTATTATATTTTTTGAAAAATATTTCTGGAGAAATAGTTTGGAGCCCGAAGTGGAGCAGCTACATTTCGGTTGGTTGTATGGCTGACGTTTGTGTCCCTGAGAGAAGAGCCGCAGTTGAGAAATAATCACCACTTATTCAAGTCAACCCCTGGCACTATACAGCCCATGACGGGCTAAGGCCGACCAAGCGACCGCTGCCCAGCCATTTGGCCTGCAGATATTGGGGTGACGCGTGATCAGCGCGTCGGGTCCCCTCGGCCGTTAATCTTGGTATTCGTGATCGGGGCGCTGTCTCACTGTCAGACAGCCACTCAATTGTCCTCACGAGGCTGAGTGCACCCCGTTCCAACCCTCACGTCAGTTTTAAAATCCCTGACGGAGCCGGGGATCGAACCCGGGGCCTCCGGGTGAGAGGCAGGCGCGCTACCCCAACACCACGGGGCCGGCAATCACAACTTATTATCAAGAAAAAAAAACCACGGCAGTAAAAATTTACTTCAAAAGTCAGGAATGTCATAGTTTTTATCTGCATGCATCTAATTTTGCATTTATCGACAGTTTGAAACCGCTGAACGCCTCACGATGTGGCAAAATACATATGTGAATTGTTCGCTGATGGTAGAATCACAAACTCTTCAAATGTGTTCTACAGTATATGACCACCAGTACAGAACATGTTTATGTTCAGCGCTTGATATTGTCGCATGTGTTCCATTTTTAGCCTATTTTCATGTATGAAAAAAAAAAAGGCGTATGCGATCACCATTGGTCCGCGCGCGCGTGAGTGTGTGGTGTGTCTGCCTGCCCCCCCCCCCTAATTACGTCTAAACAGCTGGGGCGTTTTCAATGGAACTCGGTAAGTTCATAGTACTATTTCGACCGACCCCGACCGTGCCCTTCAAATTTGATTACGTCTCACCAATCCAACATGGCGGCTGTGCGAAATATTTCACCGGCATTCTATATATCCGAAACTATTTATCATATCGCCCTGAGATTTTGTGCGGTTATAAACTGCACTACTAGACGTGCATCTATACCACTTTCAAAAACCTGTTAACTACAAAACGAACATGGTGAAGTTGAAACATTTAAATAGACTTCTTCGCGATTTAGTCATCCGAACGCAGTGAAACTTGGTGCAGCAAATGACTATACAAATTGCAATGCACTGACATTTAATTTAGTTCAATTGTTTACATAACCTCAAGATGGCGGCTGTGCGAGATTTTAAAATTAAGTTTTTATTTCTTGTGTTCTAATAATGCGATATAAATCAACGTTTGAATAATGAACTTACACAATAATCCTCATATAATTGTACATAACTCTATGGCCTACATATATTAAAATCCAACATGGCGACCATCCGAAATATTTAGACGGTTGTCAATATCTATTTATCTATGATAGCAATCAAACTGATTTTTTATGCGTATGGAGGCTATAAACATACGTTCACCTATGGTACATTCAATAACCTGGTGAGCACAAATCCAACATGGCGGCGACGCGAAATTTAAATATTAAAATGGACGTTTCCCCGATTTAACCATCCGAGCGCAGTGAAACTTCATGGTGTCCACAGGCAGGAATAGTCAGGAAAACAGGAATTTAGTTTTTGATCAGGAAAAGACAGGAAAAAGTGTGAAAAAATGGCATGAGTCAGGAAAAAATGGCAAAAAGTATTAGAAAGTCAGGAATTTTATACACACATCAAAAAAAGTTTTGCATCACCTCGGTTCCCAGATCTCCGGCATATAGACGTTGACTGTGTATATTGTATCCAAGATACAGTCCCTTTGACTGTTCATAGATGTCACTAAAACTGCTCAAAGATGTAAACAACCATGCATGAGCAGGGCCTATTATACGGAGGGGGTACGACAGCCGATCAGTTCCAGTCATTCCACCAGGACGAAGGTACGCTGCTCATGTTGTCTGTAGTTCTACCATGCCTAGAAGGTCAATACCGCAGTTCGATCGCGTCCGCATTGTTACTTTGTGTCAAGAAGGGCTCTCAACAAGGGAAGTTTCCAGGCGTCTCAGAGTGAACCAAAGCGATGTTGTTCGGACATGGAGGAGGTACAGAGATACAGGAACTGTCGATGACAGGCCTCGCTCAGGCCGCCCAAGGGCTACTACTGTAGTGGATGACCGCTACTTACGGATTGCCGCTCGGAGGAACCCTGACAGCAATGTCACCATGTTGAATAATGCGTTTCGTTCAGCCACAGGACGTCGTGTTTCAACTCAAACTGTGCGCAATAGGCTGCATGATGCGCAACTTACCTCCCGACGTCCATGGCGAGGTCCAGCTTTGCAACCCCGACACCATGCAGCGCGGTACAGATGGGCCCAACAACATGCTGAATGGACCCCACGGAATTGGCATCACGTTCTCTTCACCGATGAGTGTCGCATATGCCTTCAACCAGACAATCGTCGGAGACGTGTTTGGAGGCACCCTGGTCAGGCTGAACGTCTTAGACACACTGTCCAGCGAGTGCAGCAAGGTGGTGGTTCCCTGATGTTTTGGGGTGGCATTATGTGGGGCCGACGTATGCCACTGGTGGTCATGGAAGGCTCCGAAACGGCTTTACGATACCTGAATGACATCCTCCGACCCATAGTGCAACCATATCGGCAGAATATTGGAGAGGCATTTGTCTTCATGGACGACAATTCTCGACCTCATCGTGCACATCTTGTGAATGCGTTCCTTCAAGATAACGACATCGCTCGACTACAGTGGCCAGCATGTTCGCCAGACATGAACCCTATCGAACATGCCTGGGATATGTTGAAAAGGGCTGTTTATGGACGTCTTGACCCACCAACCACTCTGAGAGATTTACGCCGAATTGTCGTTGAGGAGTGGGACAATTTGGACCAACAGTGTCTTGATGAACTTGTGGATAGTATGCCACGACGAATACAGGCATGCAACAATGCAAGAGGACGTGCTACTGGGTATTAGAGGTAGTGGTGTGTACTGCAATCTGGACCACAAATGCTGAAAGTCTAGCTGTATGATGGTACAACATGCAATGTGTGGGTCTCATGAGCAATAAAACGAGCTGAAATGTTGTTTGTGTTGATCTCTATTCCCTTTGTATTTAAAGGTTCCGGAACTCTTGGAACCGAGGTGATGCAAAACTTTTTTTGATGTGTGTATTCACCATACAGTATTTTGTGTTTTATAGACATAATTTGAGGTTACTAGTTCAACTAATCTCTGAAGATAAAAAGCAATAACTCGCTGGACATTATGATATGTTTCCATTTTGACAGTAAATCAGAGTAAAAACCTCTTTTACCTATTTCTTGTACGCTTTTTTTGGCGTTGGTGTAGGGATGTGGCGACCCCATCGCCCAGCACATTGCACTACGTGTCTGCCATCAGCCTCTAAAATATTGTGACTTGACATTCATAAACAAGAAAATTTAAATGCCAATCACTTGATATTTCTTATTTCCATAATGGCAATTTTGATATACCTTTTTTCCGATGTTACGATGACATCACGAGTCAGGAATTTTGTTGAAAAGTGGTCAGGAAAAGTCAGGAATAGTCAGGAAAATTGACATTGAAAATTCTGTGGACACCATGAACTTGGTGTGGTATATGCTTATATACATTTTAATCCACTGGCATCTAATTCATTTAAATTATTTTCATACCCACAAGATGGCGGCTGAGCGAAATATTAAAATCTCGTTTTATTTGTTGTAACCTAATCATGCGATTGAAGTTTGAATAAAACACCTACACAATAGTCTTCATGTAGTAGTACATAACTCTTAAGGCCCATATATAAGAATCCAACATGGTGACCATCCGAAATATTTAGACGGTTCTCAATATATACGAATCTGTTACAGCTATCGAACTGAAATTTTGTATATTGATAGAGGCAATTAACATAAGTAGGTTATATAGGCTATATAGTTCTTCACGGAACTACTTGTTTTAAGCTACGAATGAACAAGTATGAGCTCCAGTGTATATCATTGTGCTACAGGGCTGTCGTTCACCGATGAAATTAACGAAATGAAGGATGGAAAATCTTTTTATTGACAGGAGTTAAACTATATTCCTTTAAACCAGCTTTTCGTGTTGAATACAGAAACGTTTTTAATATTCACTTACTGATTTTCAATTATTTTGTGCAATTATCAATTTTAAAAAATCAAGAAAATATACACAAATGTCAAACATAATTACGGATCTAGAGTTTTTTTTTACAAAGCCGGGCATTATGCACATATAATGAATCAAGATAGTTTCAGCAGTATCTAAAAATAGGTTATGCAAGTTCGATGGACAATATAGAGCCTATCGTTGGTTGATATGGGTGAACGCAAGCCGAGGTCGAACCTGGTCGATGGCCTATCCTTCCAAGGGCCAGCCAGAGAGCTTGTTTAACCGAGCTGTTGTCGCTTCGCCGTTAGTCGGCCTGCGCTAGCCACTTCAAGCCCACCAGCCTAGAGCTCAACATGGTGAACAGATGACAAGCTTATGGGAACTGGGCTATTGGTGTAGGGAAAACACGTGCTTATTTCTGTGCACGGAGACAGTACATAAAATTAAGAGTGAAATGATAATGATAATTACCCTTTCAATTTTTGAGATAGGGGCGTGGTGGCGCAGCGGCCAAGCTGTATGCCTCTCAACATTGCGGACCGGATTGGATTCCCGGTCGAAGCATGTGAGATTTTCGAAGTGAAATGCCATGACCTGTGGTTCGGATTCCACGTAGAAAGGAGATCCCGTGGCTTATGATCGCGAAATTAACGGTCGTTTTGAACTACAAGCTTTCTTTAATTTTTGAGACTTTCAGAGACACTAGGGTGCCATATTTCTTGTTTGAACCAGGAATCGAAGCCGGGCCCCCGCGGTGAAAACCAAGAATGCTAGCCAGTACGTGGACAGTGATCATAATGTTTAAGGCATGTAACATGTCGAAACCCACGATAAGCTAGTACCCCTACTATTGCTGTTCTGTATCGCTAAGCTAATTTATCCGGAGTGATTTACGTCACAGGGCATGGTAGCGAATGTGACTTGCTGGATTAGGGCGTACATAAGATTGCTAATAATATTTGAGTATGGATTTTATGTACGTGAACACAAATTAACCCAATAATATCATTTCAACTTGTAAAAACATTTATGCCTCAGTTGCGTGCTAAAGACGGTCCTGTTTTGAATTCACAACCCGGCAATTTCACAATCTCTGCGACCTCAGATGACGTGATGTCTCTTACAAGGCCATGTTTGAGAGGAATGTGACGCAGCTAATCAACATTAATCACCTTGTTGGCCAGTGTATACAATATACAGTAGTCACTGTAGTACAGCCTACCTCAATCGAATCCGCTACTGGTAGCTGAGAAGAGACAAGTGTGGAAATTCAACCCTGTAAAAAGCTATAACAACTTTAGGTCTATTCTTAAACGTAAGGAATAGTGGTTCATCTCGGTTAGGTGATGTACGTAATAAAAGAAGGGGAAACATTTATTTGAACAGATAGGAACCCCCAAGAAATGCTTGTGCAAAGTTCAGTTTCACGAAGCATCTGGCTGCAGATTTATCTCATTCAGTCAAGTGTTTTTTTTTGTTTTGTTTCAATTAGGAACTTAGACGTCGTGGTCATTTTAGCCACGTGTACTTCAGTGTATGTAAAATGTGTCTGATAACCTGTGTAACTGTGATTTATGTAATAGTGTTTGTTGGTAATAGAGACTGTTTCGGAAGGAGGCGGCCATGGCCTTATGTTGGAATTCATTCCGGCATTTACCCGGAATAGAAGTGTGATACTACGGTAAGGATGGCTGAGGTGAGAATCAAACCCACCTTTGCTCAGTTTTTGTCTCACGAGGCTGGCTAAACCCCGTCCCTACCCTCAGACCAGAATTACACTTGATGGCAGAGCCGGGAATCAATACTGAACCTCTTGGGTGACGTCTAAGTATGGTAGCCACTACATCATGCATTTCCAATACTGTTTATACTGAGAGAAGTTTGCTCCATGTTTATGATTCAGGAATGAAAGTAGAGCCTTGTTTAATGTTAAGAACAATCACGAGTCTCAAAATATATCACGTTGCAAATTTATCCTCTTGCCGACTGGGGCGATAGTCAGTTGGTTTTTACACCCTGCTATTTATAAGGAAAATCCAACGCAGAATAACCTTCTGTATTAATTGTTGGAGGTAAGCTTGTATAAGTCGACTAACCTGATTCCAGCGCGGAGAATACCTTGTTTTCTTCCATGGCCTCCTTAATTTCTACACCGTGGCACTATAGCTGCAAGGTCATTTGAAGGTGAAGTTCCTCAGTCACCAGCTTGGGTGTATATTTAGGTTACTAACCGAAAGAAAACAGACCGTGTTATCAATAATATAATTTCGGAATTACCTGGTTTGTTAGTATATTTCTACGCGATATTTATAGCTGGGTTAATTTTTATTCTTATCACTGATTCACAATAATTTTATAGTAAAGTAATGTACCCATGAGATTTTACTTCGCAGTATTGTTATAGCAATGCGTGTAACAAAGTTAGATCTCAGTAACTTTCGTTCTGCATTGAACGACTATATCATACAATCACAACTTAAATGACGATCTTAACACAATCCAGTGACGGTGATAATTAACAGATAATATAATTTGTATGCCTACTGCGATACAGTACTTACTTGCAGTTCAACCAGTGATTGCATTTTATCGTCATTAGGGGCAGATAACCTAAATGTTAGGCCCCTTAACACAAGAATTATCATTATCATTTTATCGTCAATTTACTTACATATTTGTTCGTTTGACCTTTTATCTCTTAAAAGAAACGGTAATTCATCTCGTGGTGTAATAGATTTTCCGTGATTCCCCACTTTCAACTATGGGTCATTGCTGTGACGGTACCTTCTAATAGGCCCTGGCCACCTCCTTCAAACTCCTTGCTCATTTTTGTTAATTTCATCCTTCTTTAAAACCACTGATAAGTTTGATGTCCGGAAGGGCATCCGGCCGTTAAAACCATTAGCCTACGGGGCTGCAGTGAATTTTGTGGCATACACAGGAAATGTTTCATTTTACTGACTTGGACAGTGTGGTCATTTAGCCCCGTGTACTTGAGTGTATGTAGAATTTGATAACCTGTGTTATTGTGGAGTCCGTTGTAGTAGTTGCAGAAATTTGAACCTCGGCCGTTTAGGTCTTCGAGCACAACTCCAAATGGTGATTTAGCGAAGAGATTTTCCCTTCATTTGACACCAAACTAGACATTTCGAGCTACTAAGGTCGGAGCTTTTCACGTAACCTTTGTGGAGCGTGAATTATTACATTTGCTATTATTGGAAAGCTAACTGAAATGTATTGAATCGCTTTCTTCACACACAATGCACCATCTGAAAGTAGGAACGTAGGCTATTGCATTGTCATATATCATTCGATTTGGTCATTGTAAATGCATGGCATCCTATTGTTTCATTTAGACTTAGAGGCTTCTTCATTGTGGTCATTTCAGCCCCTTGTAGTAGGGTGTGTGTACCATTTTGTCTTATTACCTGTGTTATTGTGTATCTGTGCTAGTGTATACATTTGTAATTGAGGCTAGGATTGGAAAGAAGGCGGTCGTGTCGTAAGTTCGGAACCATCCGGCATCTGCCTGGAATAGAAGTGGTAAACCATGGATATCCAGTTCTAGGATGGCTGACGTAGGAATGGAACCCACCCTTTCTCGGATTTGCCTACCGTGGCTGAGTGTACCTCGTTCTATCCCTCAGATCAGAATTCAATTACGTGGTGGAATTGGGTATCGAACCTAGACCCTGGAGTGTCAGCCAAAAATGGTTACGTGGTTGTTTTATAACTTGGCTACTGTTGCATAGTTCGCTGCAGACATGTCTATACACCCTAGCAAATAATAATAATAATAATAATGGTACTGCTTTTACGGCCCTTTAAACTACTGTGGCTTTTAAAGACGCCGAAATTTTGCCTCGAGAGGGACCTTGAACGTGCCAGTAAAACTACATGGCTCCCTCGTATTTTAGCACCCTCAGATGCCAACTGGCTGCGCCAGGAGTCGATCCTGCAACCCTCGGCAGTATACTGTATAGTCAAAAGCAATTTTGTCATTCTTCAGCAATACGAGTGCAAAGTTTCCTACTTTTTTAGGACAAGAATCAGTTGTTTCGTCAATCACCCTCAAATTTTAACCGACATGTACTTAGAGAGGTAATTTATTTTCCCTTCATACTGCATATTATTATTTATTTGAGGTTTCTTTAAACTTTTGTTATAAATTACGTATTTTGCAGTTTACTACTTGTGTGCTTTGTTGAAATGTTGCAGTGAAGCGTATTATATACTGAACGCCACGGCTATTATAAATCGTTAGCTTGCGTTTGTTGACTCCTGCAGCTTAGGAACTGTTGACTTGGAATGGTTTCTCCAACCACGCACTAACGAGTAAGATAAGCGAATTCAACAAGAATTTTTGGTGGCCCTGATCTATAGACATACCCTTAATAGCACAAGGACAAATGAACACACATGCATATCGAATACAGACGGATGACTTGGGTCATCCCTGGAAAGAGGGTATCGCATCGAATACCAGTAAGAATGTATGTTTGGCTACAGCCTGAGTGTCCATCTATAGAGCACTTCTTGAACGCGCTCGTGAAGAAGCAACAATATGCTTGTTGGCAGCCAGCCTGCGGGTTACTTGGGAGCGCTGACCTGTACTTGCTGATTTACTAGGTTGGCAAAATGTCACTTTTCCATGGGTGATAAAGATCTCCTTGAAGTTATCTACTTATTGTTGAAGACATGATTTTAAACCCATCATTTAATTTCGCACTTTAACAGCCTATAAGGTAAATGTATCGCAAGTGATTGTTTAGGTCTGCAGACAAGATAGCAGTAGACAAGTGCTTTCTAATGCAATTATTGTACTGTTAAAAGACAGGCTCTTCCATCATTGAGCGCTCACATTGCTACCAAGGGGGTTGTGACCTGACAATAGGGTATCGCCATATTACCACACCGTGAGTATACATCATAAAAGTGGCACGAATGATATTTGTAGTTTATTCAACACCGTATGCTACTCAACGGTGCTACAGTGGGTGGTGCACGACGTATCTACTGTTGTAAACATTGTTTCGCCTGTCAGTGCTGACCTTGCGACAGTACAGGATGCAGGAGAAGTTACAATAGCCGATTTAGCTTCAATCAATCCTATAAAACTTACCTGAGGCAGTAATATTGTTGAAGTGCAACTAACCTCAAACATGAATCTGCCATACACCACTAAGCGCGTAAATGGTTTTTTTTTAATCTACAAGTTCCTACAACGTTAATACGAACAGTGAAAGAGACGTAAAGCACACGACAGGCAATTTCTAAATATGTTCCTGATTTGTCTTACTGTGGACTGTTTCAGCCAAGCTATAAAATAAAATTTTAAGATTGTACCTGAGTATCCGCTCACTAGACTAGAGAGAACAGACCTCTTCATTGTATGTGTACCATTATTATTCCCGTTTCAGTGGGGTCAGGGATGAGATGCTATGTATTTCTATGTAGGGGGTGGTTTTTACGGCCGGATTTCCTTCCTGGACATCACCTCTAATTACTTCATCATGAGGGATGGAATGAATGGAACAGGGCAAAAATTTGAAAGACCGCAGCCGTGACCTATTAGAAGGTACCGTTCCGGTGTTTGTCTGGAATTGAAAATGGGGAAAACCACGGAAAACCATTTCACGGACGGCCAACGTGTCCGCAGATAGCTTGGCCTACCGCAGTTGGTAACTGATATCTTCATTAACGGTCTTTAATAAACTAATGAACCAGGTTAGGTCACGACGCTGGAATGCTGGCCGGCCGGTGTGGTCAAGTAGCCTGCGCTTCGGAGACAGGTGGCTTCTCGGCCAAAGGCAAATGCTGGGATGGAACAGTTTTTAAGGCCTCAACCAATTCCCTGTTTTGTTATTGTTTACAATAGCTAGGTGTGCCTTACAGCATTTTCTAGTCTCCAAGCCCCTGTGAGCGAACGAGCTGTCTCCATTTGGATTAACTGCCCTTATTTCAGTTATCACTGTAGCCTTCTCTGCTCCTTCGCTTCTCGTCTGGGAATCACTAGAGTATACATTCGTAATCTCCCACGTGTACATTTGATTTTTACTCCCGTGACTGTCTGAATATTGAACGATACAGGGTACTAATTTTCTTATTGGAGAATACAGAATTTTGCGTGGAAATATCCCATTGTGCATGTCATCAAAATGTGCAGTAATTATTTGTCCTCATTTCATAATCGAAACGACTGGCTGCGTGGTGCAGCGGTAACGTTCTCGTCTGCTGTTACCAAGGTTGCAGAATCGAATCCTGGTGCAGTCAGTTGGCATTTGAGGGTGCACAAATGGGTGGGAGCTGTGCCAGTATGTTGACTGGTATGTTAAATATCTCTTTCGGGCCAAATTTCTGGCGCCCCGGCGTCTCTAAATGCATAAGTAGTTAAAAGGGGCGTTTTACCTGTGTCATCATCAACATAATAATAATAATAATAATAATAACAACACTTGCTGGCACTGCCCTCGCCATTCCCGTCAATCCCACGTCTTAAGTTCAACCGTTCTTTTGTTATTTATTGGTAGGACCATAGAGCCAGAAGGTTCAATAGCTTAGTTTTATCAGCGAGACAAACTGCAGTATATTTCCATTTACAAGTAAAATTCTGAGCTATTGTTGCTTTCTGGGGTGTAAGGCCCTGGGATACTACAGTCATCAGCTTGTGTGATAACTCGCATTATCCTCACGTCTGTACTGGAGTGTAAGTGTATCAGATTTTGTAATTGGACATAGTCAGCTGATATTTAAAAGTGTTTAGATTTGCGATACCTGGGCAGATTATTTACTAGCCCATTGCTAATAAGTTCTGGCGCGAAAATAATTTAGTCATTGTTCAATTTGAGGGCTCGACATGGAGGTCATTAAGCCCCGTGTACTTTTGTGTGTGTATGTAGTAGGGGTCTGTAGTAGTGTGTATATTTGTAATTCAGGTAAGGATGGGAAGGAGGCGGCTGTGGCCTCGAGTTACGATCAATCTGGGCATTTGCTTGGAGTAGAAGTGGGGGGGGGGGGGAAACCACTTTCAGGATGGCTGAGGTGGGAATCGAACCCAGCTCTTCTGATTTTTGCATCACGAGGCTGTGTGTACCTCATTCCAGCCATCAGACCAGAATTAAATTCCTTGATAGAGACGGGAATTGAACGCGGACCTCCGGGGCGACACCCAAATATGTTAGCCGCTATACCACGAGGTGGTCCATAATAATTTAAAATGACGTTATATGCATCGTATTATTATTGTTATTATTATTGTTTTTGTTTTAACAACTTGTCTCTGACATTGCCCGGTTCAAATGGCAACTCAGTGGTGTGCATATCCTGAAAGAGAGGGTGTTTGTTTGAATACCATTGACCTTGTCGTATGGAGGAAGCTGGTTGGGCTAGTCTTGATTTGTGTTTCCAGGCCTTCGTTGGCCGGTTGGAACGTCCGACAAACTTTTCGCCTAAACTACAACATTATTCAAAACCAAAACTACTTCACAGCGTCGATACACTCCCAAAATAAACAATTCAAATCAAAAAATATAATTTTTCAGCACTGGAAATGTACTAAAAAGACATAATTCAAACAGCCAATCACAGGCCAGGAAAGATTGCCTGCTCAGGCAGCCCGTTCAAACTTAGCCAATCACAGCGCTCCAGCTGGCTCACAACTCATTACATTCATTACAAGACATTTTCATCAATTTTCCCATAAAACCATCAGCGAGGCTTATTAATATCATTTTATAATTTTAACAGAACACCTACTAAAGGTCTATCAACTTTCATTCTAACCAAACCAACCCACTAGAGGTCTATTCTTCCTTCCTAAAGTACGTCAAACCAAATAACTTTCAAGTACAAAATATATTATTATTATTACTATAAACTGAAGCTGTTGCAACGCCGGCCATGGCGCACGTTACTTATAGAGCCAGAACAACAGGCTAGTAGCTAAACAGAGCTCGACTGCTATGACAACTGTTTATTCCCCGAAAACTAAAACTAAAATTAACAAATCTTTTACTATATTCCACCTTATCTTTTAAACAACTTTTTAAACCATCCTCAATTTATACACGCTGCCGCCGAAGCGATTGTCACATCGCTTGCGGCGGTAAACCTATTTTATTAATTATCATATTAAGAACATAACTTTGATAAAACAACTCAAAACTTAGGTCCCTAAAATAAAATACACCAGGCAGAATAGCGCATAGTCGCAACGGTACCTGGTTACTAGCGCCACTGACTTTAAAAACCGATTAGCAGCATGATTTATGTTTCCATTTTTCCTTCAAGATCGATCTTTTTCTAGCCGTATGAAATGTGGATTTTGAAATCCACCAACCAACTATACAGGTCTAAAATGACAACGATGCCCATATCTGTAAATGTGAACAACATAAAATCCTTCACAGATTTGTTACACAGTTAGATTTTCACCACAGAAACCTTCATTATCCGTGAAAACCGAACCACTGGACGTGGCATTTCACCTTGGAAAGCTTACATGCATTAGTCAGCAATCGAACGCGGTCCTCCTTGCTGAGAGCAAAAGAACTTGACCGCTGCACCATCGCGTCCCGATAAATCACACAATAACACAGGATGTTGGAAAGATTTCACACAGTTCCTTCATAGACCCAATAACGAAGGACCAACCAACCAGGGGCGTAAAACAGGGGGTTCAGGGTGAATGCCCCCCCCCCCCCCAGGTTTTCGGTGCAAGACCATTTTTTTTAGTAGCACGCCCTTAAAAAATCAAAAGTAAATTAACCAGAATGTATTTATAAACTATTTAATACTACGTTAGGCGGAAAATGGGAAAGCCATCTTGCCTTGCTTAATCATAATTTCTTTACTCAACCGAACAAACAGTCTGTTTTTGCCCTCCTCCTCCTCCTCCTCCTCCTCCGTTTCCCGGCGAGCCGCCAACTGAGCCGAGAGGCGAGACGCTTTGAGCTTTGTCCCCTTACCACGACGATCTGAAAAGGTAGATTTTCGAACTATTATTTCCGAGCCCCAGTTTAAAACTGAGGTAAGGTACTGGGACACACACAATAATTACTCCTGCCCGGAAATAACAACAGCGCGCGCGTCGCCTTTTGAAATAAACAAGGTAAAATAACATACATGACTCTTCCTTCGCGCATCTCGCGAATTAAGCACACGCTACGCACGGTGATCAGAAGGGTTAAAGACAACCTCTGATCTACGAAGGGACAAATTAGACGGAGCACGGAATCAAACATAAAACATCACAACAATTTGGTTGAAAAAGTGATGCCAGATAGTCTTAAAAGTCATAATTTTGCACCAAATTTTACAAAAGTTTCCCGGGGAGGAATTCTGGACCCCCAATTTATTTTGGGGCTATTTCATGCCACCAAGTACCCGGTTGCTCCCCCCCCCCCCCCGCGCCCCATAATAACTCTATATATGCCCCTGGCTGCAGTCAGTGTTCGGTCATTAGCTCTACGTTGACAATTGTTTTATGTTTTGTACGTATATTCTGATTGTATTTTGTATTTGAACCCTTACAGTGCCAGGGGGCGATATATCGGCCAAGGGCGCTTCTGATAAAAATGGCACGGTTCGGTCTATCGGCCCTGTTTTTGAAATTGTGTTATTATTGCTACTTCTAGCCAAGCAGTGCTATTAGTGTTGTAACCAAGACAATGTAGGAAATATTTTCTCTCTCTGGATATCGTTTGTGTTACGTGAATAACTGGATTCATAATAAGTATTGAACATGCTGTAGTTAGCAGATTATCCGCTCGTGTGATCTTTTGAAGCTATGTTTGTTTGCATTCTTACTCGGAGCTAATTGAGATACGTGGTGATAAATATGGCTACCTCTTTGAACGATGGGGAAATAAATGGTTTTAACGCTGAGTGAAGTGTGTGATAATTTGTTTTCGACTCATAACGACGACTTAGAAAAATATCCATTTCAATTTATAAAATAATAAAGTATCTTTTAATGAAGCAAATGTAACACTGTTATAATTATGTAGCATCCCTGCTGTACTAAATTAACGTGTTGTTTTTAATGTAGCGCTAGGCCTCCGTTACCCTGTTATTTTAAGCTTTAATGCCTAAAATGAAAAAAAAATCTCCCTGTTAGGACGGCAACCGCAGCTCGTAAATTTGACCCCCTGTCCCCAAGATTGCGAGGTGTTTTACGCCCCTGCAACCAATCATACAATCATATTCCATAAGTTGATAATGTATTACAGATTGTTAGTTTCAATTGTAGTTAAAACTCTTATCAAAATAAAAATAAATAGCATTATGCCATTATAATAATTACATCTGTAGTTGGACATACGCAATGTCACTCTTATAAATCTTCTCTACCTAGTATAAAACAAAGTCCCCGATTCTTGGATGTTACGGGTAAACTCGAGAGAACCACTGGATGGATTTTGATGCAGTTTTTAACATTCTGTAAAGGTTATCTCGAGGAAGGTTTCTGTAGAAAATTATTTATGACCGAAGGAAGTCAAGCACTAACGATTTGAGTGAAAAGGTCGAAAAGAAACTGGCGTCCATGCGCTTTTTAAGCTTACGCTGGGCAAACCGTTAAAAATATCTATATACTATGAGTGCAAGAATTGTTCAGCATGAAAGGTTCTAAAAAAAAAACAAAAAAAAACGGGAGAGCGTATCTCTGTCTTCTATACATCGCCTACTATAAGTGTTTTTACGTTTTCATTTCTTCCAACAATCTCCATTCAGTTACTGAGGCGACAGTTTACGAGCTAGCTAGGGGCGAGTCTATGACCCCAGTTACAGCGTTGCTAGCGGACGAGCTTATTGCCCCAGATACAGCCAGCAGCAAACTGTCGAGTCGTGTTGAGTTAAAAACTTGAGAGAAGAGTGGTTGTGTTTGGAGTTACCCTGGAAGTGCTACTCGGCTTTTCTTCATTTCGCCTGTGAACTTTTCGTTCCGCAAAATTCACAGTCAAGTTAATATTGGACGGAAGGGGGATTTGTTTCATGCACCTCGCCTTTCTTAAATTACGTCTGACAAGAATTTGTTGTACATGCATCTCCATGATAATATAATTAATAGTCCAGTCAGTGATTTTAAACCATCATGCCGAGACGTTAAACGCATATTGGTCGTTGTTCATTAAAAAAAAAAAAAAAAGCTGATCACGTAATGCATAACTGTTCCCGGGCGAAGCCGGGTCGGGTTGCTAGTGTAGGGTAAATGAAGAAAACTCAGTATCCATCAAGGTTGGCATCCATGTTTCAGTACCTCGACTAGTGCGTTCACGAGATTTCTTCCATTGGAAACAAATGTTTAACTTATAACACGTTATAACATTATTACCTCAAGTCAAATTGTCGGCACACTTTCACGGACGCATCTCTTGCGCTTGACGGAGAACGCTTGTGCTAAGCCTGGCAACAGCGCACCATGGGAGAGACTACTGGTTCCAAGATCGTTCGGGACCCATTCTGTTCATTCTAACCCAAACGAAATGGGCCGCGCTCTCAAACGGTATGACGAGTGTCCGCTGGTCTGTGGGTCTGTTATTGTGTCTGGTTGCCCAGGGCGTTCTGCTGGATTTCAAATGGGCAGACCCATGTGGTTTGTGCAGGTCCCATTCGTGATCATTTGAAATAGACTGGAGAGTGTACCCAGTTGGAGAATGGGCTGACAAAACAAGCCCGAAAAACAGCTCTAATTTGGGCTTGTTTTTCATTTGTCTGATAACCTGTATTATACTGCTAATCCATGGATACGGAGCTGCGCTAATAAGGTCTCTCCACGGGGTCGACTACGAAAATCCAAACTGGGGAAAATGCTTGATGCATGTTTCTATGAACCCACCCACTCCAAACTGACCGTGAAATTAGATAGTGTTGCGATGGGTGGAGCGATGTTTGACGTTTTTCCAGTTTCTTGGAATTCCATTCCTTCGCATGTAAACTTCAAGGGCAATAATTTCCTATGTGTTTCAGTTACTTTTCAGACCAACATACACTGTACACCCTTTAAGTTTTTATGTTGGAGCTTTATAAATAAGATAGTATGGAAGATTCCAACGTTATCGTGGGAACCAAAATGCTTATACAGTGTTAAGGCTATACCACTGTAATATTAGATGCAAAACTGCCGTCTAAAACTTTACTTCTACTTACAGTTCGTGAAGCTACAACGTTAAAATTTAGACTATAAAACTAGTTCGCCTTCTTCGTATATTCTGTCAGGACAAAGCTCTAGTATTGACACAAAATTGAAGGAAGAATTTATATGATACAAAGCTTAAGGCTTAAAAGAAATACCTTTATTACAATTTGTTTCGGAGAAATCAGGTGATTTCTTTAAATCTGCAAATGTGTGGTTTTGGGACACAAAGCGAAACCTTCTAGAACGGCGGTGGCAGATTTGTCAAAATGTACGTCTAGTAGTGGTCGGACAAATGACTAAAATTAGTATTCCTATGCCAATATTCATTGATGTGTAATGTCATCACGCGAAAGCATCACTACCCCACCCCACATTTTGTGGCAATATCATGGGAAGCAAAATGCTGATATTCATATCATTTAAAAGCTTGTAAAGAGGGCTACAACTTGTATTCGAAGAACTTTCCTTAATTTTTTGTTTGTATTAAAACTAGGACAAAAGTATCGGTATTAGCTCAGGATGGATGAGAACTATATTTATAGGCCGTAACATACTGATTAAAATAGGAAAAGATTTAGATCACTATAACTATTCAGTTTTTCTTTAATTACCTCCTCCATATGCCATTGTTTACTCTTATTTATTGGGGTTACTGAATTTTGCTTTTTTTACACAATTTGTTGGTGAGGGGAGCCGATGAGTTTGCACAAGAGAAGAATGAAAGTCAACAATAAACATTTATTTGGCATAGCATGTGCGTTGTCGTCTCCTAAATTCCATACGAGCTGTTTGGATATATACAGTAGTTATCGTCGCAGCTTGACCCATTCCACATGGATGACATATTAACTGCATGTAAACTTCAGGGGAGTCCAGGTATACTGTATGTATGTGTTGCTGTCAGTAAACTCATCGCTCAACCGACATTTCAGGAGAGGTAGCCTAACTCCACTCTCTTCCAAAAACCTTTAGGGAGAGCTGGCCATAATCCTATTAGTGCAGCTCGCTATATCCCTGTTGAACAACCACACTCGGGGTAGCCACTGTCAGTGCTGGTAATCGAACCTCTGATCTCCGGACTTGTTACAGTCTTCGGCCGCGGCCCAAAATGCTCGGCTAGGTTGAGGGTTCACCTGAATATATTCGCCCTTTTCTCATGCCCTTCTGTTGACTATCCTGCAACTGAAATCCCCCATCTCATTATCCTTATTGTTGAACTTCATTGTCTCAGTTCGCCTATTACATCCTGATATGACCACCTCTTTGTGTAGCAGCTATTGTTCTTGGCTACCACCCCGACTAAGCCAAGACATTTGAATTCTGGTTTGAAGGCTGGAACGGGGTGAACTCGGCTCCATGAGGCAAATTTTGAGAAGAGGAGCCACTCTGGAAATGTTTTTCTGTGGTTTCCCATTTTTACTCCAGGAAAATGACGGTATGGTTCTTAACTTTAGGCCACGGTCGCCGCACTCCCAATCATATCCCCAATTTACAAATACACCCACTGTGTTATTGAACACAGGATATCACACACACACACACACACAAGTACCTGAGGCTGTATGCCGATGTCGCAAAGCCCCTTTAAATTAGCAACACCATTCTCATGTGGCGCATATCAGAAAGCTGCGCAACGCTCAATTCGCTCACTCGAACTCCATCGACCCTTCCAGCGTCGAGGGGAGTGAGGTCGGGTTGGTCATTGGGTGCTATCAGCACGCCGGCGCCGCTCAGCCTCGTAATGTTGTCAGTGTGAAACACTTGATCGATTATTTATACAATCCAGTCTCATTGAGAATGCGTTTACATAACTTATATTCTGTGCAATAAATATAAAATTATACAGTAATTTCTAATAATACATGGAAGATGAGGTGGTGCGATGTGTGTATGAGAGTGTAAAAATGAAAACACAGTATACGTAAATTAATGAGGCACTATCAGACACCCTGCAAATTTAACATTTTGCCAATGGTGCCAATGAAACCTATGCCGCCGCCCCCCCCCCCCCCCCCCACAAGATCCCTAGAAAATGTTCAACTTTTCAAAAGTCCCTGTCGTGGCCGATGTGGGGGAGAGGGGGCTCAGAACATGTGCATATGTATGCAAGTGCGATCATTTTCTTCCGTTGGATATTTTTGCTACAGGTTTTGTGGGCCTATTAGTAATCGGGAAGTTCAAATTAATGTTCAATATCAAACCGCAAGAAAATGTTGAGGAGATAACAAGGTGGCAAAATTCGAAGAGTAACAATGCCTAATAATAATAATAATAATAATAAAACTAACCGGGGAGCGTGATGGCGCAGTGGCTTAGCTGCTCGTCTTTCACCCGGACGGCCGGGGTTCGAATCCCGGTGACAGCGGTGTGGAATTTTCACCTGAAAAATCACGTGGCGTCAGGAAGGGCATCCGGCCTTAAATCCCCGGCCAAAACCAAAATGAGCCTGGTTGGCTCCGGCGACCCCAAATTAATTGGGAAAAGCCGAAGAAAGTAGTAGTAATAATAATAAAACTAACCCCGTGGGACTTAGCCCCTAAGGGCCTTGTCCTACCAAGCGACCGCTACCCAGCCCACAGGTTGTGGGATGATGCATGGTCAGTACGTCGGGTCCCCTCTCCCGTTCATTTTGGCTTTCATTACCGGGGAGGGACTCTGCCGCTCTAATCAGACAGCTACTCTGTTGTCCTCACAAGGCTGAGTACATCCCGTTCCATCCCTCACGTTAGTTTCTAAAATCCCTGACAGGTGAGAGGCAGGTGAGCTACCACAGCACCATAGGGCGGGCTAATGTGTAATGAAGGCAGGCATAACATTGTCCATGTGTTAAAGAGGTTCTCCTAGCCTCTCTAGAAACTTACAACTTGGTCTAGGAAAATAATTGCTTTTCATTCGGTCAGCACGATTGTGCCCAATTAATTTGGGTGGGGAATAACAGTTACCTAATCACATCTACTCACTTAGATTTTTACATGAATGAAGTTTTTACGTACTTCTCGAAAAGTGGTGGTCTATAAAGTGAATAATTAATCCATATACAAATGTTTTCAGGGTAGTTGATGTGGTTAGATAAGTGTTATTTCCCGTCCAATTTAATTAGGCATATTCTTGTTTCAGACTGTAAACCAATTTTTTTTTTTTTTTTTTTTAGATTGCGAAGGCAAATGGCTTCAAAAATATCTATATTAAATTTGGTACCAGATATGTTGATACCCCCACACACATTGGAATGTCTTCTTGCTGAGCTGGAGAATTCGGTCACGGGTGTTCCTTGCCTCGAATGTCAATCGCCCAGCTAAAGCTAGTGAGTGTTAGTCGCCCGTTTTTCGTGGTGTATAACCATGAACTGTCCAAACTCTGCCCCCAAATATGGTTCAGCTCACATAATATACAGTGTGGTCCACCAGCCCCTTATTATTTTTGGAGGAAGGCAATCCAACTAACGCGTATATCAGTCATCCTAAAAACATTAGTACCTGCTGCTTTACGTCCATTGTACAACTTTACCGTTGAGTACATCCTCGTGATTATAGTGGAAATCAATAGTGGCAGTGTTCTTTCAATGACCTCAAATATAATACATGATTGAAACGATCAGACCTCCGAATAACACCTTCTTGCGTTTGGACAGGAAGTGTCTACGAATAGATTCAATACGTGCCAGCAATACACCATGGTTCTCGGTAGCTATGGTGGCTAAATTAAGAATTGCTAGAGTAGCGTCAGCGAAGTCGCCTTGTTGTAGGTTCGAACCTTGAACATGTACCTATTTTTTTCTTTCTTAATGTAGTTTATTGTGGATGTATTATGGACGCATATCTATCTGTTCCAACGAGTGATTTTTATTTGGTCCTCAAAAGGACCGTACTTTTCCGATGGTACGCAGCCAGAATGGACGACGACATAATGATCAAAACTCACTCACTCAGACGACCCACATAACAAATCTACGAATAAATACATCAGACCGAAACTATAATTTTTTTCAACAGCGTCTGTGCGAAAAGCGCTTGCTATACACATACAGTAATAGTTAGTTAGTGAGGTTTTAAGGGGCGGAACTACGAGGTCTTCTGCCCCAAACATACAGTAAATACAGATAATTATAACATTATTGGTTTCACGTCCCTTTTAACTGCTCTGGCTTTTAGATACGCCGGGGTGCCGGAAATTTGCTCCGAAGGGGATCTTCAACGTGCCAGTAAATCTACTGACACGGCTCCCTCGCATTTGCGCACCCTCAAATGCCAGCTGACTGCGCCAGGATACGAACCTGCAACCTTGGGCACAGCAAGCGAGAACGTTACCGCTGAGCCTCGTATCAAGGCAGAAATTACAGATCGTGTCATATTATTATTCTGGGATAAATATTGAACTATTAAAATTCTAATTATCACGAATAGAGTCGCCTCCGTTGCGTACCGGTCAGCTTGATTAGCTGCCACCCCGGACGTCCTGGGTTCGATTCCCGGCTCTGCCACGAAATTTGAAAAGTGGTATGAGGACTGGGACGGGGTCTACTCAGCCTCGGGTGGTCCAAATGAGTAGAGGGGTTTCGATTCCCACCTCAGCCATCCTCAAAGTGGTTTTCCGTGGTTTACCACTTCGCCTTCGGGCAAATGCCGGGATGTTACCTACTGTAGGCCACGGCCGCCTCCTTCTCTCTTCCTTGCCCATCCCTACCGATCTTCCCCTCCCTTCCCATCCCTCAAGAGGACCCTGTTAGCTTTGCAGGTGAGGCCGCCTGGGCGAGGTGCTGATCTCATCTCCCCAGTTGTATCCCCCGAACGAGATGTTTCAAGCTACAGGACAGTGCCCGTAGAGGCGGTAATGATGGGATCCCTCGCTGAGTCCGTGGGAAAACCTAACCTGGAGGGTAAAATCGACTAAAAAATAATTATAACGAATAGTATCCACCATGGTTTTGAACAGTATTTAGGTAAAATAACCATTTAAATGAGACAAGAAAATAACTTTCCCCATCGTCTTCGTAGATAATGTGAACAAAACCAAGTTGAAATCTTGCTGTACGAGGTAGGGAGGGTATAATAAAATAGTTGAAAAAAATTAAAAAAATCTGCCGTTGGATGGTCTTGAACCCGGGATCTTCGAATGAGCGAGCGGGCGCAATAACACTTGCACACATTTCCAACACACTCTGGAGGTTTTTGTTGCGCTTCTTATTAACGCGTATGGTAAAATATTCAATTATTACAGTTAGATCATAAATATTGATTGGAATGCATTCATTCAGTACCTGGCATGTTTTCTAATTTACTTAAAGCAAGTTTCGCGACCGCTTTGCGTTAATAAGGCGAATGAACTGCAAATAATGCCCTCAAACGCCAGCCCTTCAGTTTTATTTCATACAACTTAGCGTACAAAATGCTAGCGTGTGATACACTTCGGTCATACAAGCAGGTGTACTGACGAAGAGAACAGAATCATACAGGATTTTTGTACCAGCGAACACAGCTGCTTCCTTGCCAGCGAGTGTCGTGTGATACGGGCCTTAAGATATGCTAAGACTTTTTTTAAATGTAATAACAAAACAAGATGTTCGGTAAAGAACATACAGCCTACTTTCTCCTAAATGCATGGGTATTGTTATAACTCTTTGTCCTTTTCAAGGAGTACAATCGAATGTTGGTTGTAGTAGCTTCTTGAAATACAACGTGCTATACGGATATTATACTTGAATATGATGTTCCCTTTGCTAGTGCTACCTCTGTAAAAAATTTCATTCAATTCGGTTTCACCGTGTTTGAATTGATATGGGGAATCGATCTGCACACATACATGGCCGCTATCTGCAAACTATTGGGCTGATGACCTTGTAGTTCAGTCAAAAGATGCTTCCCATAAAAAGGTATGTTGTTGAAAAATTTGGTAGAGATCAAATAATTAGGTTGGTCGTAATTTGATTTAACCTTTTAACATTAGGATGGGCGCCATTACGTTTTCGTCAAGATGGCGGCGATATAAAACATGACACTGGAGTGCCCTTTGCTAGTGCTACCTCTGTACCAAATTTCGTTCAATTCGGTTTCACCGTGTTTGAATTGATAGGGGGAATCAATTTACACACATACATGGCCGCCATCTGCAAGCTATTGGGCTGATTACCTTGTAGTTTAGACAAAAGACGCTCGCCATATAAATATATGTTGTTGCAAAATTTGGTAGAGATCGGATGATTAGGTTATTCGTAATTTGATTTAAGCTTTGAACATTTGGGTGGCCGCCATTACGTTTTCGTCAAGATGGCGACTATATAAAACATGACGCTGAGGTGCCCTTTGCTAGTTCTACCTCTGTACCAAATTTCGTTTAATTAGGTTTCACCGTGTTCGTATTGATAGGAGGGTGTGGGGGGGGGGGGGGGCAGGCATTCAGAGTACACACACACACACACAATTCTTGGCCCTGTGTAGATCTCATAAGTCTACTTTCATTTTTTGCAAAAATCGAAAGTATGCTAATAATACCATGGGAATTTATAAGGAATACGTATACTTTGATGCAAGCACTGGCGATCAGAATATCCTTCGATATGTTGTTTTGTTTCATTTGAGGGGCTAGAACATCGCGGTCATTTATCCCCGTTTACTTGGGTGTGCGTGTGTGTGGGTAGAATTTGTCAGATAACCTGAGTTATTTCGGGCTTGTAATGATGTGTGTATTTGCAATTAAGGATTTGGAAGGAGGCGGCCGTGGCCTTAGGATAGAATCCGTCCCGGAATTTGGCCGGAGTAGAAGTGGGAAACCACGGAAAACCATTTCCAGAGTGGCTGCAGTGGGAATCGAACCCACTTCTCATATTTGCTTCACGAGGCTACGTGTACCCAATTTCAGCCCTCAGACAAGTATTACATTTCTTGGCAGAGCTGGGAATCGAACTCGGACC
Source organism: Meconema thalassinum (assembly GCA_946902985.2). Taxonomy (NCBI): domain Eukaryota; kingdom Metazoa; phylum Arthropoda; class Insecta; order Orthoptera; family Tettigoniidae; genus Meconema; species Meconema thalassinum. The sequence goes on from OX336389.2 coordinate 93,615,038, forward strand.
TCCGGAGCGACACTTCGATATGTTATGTTAATATTCATGCCAGTTTTTTAATTTTCTGCCATTACAGGTCACATGGCATAACGTACCAATTCGATCGTATTCTCTTTATAAATCAGCAAAATGCAACGTATTCTTCACAAAAATACGTCGTAAGGCAATAAATGTGGCAATGTAGTTACATCCCGGCTAAAATGGAATGTGGGCTTTCGTTCAAAAAGTATGCCTACTACTGGATTCGAAGCAGCATTCTACCCGCTCGCGCCTATCACGTACGGTCAGGCTTTAAACCTCTCAGCCACCAACTCATGGTAGATGCCGAACGCTAAACGTGCTGTAGTTACTGTAGCCGTCCCACCTCAAACGTTTAAGTCCAATTCAAAGTCTTCAATCACGGTTTATGGTGTTGATTTAACTTTCTACTGTTACAGATCACGTGGCGTAAGTTATTAATTCGATCGTATTACGCGTATGTGTGTTATTTCAAGGAGCAGTAAATCATATGTTAGTAGAATGGGCCATAGTGTTGGCTGGGAAAAGTTTAAGGTCGGGTTTTTCTTTGCTAGTCCCATGATCCAATTACATTGCTGTCACACAGTCAGAGCGCAGAGCAATATCGACCATCGGGAGAAATGCGATGTTAGTTGGGTTTCATAAAACTAAGTAATAAGGGGCGGGTGGACCACACTGTATAGACCCGTGCGTAAATTACACACATTTACTGTAATCTTTCAAGATGTATTGCTGACTACAATTCAATAACCTATGTTTTAAACCACAGTGCGATGAATGCCTGATAATGGGAGTTGAAATACAGTGACTCACGGTGAGAGTGGTGCAGCTAGTACAAACTGATCTTCGGTTGGTAATGAATATTCCCTCTAAATGAAAATGACTGGTAACACAGTTTATGGAATTCAGTGCACATGCAGGTTTTAGGGTCTATAAAGATAAACCATCATTGCTACGATTATATCTGCATAAAATGGAAGACACTAAAACGACTGCAGATTGAACACCATAGTGAAAGTAGCACATCGCCCGATATATGGTCTCCATTGGACTACCAGATGCGCTATGTCTGACTCACACATTCAGAACTACGCATACCCTCGTTCTGTTCATGAAGGAAAGCAATATATTCAAGTACTGTAATCATTGGTTGACCAACATTGCACCTGAAAGAAGTCAGACGTCTGAGGCACTTATACAGTTGGTAATTACCAAAGGGGTAAATCTCAGCGTGAGATCGGCTAAATAGTGAATCGCAGACATTCTACTGTGCAAAATATTGTGAGTCGCTTTCGTAAGTACAATATAATAGAGAATAAACAAAAGTGTAGTTCTAGAAAAATATTCACTGTGTCAAATAAAGAAGAGTCCCACGTTCAGTGCACCAAAATTTGCCAAGGAAGTAGAAATTGTCTCGAAGAAAAAAGCCTACCCAGAAACTGTAGGAAAGAACTTCGTAGGGCGTGCAATGAACCATACATCAGTAAGGAGAACAAACGCCTGAGGTTCCAGTTGGCCACAGATCACCCGGATAAATCGTGACTACTGGAAAACAGTAATGTTGACTGAGTAAATTCAATGTGTTTGGTTCGGATGGGAAGGTCAGTATTAGTATCTGGCGTAAACCAAACACATAGTGTGCAGAAAGTTCTCTGACGGACGGTGAAACAGAGTGAATCCCGGACGATATTGGGGTGTATGGTGGCTTCAGGTGTGAGAAAACTCTTTTCATAGTCAGTACTAGGGATTAAAACGTGTATTTGAACATAGGCCTATTAAGGAATGACCTAGTGCAGAGAAATCAAGTGTATCTGATTGTCTCACATTCCATCCGGACAACGACCTGAAACATAAGACCCATACGGTATGCAGTTTCTGTATAATAGCCCCCATGTAATTGATACCCCGCCACATTCCCAGACATCAATATCAATGGAATGTGTTCGCAAAGATCCCCTATTTAACCGGAATGACCTTGAAATTGTCCTTCGAACGGAATGGGATATGATTGAGCTCTCTTATGCCCCCCCCCCCTTCCCCTCAGCCTCACAAATAGTGGGACGTGGGGTGGCGATCATGGAACCCCAGCTGAGTCCGGCATTGTTGCCACTTACATCTGCCGGGCTCTTCTCCTTCATCTTTCTTATCGACCTCCCATTGGTCAACACTTGTTTTCTTCCGACCAGGACGGAATTTGGGTATCAGAGGCCAATTCTTTCAATTTCCCGTCTTAATTGGCCATTGTCTCATCTGTCCTGATTCCCTCATTCTTCGAGAAGTCTGACCTTTTTCTTTTCCTGGTATCTCCTGCATTCTGTACAAGGGCCTAACAGAGGCTCTCTGGATAGTGCTACATCCTCGAGGGATCACGCTTGGTGAGTTCGGGAGTTGGTGACCCCGAGGGATTCTAGAGCTGGGTCCGTTTACCCTTCTATTCATTTTCCTCTACCTTTTCCATTTTCACTCTCCTTTCGTTGCAAGTTCCTCAGTTCTCATTCTTCGAGGGCTGAGGACATTTTTCCTGTCCTTTTCCCCTTGTTTCTTTTCTCCCTTTCTTCTTCTAGTAAGTAATTAGTCAGTTATTAGTATTAGTTGTAGGTTTCATGTCATCAGCATTCATTTTCACTATAACCAAACCATTAGGGGTTGATAACCTAGATGTTAGGCCCCTTAAAACAATTTTCATAATCATCACCTCTTTTTGTGAAAAGTTCTTTCGATCTTTGCCAGACAAAGCTTATAAAGAGCTAAAATGAAAGGTGGCCATTATATTAGGCACTAATTATCAAAGATTTCCCTTCAGTGGGGGGGAAATATATAGACTATACCATTTTCATTGTGGCGTGAGTCTTAACCTAAGAAGTGTTTCGATTGTAAATTGTTATATTATGTAAAGATCTTGGTTTCTGTTTGCATCTGTTGTATGATTGTAAACATTCCTCCCCCCCCCCCTCAAATACACTCAATTTTCATATCCAAAAGACGTATACGACAATGAAATATCAAAGCATAGGTGTGCCACTTTCACTGTAAGTTGCTGTAATCCATTGTCTGACGGACCGGTCTCTTGTCCAAGGGTGTTGAGACAACAATAACAAAGTTAAAATCTGGCATTTAAACGAACTAAATTCTGGAACTCCGTTGTATCAAGTTCAGTAGTAATCGGATGAGATAATTTGTGCGCTCTACCATGACGCTAGAGAGGAATCTAGTGCATACACTTCAGGCATTCCTGGTTCCAGTTCCGAAATCCTTAATATTGATTCATTTATGGGCATTGCGACATCGTAGTCGTGTAGCTCCGTGTTCTAAGGAGTGTGAGAAAATCTGCCTGATCACCTGTGTCATTGTTATGGTCGTACTAGTATGTGTATTTGTTTTAGGGCTAGGATTTGGGTAGGAGACGGCAGAGGTCTTAATTTAGGTGCCATCCTGGTATTTGTCTCGAGTTAAAGTGGGGAACCACGTAAACCACTTCTAGGATGGCTGAGGTAGGAATTAAAGCTACATCTCCTCCCAGCGAGGCTGATTGGACCCCATTCCAGCCCTCAGCCCTTGGCAGAACCGGGAATTGACCCGATAGCTATGACTGCTAGCAACTACGCTACGAGTTCATTGAAATCTATAAATCTACCTATGCAACACAAAGGTAGGAAACTTAGTGTTAGGCCTGTAATGGTTCTTGGATACTTGATAAATCCTTCATCCAAGAGCACAAGATGGTCTTTAGTCAACGTCCAGTCTACTTTCTTGCTTGTTTTTCATTTGCGACAGTTGAGAAGCGGTCAAATTTAAGGAACATTTTGAACTTCGGGTTAAACTACGAATTCCCTCCCATCTCTGAAATTTGTAATCCGATAATCTCCTCTACCACGTACTGCATAGTTTTGATAGTATCCTTCAAATATTTCTGATTATACATTATTGCCTCGCACGAAATTCTATTACCGAAAGGTCCGAACTTCTAACTTTCTAGGTTGATTAAAGCTACTAGTAAAAAAGGTTTTTGGTCTGAAATATAATCTCTCAAGCCGCTTTCTGTGGTCTAGGACCATGCACTGAGACTCCTGTCACAAAGAGTCGATTCCGGGTTGTGCCAAGAAATTACATTCTGGTGTCGGGGCCGAACGGGGTTCGCTATACCTCGTGAGGATAAGTGAGAAGAGGTTTGATCGGTTCCTACTTCAACCATTCTAGAAATGGTTTTCGGCACCTAACTTTCATAGCTACGACAGTTTCTTAGCAAATACAAATCCTCGTTGAAAGTACCGTACACACTTTTACAGACATATCCGTAACACAATTTCCAAATACAGCACCCAAGCACACGGGGCTGGTGACTACGAAGTTGCAAGGCCCTAAATCAAACAACCGTCGCTAACTGCGATACACGTATTTTTCAACTTTAGAATAATATGATAGCAGGAGTCTACATCTCCGCTCAGATCAGTGTGATATCCCTCCCTCCTGCATTCTGATATAGTAAGACAGGCATCTCGTCCAGCACAGACGAACGATCGAGTAGGTCTTCTGCGTAGCGCGCGCGTCACGGAAAGAATGGGAGTGTGAAGAAGGGAGGGGGAGACCGCCGGCTATTCCACGCGCAACAGTAGGGAGGAGTCTGGCGCGTGACCTTAATTTCCACGATGCGATGCGGCCGCGACAGTTATCACTCACAAGGGAGGATACAATGCATGGGTCACCGATTCGAACCATACCATCTTTAGTACACGTGTAGGGCATGACTGGGCGTATACCAGGTGCAAGTAGTAAGGTGCGCTTCTCAGCCGATTCCGAGAAATCAATTATTAATTATTCGTAATTGCTGTAGCGCGTTCATGTGCGCTATACGTTAACATAAAACCAAGAAGCTCATGGTGCAGCGGTAAGAGCCCTGCTTCGTAAGCGTGGGATCACTGGATCGAATCCCACCGGTGAGCATTTTTTTTGTGTAAACATAGGCAATTCGTACAACAGTAGGTGTCGTGAATAATGTTCATTTTGCAGTCAATTGTAATAACGTGTTATGTGAGCGGGAAAGGGGAGTGGGAATAAATCTTACAGGAGATTACATCCTCGTCGCGGAATTTGAATGCGGTCCACTTCCATCGGCCTTCGTAGGCACCGGCACATCACTATAACGTGTAATATCAGACATCGCACAATTATTCCCACTCTTATGATGTTGCTACCTCAAGAACCAAGGAACGAATGCGGCATTCAACGTTTCCTGGGTGAACCGTTTATCCTCCTGCCCACCGTTATCGTTAGTTTATGTGCAGGTGACCTCGCCAGTTCCGAACACATTCCAACTGTAGCAACAGAGTATCGAGAAGGCAGTGCGAGAACAGAGTAACAAAAAGGCAGTGCGAGAGTACAAATATCAAGTAGGCAGTGAAGAAAAAAAAAGGCTTTGAATTGTTATGTATTATGAGTGTGTAAAAAAATAGAAATATTTGTGTGTTGATGAATGTCATGAATAGTAAAAACGGTAACACAACCAATACCCATAGCATGAGACACTATTAGCGGGGTACGGAGTGGTCTGATGGTTCACTGACGTGCAATGAACGGAACAGACTGGGCCTTCAGTGTATAAACGTATACATATAATAGAGTACACCTGACCATTTATAATACCAATGTATTTGCAATGCCCCGACTGTACATTATGTAATGTCACAAAACGTTCAACCCCATACGATGATTTCAGAATCCCTTTTCCCGCTCACAGAACACGTTATTACAATTGACTGCAAAATGAACATTATTCACGACACCTACAGTTGTACGAATTGCCTATGTTGACAGATTTAAAAAAAAAAAAAAAAAAAGAGGCTCACCGGTGGGATTAGAACCAGAGATCCCACGCTTACGAAGCAGGGCTCTTAACGCTGAACCATGCGCTCCTTGGCTTCAAGTTAACGTACAGCGCACATGAACGCGCTACAGCAATTACGAATAATTAATAATTAATTTCTCGGAATCGGCTGAGAAGCGCACCTTACTACTTGCACCTGGTATACACCTAGTCATGCCCTACACGTGTACTAAAGATGGTTCGAATCGGTGACCCATACATCGTATCCTCCCCTTGTCAGTCTATGAATGCGACTTCCCCTGATCCATATTTACCAACTAGCAACCCGACCCGGCTTCGCCCGGGAACAGTTAACTTGGACATTCAGGAAACGTTTTGAGTCCACAAAAACTATAGGTCATAGCTTTGAAAAAAAAAAAAAAAGGTTAATCCACGGTTGAAAAAGGCTTACTTACTCGTTCTTCTCCTAAGTCGTCATTTCAAATTTCCCCCAAATCTGTTCCCTCGAAACATTTAGAATATTTTAGACTTTTTATAACCATCTTGTGAGCATCAGCTTCACTTGTATTAAGGTTCATGTTTCCAGGATGCATATAAATCTCTCATTGATTCATGTTTATTTCCAGAATTGACCTACACATATCTCCACCTCGGCCATGGTGACATTCACGAGCTTATACGTTTGGCCACTTGTCACGTGGTGGTGCATTTCTCACCCCAACGCACGGAGCCTAGGCTTACTATTTGTGCAGAATTATGCTAGATAAACAATAATATAGCGTCAAATGTTCTAAGAAAATAATGGCATGCCAGACAGTTCCTGGCTACGCACGTGGTTTAAAATAGCACACCCAATCTTACAGTTGTGAACCAATACGTGTTTACTCAATTTTCAAACTTCATGATGCCGTCGTCAACAGGTATCAATGTTCAACTATTTACTTTACATTTGTTTGGAGTTGTATAGGCGGAGTGTTGGTAGCCTGGTCGCCATCACAATAACACAGGTTATCACACAAAATTACACACACTCAAATACCAAATATATGGCCACGATGTCGCAGCTCGTAAAATAGCAACAAGAACGGTAGCCTGGCATGTTCAACAGTTAGTGTGTGATGTATGTATATTGCAACCTACTACTTATTGTTCCCATATCAACAGGGTCGGGGTTGAAAGACTATGAATATCTATGTGATTGTGGTTTTTACAGCCGGAAGCCTTTCTGACGCCAACCTCATGAGTGAAGCTAATGAAAGATAAAAGAATGAAACAGGAGAAGAAATTGGAGGGGGGGGGAAGAACCACCGGCTATTCCCCTCGCAACAGAGTGGGGTGGAGTCTGGCCCGTAACCTTTGAAGCCGTGACAGTTATCAATTTGCGCTCCGTTTGAAGGTACCATCCCGGCATTTGTCTGGGGCTGAAAATGAGAACCACTCACCTTGGATAGTCCACAGATAGCTTGACCCCATGGCTTAGCTGTCGGTTTTTGATTCAGTGATTTGTTACTTATTAAACAATGAGTGATTGTATAGCTAAATTTGTGGCGTTCAGTACAAAAAGTAATCCAAAGAAAGAACTGTTCAGAACAATAAGTTAACCAGACAAATTATAAAACTAGAATGATATTTTAAGAAGTCTCATTCGAAAATTTTGGCGCTGCATGCTGGTACTTGGTGCATTTAAGTCAAAGTGATATTTTTCATTCAAATCATACAGATACCGTAGTGACGACACTACAACAATTCTTCACGAGTAAATTGTAGTTTTATTTTATTTCACCCATACAAATAAGTATTTATCGTGTTTTTGGGATTACAAACACTGCCTCGCATCATTGTGTCATAAACATGGTGGTGTACACATTATGCAGCCTGCAACTTTTTAACACTCAGTCTCTGTGCATTTTTTTCCTACATCCACCCATTGCTGAGATATTCTAAGTAAATGTACATCGCAGTTCGAAAATGTAACACTAAGACGACCGTTTGATACATGTTGGTATAAGTGAGAAGAAGCATTTCGATATCTTAAACACAACTTGGATCAAGTTATGGTAATGATTGTTGTTTTAAGGGGTGGAACAGCGAATTTATTTGTCACCCTAAGAACAAAACAAATTGCGTGATAGGAAGCTAAATAGTGTTAAATACAACTGATTAAATACGTCTAGTGGGACGTGGGTTGGCGACCACAGGACCCAAGCTGAGTCCGGCATTGCTTCCACTTGTGCCGGGCTCCTCTCGTCTTCTTTCCTGTCGACCTCCCTGGTCAACTCTTGTTCTTTTCCTACCCTGACGGTATTCGGGTATCCGAGGCCTAGGGAGTCTTTCACTTTCCCGCCTTAATTGGCCCTTGTCTCATCTTTCCTGATCCCGAACCCTCCTTCGAGGGGTCAGACCTCTTGTTTTCTTTTCATTATATATCCTTTTCTCTTTAAGTTTCCCGCACTGTTTTTGTGAATTGGCTCCCCGTGTATCTAAATTCCATTTCGCGATTTTTTTTTCATCTACACTCCATTTTGTAGGTGTTTTCAATCTCCGTTGCATTTTGTAAGTCTTTTCGATCTAAATTGCATTTTGTGAGCGTTTTCAACCTCAATTGCATTTTGTAAGGATTGATTAATCTAAATTTATTTTTAGTAAGTCTTTCAATGTGGGGGATGGGACTTTTGTATTTTGAATTTCAATTACATTTTGTGGGTATTGTGAATCTAAATTACATTTTGTAGGTATTTTCAATCTAAATTGCATTTTGTAAGTATTGTCCATCCAATTGAGTAGTTCGAATCTACCATACATTTTGTAAGCATTTTCAATTTCAATTTGTAAGTATTTTGAATATCAATTGCACTTGGTGATTATTTGGAATCTGAAATGCGCATTTTTTTTTCAATCTAAATTGCATTGTGTATTTTCAATTTCAATTACATTTTGTAAGTATTTTGAACCTCAATAGCATTTTGTACGTATTTTCAATTTCATTTGCATTTTGTAAGTATTTTCAATTTCACTTGCATTTTGTAAGTAATTCGACTGTACATTGCCTTTTGTGCGTATTTTTCAATCTCTTCCTTTTGTGAGTACTTTCGTTCTAAATTCCCTTTTGTAAGTTTCAATCTGAGTTCCTTTTTGTAAGTATTTTCCTTCTCACTTAATTTTCGTTTTGGTTTCCACTTCATTTACATTTTCGCTATCACCCAGACCATTAGGGGCCGATAACCTAGATGGTAGGCCCCTTAAAACAACAATTATCATCATCATTATGGATTAGTTAGTGAAAACTGCTTAAATGACACAAGCATGAAGTGCAAATTCTCAAAGAGTTTAGCGCTAAACTCCAGCATGTGAAGACGGATCTTGATATTGCAATTGAGTTGTATGCTTGTCGTATTCAATTTCTTTCTGGTTCCCTTGACATGTTTAGTTTTTACGAAGAATTTGCCATGAATAAGGATACAGTGAAGCGGAAAATACAAAGAAAAAACTTGATGATTCCCCAAATAGGTGGACTGGACACAAACATGGTTTATCAAGAGCTCAATTGCAAGTTTTCTCTATTGTCAAAGCTGACAGTTACAGATCCTAATACAATAGCAACATGTGCGAAAATTCTTTAAATTTATTACCTACAAGGAATGCTTGATTCGATTTTTGAAGAATGTAGTCAATTTCGCGAATTGCTTATGAACTTCCCTGAGCCATCCACAATAGTTTTAGAAATGATATAATGCATGATCGAGATCTACTCTTTACCATATGGATTATGATGATTTCATCAAACGTGCGCGGCTGGGCGAACCCGACGAAAGACTCTGTAATGTGACCGTAATTAAAGGTACCTTAAATTAGTTTATGAAAAATATTAGTAAATTGTTATTTAAAACAGAACTTCTTCCATAGTACCATAATTTAAAGCTTTTTTTAACAGTTCCAATTTAGTCTGCCTGGTATGACTTAGCATTTAATCGATTAGTGAACGGGACGATAAAATATGAACTTTCCTAGGTAGCAGAATGTCCAAATACAGCCCTGGATTTCCCTTAAACAGAAATGCATTTGTATTGAACTGGCAATTCCGATATAAGCAGTCATTAAAAGTCAGTGGAGGTGATATGATGATAGTTGTTTTCCAAGGAGCAGAACATCGAGGTCATCTGCCCCTAATGGAAGAGATAAAAAATTATATGGCTAAATTTAAAAAAAAAGTAACTTGCGATGTACAACCGCTCAAACAAATACTGAGTTAATTCGTGGTAACTGTATGTTACTTAAAATTGCAGAATTAAAAGAGGTGATGTGAGTGTGAATTCATTACATTGTCATTTCACTGCGCAGCATAACCTTGCAGCCGAACCGGAGAGTGTAAACAGCACTTCATGAACTCCCGCATACACAGATGTGCCTGCGATAAACTTATAAATACTATTTCCCTCCCTTAAATTACAGTACATACCGTTCAACAGTTTTGGGCTATATTAGTATTTCTATGCATTTCAGCAGTTCCCTTACTTGGCGAACGCAGTGTTTTTCAAACTATGCCCCCCTCTCAAAGAACCCCGTGGCGTAAGCGTGCTCGTTAAACCGCGCACCACGGCCGTAAGAGTAGCTGCACAAAGTCCGGAGATCGGAGGTTCAAATCCCGGCGCAGGCAGCGCCTTTCGTGAGCGTGTTTTTTCCTGTTTTTTTTCCACACTCCCTCCTGTCAAATAATAAGTGTACACATTGTAAATAGCTTAACCCACATATATGTAGACATAGATTTAATAGCTTAGTCCATGTGCATTTTGCGTACGAAAATGTACCAATTCTCGGCTTCTAGTTAGGCAAAATTTCAATTTGAATATATTTAACATGTACGGTAACATTTAAATGCAGACTGGATAAGTAGGTTTAAGTCGACCGACAGTAAATTAAGGTATTTAAATTTATTTTTCTCGCCTTTTTGAGTAGTAGGGTGAAAGTTCCAAGTTAATTGTATTAGACTAGCTTTCGTTACCAGCCGTTGATGGGTTCGTAATAAAGGACGACTTCTGGGTCGTATCTCAATCAATGAAGAAAAGAAATAAAAGCCCTATGTCAGGAAAATGGCGAAGAACCTTGCCCTCTAAATCGGTAATAGAGAAGTAAATCACACCGTCTCGAGGTTAGCGATGAATTGATTACTTACTAATGTCGGAATCTATAGTTAGAAATAAATATTACGACACCCTTTGACTAGAACAAACTACTGGAGTTTGGGTAATACAGCAAGAATAGTTGTGAAGAGAATCGATCATCCCTACTTCTGACTGGAGACAAAGTTGTTGATTCTTTTAGGGGCTTTGCGACATCGTGGTCATTTAGCCCCGTGTACATGTGTATGTGTAGAAATTGTCTGGTAACCTGTGTCACTGTGATGTCTGATCTAGTGTGTGTATTTGTAATTGAGGGAGGGTTTTGGGTAGGAAGCAGCCGTGGCTTTACGTTAGGTACCATTCCGGCATTTGCCTGGAGAAGTGGGAAACCACGGATGGATGGCTGAGCTAGGAATCGAACCCACCTCTTCTCAGTTTTGCCTCATGGAGCTGTGTGTACCCCATTCCAGCCCTCAGATCAGAATTGAATTTCTTGGCAGAGCCGGCAATCGAACACGGGCCTCTGCGGTGACAGCCAAAAATCCTACCTACTACGCAACGAGGTGGGCGGCAACAATATTGTAGTGTGCGTATGGGCTCACTCCACGGTCCGTAAGAAGTCAATGATAGCTATCTTGCGATTTTTTGTATGCTTGATTGAGGCACATGCATAAGAACTGTGGTGTGACCTATTCACGTATCCTATTCAACTTGCTATATTCTCAGAAGCAAGTGTTTTACCAAGCCCTTCTCACACCTGGCCGTGTCACATCAAGAGAGAAGAAGGCGTGATGATGCAGTGGACAAGCTGCTTACCTCTCACCACGGCTGACTGGGTTCGATTCCCGGTCAATGTATGTGAGATTTTCTAAGTGAAAGGTCGCATCGTATGGTTCGGATTCCACATAAAAAGGAGGTCCCATGACTCATGATTAACGGTCATGTAAAACTAAAAGCTTCTTTCCTTTCGCTTTCACGTGAAGAGATGTATACCGATTGCTCTAAGGCAATCGCCACTTAATATTTATTGCATAAATAAAATAATTTGTAGCTTAGTTTTATCATATGGTACCTTCTACATTAATACGAATGTCCATTCCGTTCGCTCCAGTAGTTTTGACTCAAACCCATAACAAACTACAAACAGACAACGGACAACTGAGGGCATATTTGATTAATATACGCCTCACGAAGGTTTAGCCCAAAATTTAGAATGTTCAGGAAAACAAAGCTTACGTTATTTATAGAGACGAACAACCTTAAATACAGACTATTAACTACTTGGTGTATACAGCCCGGAAATGGTGTAAATGTCCGTTGTTCAGTCCCTTAAAAAACAAAACTCATAATCACCATAATCATCTTTCTTTCATTCTCGTTTCATTCTCGAGGCCAGAGCCTAAATTGAAAGGCATGAGTAGAAGTAACATCGTAATATTTTCTTTATAATCCCTGACACGGTTGTAAGAGTTATCGTGTAAACCCTCCACTGGGACTTGCCAAATCGGTCGCAAAGAGTACGCTCATTCTTTGTTTGAGTGACTTGAACAACTATTAGAATAAAGATAATTACGTCTATTTTAGCCTAGTTTCCGCATTTTACAAAAATGATGATCAAGTAAACTTGCGAGATCAATCCGGGCAGATGTGTGTGTATGTGTATGTCATCCCTATCAACCCCTAAACGGCTGGAGCTCTCAATACCAAATTTGGTATGTGTGAAGTCCTATACCAGGGCAACTCAATGCAATTTTAAAAAATTGTTAGTGCTACCAACTGCTGAGGAAATACAATTAAAATTTGAACTCTTAAGTTGTCGATCTCAAAAGGAGTGAATGGGAACTGCTCCAAAATTGGCACACTCATAGACCCTAATATTTCCGATTAATTTTCAGGAGCCCATTTATGATTCTACGTGATCTGATAGGTTAATGTTTTAACTGCAAGCAACTTCCATACCAACAAATGGATTTCTTACAAAATTTGCATATTTATAGATTATAATATTTCAGATTAATTTTGAGAAACTATACACGACAGTGTTGCCAACATGATTGTACGCGTGCTGATAGATTCAAGGATTAATTGCATGTAAAGTCCATACTATCTATTGGACTTGCACAAATTTCGTATGTGTATTATATCATTAAGCGATGGAACTACGAATATACTGTATTCAGATTCGCCAGTGCTTCCAACTGTTGATAAATGCTCTCAGTAATTTGAACCTTAGTCAAAGTAGCCTATATCTGAAAGTATGCAGGCCAACAGTTCTCAACTTTGTACTCATACTATTTCGGAATAATTTTGAGTAACCCATGCATGACAGTAATTATTGCCAACATGATTGTACGCATGCTGATTATTTCAATGTTGAACGTTTAACTGAATGTAACTTTTATACTAACGAATTGATTTCATCCAAATTTTGCCAGTTCAATGTTTGCTTCAGGACATTGAACTATTATTATTGAGTCACCAGGGCTACCAACTGTATATTAATGATCTCGAAACTTTTGAACACTTGGTCTTTATTTCGGCATACTCGTATGTGTACCTGTACGGAAAAATCGTCTAAGTACATTTTCTGTCCAATATGTTCTAGACATACTTAGATTAAGTCGTTAAAGTTAATTGTTGTTAATTCATTTGAGCGGATTGAGTCATCTTCCTAATCAGTCCCGTGTAGTTGGGTGTCCTTTGAACTGATATTCTGTATTGGTGTGATGACTATAGTAGCCTAGTGTGTGTAACTGCATCAGGCACACGGCATGCCGGCATTTATCAACAATTGGCAGCCCTGGTGACTTTCAGTATGCCGGCATTTGCCTGGGGGAAGTGTGGAAAACCCTGGGGAAAACCATAGTCAGGATAGCCGCTGTCAGTGCCGGGATTTGTACCTACGATCTCCGGACCGCATGCAACTGCCATACTAATTTATGGATTTAAACATAATTTTACACGTGCATTGTATGACTCTTCATAAAATCAACAGGTCTAGGAGCGCCCTAGTATCATCTGTATGTTTGAGCTCTTCACTCAGTATCGTTGAATCTGTTTATATAAACAGTTGGAAACTTTCTATACTGTAATGTCTTAATATCGCAGGTGCATTTTGAGCATCAGACATCAATATTACCAAAATGATTGTACGTACGGTTATAAGTTCCGTGCTGAATTAAATGTAACTTCCACAACATGCAGTGTATTTCTATCAAATTTTGTATATACCTAATATCTCTCCCTGGACATTTGAGCCGTTGACGTTCAATATCTCAAAATCCCTGCAGGGAACCAATTTCGAACGTACTGTAGGCTACACTATTGCAGTTATATTTTGTGCTAGTGCTACCAGCATAATTCCGTTGATAAAAGTTCCTATTCTAAATAGGTCTATAGGAATAGGGATTGCATCGTAAATTTTAAGAAAGTAGGCCCTTTGGTTCGTCACGGAACTACTTCTGTCACAATAGTCCAGCGCTATCCACCTGCGAGTTCAGTCAAGCCAGGTGTTAGACTGAAGATTCAGAAACCTGTTGTCCGAAACGAGAGTCGGGGTCCAATGCCCGTGTCATCCTCCTAGCATGCCTCAGAAGGTCCGCCGGAGAGAGTGCGGGCTAGGTTATGTTATAGCAACGCTACAGTGGGGTGCAGCGTAATTCACGAAACCTATTGTCGGAACAAAGTGAGTCGGGAGTCAAATACTCATGTCACCCCCGGCGTGCTTCAAAAGGTTGGCGAGAGAGATGTGCGGTGTATATAATAGGCAGGTGAACTTGTGCTGTTAGCTACGTTGGGCGATTATAGCCCATGCACACACAAAGGATTAAATACTACGATTCCAGGAAAGTATCATTATTATAGACACTCCAATAACATAAATTATGGTAGATTCAACATGGTTACGATGACCCACACCCCAAAATGAAACAACTGAGGTCTCGTGCTTGACTTTACTTGAAGCTTTGAATACTTCAGCAATAATTTCACACAAGCACAAGTATGCTTCGTGGTGTAGTCACGTCCTAGTTCGTGAACCATGGGCAACGACTGAGTGGCCAATAGTAGTAAGTGGTTTTGACATTCGGGATACCAATTCCTATGGATAGGAGTGGGCATCTTGGACGTATTCTGGTCGTGGCCCTCCTTGTGTTCAGGCGGCTAGGACTACCCAACTCATCGGTTTGTTCTCTGAACTGCCAGAGATGCAACTTATGGGGCCCTGCGTAAGTGAGGTTAATGACCTCCTTCTCTTGTACTTTCTATGTCTTCTAACTATATTTTGAAGAAACTCGGACCTGTGGGAGTGACGGAGTCCCATTCCCATCTGACAGATTAGAGACTCTTTGGAAACGAACTCAATCAGACTGGTATTCGATGGTGTGCTGTTAATATCGAGGGAGGTTGTAGAATAGAGAAAGTAGAATTAGGTAAGCCAACACGTAGGATCTGATTGGATATTCTAGGGATTAGTGAAGTTCAGATAAAGGGAGACATAGAGGAGGCAAGTGGGAGATTACAATGTTTACCTGTCAGGTGTCAAACTAGGTAGAGTAAAGTAGGGAGTGGGGCTGTATGTCAACAAAACCATAGAACGTAACCTAGTTTCTGTAAAGTACGTAAATAACGATTATTGTGGATGGATTTTGCAATCTCATGAACTCCGAGTCAGGACTGTTTCAGTACCTCCATGTGAAGGATCGAAGATGGTAGGATAATGGTAGGTTTTGTGGTAGTGAGAGTTAACAATAAATAAATAAATAAATAAATAAATAAAGATAGTGTAGTGGTGATGACGGATTTAAATGCTAGGATAGGAAATAGGACTAAGGGATATGAGAAGGTAGTGGGTAAGTGGGGTGACGATAGGGAAGCGAATACCAATGGGAAATATTTACTGGATTTCTGTGCTAGCGTGAGGTTACCTATTGCAAACTCATTCTCGAAACGTAAGGAAATTCACTGATTCGCATGTGAGGGAAGATGAATTAGATATTATATTATTATTACTGACTTTCATATAGGAAATTGATAAATTCAGGGGCTTTTATAATGAAACAGTCCACAAACTGACCTGCAGTGAATTGAGCATACTATTTAGAACCAAGGCAAATGAGAGGCCTCTTTGCAAACGTATTAGGATTGAAAATCTCCAGCATAAAGAACTTACGTAGAGATGCATCGTAATGATTGTTGATAAATTCTAAAGAGCAGATGGTAAGGAATCGCAGGACAATGAAATTGAGTAGTCAGTATATATAGGGATGCAGAATTAGAGTAGCAAAGGCATGTCTTGGGACACGTGTGTAAAGACAAGGAAAAGAGCGCACATTCTGGTGGAATGACATAGTGATGTCGTTTTGTAAATGTAAAGAGAAGGCTTGCCGAAAATTGCTCCAAAGAAGGAATCAGACAGAAATCTTCATGCAGTGGAATAGAACCAAACAAATACCTAATACTAGGTGTAGAATCCAAAAGGAGCAGTGTGTTTGATAATTCTGGGAATCGCACTGTACATACCTAGAAAGCAATGGGAGAGATGTCGAGAAGACTTCGAAAACTTACCGAATGTAACTGGCAACTTATCTGGCAATGTGACAGCTTTTTAGATTATGCAGGAGGAGAATGAGGGCGAGAACAGGAAACAGTTGAGGAAAAAACGCTATGCTATCACAAAGAGGCAGAGGTATATGAATTTGGGCCACAAATGTTAGAGTATAGTGTGAAAACAGGGACGAAGTGGTTGCATAGGATAATCGAATAGGCATGGGATACAGGAAAGGAGCCCTCTGACTGGACAAAAGCAGTATTCGCACCAATGTATAAACAAGGTACGGTAACAGCAAAGGCTGCAGCAATTATATTGGCATTTCTTTGAAAATTGTCCCAGGCGAAGGGAAGTTTGATCATTGGCCGACAGTAAGACTGATGGAAACCAATGTGGCTTTATACCACGAGCATGTCAGGATCAAGTTCTTTGTATATGCCAAGTTATTGAGAAATGCTATGTGAGAAATACAGATGACATTGTGTTTTGTAGATCCAGAGAAGGCGTACAATCTTTCACCAGTACTGTTAATTTTATAAATGGGCTATTTGCTGAAGGGAATAAACTGACAGGTATTATGCTGATGACCTGGTTGTAATGACAGACTCTGTCAAAAGCTCACAAGCTAACATGTTAGAACATTAATAGAAATGTAGGGCATACGAGTATGGTATGAAAATCAGCAATTCATTAACGATGATTGTAGAGAAGAAACATAAGAAAATTGAATGTCAGGTAGGAGGAACTAAAGTGGAGCAGGTGGACCATTTTAGGTACGTAGGCTGTTTATTCTCTCAGGATGGTATGGGGAAAGAAATAGTTGAGGTACAGAAAGGTCAATGCAATGAGTCCTCAGTAAAACTAATGTTACTGTAGCAACGAAACTCTCCCTACACATCACGGTATGTTCACCGGCCTTGTATGAGAGTTGAGTGCCAAGTAGATTCTGGATGATGTCATACATGAGCTAGAGGTAACTGATATGAGAGTAGCACAAATTATTGCTGGGACAAATAGATAACAGCAATGGCAGGAGCGTACTCGTAATGAAGAGGCGAAGTCTAAATTATAAATGAACACTTAAGATGAGGCTACTAATATGAGCCGACTCAGATGGTGGAGTCATGTAATGAGAATGGGGGAGTAGAGATTAACTAAGAGGTTAGTGAGCTCGCCAATATGCGGTAAGTGAAACTTACGGAGTTGAAGTTATAGAAGCAATTTTTTAGTGTTGCCTAGTTCTATTAAAGAAGGCTTTCCAGACTGTCAACACGAAGTGTGCCCTATTACATTGTGCGGAATATAAGTATTTATAGCCTATACACTAACCTTAAAAAAAAAAAAAACTTATTATTACAAACTAAGACGCTTTTATGTACACAATGGGTTACCTACTTAATCGGATGACATGTTATGAACGTCAAGCCTTCTCTTCAGATCCTATTCACTTAGGCTTAATTACAATACGATATTTATGAAATACATTTAAACACAAATATATATAATGTTTTATATAATATATGTAATATAAACATTGCATATATGTATTTGTTTAAGTGTATTTCATAAACATCGTACTCTCATTAAGCCTAAGTGAACAGGATCTGAAGAGAAGGCTTGAAATTCGAATCGTGTCATCCAATTAAGTAGGTAACCCATTGTGTACATAAAAGCGTCTTAGTTTGTAATAATAAGCTTTTTTTTCAGGTTATTGTCTATGAATACTTATTTTCCCGCCCAATGTAATTGGGATAATTGGGCACGATTCGTGTTGACCGACTGGAAAGCTTTCTTTAATAAAAATAAAAAAAAAACTTGCGGAGACCTAGGAATTGCTGTTTAGAATCGGTGTTAAATGATTACAAAGTGAGAGGCGTAGAAGCGGAGGAGGACGCAGTGCTAACTGCTAATAGGAGATCCTGGAAGCAACTTGTTCGCAAACCGAGACTTGCAGAATAGACTGAACGTCGACAGGCAAATAGTCTAATGAAAATGAATGAATGAATGAAGCACACCATTTGTGCATGTAATGGCTCTGGTTGTTTACTTTTGATGTCGTTAGTGGATAGATGGTGTAAGAAACGGAAGGAGACGTAGGTTATTATAGGCATGTTATTACCCCTTTTCTGAAATTTGTTTTCCTCCTGCAGTACATGGAGTTCTCACTGAGTTCATCTGATTGCTAAACTTCTACGTGGCTAACATCAACACGTAGGATACATTTGAAGATTAACTGTCAAAAGTTAAAGTTATAATTAAAGTCACGTGCGAACGTGTAAATATGCAGTTATACAGTATACGCAAATTTATTAAATACGTGTATCATTGTACAGAACATGGTATGCAGAGTGTACCATTGTTTTATTATACAAAATATGCCATTAAATGGAAGTCGGTGGTTGAGTGTCCTCATGATCCTAAGATTGCGGGTTTGGTTCACGGCAGAAGTCTTGAGTTTCGTATGGCGGCATAAATCCAAAGCACTCCGCGTCGTACGATGCCGGCTCCTAAAAGATACTTCGTATTACATTGTTTTGGTGATTGCAAGACAGAATAATTAAATCTCAGCTACATGCCTCTCAGTCAAGTTCTGGTTTTCATAACCAGATGGCAGGGTTAAACAGTACGTCGAAATTGATAGGAGATCGCCTCTATGACTCCAACTCAAAATATCTACGCCACGGTAGATGATTAATAATAATAATAATAATAATAATAATAAAATTGCATTTGTATGAACTTCCGGAGTCGAGCGTTAAGATTGAAGAAAAAGTATTTTTTGATAACAAACAAATTAACAAATTAAATATTTGCAATATGCAGGAATTGCGTGTTTGTAGATATTCATTGAAGTATTTTCGGAAAAAGAACAGATATGAGAGGAAGAATTCATTTCATTAACATACCGCTCGAAGTTTGCTCTCTGTGGTTTTCAATTTCATGACACGAAAGAAGGAATAAGCGATCAGGATGAGAAGCAGAGAAGTATTTTTTTATACGGCACCAACGCTGTTCCATATATTTTAATCATGTGTGTTGCGGCGATATTTAAATAAAATGTAGCAACATTCACCAGTTCACTATTTCATTGATCGTAGGATTTCAAGATGCAGGTGAGCTATCCAAACAACTCTTCATGCCAATACAAACATAGTAATGTGTGCTCTGAACTCCTCTTCTAAGTTACATTCCACCGTGTGTAGAAAGTAGAGCGAGAAAATAGCGTGTGGAACAAATCTCTTTCTTTCGCTTCCGCGTGATAATCATGTTAAATGTTAGGAGCCCTGCTCGGGAACTGTACAGTATAGCATAGACATAATTTACATAGTCTGTCATAAGTTTCGTTAAAATATTTTTAATAAAAGCAAATGATTTAACATTCCTTTTTTTCCTCGTGGTTCGCGGTGTGAGGAAACTAGTCACATCCTAGTTAGTTAACTACGGGGAAGGCTGAGTAGCCTGGTAGGAGTTGGGTTACCAGATACTAAGGAATGCGAGTGGATATCTCGGTAGTCGGACGGATAGGACTACCCAACTGATTAATTCATTAAATATTAAAATATTAGTTTTAGACAAATACGGTACAGCATAAGAGTCGGCGTGTGAAATTGCCAAATCACACAGTCGAGGGGATAAATCTGGAATATAATTTTTGTCGACCGTGTAATTTAACTCTAAAAGAAGGCTATGTATTCACCAAGTCAACTCATATTTTCCTTTTCGTACTTTTATGGCTGGAAGGAATTTGGCCCGTATTTGTGTGATCATGGTACATTTCCTTGTTCTAATTTTTAAAGCATTTACGGTACTTTCGATTCTTAGCAATGTAAAGAAAATGTGTTGGAAAACAAGTTAACTTCATTGTTGTCCTCAAATATCAGTCAAAACATCCGCTGCTGTGCCGTTACTGCACGCCTGAACACGTGTTTCCCCCGCCCTTAACTACTGTTCTTTAAGGAGTAGAGTGGTCAAGAATGGCCACTTATCTTAACGATGTGTTTGTTAAAAGTTTAGAGAAATTTGCTCTGGTGAACTTCACATGCAAAATTAACTCGTTTTTAACTGCGTATTAAGAATTAATTTACATTGGTGGAAATGCCCCAAGTCGATTAAAGCTTATCACACGTTGGATCCTCTCTTCTTTAAGCTATCTAAGTAGCCTATTTTTGCGTTCTTTGCTGCATTCCGAGCCTGCTAGTGATGTACGCTCTCATTTGACACGTTATATCATTTCGCATTGGAAGGAAGCGCGCCACGCCACGCCTCTGCCCAACAAACTCAGAGCCATCAAGGAGACAACAAAGGTATGGAAGTCTTCCTTCCGATCTAGCTGGAAGGAGGTGGTGGTACTCTGTCGACTCCCCATCAGCCATGGGATTGCTACGCACTCCCGCTTGTTAAAGAGAAAAGCCCCCTGTTAGTACTTGCGATGCCCACCTTACCGTGGCACACAATCTCTTGGAGTGTGTGGACCTGGCCGACCTGTGAAGAACTCGCAAACTGCCTAACGACCTCTCCCTTGTTCTACGTGATGACGGATTGTCAGCGGACCTCGTCATCCGGTTCATGAAGGAGAGTGGCTACTTTTTAATGTTGTCATGTAGTTTAGACTTTTAGTTTAGTTTTAGTCTGTTTTATGTTTTTATTGTGTTCATATCTATTTTCATTGTTCGAAATGCCTTATTTGTTTTATTGTTTTTTATCATCCACATTTTCTCTTCTTTTATCCAAATAAGGTATTAATGTAAGGGCTCACTGTCGGTTTTATACAAACCATATTAGTTTTCATCCCCCTGGCAGTGGACTAGTTTTCTCTTCATCATTTCATATCATTTCAGTAGGGGCCGATAAATAGATGTTAGGCCCCGTAAAACAAGAACTATCATAGTTTTATTTGCAGCGCAAACTTTGTATATCTCTAACTTTTCTTACGTTCACTACATGAACAATGATATATGAAACAATTACAAGCATCTGAGCCATTTTATAGCTATCCTAGTCCTAGACTCACAAGTGATGGCAGTGTAGCCAAAACACAGGTTATCATAAATTCGGCACATAACCTACACACGCACATATGAATGATGACCAAGATATCCCATGCCAATTAAATTAGGCAACAACTTGTCGTAGGTTAGCTCAATAAGAAAAAAATTGGTAAACTTCCGTTTCTATCCATAACAGGCTTTATGAAGGATTACTTACATCACCTGCTACACAGGTTATCAGAGAAATTGTACACACACCAAAGTACACGGGGCTACATGACCACGATGTCTAAAAGCCCCTTCAAGAATCAACAACACAACGGGGTACTTACAAAGACAACTGTAAATTACCATTGAACAGTGTTCGGCGAGCTTCATTGCTACTGTCTGGTGTAGACTCGTCGCAATACTCGGTCTATTACACAAGTCAAGGCCACGATCTTCCGTTATCTTACGTAATTGTGATATTTCCTCTCCCGTTGGCCAGAGTGTTTCTGACCCGTAGTTGGACTGTCAGTGCAATGCTATTATTTATTTATTTATTTATTTATTTATTTATTCATTTATTTATTTTATTAGCTTGACCGGCGTTGCTCGGGTGGTTTTCAAAGTCGTAATAAAACAAAAACAATTTTATAACTTCAATTCTAAAGCACCTTTCCTGTGGGTACCGCACAAGTAAATTTCTTGAAAATGAATAAAATGTAGACGCATGGGGGTTCCGAAAATACTACGGTCCCCGTAACTAATGAACAGGTTCGAAAAAATGAGCCGTTCTTATCTAAACCATACACTGAAACACTATTGAAAACCCGCGGCGTAGCCGTGCATGTTTCACTGTGCTCCGATGGTTAAATCGCGAGAAACGTCTATTTAAATATTAATATTTCGCGTCGCCGCCATGCTGGATTTGTGTTCACCAGGTTATTGAAAGTCCCATAGGTGAACTTATGGGTTTAGCCTATATCAACATTCAAAATTTTAGTTTGATTGCTGTCATAGATTAATAGATATAGAGAACCGTCTACATGTTTCGGATGGTCGCCATGTTGGATTTTTATATATGTAGGCCATAGAGTTATGTACTATTAGATGATGATGATGATGATGATGATGATGATTATTGCGTAGGTTCATTATTCAAACGGTCACTTCGATCGCATGATCAATACACAAGAAATAAAAACTTAATTTTAAAATTTCGCAAAGCCGCCATCTTGAGGTTATGTTAACAATTGAACTAAGTTAGATGCCAGTGAATTACAACGTGTATAAACATTAACTGTTCCGAATTTTACTGCGCTCAGATGGTTAAATCGCGAGAAAAGTCTATTAAAATGTTTCAACTTTGCTTGGCCGCCATGTTCGTTTTGTACTTCACAGGATTTTGAAAGTTACATAGATAAACTTGTGCATGGTGTCCTCAGGCAGGAAAGGTCAGGATAAGTGTGAAAAAATGGCGTGAGTCAGAAAAAAATGGCGAATAGTATTAGAAAGTCAGGAATTGTATATTAACCATACAGTATTTTGTGTTTTACAGCCATACTTTGATGTTACTAGTTCAACTAATCTCTGAAGATAAAAAGCAATAACTCACTGGACATTATGGTAAGTTTCCATTTTTACAGTACATCATAGTAAAAACCTCTTTTACCTATTTTTTTCGCTTTTTTTTGCGTCGGCGTAGGGATGTGGCAACCCCATCACTATGGTTAGCTCATTAAGTACTTCGATTTATGTATTATTGCATTATAATTTACCTTATTTTGTATTTTAAATGAATAAAGAGGCGAGCATTGGGGCAGCTATGGGGATGGTGGAGGTTGCAAATAAAAAATATATATATATTTGCTCAATAAACGTTTTTTCCGATGTTACGATGACTTCGCGAGTCAGGAATTTTGTTGAAAAATGGTCAGGAAAAGTCAGGAAAATTGACATTGAAAATTCTGTGGACACCATGTTGTAGTAGTGCCCTTTATCACCGTACAAAATTTCAGGGTGATATCAGTAATAGTTTCGAAGATATAGAATGCCGGTGAAATATTTCGCACAGCCGCCATGTTGGATTGGTAAGACGTAATAAAATTTTAATGGCACGGTCGGGGTGTGCTGAAATGGTGCTATGACCTCACCGAGTTTCATTGAAATCGCTATAGCCGTTTAGACGTTGTTGTTGTTGTTGTTGTTGGGGGGGGGGGGGTTACACTTACACACACACACACACACACACACACAAACACAACCGCGCGGACGAAAGGTGATCTCATAAGTCTATGTTTCATAAATGAAAATAGGCTAAAATGTGCCTTGTTCAGTTATTAAGTCTTAATTAGTGTAATAGCTAGAATACCTTCTTGGGTTTACTGCAAAGATAAGAATTGTGGACGTTATAACAGAAGAAAATAATTTGCTGTACCAACTGCACCTTCGTGCCCCTTTCCACCTTCAAATAGGATAAATATTTAACAATATATCTTGGATATTATCAACCCCAAAGTTGTTTGATGTAATATATCACGTGATTAAATGTGGTCAAAATTAACTTAGGGTCGAATGTTATGATTCATAACATATTGAACTGGCGTTGCCATGGTTACGACTGGCCTTTCCTTAATCAGTTTCCAAGATTGTGGATTGTCCTGGAAATGCCACAGAAATGGTTGGTTATAGGGCTTAAATTGTGGATTTCGGGGTCCCTTTGGACCCTGCCAGGTATTGTTTCTCGCTCTGAGGGGCGTAAAATGAGCTGTGTTCAGTTTTTCTGCGACATCTTTAATGTTTTGCTTATTTCAGTCAATGTCCCGGTTTCAAGGGGCCGAAGTTCGCCGAATATATTATATTTCGAAACGGCAATAATTCTATGTTCTTTCCAGGTGTTGTTTTGTTGATGCTGTTGATTCATTTAGGGACTAAATACATCTTCATAGAAACTGCTTAAGGGAATAACCTCTTCTGGGAGCGGTCATAAACAGTATGTAGTCTTCCTCAAGAGATGGGGGCATCTTGATCATTTTTGCATGAAGGAGTAACAGATGGGCAGGAACCATTTATTGGTTGGTTGGTTGATTGATTGATTGTTGGTAGTCATACGGGTGCTTTGATCACACAAAATCCATACAACTTCAGTCACAATTACTAGTCTTACTCAACAGATACGTTCATCTCGGTCATCAACCCCATGTACTAGTCTGTTGAATTTCTGTCAACCTGATGACCTGCGGGTTCTTTGTCTCCAGCATTGTGTACAGCTGTACTACCCAACCAGCGAATTGTTACCGGAAATTGGAACTAATGCGCTCCGCCCAGCCACACGCCTACGATAGACGTGCAGTTGTCGCCAGCGAAACCTCATCGCATGTCATTTGTATGCATGATTCGTGCTGGGTCGTGTGCTGTGCGGTGTGTTCTCATTGTATGACTGTACATGCTTTCTCCATCTTGCCCCGCAACCGCTCGTGGCAGCCATAACGAGGCGAGCTGACGTAATGTATACACAACAACCGCGCTCCACGTCTAGCGGTAACAATTCCCTGGTAGGTTAGTAATTATTAAGATTTTAGGATAGAGGGCAGTGACCCGAGACTTAAGATAAGGAACCGGGTTAAAACCACACTCAGGATGGCCGTAGTCAGCGTCGGGATTTGAACCTCGGATCTCGAAAAGTCGGCTATTCCATCTACAGTTCTGAAGAGTCCCTCAGACAGCTCGACTACGTTGATGATGGGGTTTCAGTGACCATACATTACCTTGCAGCATGTTATCCTATGAGGTAGTATGCCTTCTTCGTGTGGTTACTTGATTTTAGCGGTCTAGAACTCGGATGAAAACACTTAAACCATCTTGTGTAATAACTAAAGCAGCCTAGAGAAATATTTTCATCATTCATCAACATTACGTTAAAGCAATGATGGATAAGACTGAATGTCAAACAATTTTTTTAAAAAATCACCGAAGTCATTCATTATGTTCGAAAAATCTTTCATCAAAAACAGTAAAAAAGATAATCATTCGCACAGTATTTCTTTTAATTGTGTGAGTCATTTCAGTGAAACAACTGAAGCATTTACTCTCTCGAGGTGATAAAACGGCTACGGATTCTTGTGAACAACAAGTACCGCCTTAAACCACCTGGCTACTGAGATAGTCGGCTGGGTTGTCTTGTTGTTTGGTAATCTGTCGGTCTGTCTGTCACTATTTCATGCAAAAAACTACTCAACTGCGTAGAACAATAATTGTTGACCAGCAATGCTACCAGATAAGAGGCTACATGTGTCTTTTACTCACGATGTACTCAACACAAAGTTATTATTTTGTTCTAAGTGTTGAAACGGGGTACAGTCCGTCTCGTAAGGTAAAACTGAGAAGAAATAGGTTTGATTCCCACCTCAGCCATCTAAGAAATGGTGGTCGTGGTTTCCAACTTTCACTCCAGGAAAATGCCGGGATTGTTTCAAACGTGACGCCACGTTTGCCTCCTTGTTTTAAGATCTAGACTCAATTATAAATTCCACACTACATAATGCAAGATATCGGGCCAGATTGCACACGAAAATACACTTGGCTGATGTCCACGATTGCCAATTCCCTCAGTAAAATCACATATCTGCAACATCCTAATTTGGTTCTCTATATCTTTTACAACACAAACTGAATAGTACGAACAGTGTCGAAACCAAAACTAAACAAAAATCTAGTAGGAGAATTTCCTCATCCAGTCAATCAACTTGGTTGACATTAAAGTTGGAGAGTTTCATTATCGCATGCATCATCTGTGAGCATTTATTACAGCCTGACTCCTACGTGGCCGTGTCCGTTTCCATACTTCAGTGAGAGCCTGTGAGAGTTCCTGGAGAATATTTGTTGAAACTGGATGCCCACGAGTGTCTTTCAAGCACATCCCACAAGTGTTCGATGGGATTCAAGTCGGGAATCACCGCTGGCCGTTCCATCACGTGAATGTGCAGCCTTCACAAGTCATCCCTGATGTCACCCGGATCCGGTACGCGCGCACGAGTGTCATCTAGCATGAGAAGGAATTCAGAACCTATCCTCATGGACTGATTGATGTACTCCCTTGTCAAGGCGGTCACAGATGATGAGATCCGTATGGCTGTATACAGTACACTAATGACAACCTCCACCACCAGATAACCTTGTCCGAATCTGTCTAGTTGCTGGACACTAATTGGCATGTAACGCGCTCTCCATACACGTATACACCCATCATTTGGAGTCAGGTAAGTCGTGGCACATTTCAAAACGACAGTTATCCAATGGCAAAGTTGCCAGTTAACTTAGGTGCTGGTGAACTGAAGGCGAACTGAGTGATGGTACCGCGTTAAGCAGGGCACTCCAGACAGGACGTCTGGGTCGTAACGTAAATTAATTTCTCGTAACCTGTTTCTTAGTCCTATTGGACACCGTAACTAGTGTCCTACATAGAGAGAATGCCGCCAAATTTTGAATCAGTGCTTGCCGAGACCTGTACATAGTCGCTGGTCAGGCGAGGGTCAAGTGGTAATTGCAGCAATTATGGACCTGAGGTGAGGCATGGTCATACTTTATGGATCGACACTGGAAAATTTCACGGTTCATTTACCTTCCTTTCTTGCAACTCCTTGCGTAGTTTCATTGATCTTTCTTCATTTCATCACTCATTCAACACATCTCATGAAGGAAGTGGCCGTGGTCTATTAGAAGGTACCGTTCCGGCATTTACCTGGAGTTGAAATTGGGAAACCACGGAAAACCATCTTAAGGACGGCCAGCGGTGGGGTTTGATCCTGGTCGGCTACCGAGTCCGAAAATAGTTTGACCCCATGACCTAGCGTTGCTTCTTCGGGAGCGTAGCTGCCGGTGTCAGTGTATGAAAATCCTTAGTCTGGGTGCCTAAATATTGTGATACATGAGTTAAGAATAATTATAGCATCCAACCCTCATCTGAGTCTTATAACTTCCAACCCATAAGCGATATTTAGCAAATTAAAATAATAGGGGCCTCAAATATACGACAGGCAAGAGACAGACATAATAATAATAATAATAATAATAATAATGATAATATAAGGTAAGTGAAGATCATCTTACACTCCCAGCCTACTCTTCTTATGAAAAGAATATGATTTTATTTATTTAGTGTTATTTAGTTTATATTGGCGTCGTTAAGGTTACGTGGCTTTTCGTTCACCAATCCAAGATAGGTTATTGTACAAGGTATTCATATAGTCTACGTCTACCGACAGTAGTGGCTACGCTGGCTAAAGCGCAGTGTTAGGTCATGGGGCCAAGCGCTCTGCTGACTCGGTAGGCGCGTGGGTTCGACCCCCACCGTCGGCCGTCCTTGAAATGGTTTTCCGTGGTTTCCCATTTTCAACACCAGGCAAATGCTGGGACGGTACCTTCTGACAGGCCACGGCCGCTTCCTTCCACATCCTTGCCCAGTTTCATTCACCATCATTCATTTCATCTCCCATTAACTCCTCTCATGAGGTTGGCGTCAGGAAGGGCATCCGGCCGTAAAAACCATCGCCACTAAGACTTCCGTCGCATCTCATCCCCGACCCCGTTGGAAAAACGGGAATAATAAGGGGTTGACATACATAGATTCATATAGTCTACGTCTGTGGATTTGATTACCATTTACTTACGTATTTCCTCGGTGATATTCAGATAGCTCTTTTATCATACTGTCAAGGCTAGTATTTTGTTACAGTTCTCCCAGACGTAACGCATTCAGTAGTTCAAAAGAGAAAAAAAAATAGTACTTCGGCTGTATTACATTACTTCTTTCTTTTTGCGTATAGGCCTATTTAATTTATTTATTCTGCACTATCTATACCCGGCATGCGTTGCAATGCCAATCAAAGACAGATAGATAGAAAGAAAGTAGGATAATAATAATGTTATTGGTTTTCCAAGCTTGAGTTCAGTTTTAAGAACCCCCGCCAAAAAACCGTAGCGTGAACTGCATTGGAATAGACAGCAATATCAGATAACACAGCGGACTGCTGACAGTCTCCTCATGTCACCTCGCGATGAATCAGCAAGCTATTCTCACACCTGGTGTTGCTGTGTGATAAGTATACAGATTGTGCAATTGGGTTAATGTGGGATTTAAGGGTTCCTGTTAAGTCTCCTACCCTTTTGTGTTACATAAATAATTTGTAGCTAGAAGCCTTCCCTGGAGTGCACACAACTCGCCCAAGTTTCATCGCAATCGGATGAATTGTATATGAACGCATAGGGGGCATACATACAAACTATGACGTAACATTGATTTTTATATAATTATATAGATTGTAACCTTTACTATATACAAATAAGTTAAAGTATTACCCTTTCACGAATTGATTGCCGGCGGTCGAGATGGGAACTATTCCTTGTTTACTTGTGTCACAAGTCCGCCTGCTTCGATGACTGGTACAGTTGCGCGAGTTGGATATGACTCAGCTCCAATAGTCTGTTATCGTTTGACTGTCCGTGGTGACATGACCTCCTGTGACGCGCAATGCTGCTTGTCTTATGTGCAGAACGAACTCATGTAATCGCTGTGTTCCCCGCGTCGTCCCGCGGGGCAGCTGCCACAATCAACAACAAACACTGGCGCAGCCACGCTCAGCGGCAATCAAATATTAAACGGGTTATTCATACTGATGCAGTTCACGCCCGATCTTTCCTTCTCCTGGTTTTCATCAACCACATTCTTCTCGTCTCGTTATTTTTCACGTTTGAATGTAGCCTAAGCAGTTATTACTAATTATCAATGGCTTGTATCGATGAGCGCTACAGTCGAGCATACAGTGAGCCGTTTCACCGCAAGAAAATAGAGCGGCTGCTAGACGTAGTGCAGCCCAAAATGCAGAGAGACTATCAGGTGACCAGCTCTGCAACCAATTGGTAGACCATGTTGGCGGTATTCACTGGAATAGTGTCCGTACTCGTATACTATACTGCAAGATCTAGCCTATAGAAAGAATGACACAGCTGTTGCTTACTCCGTGTTGACATGGTCTCAACCTAAGCAATAAAACCGCTACCACCAACTCTGTCAAGATAGCAGTAACAATCTAGACGTTCAGTGTCCTTCGACCGTTATTGCCTTCTTGTTGATAAAAAATAAATAGTACTCCACTCGACAGTGTTCAAGAACCCGGCCGTATCAGTATAGCCTAAGCTGGCCACGATCCGGAGATACAGTGTATCTTCGATTCCCACTTTTGACCATCCTCGGAAGCTGTTCCCTCTCCTATTACCTTTGCAAGGGGCTTATGTAGAATCGTGTTTGAAAATGGTAATTATTTTACGGGGCCAGAATAGGTTTTAACTAATCTGCTGGCTAAAGTAGTCCTCACCAACTGTCTGGCTTGCTCTGATTGGTGGCCGCTCGGAACGTTTATCACACATCTCCAGCACAATATACTGCTTGAGTCTAAGTTGCGTGAACCTGAGAGGAATGTGCATCGCGGACTATGAGAAATGGTGTTGACGAGTGATGAGGTTTCTCGGTCCGTGCCTAGTACCGAACCAAATACATTAGTCGGTTACTCACTAATTTAATTCATAACACCACACCGGTTTCAGAAAAGACCCTATGTTATTGTCCGTCCAGAGTTAAGAGTGTACTACGGGCTCTTATGGCACAAGCGTTGCCACGTCTAGCGAGTGTAGACGGGCAGCTATTGTACAGCACTCCACACGAGTAGTACAGCCCGCTGCCGGACTGAGTATCAGCAAGCTCTTCATCCCGACGGAATTTCGATCCTTCGCGCTATTATAATCTGCAACCTTTTACTATAATTCCCGTAAGAATAACAGAATTTGGAACAGTTTTTAATAAAGATAAAGACTGAGTTATTCCCCTAAGGAGAGGGGGAGCCGAGGATAGTAATTGATTTACATAACAATGCTTACAACGGATTATAAATACTGCGACAATTTACTATTTATTTACATTGGAATTTTACTTACGTACCGATTGTATGGCTATGACAAAACAATTGAAATGACATGAAAGCTAACCTGAGTCATCCGTTAGATATGGATCAAGTTTAATACGAAATATGGCAATATATTCTCCAAGGTCAGCCTAGGTCAGTGACATGATACAAATCATCTGTCGCAACGACACCTACACAGATCCCAGTGAGTCACTTTCATCTGCAGAGGCGAAGAGAGTACCCGGAAATAACAAGTAATTCTGTTCTTATCATATGATACTCCACATATTATTACACGCGTAGATGAAAGATTTTTTTTACAAGTTGCTTTACTTCGCACTGACACAGATAGGTGTTATGGCGACGATGGGACAGGAAAGGCTAGGGGTGGGAAGGAAGTGGCCATGACCTTAATTAAGGTACAGCCCCAGCATTTGCCTGGTGTGGAAATGGGAAATCACGGAAAACCATCTTCACGGCTGCCGACAGTGGGGTTCGAACCCACTATCTCCCGAATACTGGCGACTGCAGCTATCGAGCTCGGTATAGATATATGAAAGAAAGTAAACAAAAAATTCAGTGGCACAACGTACATTGGACAATGAATGGCAAATACTACAGACTGATGTGGGAAATTTGCGACAATCTGTTCTTTAAAATATTTCTCAAAACAATCATTATCCATTTCATAATGAGCCTTATCGGATTATTTTACACAAAACTACAAGCTTCTCATTCGCCACAAATCGCGTAGTTTAACTGCATGAAAGTTCTGTTACGCACATTATTTCAGGTGAGTATTATTAATAATAATACTAATACTAATAATAATAATAATATAATATCATCACGGGGTTTTCAAAAACGTACAGCAGCACTT
Organism: Meconema thalassinum; assembly: GCA_946902985.2. NCBI lineage: Eukaryota > Metazoa > Arthropoda > Insecta > Orthoptera > Tettigoniidae > Meconema > Meconema thalassinum. Next base: position 93,646,340 of record OX336389.2, read on the forward strand.
TTCTCCTGATTCTTGGTCTTTATATAATTGGTAGACGTTACTCTGTCGTTCTCTGCGCCTTAAAATTTCCCCGGGTTTACGTTTCTCAAACGGAACATCAGCCATATCTTTAATGCCACTTATACCTAAATCACAATTATTTTTATATTACACAAAACGATCCTTACACTCCAACACTGTTTCAAATATCTTGGAGAGATCTGGACTCGTGCCTTCAGTGAAGAGCTAAGACACGTACTACAGCGTGCGCGCTGTTCCATCCAGCGCGCAGACTCTGCTGTCAGATACAATACAAAATCATGTTGCATATCAAGAATGTAAGAATTACATATCATTAAATGAATGCTGAGGATCATGTACTATCCACCCATGACCATTAACCTATTAAATACCATAGCGAAAATCCAGTTTTAAAGAATTCGAAGTCGTCAATTCTGGGGGAGTCCGCTAAATGTAAAAGCCCATAAGAGCCTGTAGTACACTCTTAACTCTGGACGGACAATAGCAGTATTGGAATAGACGAGAATGTCAGGTAACACGGCGGGCTGTCGACAGGCTCCTCAATTCTCGCCTGCTCCTACCCTGCCTGTGCCCTTCATCCCGCAAGTTCACAGAGCTTGGAACCGAGCAGTAGCTATCTCTCTTACACACAGGGCAACACGTCCTCTCTCACACAGCTTAGCAGCCCCAAACGGAGACATTTTGAGTTCCACTGAAAACACGCTTTCGAGGAAATCTTGCATTGTTGGGCAGATTCATTGCCTATAGCTCGTCAAGTAGCCTACATTGGTTAATCAACATTTTGTTATCGTCCGTGGTTTCACTTTTGAGATGCAGCTTTTTAACATTTACCCATGAGACTAATAACCTTTTTTTTGTTTGTTTGTTTGTTTGCAGACGGAATTGTGCGGGATCAAATGGCGTAAATTGGTATGGGGCGAGTGCGGCTTCTCCCCCGAACCTCTCGAAGATCCCGTACTTTCCAGCTACGCTCGCTGTATTGCGGTGGACATCTTATGCGTATGGCGGCGTGTAGCAACGCAGCAGCCGGGTTCTGCGGGCGCCCATACCAACCAAGGCGGAGGAGGGCTTTTCGACTCCATCAACCTGGGCCCCGGCTTAGGCCCCGGGCCCGCCACCGGCCATAGCCCCCAGCACCCGCCTCTCTCGCTACACGCCGCCAAAGAACTTTGGATTTTCTGGTATGGAGAAGAGCCAGACCTGACGGGACTCGTTGCTCCCGAACTTATTGCCGCAGCGGGTAAGTAAATTCACTCTTAAATGTCACCTACGCAAATAGATTTTACAGAAAATGGTGAAACTACCAGTTCAGCATATTTTGTTTGGAGTGTGTACTGATAGTTTATCATAAAGTATTTTAAGAGTGTATACCTCTTGTCAGTGGCTTGGATACCATGCAACTTTTGAATTATGGGTAGGGTGAATTGTCACAGTTCAATTTGCCTTAACACCAATCGTGTTGACAGACTGAAAATCATCAAATTTCGATCACTAAGGACAACTAAAAAATGGCTTCAAACACAACACCCATGTAATATGGAGGAATGTTGAAAGCTGCCAAATTGAAAACGTGAGATCCATTTTCCGCGTTAATTTCGACATCGAATGCAATGACTGTGTAGCTTTGTCCTTTTTTTTTTTTGTGCAGTGTGTCGATTGATTGTGTGCTGCATATTGCGAACATTGTGATAATAAGTGAAAAATGAAAATCCACAGCCTGCTTCCAGTCTCCGACCGGGTCAGGAATGGAATGAATGAAGCCCCCCATCTAGCGACGAGGATTTGTACTGTGCCGGCTGCCGAGGCCTGACGCACTCCTCTGGGGCAATGATTAAATGAATGACAAATGAAATGATAGTGGAGAGTGTTGCTGGAATGAAATTTTGACAGGAAAAACCGGAGTACCCGGAGAAAAACCTGTCTGATAATAAGTAATAGTTTTAAAATAGGATGCGGTTCTATTGGTAGATGTGCACTCGAAATTGTATCCTGGGACTGCAGTGGGGGTACTTGCCAATTCTGGACCTCAGAAGGAAGGTAGTACTACTGAAAACACGCTATCGAGGAAATGAACGAAAGAGGTTCATTTTAGGATTAAGTTTAACGTCTGACTTAATACGTCATATTTCTCAGGTTCACTCGAATATAAACACGGTGAACGCTACCACGTTCGTTTTCAGGCTAATTTTCATATTTTGCAAAAAATTATGGAGTTCTTATGAGACCTATCCGGGGCGATGTGTGTCTCTTTCCTGTCTGTGTGCCATCTCTCCACTATCAAATTCCAAACGGCTGCAACTATCGAAACCAAATTTGGAATGAGTGAAGTTCTATGCTAGGATATCTCAATGCCGTATTTGAATATGATATAATTGCTGCCAACAAAGAAATAGTCCATAGTTTATGAACTTTGAACCCTATCTTGGTTATCTCAGTACGTATGCATGAAAACTTCCCGAATTGGCACACACATAGGCCATAAAATTGCATATTTTGAACAACACATACATGACTGTTGTCAACATAATTCTCAAGTACAGTTGTTCCTTTGCAAAATGCAATCGTCAGCTTGTATTTTCCTTCAACTTGGGTAGTCGTTCATTAACTTATCACGAAGGTATCACCCTCACATTTGTCTGGAGTGAGTGTGAATGAAACCTGAGAAAAACCCCACTCAGCATTGCCAGTCAGCGGCGACGTTCGTAACTTCGGTCTGCGAGCATTCTGCTACGGCGTCTTGTCGTGGACGGTAACTCTGACGATCAGGCAGGCCGAGAATGTTCAACCTGGCGAATGAATTCCCAAGAAATCCTTCCCTTGTGGGATTAGTCATCATCTTTCTGGAAAATGACTGTTAGAAGTTCCCATGAGTGGCAACAAACATAGCCGCAGGATGTCAATTACATATTGCCGTTCTCTGTACCTGGAATCATGGTATGACCAGGTGTAACTACTTGTCGTAGCCTATGCCATGGCATCCCAGACTATTTACTACAGCAATTGGGATGGTGTGTTGCTCCAAAGCAAAGAATGGATTTAAACTTTCACCGATGCCGGATCCCTCACAGAACGTGGGTTCGAGGTAAAGACGACGTGAGCCCAGCCCAGGTTTCTCGTTCACACCATTGCAAATGCCGGCGATGGTGGCGGTCCATCGAAGACATAGGCCTAATAGGCGCCATGGCCAGTACCAACGCGTGCCTGAACATTTTGGGGGTCAAATCCCTCGGGTCAGTTTCCCTCCCCAAAACCAAAATATTAGCTACATGAATGAAACAAAAAGCGTAGGCTACACAAATAATACCGATTGGTCAGTTTATAGTTAACCATTGTTACAAGATAATTGGAACTGCCAGTATTAAGTTCAAATTTTGTACGGTACCGGGAAAAAGATGTAGGTCACAGAATAGCAAATACTGTACGAATATTATTCCATCTATCTGCCCGAAGTAAGAAAAGGCATTGTTACACTTCGGTGCCTTTTCGGAACACCTTATACGAATCAACACCAGTCTTAGGACTTTCTTCATAAATATTGGAACGAAGGAAGATTTAGTAATTTATAATTCGCCATTGAAAATAATAAACTTCATTTACAGTAGTTCGAATAACGCACTTCCTTCGTCGAAACTCCCCTTGTTAAGTAGGAATATTCTCAATTTCCCCCCGATTTGTTTTACATTCTTCTGATAGAACTTTCAAAATAAGACCATTTGTATTTCGTGTTATTCTGTAAACCAATTTGAGAAATCCCTACAAAAACTGGCGGATTTTGAGCATCTCTGATGGAAAGATGTCGGAAAATCGAACCCATGGTTAGGCTACCACGTTATGCATGCTCTGCTCCAGAGAGAACAATAGCCGGTTGACTCACCAGCGATTCACGCTTTCGAATTAGCTGATACCTCCCCCCTCTCCCCATTCCATGCGTGCAATCTGCCTCTGTCGGGTCTACTATACGCTGCCGAAGTGACGCGCCTAGCAACCGTATGGGCGCAGCCACATTGGACCCAAACAACTGTTTGCTAGGTTTTTTATACATAGGAAGCTGCATTAACGCTGCGCAGTGTCTTGAATTTTGTTGATAAAAAGGTGTAATAAGCGTGAAATAAGGCAAACGCCTCCCGTGAAGATTATCCACAATGTTGGAGCTACAAAATAGAAGTGAAATTTTATGGATAAAGTACGAGAATTTTGCGAGGTAATATGAATAAAGTCGACCTCACTCCTGAGGCAAGAATTGCATGGCGGGTTCTACAAATTATAAATATTTATTTATAACATCAATTAGTGGATACACTATATGTAATATAGAGAGATATTTAGGACATGTATGTCACATAAAGGGGTTTTTGATTCATGTGGGCAGTGTAGTTGTAATTAAATATGGTTTGTACTATAAGTATTATTAACGACAACCTACATAACCTTACATCTGATTCACTAACAGCAATAAATTTTCTCCTACAACTTTTCTGAGTAGTGATTTTTCACTTAATTTATTTAAGCAGTGAATTGTTTCCAAATAACAATTAGGCCTATCCTAGACTGGAAATTTCTGCCTAAATACTGTATTTTATTTTTTGCAAACTGAGCATAATATGTGGTCTGTGAAGGTTTGAAGTTGCTAGTAGAAAGTCCTATTCAATTTGGTAACTGGAAACTGTGTGAGCCATCAAGTACCATAGCACATGGATCATCGTTATGGTACCGGGACTAGCATTTCCCTACATCAACTCTTTGGCCCACTTCATACCAAGTAGGCTACTTGTACCACTTTTGTTCAGCACATATTGTGTGAATGTTTGCTAGGATTTCTCGTGAAGATGCAGGGTGGCTTTTGTTGTTGTTGTGTTTGTTGTTGTTGTTGTTGTTGTTGTTCTAAATCTCTATATACCAGCTAATTCTATTTAGCTCTTTTGTGGCACACTAGCTAATCAGTGTGATAATGTGGTCATCAGCTTGGTGTAGGCCTACTTATTGGGTGAGAGCCTCGGATATTTTCATGTCAGTTTTAGTGGCCTAATATTTAGAGCTAGGATAGGAAAAGTGCCCCATTATTTAGAACGAGGTAGGACGATAGACCTTAATTGTAGACCTCTCTAACCTGTTATTGAGCACACAGGTTAGGCTTTGTCAATTTGATTAGTTTTCAATCAAACGCGGCGTTGTGGTAAACACACAAATTGTATTGAAATGCAGTCTTTGTTTCTTCTATGGCCGTTGATGAGATTTGGCCTAAACTCTCATCCAAATATTTTAAACTGTTCCCTTATGCATTGATAGACCTTAAGTTCATTTTGTTCGTCACTTGCTGGTAGGGCCTACGGTACTTCATTTTCCGTAGTATTGATCATTCATACGGGACGTGATTCAAATATCCAGAAATGTTATATTTTCATGTTTTCACTTAATTTAAGGTAAATATCGTAGGCCACAACTCTACGACTTATGATCTAAGACTTAATGTGCATCTCGTACGCAATATTTTGCAACTTTACTGGACAACTATGTTAAATTACTGTGGAAAATATACTTTTCTATGCTTTCTTGCCTCTGGACATCCATGCATGTACAGTTTTATACGATACAAATAGGAAATAATGACTGCTCGAAGACTGAAGCAAGCTACAAGGCAGCCATGATGTATTGCTCCAGTTGCTTAGCAACGGAGCGGAAGTGACGTCGACTTCGGCAGCGTATTGAAAGTGAGCCGCCAGACATACCGTGGAAAGCACAATGCTTCAAAAGCTTAACTTTCCGTTGCGCACACAATTTATTGATGGCAAGAAATAGGACTAGTACTTATTAAATCACATTATATTGGAATTCATTCTTCTGTGGTAGTATTTTACCCGTATCTTTTGTAGTTGTCTTGGGGCACAACGGATTTCTTTCCGCAAAGAAGATGGTTTTGGCTGAGTTAGAAATTTGCTAGGAAAGTGCAACCGTGCGTCTAAATGCTAAACGACGACAGAAGAGGCAGGCACTGCTTGTTCTTGCCGGTGGATGCTACAGTCCTCCTTTCTAGTGTTTGAGATGGGCCGTCTGGTGTATGGTCGCTTTGTGTTCGTGTGTGCCAGCACGTGTCCGCTACTCCCAATACTGCCTCGCTTGGCACAGTTGGTGCCCACTGCGTCGATACGACTACCTCGCTTCACGCAATTCGATGTTGCCCCCCCTCTCCAAGTCCGTTAACTGGGAATATGGTCACTGTGATGTCGTAGCGGCATATCTAGAAATCAACAAACGCTCCACAACGGCGCAAATCGACACGTTCCGGCAAGCCTTAGAGGAAAAGATAGTCAGGTCTTTTGCCCCAGACAGTGAACTTATAGCAGCTGGTGCCATATTGCACTCTGGTCCTGTAACTTGCTTTCGAAGAAATCGTAAGGCCTACCCTTGGTTTTAATTTGAAAATTCTTTTATCAAATTCTACACGTTCTAGGGGTGAAATATTACATGTCATTAAAATGAAGTACTATCTGTTATGACACGAACGTTGCCAGTTATCATAAGTAGCTTATTACAAATCTATGTACTATGCATATTAAAGTGCTAAACAGTCTGACTGTTAAAATTGCCAACAGTCATTATTTATCTGAAAGGTAAGTGGCTGACGACCCCAGAAGTTCTGTTCTTTGAAACTAAACTAAAACCCAACCTTAATTATGGAAAATACTTATTTTTTGTGTGATTTGACATGTATTATTTCTATTATATTTTGTCAATAATAATTCGCTCTGATATTAAGTACTAGTCTGCTGAATCGACGACGGTCTATTTCTGCGCCGTGTATAATTTAACCAGTATTGGACTAGAAATTTATAATTTAGTGGCGGCTGTCTTTGGTATCAATTGAAATCAGCAGAGCCTTCATTTTCAAATTTGGATTAAGCTTATCCAAGTGAACTATAGGCCATCTTTATAGGAAACAATTAAGTTTCCTAATCTGGCCAATTTAGTACAGTTAAAGTACATCGCAAGATGCTCCCGCGGCCCGACAGAATTCATTCTAGAGCCCGGTGGTCGAGAATCACTGCCATACGGAGCATGGAAATCTGTTCGATGGCAATGATGTCACTTAACGGGCGATTCACATACTAAACGAAAGCAGCTAATCGCTGGTGGTTCCGTGTATAACTTTTGAATGTTAATATGCGATTCGGGGCATGCAGGTGCAGAAGGAAGCCACCAAGGTGCTGTCCCTAACAGGGACGCCCTTGATGCACTCTATGCTAAGACCCGGTGTCCAACTATAGAACTACTGTAGTAATTTACATACAGTCTGGCCAAAAGTCTCCGGACACCCCACTGAACATACACTGTGTGACGTCAGGGCTATGCATCCAAGGGTTTGTAAGGGCCGGCGCAATGCGTTATCATTAGAGACGAGAATTATAGGCACTAAAAACAGTTAAAATAGGCAGGCATAGAGGCTCTTAAAATAGCCAAAATAGGCATGTAAATAGGCACTAACGTGTAAAATAGGCAACAAAATAGGCATGAAAATATTTCTTATAATTTAATAACATATTTAATTACTATAATACGAATTAACAACAAGCAACTTTTCAATGTTTTCTGGTAATAAGTTTGTTCTCCTGTCATGAAGAATGTTTTATATTGTGAGAAAGATCTCTCAACATCACATTAAGTGATTGGGCAAAACTTGAACGAATCCACTGCATCTGGTTTTAGATCATTTGCTTCATCTACCTCACCTCGTAGCACACTGGCTACCTTTGCCACTGCTTCCCATCCTGGATTCCTCTGCAGGACCCTATCAAACGTTTCCCTGACAGCGGCTATCTTCCCAGAGGTTCCTTCCAAACTTCCCATGACTACTTCAACAATCCTACATGACTCCACCACGGGTATTCCACTCTTCTTTATTTTCTGTTGCCTTCAATAGATCCTGCATGATGTGTACCCACAAGCCTGCAATCCTCGTTGAAAATTAGAAAACCGCGTAATTTGAAATTGTGGCATTCGCCCATAACCTTACTTTTTGCCACAATTTAGCAAGACTCTAGAGGGGATGCTAGAGGCTTGTTGGCAGCTTCGCGGCCTCAACCTGGGAGCTTAACGCTCTCCCAGACAAGAGCCTCACATAGCGCTGGTGAAGGTTACTCGCGACTTTTTCAAAAAAATTGCATTTACGTCGTAAATCTCTATTTTCACAGGAAATGAGTCAGAGTTCAAAATACCGATTTTTAATTTCCATCCACTCTGGGACAAGAGACCACCAGCGTTCTAACTCCTCGTTCAGTAATTAAATGATTATTTACATTTTATATATACATTATTGAGAGTTCATGTCTAATACAGCATTGCAAAAAAAACTTGCTGCAATACATAAATTAATAGGCCTATAAATGCTACAATGAAATGCGATCGTACTTCTCAATCACAAAAACATAAAAGAAACGAATTAACTCTTTACAGCAAACTTGGCAGAAGACTACTCTTCCATCGGTAGTGAAATTGGTATCCCCTGTGATTCACTGCTTGAGCCAGTAAGACTTCGATAATTTTTCATTTTCATTGCCACGGACACGCTTCTTCTTCGCAATAAGTCACACAAAGTTCTGAATCTGAAGTGAAGATAAAGCGTACGCTTACACAGTTCGCATCGAGAGGGAGGTAGAAGATACGGGTTGTGCAACATAATTCGACGTTGATTGGTTTTCGCATGTGTCTTGCGAGGTTGGAGGGGTTGAAGGCTTCGAGGTCAAATTGTTCCTTGTTTCTTCTGATGGAAATTTCCCAAGCGCTATTTCTGGTGACTTCCAAGAATGCCCATTCTTGTTCGCGGGGTAAACACATATTGAGAAATAGGAATATAATTCTGTCGAGCACACCAGCTGCAATATAATGCAATTTAAAATACAGTCAAAAGGCATCAAATAGGCAATTATACTCCAAATAGGCACAAACCCTTGAAATAGGCATTTATAGGCACAATAAAACCAACGAAATCTAGCCTAAAAGAACCTAAAACGGATTTATATCTCGAAAGCCTACGTTTCTAAACACAGGAATAAAATAGGCAAATAGGCAAATTCTCGTCTCTAGTTATCATAGGCGTAGGGTCTATTTTCTTGCAGAATGAGTCGACTGAGAGAATTGAGCAAGTTCGAACCGGAAATTATTGTAGAAGCCCACTGTATTCCGTCGGAGTTAATTCACAGCAGTTACATGTGTCCAGCCTACTTTTAGCGGTGCTATTGTGAAGTGGATACTCCAGTGAAGCACTGAACCCAATTATCGCTCTGGTACTCCTAAGAATTTTACTGAAGAGACCGCCAAAGGCTAAAGTGTCAGGTGTTCTTGTCTACTATTGCAGGCACCTTCCTGTGCAGGTCACGGAAAGAGGGCAGTGACAAAAGGTTTCGTCGAGAGGCGATAGGACTCGGGTTTTCATGGCCGTGCTGTTGCCCATAAGCCACTGATCACAAGAGCGAATGGGCAACGTCGCTTAGAGTGATGCAGACAACGCCGTAATTGGTCTGTGGAACAGTGGAAGAACGTTTAATGGTCACGGTATAAGATTTGGCACTCAAATGGGTGTGTGTGGACTTGGCAGATGGTTGGCGAACGGTGTATTCGTGAGTTTGTTGCACCGATTGTGAAGTTTGGTGGAAGCGGTGGAACAGTTTGGGGGCTGCTTTCCCTTGTATGGGCTTGCGTCATTAGTTTTGGTCAGTGGTAAAATGAAAGAAGGTATTCATGAACACATTGTACAGGGTCATTATCTATGTGCGCCCCGATAAACACGACTAGCTAAGCCGGCTTTGACTGGCGCAGATCGCGGTGGCGCGTACACGGTTCAGCCGGTGGTTTGGCGCGCTCCGCTGACTCATTTCGTTAGTTCACACGTGTTTTGTCATTCATATGGACGTATATCTGAAAAGCTTAGACGTTACGGTTGCACGTTTAGTGAGTATTGTGATTACTGTGATTGTTGGCCATGCCTAGACACCAATTCACATTGCGCGAACGTGTGTATATCCATAATTCGTATATGCATAGCAGAAAGTCTTGTTCTGAAACAAGACGAAAATTTCGAATCAAGTTTCCAGGAAGACCTGTGCCTAATGCCAGTACAATTAGGAGGCTCGATAAACGATTCAAGAAAACAGGCTCCGTAAATAACAATAAAAAAGTTAACAACGTTGTGTTCTCAGAGAACAAAAAATAGATGAGATTGTTGTCCATTCTTTCATCAGAAGATGTCGGGTGTGTGTTACAAGAGAGGTAGGACATTTTCAGCATCGGCTATGAGCACTGTAAGTACACATTATTGAACATGTTTGGTAAAAGTGTAAAAGTGCGCGCCTGCCACCGGCTGAACCGTGTACGCGCGCCCGCGATCTGCGCCAGTCAAAGCCGACTTAGCTTGCCTTGTTTATCGGGGCACACGTAGATAATTACCCTGTACATATCATGCTTCCCACAAAGTTTGGAATCTGAACTTTTCATATGCATACGATAATACTGCTGTCCACAAACGAGACCATTTCATCGTGGTTCGAAGAACATCAGGTGGACTTGTTCGACTGGCCTGCTTGAAGCCCCGACCTGAACCCCATCGAGCATCGTTGGGATGAACTCGAGTGTTGGATGCGGGCCAGATAAATTCTCTCAACAACCCGGCATCAACTATTCACCATGCTTCAGTGAGAATGCAAACAAATTCCACCTTAGTGTATCAGAACTTTCAGGGAAGTCCTCCGCGAAGACTAAACTCTGTAATAGTAGCTTAAATTTGTTCTTCACGCTGCTAACTTGGCTGGCGTCTTTGGAACGAACAGCAATGGGTTTCCGGTGACATTGATCGCTGTATAGTTCCCCCACTTTCCTAGTTAACGTGCGGCTCGCCTTTGAAATCTACTGTAGCTGGACGGATATGTTGACATTCCACGGCTGCCTGGAGCAAAGGCTTTCCCAGCGCGAGGCACAGCGTTGTCAACTTTCCACCGCAGCCACTGAGAGCAAGCAGCAAGACTGGACAGAACTACGTGCAGATGTGCAACACTGGCCATCAGATACCTGTGGGAGACACGAGCTAGACAACAGGGTGTGACTTTGGAGTCCACGTGGAGTAAAAGAGGAAGTATTCTATTGGTCAAAAACCGTCAGCTATTGGTCAGTAGCGAACAACGTTAATTGTTGGCGCGTGCTACTGCTTTACGTTTGAGTCGCCGCTCGTTAACCAGGAAAGTAACGGAATTATACCTGTCTGCGGCGACGTTTCATCAGTGAGTGAGCAGGTGGGGATTGGGAAGGAGGCGGCCGTGGCTTTAAGTAAGAAATCACCCCGACATTTGCCCGGAGTAGACGTGGGAAACCGCGGAAAACCACTTCCAGGTGGGAATCTAACCCACTTCTCAGTTTTGCCTCACGAGGCTGAGTGTACCCCGTTGGGTGTAATTGCATTAAGACTAGTGGGACTAGTCCTACCACAATAAATGAATTCCTTATTTACAGGAAATTCGTATTCTTTTATCAAACATTGGTTAAAATTAATATTTTGGTTGGAAATTCCCACTTTAGTACACGATTAACTATACCTGGCATAAGGTGTCTTGTTTGGCTGTGAAGTTGGGAGTAACGGTAGCTTTCTTGGAGCCCTTTCATTGGAATATTGCCGCCATTGGTGAGTAGCCAAATGTTCATTATTTTAAGAAAATAAATGATTGGTTTTGGCATGCTAGTTACCCTTCGAATCGACTATTGTTCACAAATTGGACATATACTGTGTAATTTTCGTCGTGTGTGTTATGCATTCAAAAGTATTACTACTTTGGTATTGAACTGAAAAATCCAACATTTCCTCTAATGAATTTGTCAAATGAATATGTCGCAACATTATTTTATTGACCATACCGCCCAGCCCAGGACTTGCCCGAGAAGGGTGGCGTTTGTGAAGGATATAATAATGTTATTAGTTTTGTACGTCTTTTTTTAACTAGTGTGGCTCGTAGAGACGCTGGGTTGCCGGAATTTTGCCCCTACTGACACGGCTCTCTCACATTTGCGCACCCTCAAATCCCAGCTGACTGTGCGAGGATTCGATCCTACAATCTTGGAAACAGCAGGTGAGAATGTTACTGCTGGGCCACGCAGCCAGTCCATATGTGAAGAAAGAGCAAGCATTGTATTGCAGGGTGATGTCAAGCAAGAGCGCAAGGTATAGTTGGGGTATTATAACCTCCGGCATGGTGTTTAGTGTTACGGTCACGAGAAATAATCGCTTTAGCATGCCAATCACAGGTAGCCATTCATATCGATGCCAGTATTTCACGACACTTGAGTTCCACTTCTTGTGTTGCCTCTAACATGTTGTGCTCACATGTTTGCATTGTGCTTCGTTATTTTCTTGGCGGTCTTACCGTATTCTCTTATTTCTTAGCGATATTACCGTGCAACTTGCCTAAGAAGAGCACAATTATGGGTAAGGCATTCGCGATTAAGCTCCAACATAGGCAGCAAATAAGAATGTGATGATTGAGTGGTTGTAGAGCCACCACAGTCCTGTACGTGACGACGTGACCCCATGAATCTTGGTGATAGAGAAGAAGCCACCGAATTTTCACTCTGAAGTATAAGTGATATTCCCTTTGTAGCTGCTTTCTGATATTTGAAAAGTACGCGAGGGAGTAATGGTGAATAATGAAATCTGTTACATTTTCTGTGCTTTTCATAATCAGAAATATTTAATTAACCGCATTAAATTTGTAATTTTGCTACGCTGTGTTTATTTCCAAGTATGGTGATGTGTGTATGCATTTCTGTCCACGTTACGTGTCTTTTGTTATCTTGAGGATTACCGTACAGTATGTGTTAGGTTAGGTATTTCAGTAGATATACAGGGTGGGGCAGCATAACTTCCTTTTTTCAATTGCGCCCCATTTAGTAGTGTGATGTAGTGCCGGAGCGCTAGTGGTCTCGTCCAATAGGCGGGTCTGTAAAGTTTTGTACTGACACAGTTCAGTCGCCATCATGCGTTGGAACAGTGTGGAGCGTGCGTTTGCCCTTGAGGCCTACTTTTCGAGCGGTTGTTCTGTGATCGCAACCCAGCGTGCCTTTCGGAATCGCTTTAATTTAGCCCCATTGGCGCCTGTCCCAGACCGGAAATCAATTGTTACGTGGTCACTACGTTCAGACAAACTGCAAGTGCAACAAGACGTAGAACTGGAGTCCCACGGCCCATTAGATCACCTGATAACATTGAGGCAGTGAGAGCTTCAATTTTGCGATCACCACGGCGTTCTGCGCGCAAACATTCGTCTGCCCTTGGACTTTCTAATCGTTCTGTGAGGAGAATTCTTCATGATGATCTTCATTTTCATCCATTCAAGATGGCGATTGTGCAGGAACTTTCTGAACGCGACTTCAATTCTCGGAGGAACGCGTGTGAGGTGTTTCTGGAAGTCGTGCCTGAGGACGCCATTGTGTTTTTTAGTGATGAAGCCCATTTTCATTTGTGTGGATCCGTCAACAAACAAAACATGCGCTACTGGGCTGCTACCAATCCTCGAGAATTGCATCCAAGGCCTTTGCATTCACCAAAACTCACAGTGTGGTGTGCAATTTCCTCAGGTGGAATAATTGGTCCCTGGTTCTTTGAGGAAAATGAAGTCACAGTGACAGTGAATTCGGACCGGTATGTAAACATGTTACAGGTTTTTTTTTTCCACAACTGGATGAGTTGGACTTAGGGGACGTTTGGTTTCAACAAGACGGTGCAACGGCACACACTTCAAGAGCATCGATGGCCGTTTTGAGGGAACACTTCCCAGGGCGCCTAATCTCAATTAGGGGCGACTTGGAATGGCCGGCCCGATCCCCCGATTTGACCCCTTGTGATTTTTTTCTATGTTTTTTTTTGAAATCCCGTGTTTATGTAAACCGACCAATGACCCTACAAGATTTGAAGAACAACATCCAGGAAGAACTTGCCAACATAACGCCTGCTATGCTGGTAAGAATTATGAAAAACGCCAGAAATCGGTTCACCCAGTGTGTAGAGAATGGGGGACATCACCTACCTGATTTGATCTTCAAAACCAAGTAAAACAAAACTTTATATTTGTACCTACATTATATTAAAAAATAAAAAATTTCTGATTCGTACAATGTGTTTTATTAAGGTTTGAAAAAAGGAAGTTATGCTGCCCCACCCTGTACATTAGTGGCCTGGCAACACTGTCTCACCATCCGATGAACTGTCAAATTGGAAAGGATGTCACAACTGTACAGTGGTATGAGTTTATTCCAAGACGTCTGCAATCGGAGTTGCGTATTCAGATCGACAATATACGGAAGTCAAGTCATAAGTCATGGCATCTATTTTTTCTCTCGCTAACAGGAGACAACACGGAAAATCTACGATATGCATTTGGAAACGTACGGTATGTACTTGCGTTGGATGCCACTAATGGTGCATGTAAACAACAGTGTGGGTCTGAGCATGCCCCAAAGTTCAGTGTGTGAGTGAGAGCGTCACATAATTGAAGTCATCAAGCAGGAGCAACGATCGTATATTAAAATTGCAGTTATCCGCGGCAGAAATGCACGCCAATGCCATGCAGAGCTGCGGGCAGGATTAGGTGTGCATGCCATGCCCTATAGAACAGCGGCGAGGTGGATGGAGACGTTCAAACGGGATAGAGTATCAACTGCCGATTTGCCTCGCCCAGGCCGTCCAGTGTCCATGGACAAAGATGTACGGATAATGGTGATCGATCAGTGTTTACAGGAGGACTGGCGCTGGACTATAGCGGAATTTCAAGAACATACAGCAATACCAGCGTCAACAATACGGTGCATTTTACACAAGGACGTACAGATGCGTAAACTTTATGCAAAGTGGGTGCCACATCACTTAACGCAGATTCAGAAGTGGACCCGTTACGAAACGTGTGGCATCAATCTGGAGAGGTTTCAGCAGGAAGGACATGCCATGTTGAATCGCATTATTGCAGTCTATGAAACATGGGCACGTGCTTATGAACCTGAACTGAAGAGACAGTCAAGTGAATGGCGTCGTCAGGGGTCACCAAGGAGACACAAAGTTCGGCAAAATCCGTATCACAATAAGGTTATGGTCATCCTGGCATACGATGTTCAAGGTGTTCTTGTGTGTAATCCAGTGCGTGAGGGGGCACACTGTCTATGCAGTGGATTACAATTCGTTTTTGTTGTACCAATTGCGCCGTGCAGTGCGAACCAAACGTCCTTGATTGTTTGGACGACGCCATAATCCTACACGATAACGTGACAGCTCACACAGCAGCCATCGTTCAGCGTCGCTTACAACGGTGGGGATGGGAGGTTCTTCCACAACGACCTTATTCGCCTGATCTGAGCCCATGTGACTATGATCCCTAAAGTCAAAAAGCCACTACGTGGACGACGGTTTGCTAACAAAGAAGACATCGTAGCAGCATTTCGGAGAGAAATGTTACACGTTAGCGATACACAGGCAGCGAATGGTATTCAGTGCCTGCCCCACCGCTGGCAACGCACAGTAGACACCTTGGGTGATTAGTTCGAAGGTCTGTAACCAGTGGAGACCTGTCCTTTGTACGTAGTCTTGTGTATTTGCTGTTTATACCATAATAAGACAATGTTTACCAATGGCCTGTGTTCTGCCACTTACCTACGAGCATCTCCTGACGTCAGAATTTATCTTCAGGCACTATGCATACGTGCATATCCTATATTTCCAAATGCATATCGTAGATTTTCCGTGTTGTCTCCTGTTCGCGAGAAAAAGAAACCATAGTTGCCATGACTTATGACTCGGCCCTCGTGTTTGCTGTACTTCTTCCCTTCCTCTCCATTTGTCCGCCAATGAACACATTCCCTACCTGCCAGGAAACTGCGCAAGAGAGCAGCGTGGAGTGTGGCCGTGTACATACAGCTGTCTGGCCTGATACAGTGTGACGGGATAAATTAAGGGTCTAGTCTTCAACAGACAGCCCGCGAGACGGTATTAAGCTTGAATCTGGATATTCCTCACAATATGCAAATGTCAATTATTTATATCGTACATTGGTTTAACATAGTTTTTCTTTCTTTTTCAAAGACACTGTTAAGACAGATCTTGGACTACGGCTGCGCATAACATAGTATCATGTAAATATCATGTTGACAACAGAGGGTCCTTTTATAAAAATATCTGAATTCCAAATACTGTGAACATTGATTCATTAGATCACAGGTTATGTCTTATAATACTTGAATGATTCGCACGGCCGCAACAATGGATACGAATAAAACTATTACTTTCCGCAGAGCGATAAAAGGAGAGATGATCTTCAGACACACATTTTGAAGTTGCCAACTGCCACAGTTTACTTACCTCTGAGGATCCGAACCTGGCTGAGATTCCTTAAATCAGCAACGGTGGCCCTTCAGCAGAATTATCGTAATCTGGTGTTACCAGGTAAGATTATTGCGTATTAAGACGTTAAATTCCTGAAATGATATTTACAGTCACACGTGAGTACATCATTGTAAACTGTTCGTTGTTCAAAGTAACTAAATTCTCCGACGCGTTGTTTTAAGGCCAGTGTATAAGGTACTTCAAAATATAACGAGCCGAAGGCTGGAATGCGCAAACCGGTGACTACATCGGTTAATCGTGGCGTGTGTAATGAGGGGTGGTTCCGACCAGAGCGTGGAAGGTCACAGCCCGTCACTAGAGGGCACGCGTGCACGTCACGTGACGATACGGCGAGCAGCAGCTTGCAGCAATCGTCCAACGCTGCCAGTCGCATTGCAAACAGTGGGTAGATTATTAGCTGGGGAATAACCTAACCCCCAAGGGAAGATGATGAAGAAAAAGAAGTGGGTTTCGGACTAGAGAAAAAGGATGGAAAAATAGGACGAGAGTCCAACAGAAGTTATAATTTTAACTTTAAATATACTCAAAGGCAGCTGCCACTGCAAATCCGCTCTCCGATACCTAAAGTGGGTAGGGACCTGGGCGAAACTAACAGGAAACGCAGCTGGAACTTGGGCTGTTCGCAAGAGAGCTGCTGTTGTGTATTCCCTCTCAAGCATACATATGCCTACTATGTGGAAGGGTGGTGGTCTGGCAAGACAAAGAGTAACAGATTTATGGTGTATCTGTTCAAATGAGTTTGTTTCTAAACAAGTAATTTGAAGAGTGCAAATAATTTGAATCAGCTTCGATATTTTAGTTTTTGAAATTGTAGAATTTCTAAAGAGCGACCAAATGCTTCCAAGAAGGATAGGAATAAAACAATTATACCTTTGGGAATAATTTTGGTAAGTGTACCAATAGTTGCATTTAGGAATGACTAAGCTTTTACCCAGCGAGGCGCCGACTAAAAGTTTAGACAATGAGAAACACTTATATTTTGAAAAACCAACCATAAGTGTTAGAGAGAATCTCCACAAGCAGGAAGCTGGCGTAGCGAGCTATGCTTGCCTTACTGGCCAGTTAGAATTAGCTATTAAAGCTAAGAGAGACTTTACTAAGTTAGTAACTAAGTGTTCTTGCTCAAATGCAACAAGTGGTGAACACCCTATCAATAGATTTATTTTTATTAAATAGGAAGAGTCAAGGAAGACAGGATCTTGCCTAACCGTTATGTTAGAGAAATGATAAAGCAAGAAACAAATCTTTAATTTATTTAACAATGTAAAAGGAAGACGTTTTTGTAACAAATATATAATTTTTATTTTTATAAACAATTGGGGTCGCAGACCTCCGAAAACATCTAAAGCTTGCGCCAGGCAATTGATAATTCTTTTGGTTTTAAACCTTTTATATGCTTTAAAATCTTCGTAAGATTTTGAAATGGCTAAGATGAATAAATGAAAAATTTAAAGACAACTGACGTAATTAAAGTTAAACAATAAATCAAGTACAAGATGTGTACTTAAAGGATTTCTAGATAAGTATCTCAGAAACATGAACAAATAACAACTTCGAAAGTAACAACAAAAACAGGAAGAATGAAATAGAAGTTTCTATAACTTCTTGTATTAATGCAGAACTACGCTTAATGATTATACATAGGAGATTATACAAATAGGGCAGGTCACTTATTGTGAAACCTGAAGAGAACAATTGAAAGGAAGTTTCTAGAACTCCTATGTTTAAGTAGGGATCACGAGAAAAATGGGACCAGTTTCCCTTTCGTGAAACCTAGAGATAACTCACTTATGAGTTGAAAGAATTGGATTCCCTCATTAAAAGGGAGAAAAAATATAATTTAAGGCGTGTACTAGACACGAAGTTTTACAGACATTAATTCGTTATACATGGAACAAATAAGAGAGCGCCCTTATATAGAGTGACACCTCATTGAAAAAAGACCTAAAGTAACAATTTTATTATTTTAGTTTGTTAGTAAAGGGTTTGGGAAAGATCAAATGGGATTGTGGAAAAGTGTTCATGGCCGTATTTATTGTACTCGGACGAGCGCGACGCGGATGAAAAGTTGAACAGGCACTGTTTTCACTATAGTCAGTTGATATAGTTGAAAAGTTCACTGTAGTAGCACAAAAAGTTGATGGCTAAGAAAGTTATTGCAATGGTGGAAAATAACTAGTTACACTAGATTTGCGAGAGTCTATTGCTTGAAAAACTTGTAGGTTATAGTTGAATGCACCAGAAAAATCCCAACGGAGGAAGAAAAATTAGATATTGATTAGCAGTTCATAAGGAAGATTCCTTAGTTTGAAAAAGTATTCCCATATGTGAGTGGAAAATACATGACAGTATAACTGGTAGATAGAGTGTAGGTTCTGGATGGTTCCAGAGCAATGATGACTTGTTCAAATTAGGTAGAGAATCCCTCGGCGGAAAACAAGATTATATAGACAGTGGGTATTTTGGTAATATCCCTCGATGTGAGATAGCATCTCAGAAAATCTTTCATTTTGAAAGTTAGACTTGATAGTTTGAGTTTGATCAAGAAGATCTCTTGAAAGCAGTTATTATCAAATAGCAACTTTCACTGTCTATAAAATCCAAATAAAAGCATTGAGCCTTTTAAGAGCGATGAGAATGAGGTTAAAACATGAAGTCGGTACTTATCTTTGCTTCATGAAGAAGGCGATGTTGCTGTTGACGGTTGGTTCTAAAATTCGAACATGGCATCGAATTTAAAAGTTTGCCTCTAGAGTGGAGGAGGCGAGCTTTAGTTAAGCTCTGACTGGTTTGACTTCCGACGTACAAGTGAGACACGCTCAACGGAGCGCGGAGGGACCAGGGAAGGGAAAAAAGTGGGGGTAGGAGACAATAGGAATACATATAAGAATAGCCAACTTTATAGTTATAAAAATCTTCTTGATGAAATGGTCTTCAAAGTGTTGATAGTAGGAGTCACTAGCGCAGCCTGGAGGGTGAAAAAGTAGACGATGTTCTCTTGATCACGGAGATGATAGCTGGCGATGGCGACGAGATCTGGTGGCTAGATTGATAAGGAAGTCCTCTTGTACAGGGAAGAATTGAGGAACTTCAGAGATTCGCTGCTAGATGACGCTAGGTGGGTCATGGAAGATATATATCTAGAACAGACTTACAGGTAATATGAGAGACATATACCAACAAAGAGAAATCAGGAGATCACTGTTGGTGTTTGCGAAAAAAGAAAGGGATGAACTAAAGCAAAGAGAAGCAAAAGCTTACTCTGTCTTACCGTGTATTCCAAAGAATACACCAAACAGTGACATGGAGGCGTCAACCGAAGAGCAAAGAGGTGTTGTTCGGTTTTTGACAGCGGAAGGAGTAGGGGGAACGGTCTGGGGCTGGTTGATGCACTCATTACCCAGGACCGCCGAGTGACAGTGAACGCCATAGCCGCCGTGGTCGCTCCACGACAAAGCAAGACCTCATACGGCCAACACAGTTGCGGCACTCCTGCAGAAATTCAAATGGGAGGTTCTCGGCCACCCTCCATAGAGTCCAGATCTCCCTCCCTCTGATAACGCCATGTTTGGTCCCCTGAAAAGGGCTCTGCGGAGCCAACGATTCACCTCGGACGCCGACGTCCAGCTGTACGTGCGGAACAGGTTCACATCGCAGCCCAGGGAATTTTATGAGACAGCCATTCTCCGCCTCGTGTCACAGTGGGACAAGTGCCTCAACAGCCAGGACCAATACTTCTAACATACAGGTACTGGTTACTGTAATTATGCCTCCGGCTCGTTACTTTTTGAACGCACCTTATAATTATTGTCTCTTTCAGGAAATGTTCGTCGCATTTTGCTAATTGGACAGGGAGTTGCAAGTTTTCTTATTTTACCTGGCGTATTCCAGTAATTGATCCAATAAATTGTCTACGCAATGTGACGCCATGCAGACTTCTCATTAACCTACTTTCGATTTTTGTAAGGAGAAATGGAAGTAGACTTAAAAGATCTACGCGGTTCAAATGTCTCTTGTCATTTAAAACACGACGAAACCGAATCGAACCAAATTTGGTACAGAGGTACCACTAGCAAAGGATACCTCAATGTCATTTTTTATATCGCCGCCATATTAACGAAACCATTTCTAGGAAGTGGGGTAGGCTTTACACTGCCTCGTAAGGCAGAACTGTGATACTTTGACTTCTAATAAATGCCTATTTTAATTACACACATCAATAAAGTTTTGTATATTGCCATGAAGCACAGTGGGGATGAAAGTGATGATGATGATGATGATGATAATTGTTGTTTTAAGGGGCCTAACATCGGATGAAAGCGAGGAGGGACGTATTTATTAAGCAGTGCCCACACCTGCTCTACACAATTCAGATCGGGAGCATAGGCAGGTAATTCCATTCTGTGAATACCATTCTTGAGGAGAAAGCCATTGACAATGCCAGCACTGTGCGGGCAGGCGTTTTCGCCCACGAAAGTGAAATTTGTGCTGAAGTTGTCAGCATAGCCTTCCACCACAGGTGCCAGGATAGTATCCCTGTAACGTATGCCTGTCATACGCCCTGGGATGTACACAAGAGGGTTTCGGTGACCATACATGATGCCACCCCCAAAACATTGTACCCCCTCGTCCCTGTTGGTATTGGTCGTGTATACGTTCACCGGGTCGTCTCCACACTCGTCAAGATCTATCCCCATTGACACAGGCGAGTGTACACTGCCTATATACACGCACGCAAGACCGACTAATGGATTTGAGACCACTACGACTCTTGGTCAGCAATATGCAAAACTTGTTTTGATGTGTGTATATTACTGCCTATTTTCAGCGTTTTAAGTGCCTTTTTGCCTGCCTTTTTTAACCAAAACAAATGCCTGATTTTTCGGGCTCTAATCATGAGACTATCACACTGCATAAAGTGCGTACCCACCATCTTGAATATATAAGACATTAATATCGACAATCCACTATTTATTGCAGTTACAATGACAAAACGCAGCAAATATGCAGTGTCACATA
This sequence comes from Meconema thalassinum, assembly GCA_946902985.2. Classification (NCBI taxonomy): domain Eukaryota; kingdom Metazoa; phylum Arthropoda; class Insecta; order Orthoptera; family Tettigoniidae; genus Meconema; species Meconema thalassinum. Next base: position 93,667,800 of record OX336389.2, read on the forward strand.
AAAGGCTTTCTCCGAAGACGGCGTAAGATGAACTATCCCATACGTTCAATATGCCAGATGGGCGTACTTTTCTAATTTTTGAATCAATTCCTCTGGATGCAAACGTGGAATCATAGTAAAGGGGGAGCCTTGTATAGGGTGCAACACTTACCATTGATCACAAGTACCTTAACATTATACGCCTTGATAAGGAGAAACAGTTACACATAGTCTACATTTATGAGAAAGTAGGCTATATGCTCTTTGCTGAACATCATGTTTTTCTTTTACTTGCGGCTCTCTTTTAGTTCTAGTCTTAATAATTATTAAGTTTTGCAGTGTTCAACATATCAAGGTTCAAGATTACAATATTAGTCTGCACTTCCCCTATCGTATTTATCACCTACCTTTCATGGCAACACATTCATTATCGGTAGACATATGAACATACTGTAAGATACACCATACAATCACACAATTCTAAATACACTTTCTTCCGCTCCGATTCGGGTATGTCGTTTTTTTATTTACCGCTTCCGCATTCAGTGGGCTCGAATTGATATGCTTTACTGTATATCTAGCAGCCATGATTAGTGATCAACAAATGTATCAGCAGCTTCAAGCTTTTATCTTACTAATATTAAGAGTAGTGCTAATTAAGAGTAGAAAGAAGACTTGCATACGCGTGAAGTCAAGGGGCATAGACAGCTAACTCCGCGTTGCATCGTCTTGTGACGTCAGCGACTCCTTAGAAATGCCCGAATAACTACGCAATCACTGATTCGAATGGGGTGGGACAATACTAGTTCACTTTCGAATGTAATTCACTCTCATTTCCGATGTCTTGTTAAAAATCGATTTTAACCCAAACTCGTTGAAATTTAAACACTTTACGTCCTCTAGCGTTACTTACAGATCTCAATATCATTGATAATATTCCTAATTCCGAACAGTTAACGTTTAACAGTATTTATTTCGTATCTCGATATCAAGGGGAATATTGCAAATTCCATGCTTGATGCTTCCTTGGAATACATTTTGTTTGAAAATTAAATTTTATACATTTTGTTTCCAAATTAAATTTTAGAATTCGTCCCGTGGCGTATCCGTGCTCGTTAAATCGTGCGCCACGGTTGTGAGGGCAGCCGCAGCAAGTCTGGAGATCGCAGGCTCGATTCCTGTTGCTGACAGCGGTTATCCTGAGTGGATTTCCCTCGAATTTTTTCACGCTCTCTTCAGGAAAATGTCGGGATAGTAGGCCTACCTTACTTCAATTCCCGGGGCACCTACGTCATTTCTGTCCCTCATAATACAGTTACATTCACTACTCTAGTTGATCACATATAAGGTGCGTTCAAAAAGTAACGAGCAAGAGGCTGGAATGCGTAAACCAGTGACGATATCGGCTAATCGTGGCGTGTGTAACGAGGTGTGGTTCCGACCAGAGCGTGGAAGGTCACAGCCCGTCGCTAGAGGGCACGCCTGCACGTCACGTGACGATACAAAGCGAGCAGCAGCATGCATCAATCGTCCAACCAAGACCAAGACAGTAGGCCATTCGACATGTTTCCTGGTGTGGTTGAAGACTGTGGGGCACCCATTGGGCACACACTTTCCGTAAGTTCAGTCGTTCCTTCATGATGGTGTGCACACTACCGACGCTCAATCCGACCACGGCGGCTATGGCTTTCACTGTCACTCGGCGGTCCTGGGTAATGAGTGCATCAACCAGCTGGACGTTGTCATTGGTAATGCAGGGGGGTGCCCCATACCGGTCATCATCGGCTAACGACACCCGTCCTTCCATGAAGCGCTTGTGCCACGCCTTGACCCTTGCAAGGGACATGCAGTGTTCGCTGTACACTTGTGACAATCGGCGATGAATGTCCGTTCCCCCTACTCCTTTCGCTGTCAGAAACCGAAAAAACACCTCTTTGCTCTTCGTTTGACACCTCCATGTCACAGTTTGCAATGCCACTGGCTGCGTTGGACGATTGATGCATGCTGCTGCTCGCTTTGTATCGTCATGTGACGTGCACGCGTGCTCTCTAGCGACGGACTGTGACCTTCCACGCTCTGGTCCGAACCACACCTCGTTACACACGCCACGATTAGCCGATGTCGTCACCGGTTTGCGCATTACAGCCTCCGGCTCGTTACTTTTTGAACGCACCTTATAAATACATGACATCAGTAAAGTTCTACACATCCCAACTACACGGGGTTGTTGTTAAATATGTCCCATATTCTTTAGTTAAATTGAGGTATGCAATAGTCAAAATGCTTAGTTACAGTCAAAATCTCTCAGTGGTTTTTGCGTGATTAGGGAGCAGTCCGATTCAGACTCGTATGTGTTTTCTGCCTTGTTTGGCATTAATGTGACTTTTATTTACAGTAGAAGTTAGCATAGTCAGATTTGCTTAGGTGCTTTCTGGGTGCCATTCTAGCTTAGCGTATGGGTTGAACCGTGGTGATTAGAATCTAGTGAGCCAGGGCAGTGGTTTCAAACTTAAAATTGATTAGCCCGATGAATAGTCTTTCGTCAAGCCTCCGTGGCTTAGGCGGCAGTACGCCGGCCTCTCACCGCTGGGTCCGTGGTTCAAATCCCGGTCACTCCATGTGAGATCTGTGCTGGACAAAACGGAGGCAGACAGGTTTTTCTCCGGGTACTCCGGTTTTCCCTGTTAAAATTTCATTCCAGCAACACTCTCCACTATCATTTCATTTCATCTGTCATTCATTTAATCATTGCCCCAGAGGAGTGCGTCAGGCCTCGGCAGCCGGCACAGTTCACATCCTCGCCGCTAGATGGGGGCTTCATTCATTCCATTCCTGACCCGGACAAGAGGTTGTTAATAGTGGGCAATCACTTCGTGATGATGTAAACGTAAGTGACATTGAACCGAGATATTTGTTTCAATGCAATCATTCGAAGGAAAAAAATGAGTACGTCTCGTCAGGAAATTATTAGGCACTGAATACTATAATAATAGCGTACTTCGGAGATATAGTAGGCCTATTTCCTGAACCTTCTGAATTGAAAAATATACTATATTTTTCCCACTGTGTTCGAATCCATATCCTCCCTTGGTATTAATCGTGCCCCTTACAGGTCGTTCCCCAAGAGTTCCTGTCTTGCGAAATGGACGTGGAACTTCCGTTGCTCACGTAGGATCAGATTTGATCTTCCTTCAGTTTGAGCAAATCTTGTGAATCAGGTAACTACAGAATCCACACAGAATCCTCGTGAGTTAGGGGCTGGCCAGCGAATTGGTTAATCCTAGCAAGACGTATTGTAAATGAGAACAGCAATTAGCATTGTGTGTGAAATTAGTTGTACGTTTGCCATTAGGTATTTTGTCTTTCAGTAAGCTGTTATTGTGTGATATTTGGCACAGGGAAAATATGTTGTCTTTTTTCTCTTTTGCATAGGAAGGGAGACATGTACATAAATGACTATACATTTTGTGCATGAAACAGTCCAGAGTTACGTTAACATAATTTTGAAAGGAATCGTTTTGCCGCACTTTCCAACCCCCTTCATATGACAAGCAATTTGATTAATGGAAAATAATATTTCATGAACGAAACGTTTGGTGTACTTAGTGATGTAAAATGTCTGGGCATTTATAAGCCGGGGCAAATGCCCAGTATAAATGCCCGGACAATTGCCCAAAACCCATAAATGCCCAGGCGTTTTGGGCATTTACCTCTTTTAAAACATATTCATAGTGCAATGCTTATATAAATATTGTTTTAGCCATATATGAGTCTACATACATGTATTCTATATATTTATCCATACAAACATATATACCGTATATATATACAGTATACATATTTAATATACAAAATTATTTAATTTATATCGAAGGAAAAGTAGTTAATAATTCCTAATATTTTTCTATAGCCTCTCAACTCGAGTGAATTTTTATACACAATAATTATGCGTATGCCTATGAATGTCCATTGTGTAATTGGGGAAACAAATTCACTTAACACATCAACACATCTTATAATTCTTAAATGAGTGTGATATTTTACTGACAACTGACTAATACTGAATACATAATGTATGCTATTACATTATTACTGTATACGTTAAAAATGAAACAAATGAGGACATGAGGTACATATTATATTTAAATATGAAATTAGGCCTGCAGGCCTAACTCAGTAATACAATGTTTTATTCAAACCAGATATACATAATTCCCATTTAGATGTTATTGAAAACATTGACACGCGATAATTAAATTATTATTGGCAATATTCGGGCATTACTAGCTTATCCATGAAATGTACCTTTGATTAATGGTTTTTATTATGTTTTAGAAGCTCTAGTAACAATCACAAGTAGTAAAAAGTAAAAAAAAAAAAAAGGTATTTTTAAATGCCCAGATTTTGGGCGCTTAAAACTGCTTTGGGCAAATGCCCATTTATAGATGTCCTGCCCACTGGGCATTTGCCCAGCCCACTAGGTGTACTCGCAATGGTGCCTGCAAAGGTACATTCGTCACTTACGATTTGATCTCTACACGTTCCTTGAACGAGGACACCGTGCGGAGTGGAGGGGAAGTAAGGACGTAGGGTATGGCAGGGGATGTACACCTTCTATTCCGAGACGCACACTGTCTGTACAGTGCGGCTCGACCTTGGACGGTGCTGGTTTAGAGCCTACTAACCACGTTGATATTATTTTTATTTTTTAAAATATTTATTTATTGAGGTTCAGAAGACGTTTGAAATATGCTAAAAGATTCATAAAAAGCCACTTGACTTTAAAACAATTCAGTGATACTCGATTTCTTCGGATACATCCTTGTCCTGTTATAGAAATTGGTGAAGTTCAACCAACACTGTACTTTAATCCACGCGACCAAACATTTCTTCGGGGATTAGAAAAGTTCCATATATACCGGATATTTATATCAGAGAGATATAGCAATTGTGGATGTTACAGATTGTTCCTTACAGAAGGCAACTTAAATATAGCTACTACCAATAGACGAGGCTCACTAATAAAGCTTCTAATCAATGAAGCACACAATAAACAATAAATTCGTCAGCAATAAACAGCTTCGGCCTTATTCGCCCAGATTTCAAATATTTTGCCGTAGTTTTATTTTTTACTTTTCTCCCACCCTCTCCCCTTAAATATTCACTGTACGTTATTAATGTTTTTTCATTCACATTTTAATACAGCGAATATTCAGTGATTAAAAAATATTTCTTTCTTCACAACGGTATTATTGTCGCCATTTTTAGAATGTCGAATGCTTAACCAAATTATATTCATGTTTACTTAGCAGAAGGCCGGTATTGATGACTTAAATTACTTAACATGTTCAATAGAATGCACTTAAATTTTAGGAAAATAATTCTTCAAAATGAGTGTATCAGGGTGGTCTTATAACAATTTGCTGTTAGATTCAGCGCGCAGTTATGTTTATTTTTAAAGAAAATTAATATGAATGTACAAATAACATAATACATTTTAATCGTTACCATAGTTAGTCTTATATAAAATATAGTTTTGTTTTTATAAGAACTAATCATGATAGTAATTTTATTTCATATAGCAATGCATTGTAATTTTAATTCATATAAAAGTAGGACTTGAGTTTTGCTTATAGGAAGCTATTCGTCGAACAATTTTCAAACCCAACTGAAATTCAATCATTTCCTTATATATATGAAACTTTGATTTTCCCCCTAATTTCCGCAGAATTGTGCGTTATTTACGCATTTCACACTGTTTGATGACGAATGCTCGCAAAACGATTTATTCTCTCTGTTTGTGTGTTTGCACATTTATAACTCGTGAATGGCTGGGTGGATCAACGTAAAATTTGGTACGGGTATCGATCACAGGCCAGGCACCAATCATTAGTATAACTTTTTACTTTACCTCTCATAAAATTGGGGGCTATGGGAGAAACACACTCAAAATACATGCTAAAATTGGCGAAATGTGAAAATTGTCGTAGAAGGACAAACATAGCACAGTTTGAGCCCTCGATGTGAAAAACAAAACTTGCTCTCCAGGGGTCCCAGAAACCAACCGTTTCGGAGATACTTCCAAAAAACACAGTCGTTGCTGTTGGCGGGCGCAATTTAAGCTTTGGTGGCCTTTGGAGGTCTATTCCTGCTAAACGGTAAGACTTGGATTGCACCAACAGAATCTGATTAACGAGATTTGCAAGTTTGGTCTCGTGGACTTTTGTCGTATCTCAGTCAGATACCTTAGACAGAGCCACATTTTTAGATTTGTGCTTTTTTCGACATGTTGCACAATTATTTTCTACGTTGAATGGACAGCTACGGCCTCCAGATTTGGCAGCCTAATCCAAGTTGCGAAGCTCTACATTTTTGGTGCTGTGACTTCTTGTCGTATCTCCATCGATTGCACTAAATTCGTATAATTTTCGTTGAATTTCAATTGTACGATTCCGAAATTTAAATAGCGACAATATTCCTATGTTAAGAAAATGTCAAAGGAATAGTGATAAATCCTAATTAGATTATTGTCGTGGTGAGGGTGGTTTTAATAGATATAACATCGATATCACATCACCTAAATTAGATGATTTATTTGTTTTTGTTTAACTATTTTTCAAGTTGGAAGCATCTTAAAAAAAGTTCTCTCTACCGCTGTTGAATCTCCCATTTTGCAGGGTAAGAGTGAAAATACTTTTCATAGCAATATCGTCGAGTGACATGCCGTTTCAATGGCATAAAGAAAGATACGTAATGTCCCTTCTAATCACTAGAGCAATTTTCTTATTAAATAATTTATTTGATCGCAAATGCACAATTATGTTACGGGAAAAATTTAGTCGTTCTTATGGTTAATTTAACAGATATATCGGATTGGTTGTTCTGTTGTCGGTGGCGTTATTGTTTTCTTTGTCTCCCTAATTAAAGGTAATGAAATTCTTTGTTATTTAGTTTCTAAGATTAACTTGGTTCATTCTCAAATCACTGCCATTGAGCTATCATAACAACATATATTTTGGTAATGTTAGTTAATTTATGAAATGAATTGATAAACAGGTAAGAACACAACTACTTTTGGGCTGGTAAGTAGCAGAGGACGTTCGAAGAGGAATGAGTACTTCTGTTAGTTTACGAATAAAATTGGAAGTTGGCTTGTTCGCAAATAAAATTAGATGGTCTTAGTGTCAGTTCATTTGACCATGAGAAATCTGTGGAATCGTGTGAAAGAAAACTATAATGCATTAAAATTAGTTAACATCAACCAATTAGGAAATAATGCCCTCAACTGATACGAAATGAAACAACGGCCTAAGAGTCCCGATTGGCCAAATATGCAAAACAATGCAACCAAAGAATCAATTATTCGTCTTTGTTATGACGCGGAATGAATTTGTTTGCTACCGGGTATCTCTGTAGTGAAAAAGAAAAAAATAACAATATCCGCTCCTATTCCCAAGTGCGTATTGCCCCCGCTCCCACATTGTTGACCTACCGCAGAGCAATCTAACCCCAAGATTCTGTAATCCACACTATGGACTAACAATTACAACATAAATGGAACATAATTTTAGCTGAGTAATGCAGTTCCACTCGGCCATTTTGGAATCAAAGATTCTTTTAGATGAATGATGCCACTAATTTGACATAATACCTATACACAATCTTGCGATTTGGCCTCGGGACGCCTCTAAGGAAGACTGCCGTCCAGCCAAATACCCTGTGGATTGTGGGAGACACGTGACAAGCGCGGTTACACCCTCTGCCGCATTACCTTTATTTTATGCCACTTCGTTTCAAGCAGCTAATCAATCAACTGTGTCCATGCTTGAGTAAACCCCATTCCATTTCTCAGGTCAGATATGAAATCTGTGGTGAAGCCGGGAATCGAACACGGGACCTCATAGGAATTAGGCAAGTGTGCTACCCCTATACTACAGGATGCACCAAAACATTATTATTATTGTTATTATTTGTTATTTTCATTATCGTTGCTATTGTTATACCTGACTTTTAAAGTATGCGTGGCTCATGTCAATAATGTGAATTAAAACAGCAAGACACGAGAAGGACATAGGCTATAATGTAATTACTTTCAAATTAGGGAGAGCGTATGAGAGTCAGTTATACTAGATCATTAACTAGCATTCTACAATATGAAGAAAGGATTATGCGGGCGTTTAGGTCGGTTTAAGAGTAACATGCACGCCTAGTGAAGCAGGTGACATTGCAGTTCATTTCAGTTTTGACTGAGTTGAGTGTTTACGTCCTTGCGTAGACGGTGCCCCCGCTCGGTATAACCGTGTGCGTTAGTTCTTGTACCACGACTGTGATGGGAAGCTTCCGCAAATCCAGAGATGGGTGGTTCGAATCCGGGGCTGACAGGGGCCTTTTTGAGTGAGATTTCTTCACCTGGGTATTCCATATTCGGCAGAAGCCGGATAAGTACTTTAATTCACCTACACCAATCCCTGTGTTAATAATTACAGTTGCACACACTATCAGTTACCACCAAAACACATAAAAATCCAACACATCCAATTACACGGAACTGATTGCCAAGAGTAACAGATAAGGGTTCCTTCCAAATTAGGTTTCAGTCCGACCATTAATGCGACTGTGACCGCAGTTTCAATGGTTTCCACGGTTTTTCTATACTTTCGCTGAGTCGTGTGAGGTACAATTTTGTCAGATTGTAAATGAATTGGTATTGGAACTTCCATTGCTAGCTGCCATAATGATTACGTAGGCATGACAGCTGCTCATTCAAAATATGCTGTATTTATTTATTTCCATGAAGTTATTGAAAGCACGATGTGCCTTTTACCATTAGAAGATCATAGATCTCTTCAAGGGGTTCATAAGCAACAAGTTATTAACACCCCTGCTCTATTTTGTTACGTAATGAGAGGTTTAGCTATAGCCTTCCTCAAATGCCTTCCCTTTTCAGCGTCTGATTCGTCATCCGTTTTTGAGGATACGCTCTAAGAAAATAGATAATTGAAAGGTTCCTTTTGGTCATTTACTGTGACTGATATCGTTTCTCTCTCATAAAACAGAGAAACACTATCTTGGTCTGTTCATACACTGGACCTTTCCTTGCATGTACACCAGTGTGCAAATATTTTGATGGTATGTACAGTTCTATTTTCATTTGATCTATGGTACCATGTACATGGGTTTTCTCTAAATTCACGTAGTGTAATTAGCGAGTGTGCTATTATTTTAATCCACAAAGGCTCTTATAATGTTCGTGTGGAAGTTACTAAAATGCATTTGAAAATCATTTTGGAAAATATCTCTTCCCATTACATGGATGTGTGCTGTGGTAAGCGACACTGTATTCCACGGAATTATCAACCCTTGTTGTCTCAGTTGCAAATACACTGCTCACAAAAGAAAACGTATCAAACTTTTGGTCGTCTGTAATACTTTGTGTACCTTTATTTTTCAGACGTAGATTATACAGAACCTACTGTAAACATGTTCCTTTATTTGTACAGAAACTAAAAAATGAACAAAAAATACCCACACGGTTACGCTTGATCGTCCCAAACATACACAGTGGTCCGAAACTGACAGTTACGGCATTTGAATGCAACTGAAAACAAACTGAAACGTACACTTTACACTTTTCATTACTCTTTGTGTTCCCACCTCTGGCTCGTAGCACAGCAGCACACCGGCGTGGCATGCTTCTGATAAGCCTCTGGATGGCATCCTGGGGGATGGCTCCCCACTCTTCCAATAATGCTGCTGTCAGCTACTGGAGTTTTCGGGATTGCTGTGGGCGATTCTGGATACGCCTACCAAGTTGATTTCACAGATGCTCGATACAATAAAATTGAGGTCGGGGCTACATGCGGGCCAGTCTATTACTTGAAGTCCAGCAGCTGCAAGGAAGTCCATGGTGGCCCTATCAGAATGTGCGGTGGCTCCATCATGCAGTAATGTGAAATGTTGTCCAATGTTGTCTGCGATGGGTAGTACATGGTTTTCTAGAACCTCCTCAATGTAGCGTACAGCTGTCAATCATCCCTGAATGACTACAAGGTCACTTTTATTGTTCAAAGAAATTTCTCCCCAAACCATCACTGATCCGCCACTCTAAGCGACTGTTTCCTGCACGTTGCAAGGCAAATTTCGTTTTCCTTGACGTCGCCAGACTCGAATACGACCATCTGACTCAGAAAGCTGGCATTTGGAATCATCGGCAAAGAAAACTGACGTCCAGTGTCGGAGTCGCCAGTTGACATGCTGTTGTGCAAACTGCAGACGACATCTTCGGTGATGAGGGGTTAATCGGGGCACTTTAAGCGGTTTACGGGAATTGAGCTGACCTCTCCATACTCTATTGCGGACTGTCTGTGTACTGACGCCAGTCCCATGTGCATTAATTAGCTCACCTCGTCGGTTCCTGGCTGTACTGCGGCGAATTCGGAGGGCCTGTAAACGAAGAAATCTGTCCTCAGCTGGCGTTGTTTTCTGTTTCCTCCCTGAACCATGTCAGCGTTTAACAGTGTGTAGCTCTTGATAGAGCTCGTTTACTATAACTTTGCACTTTTTTTTTGACAGTTCTCGCGGGAACAAATAGTCCTACCGGGCAGATCAAACCGCCGCTGCCACGTGTAATTCAGCCAATGAGCCATCACCCACATGGCAGCCAGCATTGGCCGCGTGTATTCCGTCAGGGGGCGAACAGCTGTTATGAGTTGCCTAAACCTACATTCATCTCGCAATATCAATTCATTGTCCTTTTTAAAGGAAACTTGCATTTCTTTGTAGAATTTATCAAATAATCTTTCTAACAGCACACCTGAAACCCAGTGACGGCTCGCTGACAGAATGTGCTATAACGCAGCAGCTGATAACTTAAATGATACACGTGTGGAATTACTTTTAGGCTTATAATTTCACAGCTCCAGGAAAATGCTTACTGAGGTATAGTGTAAGATGTCCCTAAGACAATAAGATCATTACTTGAACTGTTGGCGTGATATTAAAATCAATCGTACGAAAAATTTCACCATGTAACTTAAGTTTACACATTAACTTTTATTCTAGGCCTAATTTTTTGAACAGGTCCCATGTGAAAATAATTCACATGGCTACTGTCCTTGGGGAAATGATGAGTTCTGCTGCCTTTTCTTTTACCTTCAAAGAGAGAGAAATAAAATAAATATCTTGCACTAAATATATTTATCTGAAAAGTAAACACGCGTTCAAATTGAAACAATACTTTCAGACGACTTTGCGCAATATTATCAATTATAATTATTGTGATTTGGTATAATAATCACGTTATTTGCATAGGCGGACGAACATGGTAATGCGTCCATTACCAACCGCACACCCGTGCTGCGAGCATCTGGTTCTTCAATTTGATAAGGCAATTTTTCAGTCTGGCCGACAGAATATGTTCCCAATATATTTCCAATTACTGGAACAATCGAAAAAATAACCTGAAAATACTTATGTGATTAAAACATGTAGGGTTGTTATGGACTACAGGTTATAAATTGGGTATTTCCTTTTATAATAGTTGGCAACCCTAGCTGTCAAAAAGGTGCACATTTACAGTAAACGAACTCTTATCACTTCCACCACCTGCAGATGACTGGTTGAGACTCTCTGAGCCACGGAATGCCGAGTGCGTCCTTCCTGCAAGAGGGTTGCTGCACGCATGACTTTCTGGTGGTAAATGCTCTAACCTGCCTGTGCTGCTTACCAGTTCACACAGCACTGATAGACCATGCCGTACGTCACAAACCACGGTTTGGGGTGCAGTAACAACGATAACTGCTACGTCTGGTGGATTAGGTCATTGACTTCAATACTCCCACCACATTGTCACCAAGGGATAAACAAAGAACATTGCAGATCACCATGGATGTGAAACAGCATGTGTGTACGCTAGTTCATACCAAAGTTGTGACCAGTCTATATTATTATACTCTCACATATGTAATGTTTTCTAAGTCTAAAATGCACTTGACATTAGCTGCTCGTTCACCATACGCCCGTCTAGTTTGTATGGTGGGGTTTATAAGATTTTATTCTTCTTTCTGTTACAATTATATAAAGTATGTGTAAATATTTCTATCGTTTTAAAATCACCAGGTCTCTTGTTTGGGGCTTTCAAGTTAACAGCCGGCTGTATATGTATTCTTAAAATCTTTTCCCTCACTAACTCCCTCGTTTGCTGTGGCAGCCCTGTTGTTCCTAGGGTTGGGGGGAGGGGGCGAGGCCAGGCCATGTCGGTTGGTGCTATCGACCGATACAAGCAGGCATCACCACCATGCCGTCCGTGGACCGGGCCTAACGCACCCACTTCGTTCCTCTCGCCTCTCCCTCCTCGCACTAGTACTGGATATTCAGCATTGAAACCCCATTTAAAACGTGTTACACTGTAGAATTCATAGCCTCGGCTCTGAAATGGTCCATTAATAATATTTTAAGTATGTGTAAAAGTGACTGCATAAACACCTACTGTGGCATGACACACGTGAGAAAGAACAGGGCAGTCTGGTCCCCTTCGCGCTTTCTGGCTTTGCGCTGTTGAGTTACTACTCAGGCACTACATTTACTCACGACGCGACCGACGCTGTGTGCTTCGAATACTTGGATGCTTTCGCCACTATATTCCATTAAAGACACTTCGCCGAGCATGAACATTATTAAAATTGAGGAATCTGCAATTTGATGGTCGCCATTGTCATTGATGCCACTTTACTCAAGGGGACATATTTTGTTCGAATTGGAGGAATATATGCCTTTTAAAAGTAGAGATTGGCTTCCTGATTCAGGCCAGGAATTCGTTGACATGTCAACAGCTTGGTAGGCTGGACAATTCTTTTCACCAGTCTCTCTTCTTGGTGAGCTGATAACCAACCCTTTAGAATTATAACTATCATAATCTCTTGTTAGTTTAGAGAGTTGATACAAAGTCCATGCCAACATGTTTATCTCTCGAATGAATCTGTGAGTAAAGCTCTCTCAAATTGTTGGATTTGTTGTTTAAAATTATTGGTTGATTGCTTGCGTGTTTATTTTGGTTGAAGATGTTCAAAGCAGGTTAATATTACTGATCTAGCTCTCCCTCTTAGTCTAGCTCTCCCTTTTAGTCGCATGTGTTACTGTGATTTCCATGTAGCATTTATTTATGTGGAAATACCATGCGAGAAGTAACGTTTATGTTGGCTATTTGAAGATAAAGTTCAAAACCATTAGTGTGAATATTTCGATCATTTCGCTGAGAGGTAATTTATTCCGAAAGCCACGAGCAATGTGGAATGTGTTGCTAGTAGTTATTTCCGCCTTTATATTTCCAGTCTTTTAGAAGACTGACTACACGAGCGGAGAGCAGGAGTTGAGGAAATATTCACCGGAATACGTTCTGTGTTAAAGAACCAATACTTTGTTTGTTTGGAGACTCCTAGAAGCAATCGTTATCATATACTATAGCCTAGAAGCCCAGAATAAAGCTGGAGAGAAAAGTTCGTGGCCCATGCTGGTTAAATCTGGAACAGAAAGGCATACTGTCGCGAAATGAGTCTCATGAAATGGTTCATCGGAAATAAATAAATAAATAAATAAATAAAAACAGTTCTGCTTAAGCTGCTGAGAAATGACTTACCAGGTGTTAAGTGAGAAGTGACCGTAAATATTAACTTTGTTTTAAAAAGCTGCTAACATCGTGGGTTACATTTTAATTGCAATAATTATAATTTTCGAGTGGGTTCATATTATTCTATATCCAAGTCTGTAAAAATGAAATTCTTAACTAATGGTGATAATTAGGGCTCGGATGTTGATGACATGTCATCTTTTTACTGAGCTGTCTAAAACAATGCTTAAGTACATAGAAACTCCGGACGGGCACTAGGGTGGTGTATCCGTTTTGTTGATACTGGAGCTATTCAATTGTGATTACATCGATTATTAACGCAGATGGATTAATTTTAAATGATTTTACTCTCTTCAAACCCAAGTAATCTGCGCTGTCTCCCATTGATAACTAGTCCATTTTGTGTTGCTGAAAATGCGTTCCTTACTAACAGCTGGGCTAAGTAGCTAATTTACCATGTCTGGAACAAAACGTTGGAAGGCAGTTCAGATCTCTTCTTCTTTTTTATCGGAAGCGGTGTTGACATGTGATAATATTCATAGCATATTTCAGCTCTTCGTTTGTTGGAGTATTTTATAAGGAGTAAGTTCAGAGCTTTCTGGGATATAAACTCAACTATTGGGACAACAATTCACGTCCTTTTAAACGGTGTTTATTTTCTTTTTGCTTTGTTTTATTCCGGTCACTTTACATACAATATGCAGAAATCTGTATGATCATACGTTGAGTGGGAATGGGTGGACTGATAGGGTGGTTAGCCACGTGTAATGGTCCTCTTCCCCCACGATGATAACGATCCAGTTCGCCGAGACAGCAAGCGGTGGTGGGGGTTATTCTGCCTGCAATGTCCCTATGCTTCCCCAGTGTGCCTCTTGCCGCCTGCCTGCCAGCTCGCTTGCTGTTGGAGAGGAGATATTGATTCAAGTGGTTGGCCGGCTCGGCTGAACCGACACACCGACCGACTGACTAGCCACAAAGGCTCATTTAAAAGATCGTACAAGCAACATCTTGTATTATTTAGTAAATGGAGTATTTTGAGATCGGTAGACTTTCGTAGCATAAGCTGATTCGTTCACCACGAACCTGGTAGATATACTGTACCGCCACCTCAGGAAATTAGATTGTAGTACGCCTGCCTAGATCACTTGGCGAGTTTTTTTAAGATATGCATTTTGCGAAGGAGGGGGTGATATTAGGAATGGATGTTCTTCGACGATCATGTCTAAATACTTGTTGAATATGGACTATTAGTGTGTGTACTAGAACGTGCCTGTATACAGTTTGAGGAGCGTGGCGGCGCAGTGGTCAAGCTGTTTGCCTCTCACCAAGGCGGATTGGTTCGATTACCGGTCAATGCATGTGAGATTTTCGAAGTGAAATGGCATGTCCTGTGGTTCGGATTCCACGTAAAAGGGAGGTCCCGTAGATCATGATCGCGAGATTAACGGCCACGTTAAATTACAAGCTTCCTTCCTTTTTAGTTTGCACGCTCCGAGCTCGGCTGCTGGTGCGCCGCCTCACCCGACAACGACTATACTTCCTAGCAGCAGCAGCAGCAACGCTGACTTCGCGCGCATTTATTATAGCCTGTCAGCCTGAGGGGCTTTATGTGCTATGTCTATAAAACGGTATGGAGCTAGCCGAACTGGTATAGGAGTGTTGGGTGATTACCTGGAGTCTTAACTGGTCAGGATGTGACCTGGTGCCTGGGGGGAACCTTGAAATTCTTAAAGTGAAGTGAAAAGTGAAAGAGCTACGTCCCTAGCTCCTTTTATACAGACGGCGTGAGCGCGTTTGGCCTCCGCCCCGCTCCTGGAAACATTTTGTTGGCGCGCTCATCGATTGTATAATGAGATGAATGGAATAGTATCGGGAGAGAACAATAGGTATTGACCACGTTGTTTGCACGCGTACGCACACAGAAACAAGTGCATAATTAAATATCACGAAAGGTCTTTACTTGAAGTCCATTATGGCGTTTAAAAAATAACTGACTGCGGTAAAGCTAGGCGTGCCAAGGCGCAAGGGCATGGGGCCAGGCTGTGCCTTATGTGGTAGACGAATAGATGAAACTCCACCCTCGGCGCCCTTGAAATAATTTCCTTGGCTTACCATTTTCAGCTCCAGGCAAATGCCGGGGTTGTACCTTCTAATAGGCCACGGCCGCTTCCTTTTAACACCGTACCTAAGTTTGCTCATCTTGAATCATTTTATTGTCAACTTCCCTCATGTTACAGGCGTCAGAAAGGGCGCCCGTCATAGAGTAACGTCCGCCACATAGAAATCCATCGCATCTCTTCCCCGAGCCCGTAGAAATGGAAATAATAGGACGTAGATATACATTGTGTTGAATAAATAAACTTAAGAGATAATAAACAAATCTAATATTCAATGTAATAAATGCACTAATTGAGATTTTTGGCATTAAATTATAACTTCCCTTCTGTTTCGATTACCAGGTTATCAAAGTAGGGTATATTAGCAGCATTGGAAATGTTCAGGACTGAACCCCATTATGTATTTCATTTGGCTGAACACTTTGGGGTGTGGATTACCGTTTACTTTTATTAGGTCTTTGCTTTGAAAAGTTAAATGCATAAATGACACAGCTTCTTATATATCCCGCTCTTTGTGATCAAGGCTCCTCCGTGCTGGTATCTACCTAAAACAAAAATATGGGAACAACTCAAATCCTCTCACTAAGACGGTGGTCATCAACTTTTTTCGTACCCGAGGGTCGCAAGTGTGGTTTTTGTGTCTGGGGCATGGTGGCGCAGCGGTCAAGCTGTTGGTCTCTCACAAAGGTGGACTGGGTTGGATTCCCGGTCAATGCATGTGAAATTTTCGAAGTGAATTGCCATGTCCTGTGGTTCGGATTCCACGTAAAAAGGAGGTCCCGTGGCTCATAATCACAAGATTCACGGTCACGTGAAACTACAATCTTCCTTCTTCTTCCTGTGTTTTGTGTGTTTTTGAAACGTACATGAACGAGTCTTTACGTACGCATTATTATTAACTAATTGTTATTTCATCACTATTTGTTTATATACCTAAAGTTATGATTAATATGTTGCAGTTCATTACTATTGTATTGACGTCAGAAAAGTTGGATGGCGCAGCCACGCGGCAGAATGTTGAAGCTGTAACATTGTGATTGGTGAGATTTATTTAGATGGTGAAGCATTGACGTCGTGATGGAAACAGAAAGAAATTTGTCAAATTCGAGGAGGTACTGCTCTGTATAAGGTTGCAAAACGTATAAAACGGCTACGAAATATCTTCACTACTTTCCTGTACAAAAAGTTCAGAGAGAAAGATGGGCTTCGGCGCTGTCAATTGGAAAACGTGTTACATGTTACATGACAGTGTGCAGCCTGCATTTTTGTGAAGACGACTTCTTTCCACCGGTACTGTTGATTATTGATAGTTATTGTCTCTAATTTGTATTCACATGGATTTAGCTACATCAAAAATACTGATAAATTTATAGCCTATTACTTCTGTGCCGTACAAAGAATGTAATCCGCTCTTCGTAAACTTATTTAAGGGGTTCTTCCGATTGACAATAGCCGAATGGTTAGAAAACTTAAGAAAAATGCTGTTCCTAGCCTTAATTTGCCAGAGAATTTATATTCTTGCCTTTGAACAGCAAGTATGTAGGTCATTGAAGTATGATTTGGCTTAAATTGTGTTTTTCGCTATGATCTCCCTACTGTTGAATTTAGTTAATTAAAATGTAAAATCTTAGTTTTAAGTACCGGTTTGGTGACCCATCATCCCAGGCAGGCCGGTAACACCTATACTACTCAGGCAGATAGGTCACTTAGTCGTAATTTTAAAGTTATAGTGATGTTAAGTATAGGCTACATATGCGGTAATGTAGTGGGAGACCGGATCGGCCTAGGCTATTCTAACTTTAATTAGTTCTCATTTCAGGGTTTTACAGTTTTGAGTGCGAATAGTTGGTTTGAAAGTTGTACACCAGTAAGGAGAGTATGTTTTGTATAGGTTTTAATTGGTATTATGGTTTATGTCGAGCTGAGGAGTGAATTTGGTTTGGCTTTTAGTGTAGTTTTTGATCTGTTCCGTTTGCTTATGACAAGTTCAAATGAAGACTTCAGCTTTGTTAAATATCTGTATTTTAAATATTTAATTAAATATATTGATAAAGAGGATGCCTCCATTTTAACTTGCCTGTGGCAAGAGATTAATAAATTAACATTCTTGCCTTTGAACAGCAAGTATGTAGGTCAATTTTTGCAATATTGAAGTATGATTTGAGCATCCCAAGTAACGCTTCTTTGAACCCAAAACATTCATGCAAATTCACGGTTGCAATACTGAATGAGTTATTTTACAAAACATAGGCTTGCTGCTGGTCAAGGTACAATTTACGCCACGGTTTTTGGCCGGTCAATCCCGGTTTCAAAGTCGTACAGAGGACAGTCTGTGAGCATAAGGCATGTGCAATTGGTACGTGAGTTTTCAGTTGCGCGGAAAGCAACTCTCATATCAATTGCACATGCCTGAGGTTCGTCACCTTTCCTCTGTACGACTTTGAAATCGGGGCTCACATGTCAAAAACCGTGCCGTGAACTGTAAGTTCCGTGCTGGCTGCGTGGCTCAGCGGTAACGTTCTCGCTTGCTGTGCTCAAGGAAGTAGGATCGAATCCTGGTGCAGTCGGATGGCATTTGGGGGCGCGCAAATGTGAGGCAGCCGTGTCAGTAGATTTACTGGCAAGTTAAAGATCACATTCGGGGCAAAATTCCGGCACCCTGGCGTCTCTTTAAAGCCGCAGATGTTAAAAGGGACGTGAAACAAATAACATTACACTAGGGAATTTGCAGGCAAATTTAGCTGACCAAAATAAAACATCGGAGTTGATTAAAAATTGAATCACAGCATAAACATCAAAATCCACAAATCCAATATTATTAACTATATAGTATCAAATTACGCAGAAAATAGTCACAAAAATGATTTGTTTAATTTAGAAACCGCCCATTTACTTGAATGTTTATTAAAACCACAGCTTTCATTCATGCTACTTATTGGCCGACGATCCTTCAAAAGTTTTGCTAGGTAAGTTTACATTATGATATAAACTATGAATTTATAGTTTTTCAACCGGTCAACGCGCTTTCTAAACCGACTGAAAGGTACAAATTCAGAGTTTGTACAGGCAACACGAAGAAAATGGCTTCATATCTTTACATTATGATATATACTTCATCTGAAGTTCACTCCGGTCGGGCTTAGTTGGCCAAAGTTGCACGTTAGACCCGGGGTTTTTACGATGTCATTTTAAAATAATACATCCTCGTGTCTGTAGATTTACCGGCATTTAGATAGAAACTCGAAGGAAAAAATCACAAACTAGTTTTAAGAGGCGTTAAACCCATTTTTGTTTAATACATCATAGGTACGGAACGAGAAATCTTGCCCGGTTGAACTGTTTTGCGGGTTCTATGCGACACACTTCTGGCAGGAGCTATGGGCTTGTTTATTTGTTTAAACGCACTTGTTGAACAAATTGTTGATATGTATGAAATCAGAGTGCAATTCGTCACTGCTGCGGGTAATTCTTTCTTTTGATTGGTCATTTGTTACGATTTGTTGTTTGTGAGCGCTGCATGTGTAGAGACCACCCTCCCGGCTTTACTGTTATGTGAGTTCGACGCGACACAATTTTGGCTATTATTTTAAACGCACTTTATAAACAAATACATTTCCGTTGACGTTTCAAGAAATGAAAGATTTTTCCTGTACTCTTGAGATGATTTGGAAGATTTTGGCACAAATTGCACCTTCTAACTCCCTCTGGTTTAAGAGCTTCAGTTTTCTGAAACATACACCTTAGCGTTTTATGAGTGCGTCTCTGGAAACATGTGTAGCGGCATAATTAGTTTGCTGGGCACGTTTGTAGAACGAACACACTTTTTCGGATGGGGTGAACGGTTGTAGTTATTGTACGTTGCTTTATATGAATATTCTTACAATTGCACTGTACTGGAGAGCCGCATCAAGTAAACACGCTTCAGTGATTGCTGTACTGGAATGAACTGGCGCCAAGGGAGAGAACATTGCCGGACACGCCTCCTTCTTGGCCAAGTGCAGTTTTTTTTTTTTTTTTTAAGGAAACGTGTTTATTGTCTTGATATATTTAAGGTACATAGGGGATTGTGAGGTGGTAGATGAATAACAATCATGGATATTGATGAGTTTATCACAGTTATACTAGTCTACTTAATGTTCAATGTTCAATCACTATCACAAAGCACAAAACACTCACATGATGCGGGTGAGCTGCTGGGCATAGTCCCCCAGCCGGCGAGTTCTTGTAGTACAGCGAAGGCTCGTGAGGACACACTCACTTACCTCGGACAGCATTTCGAGTTCTGTATATGGCCCCGTAGTTTTCAGCACACAGTGCACATAGCAACCAAGGAGTAACACTACCGCACTGTTCAGTTGAGGTGGTTGCAGACTAAATGTTGGGCGGATCACCCATTCAGGAGTGATGGAGGTAGTAGGACAGTTCATGAAGCTATTCAGGACCCGGGTGAAGCGGTTCCAGGTCGATCGAATCGGATCACACTGCGTAAATCGGTGCAGGATTGTATCCTGATGGGAACATGAAGTGCATAAGGCGTTCTCCACCATGTGATTGCGATGGAGTCTGCTGTTTGTTGGTATAAGGTCATGGATTACTTTATACCAACTTTCCTTCGCTGCGCTGGGAAGAATGCGATTGGAGACATTCCTCCAGACTCGATTCCAGTTGACGATCAATGCGGATTGCATAATTCTGGGGGCAACATACTGTTGTGCCATGATAGAACGATACAGCTTTTTCATAAAGCCATCTTAGTCAAGTAATGTACACAGGTTAGCATCCACAAGTCCGTGGTTCATTTCTCCAGCCCCCGAAGGTGGGGAAGCTAGAGGATAGAAAGTAGGCATATCTACTCCTGAGTTTCAGCGGAACACGTATGACCTTGCTTTGGCTAACATGCAACAATTAATCGAAGCATGTCCGTTGCAGGTAGTATATATATTCTATTGTTTTTGCCGAGTTTAGAATGTCAACTGCCTTAATGTAAACCATATTTAGTCATTTAAACACAGAATGAACGCACTGCACACGTTCTATTTCATGTTTAGTTCTCGAGCCCAGAGCCAAAACTCATGAGTAACTTCGTAATATACTGTATACTTAAAATCCCTGACACCGCTGTAAGGGTTAACGTGTAAACCCACCGTTTGGAACTTGGCCAATACATTTACCTAAGTGTGCTTATTTGTTTGAGCGATTGTAATTTTAAATTCTTCAGGGTGCAATTGGCGACTTCACGAGGTCAGTTTGGATTCTGGGTCTGGCGTCTTGTATGAGAAAGACACTGTAGTGCAGGGGTCTCCCAACTTCATTTTGCCGTGGGTCGTCTTTTGCTGTAAGTCGGATAGCAGAGTAAGCGAACCTAGGGGGGCTAGATTGAGGAGCACACAAGAAGGCGTGCACACACTAGGTGCGTAGGGGACAAACAGAAGTATGATGCAGTCGCCGGACATTAGGCGGTCTCTTTTAAATGATTACAGATCGTGGCGCGTTACTAAATGTCAGGAGAGAAGTAAGTGACGAGCGTATTCCCTGTTCCAAATAACTTGACGCCAGTGTACGCCTGAGGTTCGCCTAGAGAAATTGGTCCGTTTTGCGTGGTAACCATGGGACTTCTGTGAACTGACCACTAACAAAGCGTCTTCCCGCAAATATTTACAATTTCAATGTTTTGATCGGACGTAAAGTTATTTGAAGCAGGGATTAGCACGGGCAGAGAGAGAAAGAGGCAGCCTGACGAAATCGCCAAACTGTCTCACTGTAGTAGAACGCTCTCTCTCACCGCCTTCTTATGCGCTCTCCACCTAAGAAATGCCATTCTATGTTAGGATGGAATTGATCTAATATTCAATGAAATTTCAGGTGAGGAGCAAAATAGGTAACAAGTAACAATTCACAAATATCTTATTCGCAAGCAATCCTGCACTTGGCATTTAATACACACCGAGGGCTACAATTTAAAAAGTTTAAATTTTCATTACACAGTTACTTTCTCTGGAACAGATACATGAAGCAAACAAACTATGATTTCTTGCAATGGGACATAATTTAATTTTCGGGTGAATTTTTGTTTAATCAGCTATTATGAACATGTCTGTCATACTGCATGCTCATTTAGTTAAACTTATTATTTTTTATACTTCATTTTTGAGAAAGACTGTTCGCTGCTATAACTTGTGCCAAATTCTAACAAACTTTCGCGCTCATTTGAATACTGTGATGTAGGATTCACAATGGCATGGCAATCGTGACACAACTGGTATATGGATCGAAGTGCTGTTTCACATCCTATAGCCTATTATAATGTTACAGCGTCCCGTTTATAGCTAAATTGAAGTCAGATTGTGTGTGTTGGTAGGTCGTGGTTTGGAGACTCCTTCAAAGGTCTTCAACCTTTTCTTGCTTTTTCAGGTCGTGTTTGTGGACTGCTGATGAAGCGAGTAAGGTGGTGGTGGTAGCAGTATGTTGTTTCATTTGAGGGGCTTCGACATTGTGGCAGATTAGCCCCGTGTACTTGGGTGTGTGTGTATATTTATTTATTTAATTAATTAATTAATTAATTTAGGACAAGTCTGTTAACCTGTGTTATTGTGATGTCTGTATTTGTAATTAGTGGGGATTGGGAAGGAGGAGGCCGTGGCCTTAAATTAGGATCTATCCTGGCATTTTCCTGGAGTAGGAGTGGGGAAGCCACTTCAGGATGGCCGAGATGGGAATCGAGCACACCTCACGAGGTGAGTGTTTCCCGTTCCAGCCCTAGGAGCAGAATTAAATACTAGAGATATCAGCTGTGTATGCGAATCAAGCAAGGTTCCTTCCCACCATTACTATATAGAACAAGTGGCATATTGACTATATTAATTTGAAGTAAACTAAAGAAAGAAGCAAGCAAGCTTGTAGTTTAACGTAACCGTTGATGTCGCGACCATTAGCCACCCGGGGCAGCCTTTGTGGGAGGCGCGGTGCCATTACACTCGACACTGAGTGGCCAAAAGTCATGGGAAGGCATGGAATATGATGTTTATAACGAGTTGCTCCTCCACGAGTCCTCAACGGCAGCAATTCGGAGAGGCATTGACTCGGCAAGAAATGGCTTCCTGACTCCCAACATTCAACCGGGTGGTAATCTGACTCACAGTAGTCCTTCGATCGCCCCGTATGGTTCTGCTGAGGACACGTGATGTCCGTTCGTTAAACACCTGTGGTCGTCCCGTGCGGCGGTTTACGCGGATGTTAACATTATCTCGGCGATATTTAAAAACCCACCTTCGACACTGTTGACCTCGGAAACCCAAATTCGCATGTAATCTCCGAAATGCTACGACCCATGTGCCGTGAGCCGACGATCATCCCACGTTCAAAGTCGGTTAACTGTTGACTGGTCTGCTCTGCCACAGCTAGCCGTAACGCTCAGGAGTCATACACTGCACAATTTCTCACTGGACTACGCTTCCCGTGACCTTTGGCCATTCAGTGTATATACACATGTTTTTTTAAATTCGAAATAAGCATATTTTAATCACATTAAAATGCTCAAGTGTTAAAACCATATGATAGTAATGTCCGTATACAAAAGAACCACCCTGGTTGCAATGTTATCATCAGTTACCAAATACCAGTGTGTGACAGTGATATTTTGCGTACTTGTGATAATTCCACTCTCATGTTCTCTTTGGTGGGCTAGTCCGTGGTTGTGAATGATACAGGTAAACTGAGTGTTGCTCAAGGGTGCCCGCAGGGGGGGGGGGGGGCTGTATCGTAAGAAGTAAAACTATCTGAAAATCAGACTGAGAACAATTTTGTTTTTGTTTTTTAAAAGTGCTTACTGTGTTCTAACTAATTTTATGCTAATCTTTCGTTGGGCACAACATTAAATATAAGCTTGTCTGGCATACCTCAGAAATCTGAATTGTAAAAATTACAATATTTGCTGAAGAACAGTGTTGCTACAATACTGAATACACTCAGTCGTTCTCTACATATTACATAATGGTCCACTATCAGGCGCATTCTGCCTGGCAGATCACGCAACAACAGCAAATGTGTAGAAGGGTCATTAGCAAATTGGACGATATGGACTTCAATGTCATGTGGAAAGAGGTAACTACTGAAAGGTGGAAGTAGCTTCGCCCCCGTGAATGACGAATATGAGATAATAATTAAGTCGTGTGCCTTTCAGATCAGTTGCACCAGAATATTAAAATCATCCTTCATATCTCAGTTATGCAATGGTGCTGGTGTGCTTCCGCTTTATATTAGACACTTGAGTAATATTACAGAGGAATATTGTAATTTATATGCGCGTACATTTCCTTCGTGTGTATTGTGTGTACTATGAACGGCGGCCTGGACTGTTTCTGTGTGCTTATAGTAGAGGATGGGGTGGGGATATGAGATACCCTTTTTGTTTTGGGACCTAGAAAGTATCACAATAGTCACAAATAAAAAATTGAAAGGAAATTCGTTAGTAAACTTTATGTGGAATGTACAGTATGAACATGCACTTTCTCAAGATAATAAGTATTTACAAATACTTAATATTTTCTAAGAAAACTCAGTTTGAAAGAATTTTTAAATTTGGTGGTAATATTAGACTCTTCTATTTTGTATTAAATAAAACCATGAAATTCATACCAATGTCTTTGAGAAGAATTTATTGACATTGACCAGAATAAAATTCCTGTACTAGAGTCCCAGCCCCAGCATACCTAGGATTCACTTAGTTTAACACTAATCACAAACATATACTGCACTCTCCGGACCTGCACAATCACTGTGGGTCCACATTTTGCATTAGAAGCACTGAATCCACAATTCACCTTCAGAATCATTTGAAAAAAATTGTCACAATATAAGCAGGTCGCATCTTCTGATTCTGGTTTCAACAGTAGCCTAGTATCATCATACACCTAGCAATAAAGAAACTATAATTAAAAATGTAATCCTTGAAAAATTTAACACTAAAACATTTCAAATAGTGTACCGGGTATAGGAACGTTTTGAGGAGAGACAACAGCAAAATAAACAAAACAAAAGAAATGTATCACCTTTGAACACATACGCGGAAGTGTAGACCATGGCACGTTATATTTCTTCGATGATTTCAGGTAGCCACATTCCTTTAATTTTACCGCTTCAATAGCTTTTAACATATTCTCTTCGTTGTAGTTCTTTCTTAGACCTTTTAGCCTACTTTCATTTTTGAACTTCTTTCTTGGCATCTGAAACAGAGATTAGCATTTATTAAAGCATGCTGATTAAAGGTGGTAGCAATATGAGGCAGTCTCATATTCCTACCAACTAAGTGTCTCATTGTTCATTACAACCAAGCCGCCACTTTGGAGTTTGTCATTATCTCACGCATAACACGTCACTATATTATAAATCGTAACTGATATTCTATGGGTGCAATTAATCAAGGGCAACTTACCTTAATTGTTTCTTGGAAAATTAGAATGTATATCGATGTAAACCATACTTCCGTGTCGAGGTACAAAAACTTTCCACAGCAGTAGTATGAACATCCGTAGCGGAGAAGAGCTAACGCTGATGTGGCAACCTCTTGGGTGAAACAATCAGGGGGTGTCAACCAGATAGGGATTATTTGGTACCATCGGTGTAGTAGCGCGGCCAGACGTAAGGAGCGGATTAAGCGCTGTATATCGTCTTGCCAACATATGCATGATACACGTTTTAATTGAATTGCAAATATATCCCTATATTTAGTCAATAAATATACACATAATTCCTAATTGACATTTCCTTGCAATTATCTTGCTCACAGACGATAATTACGGCACTTATCATTAAATAAACATTATTTTTGTCGGTTGGCGGCATTGCCTTCCTACGAACTACTTCTGTTCAAACATGGCGGTGTATTTACATTTTCTGTACATTACAGCAATATTTCTTCCCTAGAGTTTTCGATTGATTTCGCCTTAAATAGGGGACGATAACCTAGATGTTAGGCCCCTTACAGCAACAATTATCAATATCAATCGCCTTAAATACATGTGTTTCTTGATGTTCTGTGAAAAAGAAGTGCCGTAATCTTGGCGTTTTCAATTGGATGTAACCTGTAAAGCGGTACCGGTATTTCCATTTCTGAGGTAAGAACCGATAATGCATTATGTATTATACAATTGATTTCTTAAGAGAGTGCTGATATTATCGATAGGATTCTTATGAGAGCCATGCATTATTATTTGTGGACTTCCGTAGTCGTAGAAAATTAGATTTAATGACTTTAATTTAATTTTTGTTGTTGTTAGATTTTGTATTTCATGGTTTCTGTACCTCATTTTGTATATTTTGTATGTAGGTTATGGAAAAACATCACTCAGAATCTTGTGTTCTTGGCTGCAAAAGTAGAGGTTGGAGATACACTCCTTTCATCGCTTCTCAGTTGATGACTCAAGGTATGTATCAATAATTAGGCTATTCTGTAATTATTTAGTCAGGTTCCTTTGAAGGCACTATTTAAATTAAATTTAAAGTGATGATCCTCACGTCCTACATGGAGTAATCGCCACTGGGAGGGAGTATGCAAAAACAACCCTCAGGACAGCTTCTGTCAGTGCGAGGAATCAAATCTCCAACCTCCAGAGTTGCTGCTATGCTCCCAGTTTATATCTTGGTTTAGAGTTCCCACATTTCTATACTCACGGCAGTGTCCACATGAAAACTCCACAAACAATTCGATCTTGAAAAGGAAGCATGCTAAAGCTTGATAATGTGACGTATCTTGTTCTGCCCCTCGCTCTGAGTGCTATACCGCTATTGTGTGTTCAGAAACAGTCAGCAATGCTGTGATCATCCTACAGTCAGCTGTAACTGTTTAAAAAGAAAATTAATTGTTTTGTAAAATAGTCTTTGGGACTACCTTGCGCGCCCTCTCGATAACCTCTGTCTCACTGTCACTGGCAGTACTGTAGTTCTACATCTCAGCCCTAGATGGGTAAAGTGTGACCTTCACCACCCGGAGTAGAATGCACTGTTTTAATAATTCATTCATTAATTTTGTACACTTGAATTAATCGTACAGCATGTGGGCTGTAACATGTAGGCCTACAATGACCACGATGCGACTAACATAACCTAATCAATTTGTAAGCGACTTGAAGTGTTCAAAACTTGTAATTACTGTCTAATTAGGCCTACTTACTCGTCCAATCTGACACCTGCCATGTTTTAAGTATTCTTTTAGTAAGATCTCTTGATCCAAACCTTGACTTAATGAAACTAGGCCTAGTTATTTTTATTGGATGATGTGTGTAGGCCTAATATGTGGTTCAATTTTCTTTTTTGTGTGGGGTGAGGTATATCTCCCACCTACACCCACTCCCCAAATATCAAGCTGGAGGAATTTTGGGTATTAGTGACCCATGTGGACTCACATGTGGATTAGTTACATTAATCACAGGATTAAAATTTTAGTTATTTATTAAAAGGTGAGGGAGGCAGTCCTAAGGGATGGATCAATCATAGATGTCCATTACATTAATAAATAGCTTCTGTGTTTTACTAAAATAAAGGTAGCGCTAAATGAACATAGAACGAGCGATAACATTCTCTATAATAGATGAATTAGCCAAAATACCTTATGAAACGATGAGAAATAAATCGGGGAGCGATGTTTTAATAGATGTTTCCTCCTCCGCCGTCTGTGACCCACCCAGCCATCCCAAATAGGATCAGAGCATATAGGCTATAGGCTAGCGAAAATTACAGCTGTGGGTGCCATTGTTCAAATCAATCATCTTCAAAACAATACCATAACAGTACTGCCAAACAAAGAAGTGGCCAGTTTAGTCTCTAGTGCGCAGCACTCAGTTCACTGCTCTTAATTAGGCTAGTGTGTGCAATATTTTCACTTCTCTGCAATGATTTTTTTTCCCATGGCTGAAATGAGTTATTTTTGTTATATGCTCTGTGATTATTATGCAGTATATCGCTCCGCTGTAATAAATATGTATAATTTTTTCGTACAACTTTGGTTTTGATAATGGTTACAGCTTAACGCATCCCGATGAACTTCTTTTTTGATCAACAGTGATTTTGTATCCCAGTTCTTTTTATCAACAGTGATTTTGTATCTCACATGTTGGCAGCAATGTGTGCGCCTCGGTGCGTGCCACTAGAGTGAGCCTTGATGACAGTTGAACGAGATGCAAGCGGTGTCGAAACATGGTAGCCGTTTTTAAAATATCAATAAATAGAAAAAGATATTTACGTACTTTAGCTCATAATGAGGTTCGGTAGTGACCAGGGTTCCTAATTTCAATATGTAATATCGCCCAGAAGATGAAACAAGGACACAAGGTATGTAAAAGTTACATTCATGTCTGCTGCAAGTGTATAATCTGCATTCCACTTACATTCAGAATTAAGGTAGCACTGAATGAAAGTAGAACGAGCGATAACATTCTCTATAAGGGGCCGATTATATTCTTGGTAATTAGTGTCGATGATTTTCTGTAACAGCGAGATAGATACAAGACAAATATAATTGGTTTATTGTATGCCAATGTAATGGTTGATATAGGCTAGCTAGTATATTTATTCCCACATGTTACTTTACCTAGGTATTAATTCTGAATGAAAGTAGAACGCAGCTTATACACTTGCATCAGACATGAATGTGACTTTTACATACCTTGTCTCCTTGTTTCATCTTCTGGGCGATATTATGTAGGCCTATTGAAATTAGGAACCCTGGTCACTACTGCACATCATATATATGTGCTAAAGTACAGGGTGCCAGGAAAAGTTCTCCGCAGTGGCTACGTGCAGAAGTGAGAGGTTGCGTCAGCAGTTTAGTTCGCTGCACGGTGTCCCTGATAGGGCGAAGGCCACATGCGTGGGCTGTGGGCTGTCGAAATCGTCAGTGCGTATAGTTAGCTTATTGGAAGATTGCGACAGTATGTTATGAATGGCTGGGTGAGTATAAAGTTTACTGTTTGTTATGATACAAGCGACAGCCGTGTTGCCAACGTAACTGGTGACGTAATCTCTCGCAGCAGCTTGTAGGCACTGCGGACAACATTCCCTGGCGCCCAGTATGTAAATATGTGTATCTATATTTTGCTCTTTTAAAAACGGCTGCCATGTTCCGACAGCGCTTGCATCTCATTCAACTGTCAACAAGGTCCACTCTAGCGGCACACACTGAGGCGCACAAATTGTTGCCAACATGTGGGATACAAACTCACTGTTGATAAAATAATCATTGATCTAGATGCGTTACGCTGTAACCATTGTCAAAAACCATTAGATTGGACGAAACGAAGGTTAGAATGGTCAGGTGTTGGTGAGGTTGATAGTACTGTTTTGATGATAGTTGATGTGAACAATGGCAGCCACAGCTGTAATTTTGCCTATATAAGTCGTGATTCTTTTTGGGATGGCTGGATGGGTCACAGAGAGCGGTGCTGGCCAGCACGTGCGTACTTCCATCCTCCCGCTCTTTTCCTCATGCTCATAATATCATTAGCACCGTTATTACATTTATTACATTCTTACTCAGATGGTTTTCAAAAATCTTAAACAAACCAATGCTTAAATCTGTTCGGTGCAAACTGTAAAATAAAATATTAGCCCGCCAAATTGAGGAGAGGCCTAAATTATGGTAATGAATAGCAATAACAATATTACGAATACTATCATAAAGCAAAAATGATCAAAGCGAAACGACAACACGTGATTGTTTCCGTGATATTTAGTTATTTATATTTCCTGTAGAATAAGTTTCAAGTCACAAGTAACACTCAATTGTATTACAAAATATAGGCTCATTGTGAAGACTATTAAGTCACCCTTTAGAAGACAGAAGCTAATCACAGTAGTCTTACTAATTACAAGAGCAGAGGCGGTAGCCTACGCTCCTGCGCGCGACTGAATGGAATTAATGGTTCGCCTGATGCTCGGAACTGACACTAACACTGCTACATACATAAATAACGGTCTCTAATGAATTATAAGTATAAGTATAAAGTATAAATAAGTATAAATCCTACACGAAAAAGTAATTAACGAATTAAATCAAACAATTATAACTCATAAAAACAACAGATTATGAAACGCAGCAAGGTGAGTGTGCACTGGAGGCAACCGAACAAGCGACTGATCGGCAACAAGCAAGTGGTGAAATAGCATCATTGAAATTGGCAGCGCTGTATAGTTTTCATGGCAACAAGCCATGCGAGCGATCTAGTCGTCAGCTGTTTTTGCCCAGTGGCGCTGAACTGTCAGATTCCAACTTTGGAAAATACACCTATAGGTAATGAGTTATTGTTCTTTCAAGGGGTGGAACTACGAGGTCATCTGCGCCTTATGGAGAATGTTATCACTCGTTCTACTTTCATTCAGTGCTACCGTAATACCACCTTGTGGTGTGGTAGCTGCCACTCCTGAGGTCCTGGGCTAGTTTCCAAGTAATTTAATTCTAGTCTGAGGGTTGGAACGACTCACAATCAGCTTTGTGAGCCAGAACTGAGAAGAGGTAGGTTCAATTCTCACCTCGGCCATCCAAGAAGTGGTTTTCCGTGGTTTCCCCACTTCCACTCCAGGCTAACGCTGGGATTGATCCTAACTTAAGGCAATGGCTGCCTCCTTTCCACTCGTCATCTGAATTACAAAAAGTAGGCTATACTGCTCGGGTCCATTTTCCATGTTCTATGAACTTGCGGGGTGAGGAGAAAGAGCAGGGGAGGGTCAGGCGAGAAGAGAAGGATCTGTCAACAGCCCACCGTGATATCTGGTATTCCTTTCTATTCCAATAATGCTAACTAGGGCTGTTGCTCAAACCACTGTGGTGTTAGGAATGAGTGAGTAAGTCACCGACCAATGTATTTGGTTCTGTACTATGCACGGACCAAGGAACCTCATCATTCGTCAACACCACTGCGATGCACATTTCTCTCAGGTTCACGCAGCTTAGACCTGAGCAGTACACACTACTACAGATACTACAATAACACAGATTATCATACAAATCCTACATACTTCCAAATACATGGGGCTAAATGTATTAATATCAACAACGCAATGATTCTACAATAAGAGATTCTTTTAAAATGTAGTTAAAGTAGGTGCAACCACACACATATCAGCAAATTCAAGTTCTCCGTTTGAAGCATTACATATTTCATTAAGTTTACTGTTTCAACATACAAACTTGCATGTGTTGTAGGAATTTGCTGTTCGTCAGTGTTAGCCATGGCATAAAGGAGGGAAGAGGTTTATTATCCTGTGCTATAGCCTACTGTTATGCCTTGGCAAGAAAGAAGAAAGGAACATGCCTCAACATGTACTTTTAGGAGGACCAGATTTGATTTCTGTATTTTTGCTAAGTGTGATCTTGGCTCTCGCTGTTATTTTTCTTTGTTGACAACTTTTTAAATAAAACATGATGATTTCTAGCAGTATTGAGTGTTTTTCTTGTTTTTCAATGCAAGTCCTATTTCTCCTTTCCCCTTTACAGGATGTCATAGAATTTACTGTATTAGTGTGCGATGATTTCTTTGATGTACTTACTGTATTTCACCCTGTAAAAATTGGTGAACTGGATATATTTTAAAGGGAATATGAAATGAACTACTGTATAGAGAATTTGTATTATCCAATTATTTTTCTGAAATTTCAGTCTCCCAATGAATTTGGCACTAAGTGTACTAACAATTTTAGTGTGATCTGGTTACACAACCTGTTTACTTTTCCTTTGCAGTTTATTTTAATAACTAATTGGTTAGGCCTAATGTGGTTAATTGGAAGGGACCTTTTTTTAAGGTGAGTAATAATATGCTGCAGGACTTTTAGTAGCCTAATTCTTGTCACCAATGCAATATGCTCCAATTGCAACTGAAAGAAATGTAAACATGTAAATTATTGATGACGTCATGTCCTAAAATAGGGGCAGATGACCTCGTAGTTCCGCCCCTTAAAACAACAATAACTAACTCACATGTCCTAAATGCTGTGATTGTTCATTTCAGAGTTCTGGAATTCACAATTTCCCATTTAGGTATTATTTAAAAGAAAAACTGTTATTGGTATTTTGAATGTGATTTATTTATTGTAGATCATATGATTATCTCCACACTTAAAAACGTGCTATAAGTATTGGGAAGATTGTGATTTTCGGAACATTGAAGTGGGCAGAGCATTTAGGACGAGAATATTTAGCGGAACGAGGGGAAGGGGTGGGGTAGGCTACCCGCACGGCCGTGCTACACGTCAACTAGTACCGCGGTCAAACACCAGACAGCGCTGAAGTCTTAGGTGCCAAATATTAGCATGGCTGTCGGCTATCTGTAGTTATAGTAGGTAATCTGTGGAAACAATAGCGACCCTTGGACACGTAGTTGGAAATTCCTTCGCTAGATGTCTGCACTATACAGAGGCGAAAACCTTGCTATCCCATATATCCTACCCCCTCCTCTATTATTTATTTATTTATTTATTTATTTATTTATTTATGTCGTGTGCGTGGTCTACGAATGGATTTATATTTCATTTAAAGGTAAGTAATATAATCTTATCTTATTATATCTAATCCAAAAACGAGGTACTGACTCACTAATCATCGCATCTTTGTAACCAAAAATTTTGCATGTTGATTACTCTCAATTAGGTGCTCACTAAGAAACGTTCTTAGAATATTCAAGCTTCAAGTGGGTCTGTTCAGCCATTTGGCTCTCATGCATGAGTTAATATAGGCAAACTATAAGTTGTACAAAGACTGGGCATAGCACATTTTACGCCTCTCGGCTCGGCACGTGTTACAATACTTGGAAAGTCCCCGAGGACTCCGAAACCACATTTTAAGGCCCGAAAACCAGCCCTTTTCGAGACGGGTCTATTTCCAAATTACTCTCTTTGCTCTGGCAAACAGATTAACCAATGGCCAAACGAAACAATGGCAATAGTAGATCATCTTTCCATTTCTCTCTGTGAAAGGGCGAGAAGTGTCTGCTGTCAACATCCTATTTTTCTGCGGCTTTCCTCTTCGGCTCGGCTCGATGTGTAATGGGTTATGAGAACTTTATCTTGTTATGTAAAATTGAAACATTTAATTGTGCATTAATTTAATAGTGTATCTGTATTGTTGTCAGCATAACTAAAAAAGTACATAATGTGTAGTATTATATGTAGCCAGGGCGCCAGACCATTTATATATCATGATCAAAATAATATATTAAACCTCGGTTAAACAGAGGTAGAGCAGCGAAATTCCTATCTCCAGCCGTAGTGAAACTTACGTAATCTAACCTTACGATAATTAGTTTAGGAGTGTGGTGTTGCCTTATAGTAATTACTAGCTACTAAAGGAAACCAGTCAAACATTTGAATTTAAAAATTAATTTAATATATAAAAACAACAAGTGCAAAAAAAAAAAGAATAAAATACTAAAGTTAATAATAATAATAATAATAATAATAATGAAATGAAAATCCACAGCCTGCTTCCAGTCTCCGACCGGGTCAGGAATGGAATGAATGAAGCCCCCATCTAGCGGCGAGGATATGAACTGTGCCGGCTGCCGAGGCCTGACGCACTCCTCTGGGGCAATGATTAAATGAATGACAGATGAAATGAAATGATAGTGGAGAGTGTTGCTGGAATGAAATTTTGACAGGGAAAACCGGAGTACCCGGAGAAAAACCTGTCTGCCTCCGTTTTGTCCAGCACAGATCTCACATGGAGTGACCGGGATTTGAACCACGGACCCAGCGGTGAGAGGCCGGCGTGCTGCCGCCTAAGCCACGGAGGCTACAATAATAATAATAATAAATTTAAATTAAAGAATCTACTGAATTTACTTGTATTATGGGTCTTGATTGGAAATTGGAGTATACTGAGTTAATTGAATAGAATATATTGAATTTAATAAGCATGATAGCCTTCTGATTCGACTGGAGTAAAACTGTCTATATCGCTCACCGTATTGAAGATCATTGAAGTTGGATTGTTGCGTAGAGAGTTCATGATGACCCTTATCTTCCTCAACGTAATGAATTTATATGTGGATGACGGAATAAATTCCATAAATCATCCCTGTGACAATAGCCTTGTACACAATCATGCCACAGTTTGATGAGACAGAATGTCTTATCAAATTCACATACATAGACAACTGTCTAGTTTAGCGCTGCGTTACAGATGAATGTTAATTTCCACTTCATCTTGCTACAAGTTCCACTCTTCTGCTCCACACAGCACCATTCCGTCTTCTCTCAGCAATTCAATAATAATAATCCATTTGGGCGGCCGTCATATATATAACGTTCCCAGGTAAGGCACGCGTCTATCCCCTCTTCTGAAGTCGCTAAGCAATATTAGCCAGTCTTTCACATATCAATAACGACAATACTTCTTTGTAGCATTTCTCGGGAGGTCCAGCCCACCTTTTGTATAAAGTTGCAAAGGACTCCTCGCCTACTGTATTCTCCACGTCCACCAGCCCCATTCATTACCTTGCCTGCCAGGTATTGTTAATGGCGAGTCTCCAAAGAATCCTTTCCAAGTAAAATTTGTTTACTTGTATAATTCTTGACGTGAAAGACATAAGTGTCTATTCAAGTCGTTATCAGGAAACGGTGGATAAGCCGGCCTTCCGCGAACACCCTCTTCTTCTCTTGTTCGTATTTTCTTCAGAAATAATATTCAGTCAAGCGTCTAACTTATTTCAAATATAATGTGTATCGCTCCAAGTCCTTTCAATTGCCATAATATTCTACATTACCGCATAATAATAGATATAAATATATTAACATAATAACTAATTTCATTCCAGCAACACTCTCCACTATCATTTCATTTCATCTGTCATTAATTTAATCATTGCCTCAGAGGAGTGCGTCAGGCCTGGGCAGCCGGCACAGTCCATATCCTCGCCGCTAGATGGGGGCTTCTTCATTCATTCCATTCCTGACCCGGTCGGGGACTGGAAGCAGGCAGTGGATTTTCATTTTTCAATAACTAATTAAAGGTAAAAATGAAAAATTAAAAAAAAATATTAATAATAATAATAATAATTATAAATATATAAAATTATTTCATTCTGGTCACAAATTGGGACCATCACAATTCGCCCCAGAGAATTATGGTATATGTCAACAATCATATCACCATACTTCTCTTCAACACTTGTACAATTATGAAATATTATACCCTACAAAGAAATTACAAACATCGACAATATTATACCCTTCAAAGCAATTACCAACATCAAAAAAATTATACCCTTCAAGTTTTATATATATATATATTAACATTTCTTCATTCCAGTCTTCCAACTGTTCATACTGTCTGTTTCTTTCTTCTTTACATAATTAAAGCGTCCTGTAAACAATGTACATCAAAATACCCTTCACTTTTATATTTTGTTTTGGACATAAGTCATCGTTGCACTTATGTATATTTGGATGGTATACACCTTTGCTTATATCTTGAGGACGTAGAACTCAATTTTCAGCTTGGTGTCGAACTGAATACACTATGGCTAGTTAGTGGGACTGCCAACTGATTAATTCACTTAATCACTTCACAACACTTGGTATGTGATGCGAATAACCAGATCTACTCCAGTCTCTCAAGAATTATATGTATCTAGTAACACAGGCATATTATAGAAAAAATGAAACTTAATAGCTTATATTACCTAAGGCAACATCTTTCAGTGCAAATGTAGTGCGCTAATTTACCCCACATATGTATATATATATATCACACTCAAATACACAAGCTTATAGCCGACAAAATACGCTTTATATTTCCTCTGTGCTCTTAAAGACACACAATATCATAGATCGGCGCAACACTTTGCCATTACCTGCTCGTTCAGACCACAACCATTCACTTAATATTAAGCGACTTTCCTTACTTAC